>JAABKJ010075445.1:125702463-126933951 GCA_011634705.1 Andricus grossulariae | reverse complement strand
GAAAATTCAACTATTTTTTGAAATTGCGTTGTTTTTTGGTTGGAAATTTAACACTCCCATTTTTGATTAAAAATTTATCTTTTTTAGTTCATAAATAAACTAATTATTTGATAATTTAAGTAAAACTGACCATCAAATAAAATATTATTGTATTACTTCTCAAACTGAATGGCTCACGCTTTTACTTTGTTTAATGAATGAACTATCGAATTTTATTACAAACATGTAATAAAAAAAAGTAAAAATTTCATTTATTCAATTTGAATTGGATGTTGGTCGCGCCCTTATTTGAAATGATTAAATGAGCAAATCAATTTTTCACAATATATAATAGTCATCAAGTACACAAAAATATTATGAATGATTTAAAATTTACATTGGTGAAAAAATGTATTTCTTCCTTTGAATTTAAAATCAATCATTTATTTGCAGTAAGTACAATCGAATAATTATTTCACCTTGAACTCCCAAAGACAATTTTGTTATCTGAATATGAATTGTTATTATTTCCACAATGATGATTTATTATTAGAAATTGATTTACACATCTCATAGTTTCAAAAAAGCGCGCCATGTACAGCGAATGAGACTGCTGATGCAACGCATGCGCACTGCAGTCGGGGAGCCGAATTGGGAGCACTAGCGCTACCTATCGGCTAATCAACTGCACTAGATGGATGAAAATGAAAGGTGGACATTTTAGTGATTTTAACACAAATCTAGTGTATTTCAAGGGCCCGCTGTGTTTTTTCCCCGGGGATTGTGCAATAACACAATTTAGTGTTTTTTTTACAGTATTTAGTGAAAAATGTAGTGATTTTTCAAATTTTTGGTTCTTTTGACTCCACTTCATTAATTGACATCATGAATATTGCCACAACTACGTGATACCAAAAAGAGTTTTAGGAATGATAGGAGCAAAGCAAGTGTACAAATCAAGTGATGTTAGTCAAACCACGGGGGTGAAGCCACTAAAGCCTCGTGATAAGAATTGGAAACAAATATTTTCAATATGGCCTCTCATGGAGCGACACTTGCGCTCATGTGAGAACTGGAGGAACTACAATCGTAAGTGCCGTACGAGCGGGATATTCAAATTTGAAATATTGAACTTATGCTTTCAATAATTTGTAATACTGTTTATTGATATTATTACATACAACAATCGCGATGCACAATAACATTAATAAATGGCATTACAAATTATTGAAAACATTATCGGTAAATGGAATTTAATCAATATTATTTTAAAAAAGTAAAATAAACAAAGATCCCGAGCATGGGTTTTTATTTGACACAAATCACGGAATTGTTTTACAAATCTTTTTTCATAAATATACATAACGGATTAACGCATCGCAAAGAAACATTGTTTAAAATAATGAAACGGAATATTAATAAATTTATTATACGAACATATGGTTTTGTTGAACCAACTTTTGTAAAGTAACACGACCCAATAAAGAGGTTATGTTACCTTCCTTACAACCGGCATAGCAAAGTCTAAAGTCGTGAGACCTGGTACAAGGCACTTGATTTTACACGCAATTCTTTTTGAGTTAATTGAAAAATTATCGTTAAGATTTCACGATTATGTTCATTGGGAAGTCTAAGAATTAGGGTAAAAAATAGCGTCAGTTTTTAACGTTTTCAACCGTGATTTTTTCAACTGTCAGTTTTCAGTTTAGGTTTTCTTGAGATGATATAAGCCCTATGTCTTCACTGACAAGTAATCCAGGTAGAGAGGTCGGTAAGTTATGTGCCCGGGATCCCGTCAGCTGGCAAGGTTTAGAGCACACCCGCGAAGGGTATCAGCTCGGGCAAGTCGATGATTGGTGGCTTTCCGCTGGAGTTCTCAAAGTAGAAATCCTGGGCAGATTCGACTCATAGAGCGCTCTACTCTCAGCCCTTCTCTCTCTCTTTCCCTCATCCTTCCTTCCTTCTGCATCGTCCGCTATCATGTCCGCTGGTCAGTGACGAGCCCGCGTTTACAAAATCCAAGTTACCTCGGAAAATCGGAGAATCGAAGGAATTAATATTTTTTCATATATTAAAATTTCATGAGTGCTCTGAGATTTGCAGCTCTCCCGACAAAATTAATTTACGCTAAAAGATATAATCTGAAGCCTCCGGGGCCAGTGGTTCATGTTCAGTGTAGAAAATTGCAAAATAAGTTTAAAATAGAGCAAAAAAATCCGAAGAAAATATGTGTTGCACACAAAAAAGAGGATAAAGGTTTATGTATTATTAAGAAAAAAAGAGCATTGAGGAGAATAACTCCACCTAAACTATTTTTTATACAAAAATCTTGAAAATAATTAAAAAGTATACATATTTTATGGACAGAAATAGTACGTTCAGGTCAAATTTACAATCTTTTGATTTCTAAACAGTATATCGAAGATTTATTCTTCACACTTTGAACAATAATGATATTCGTCAAAAAAGCGTTTAAAACTGAATGATTTCTGACACCACGAACATCGAACTACAGCGATATTCGTACAACCTAATATGTCGCAATGTGTTACACAAGAATCCATGAAGCTAAAGTCCACTGGATTTTCAAATTTACCTGGTTTTTCTGCAATATATCCGTTTTTGTACCATAAATATTTGAAAAGATCGGTATATGTTGACGAGATTGATTGATTATGCAGCAAAGACTGAAGCTTAATAATATTATTCCTGATGTGTAAATTGATATCGCAATTTCTCAAAATAACAGGATCGAAAAAGTGACGATAATCATTTTTCCAAACTCCAAACCCAAGTACATCTAAAGGTTGAATTTTCCCTGTTGTTCCTGTTAGAATTACTTAAAATTTTTTTAATTTTTTCGATGGGTGTTGCTTCTTCGGCTACAGTTGGGGAATGACCAGTCGATGAATCAAGGATTGGAACGTTATTTGGTCCCACATTTGAAAAATATATTTCCTTCAATCAAGTCTTGAAGTGATCCGCAAATCATAAAACCAATTATCATTGCTTTCATACAATTTTTAATAGAAGTAAATAATGTAATGTTACCTGAGGTAAGTTTTCCCGATTTTGAAGCATCTACGTACACATCACTTGGCCTAAATAATGTCCTATTTACAAATGATCCAAGTTTCCGCTCGGTTCTTTTAGCACTAGAAATAGAGGTGAAAGATGTTTCCCGTCAGCATTACTGGTTGGACAGCATAACTGTGAGTCGTGAATGAAATAGACTGGACACCGCATTCCACCTTTTGTTCTCCTTCAACAGCCAAAGTTCTCCAGGAATGAATTTACAATTGAAAACCACTTTGATCCGGATTATAAAAATTCTGGACTTCTATATTTGTTCATCTGCCTTCATTTTTAACTCATCGAGATTCTCCAAAGTCTTTTTTATAGCAAATTTGTTCATTTTTCTGAAATCTATCCTGTGTTTGCTTTTAAATTTAGCAAGCCATGTTTGAGAAGCGCGGAAGAGAAAATCTTCATAGCTAACCTCTTGTTGTGCTTGTAACGCCCATATGCGTATGTCTTTATCGTGAACAATTAGCCCGTTATCAACTACTTTTTTTAACTTTTCTCATGTAATGTCACATATCCCAGCCGCTGTTTCTGTGTAAGTACCGCCTTTATGGAGAGTATGGGCCCGAAGTATTAATTCTTTTACTGAAGGAACTTTTCTGAATTTTTGTTGTTAACTCTCAAGACTTAAATCTTTTTTTCTTTCCACTTCTCCAGTATTCGACTGCTCTTAATTTATAGTCGTACGTTTTTACCAATTTATGCTTTTAAAATGTTGTATATTAATTAAAATGGATATGAAAATTTTATCAATAATTTTAATAATGATAAATAAAAAAAATGTATTTTTAACATTTCAAATAAACGCGCGAACGGTAGCCAATGAAGCGCCTTATGCATCGCATGCGCAATATTGCAAGGTGCCCGTGTTGGGAGCACTGCAGAGAGGCGCAGAGAGAGTAATCAGTATGTGTGTGAAATGGTGAAAGGACGACTTTATTTAATATATTTTTTACGCAAAAATGTCAAAAATCAACAATTGATATCAAAATAATTAATTATCGTGAGACAAAGGACCAGTGCAATTAATTAATAAAATGAAAAGTGATTTTTCAGGGTTGAAAGATTCGAAATCTTATTGACAAAAATATATTCGTGATAATGCCATTTTTTTCAAACAAACTTTTTTTCCGAGGATAAGTACTTTCTCAAAAAAATGTAAGTAATTGTATATTATTTTATATATTCAAGTTCGTTTTTTTAATTACGCTTGTTATCTTTATTTTTCTGAAGCATAATAAGAGAGGATAATGATAGCGTGCCCTTTCTTAACCTCAAAATTAAGACATTTTTCATGCTCAAAAACGAAAATTCGCATTCTTTTTTTGCACAGACCTAAATTTTCTTCACAATTTCTGTCACATTGTGACTGTTCAATTTCATTTTAAAAATTTGACATGTGTGGAATTTTACTAGTATTTAAAAAAAAGGAAAACATCGAATTGCCGGAGAAAACTAAAAGTTCTGAAAAGTATTAAAAATTGGTACGTTGTTATTAAAATAAAAATGTTGATAGCGAAAAACTTATTTGTATAATAATATAATTTATAAACTTTAGGGAATAAACATACAATTTTATTATTATGTTTAACATTCAACAATTTTTGTTAAAAACAAAAAAGTTCATTTTTTAATTAAAAATTTAACTATTTGTTCAAATGTTAACTTTTTTTGTCGAAAATCCATGTTTTTGGTTAAAAATTCATCATTTTAGTTGAAAATTAATTTCTTTGGTTAAAAATTAAACTATTTTTTTGAGAAATCGTTTTTGTTAAGAATTAGGGTTTTTCACTACAAATATAATTATTCCATTTTCGGTTGAAAATTGATTTCTTTTAATTGAAAATTCATGTACTTAGTTGAAAATTCGTCTTTTTTCGAGTCTTTTTTAGTAGAAAATTAATCTTTATGGCTTGAAAAATCATCTTCTTGGTCGCAAATTCAGGTATTTGTTTCAAAATAATTTTTCTTTTTTCATTAAAATTTTAAAATTATAGTTTAAAATTAATTTCTTTGGTTAAAAATTAAACTATTTTGTAGAGAAAATGTTTTTTTTTTTCAAGAATTATTTTTTTTAACTGCAAATATAATTATTTCATTATTTGTTGAAATTTTTTTTATTTTAGTAGAAAAGTCGTCTTTTTTAATAGAAATTTAATCTTTATGGCTTTAAAATTCATCTTTTTGATTGCAAATTCTGGTATTTGGTTCAAAATAATTTTTTTTTCATTAAAATTTCAAAATTGTAGTTAAAAATTAAATTCTTTGGTTAAAAATTAAACTACTATTTGGTTGATAAATCTATTTTTTTTAGAATTAAGTTTTTCAACTGCAAACATAATTTTTACATTTTTGGTTGAAAATTTATTTCGTTTAGTTGAAAATTCGTCTTGTTTAGTAGAAATTTAATCTTTATGGTTAAGAATTCATCTTTTTGGTCGCAAATTCAGGTATTTGGTTCAAAATATTTTTTTTTTCATAACATTTTAAAATTATAGTTGAAAATTAATTTCTTCGGTTAAAAATTAAACTACTTTGTTGAGAAAACGTTTTTTTTTAAGAAATAAATTTTTTAACTGCAAATATAATTATTTCATTATTTGTTGAAAATTCATCTTTTTGGTCGCAAATGCAGGTACTTGGTTCAAAATAAATTTTTTTCATTAAAATTTTCAAATTGTAGTTGAAAATTAATTTATTTGTTTAAAAATTAAACGATTTTGTTGAGAAAACGTTTTTTTTTAAAGAGTTAAGTTTGGTTGAAAATTTATGCATTTGAATGAAAATTCGTCTTCTTGATTTAAAAATTCAACAAAATTACTGTTTTAAGAGGAAAAAAAAAATCAAATTCCAGGTTTTCGAGGTCGTTCGACACCCTGATGAAAAAAAGGAGATAAATGAGAGGCCCCTTACCAGGCTTGTCCAATGAATAATTAATCAAATCATTCCACAACTCTTCGTCATCGTGCTCCTGACAGAATGCAATTGCACTTTCCATATCGTTCAATTCTCTGGTCATAAGAGCCAAAGCCTCGGATGTATTTCCTATTCTTCCGAGTAAGTACACCATTTCGGGGTAAAATTGCCGCTGACTACAAATATCGAGAGCTTGTTGAATCGGATAATTGTCGGATCGCCTTAAAAGCGGGAGAAGTTTGTCTCTTGAATAATCGGCGTAGAGTCGAACCAGTAATCCGTGGTATGTTCCTTTCGAGTCCTTTGTGTCTTTTTTATGCAAGGCATCCAGGTACTGAAAATAAATGTACAATTTTTAATTTAGAACAGGGTGTCCAGTAGGGTGGTCCAAATTTTTTCACCTTCGAAGTTTCATGATTTAGAAGATTTCAAAAGATTAAACAAAATTTTCCCAAAGATTTTGAACATTTTATAAAGATATCAAGGAATTGAACGATTTGAAAAAGGGTATAGTAAACGAGATTTCTAAGATTTCAAAGCATTTTAAAGATTCGAAACGATTACAAATTTTTGTAGACTTCAAAAGACTTCACAAAGATTTTTAATATTTTTATGATTTAAAATGAATACAAAAAATTTCAGAAAGATTTCACAAATATTCTAAGGAATTCATGAGGATTTTAAAAGATTTAAAGAATTTCAAAGATTTCAACAAGAGATACCAGATTTCAAAACATTTCAAAGATTTTAAACGGTTTCCAAATTTTTTTAGAAAATTTCAAAAGATTTTCAATATTTCAATGATTTCAAAGGCATACAAAAGATTTCACAAACATTACAAAGATTTTAAACAATTAAAATTTTGTTTGGAAGATTTCCAAAGATTTTAAATATTTCAATGATTTCAAACGTATACAAAAGATTTCATAAATATTTCAAAGAACTGGTAAAGATTTCCAAAGATTTAAAGAATTTTCAAGATTTCAAAACATTTCAAAGATTTCAAACGATTTCCAAATTTTTTAGAAGATTTCAAAAGATTTCATGAAGATTTTTGATATTTCAAACGATAACAAAAGATTTCAGAAAGATTTCACAAATATTTCAAAGAATTCGTATGGATTTGAAAAGAACACAAGAATTTATAAAAATTTCAACAGGGTTACAGTACACCAGATTTCAAAGATTTCAAAACTTTTCAAAGATTTTAATCGACTTCCAAATTTTTGAGAAGATTTCACAAAGATTTAAAAATATTTCAATGATTTCAAACGAATACAAAAGATTTCATAAATATTTCAAAGAATTCGTAAGGATTTCCAAAGATTTCAAGAATTTCAAAGATTTCAAAACATTTCAAAGATTTTAAACAATTCCCAAATTTTTTAAAAGATTTCAAAAGACTTCACGAAGATTTTTTATATTTCAAACGAATACAAAAGATTTCAGAAAGATTTCACAAATATTTCAAAGATCTCATAAAAGATACAAAGATTTCAAAAAGGGGACTGTACACTAGGTTTTAAAGATTTCAAAACATTTCGAAGGTTTTAACGATTTTAAATTTTTTAGAAGATTTCGAACATTTTACGAAGATTTTAAAGCTTTCAAAAGATTTCAAAGATTTTGAAGATTTTAAAAAGGGTATATAAAAACCAGATTTCTAAGATTTCAAAGCATTTTAAAAATTCAAAACGATTAAAAAATTTCTTAGAAGATTTCAAAAGACTTCACAAAGATTTTTGATATTTCAAACGAATAGAAAAGATTTCAGAAAGATTTCACAAATATTTCAAAGAATTCGTACGGATTTCAAAAGAATACAAGATTTTTTTTAATTTCAACAGGGGTACAGTATACCAGATTTCAAAGAATCAAAACTTTTCAAAGATTTTGAAGGATTTCCCCCTACTTCTCCTTCTCTTACTTCCCCTCACTTCGTTTGCTTCCCCTACCCTCTTTTCTATACTTTCTCTTCTTTCATTTCCCTGTACTTCCACCCCCTCGTTTTCCAACGCTTTCCCTACGAAAAAAAATAAAAGACGAGAGAAAAAAAGAAGGATGGTTATTTTTTGGTTACCTTCTTCTTCATTCCTTTTTACATTCTCATCCTATAATGAGAAGGTATTAGATTTATCTACAATTTGACCCCCCCCCCTGTTTTTCTAAAATGTGTACGTTTTGAGACCTTTGAACCCAAAAAACAGGTTTTTACAAAATGTGTTCAAGTGTCCAAAAATCAAGGTCAAGTGCGTTAGCCAGCCATTTTGGATAGAAATTCAAAATGTGAGCACATTTTGAAAATTTTTGAGAACACTTTTTTTTTAAATTTGAAAATTATACAGGCGGATATTGATAGTACTCAAAAAGGCGATCCAAATATTCTCATTACTTTTTACGATACAATAAAAATTACTGGAGTTGTAGCATTTAAAAATTTCTAAAAACAAACGAAAATGAACATTTTAAGAAAAACAACGCACGATCTGAAAAAAGTCCAAGAAAGAAAAATGTTTCTTTTTGAACACCCTACGATACTGTTATAAGACTTTCTTGTAATTTTCTTGAAAAATCAAAAATTGAAATTTTTATAGCACAAAAAAATAATGAGAAATCAAAAATTCCATTTTGCGGTCAAACTATACAAAATAGGAAAAAATATGAGTCGAGAAAAAGTTTTGACTCAAAAAAGATCTACAAATTTTCGGGAATCACTTTTTGATGGGACGCGTAGTTTTTGTTTCATTTGTAAAAAACTGATCTGAGAATAAAAAAATAAACTATTACATTCTCATCCTCTAATGAGAAGGTATTGGATTTGTGTAAAATTTATCTCCTTCCTCCCCAGTTTTTCTCAAATGTCCACGTTTTGATACCCCTGAACCCAAAAAACAAGTTTTTACAAAATGTCTATCTGTCTGTTAGTCTGCAGATTTTTATTTTGTTATCATGATAACTTTCAAAATAATCAACCTACAGGATTGGAATATAAAATACTTTTTAAGTGTCCTGAAATGAAGGTCAAGTTCATTAGCCAGCCATTTTGGATAAAAATTCAAAAATTGAGCACATTTTGAAAATTTTTGAGAATTTTTTTTTTTAATTTGAAAATTCTATAGACGGATATTAATATCACTTAAAAAGGCGATCAAAATATTCTGTTTACATTTTTCGATAAGACAAAAATTACTGGAGCATTTCAAAAATGAAAAAAAAAGAAACGAAAATGAACATTTTAAGCCAAACAACGTACAATATGAAAAAAATCAAAATAATAAAAATCTTTCTTTTTATCGCACAAAAAAATAATGAAAAATCAAAAATTCAATTTTTTTGTCAAACGATACAAGGTAAGAAAAAAGAATAGACAGAAATTATGCTCTCAAAAAATTTCTACAAATCTGTTATTAATCACTTTTTGATGGGACGCGTAGTTTTTGTTTCATTTGTAAAAATCTGATTTAGGAATGAAATTAATTAAATGTTTGAGCAAACGTGAAAAAAAATCACAAACAAAATTAATTGATATTATATTATAATATTTTCATATTTTCAAATCAAATATCAAGCGCGGAGCGCGAGTGTCTGGATGAGAATGTGATCCTTAAAGTCGATAGAACCTCAAGTAAATAAAGTTCCTTTTCAGTCTGAAATAAAAACAAATTTGACAATCACTTCATATGTCGAGATTTTGATAATCTCATAATATTTGCAAATAAACTTTTTCCTTTCATCTAAGTTGAACACGAAGTGCAAAAACTTAAGAGAAACCGAGCGTAAAGCGGGAAGCTCGAGATGCAATAGCCGCGCGCTCTAGGCGCGCTCAAACTTGTATTTTAACCGCATTTGATCGTTGGATTCTTGTTTTTTTTTTTTTTTCCAAGAATTTTGTAATCATAAAATTACTTTAATCAGTCTTTGAAGTAACGAGTCGTGCTATTGCACGAATTCCTGCCCAAGTTTCTCGGGCTGTCTATTAGTAGGAAAAGAAAACTGGACAATTTATGATTTTCTGCTCTCATACTTTTAGAGGATTTTTTTGTATAAATTGTAATTTACAAAATTTGGAAAATCTTTTGTTTAGATTGCTTTCAATTTTCGAAGTTGTTTGATTCAAAGATTTTTATGATTAGGTAATTTTCAGCCGTTTTAGGATTTTTAAATTTGCTTACTTCTGGATAAAGTCTTTAATTTCTCAAAAAAAAAAAAAAAAAAAAAAAAAAAAAAATGGAAGCAATTTTACAGAAATTTACATAAGCCTTTTAATACCGTAAAAATCATAAAAAAACTTTAAAAATTGAAGAATCTGAAATTAAATGACTTTGAAATTGAATGATTTTCAACTAAATAAGCGCAAAAATTAATTTTTTTATCAATCAAAAAAATAAATTATTTTAAATTAGAATTTTAGTTGAAACTTTCTTAATATTTGCGTGATTTAAAGTGGAAAACATTAAAAATTGAATAATTTCCTATTTAAGTTAATATACAAAAATTTATAATTTGAATCGCCCATAAATGAGTTATTTAGTATATAACATTTTCGTCTTTTTTTTAATTCTTTTTGATTTATTCATGTGCTATATTCAAGTACATTAGAAATTGTATTTAATTAAAAGAATTTTTTTTTATTCCATTTACAACTACATGTAGTTGTAAATTCTTTCAAAAAATTAAAGCTACCATAAAATACAACAATGTACAAAAAAATACAGAAAAAAAATACAAAATTCGTCTCAATAACAGAAAAAAGTTGTAATTTCCCCCCAAAAAAAATTGTAAAAATTGTTCTAATTTATTGTATTTATTTATAGATTCCTGTGAAAATAGTTTTAGTTTTGTGTACTCTTTTGCAAAAAAAATTCTTTAAGGGGTTTCAGTAATTTAGTGCAATATTGTTTTTAAATTAAATCAACAAATTTCTTTTTTTTCTAAACTGTTTTGGTGTCATCCTCATAAACTCAATGGGCAAACATAACAGTTATTTTGAACAGTTAGAAACAATTTTGCTGATATAACTGTTTCTTCTACGGAAGAAAAAGTTTCAGTCTTCCTCAAAAAGAAGCCTGTTTTGATTATTATTCCATTTTTCAATTTTTTCAATAAAAAATTTCAAAATAATATAGTAAAAGTCTTAAATTAATCAATTGATTAATAAGCAAAAAGTTTGAGTCTTCCTCAAAAAGAAGCCTTTTTTCAATAATTTTTCATTTTTTTTAAATAAAACAGTTCAAAAGAAGAATACAGTAAAAGTCTTAAATTAATCAATTGATTAATAAGGAAAAAGTTTGAGTCTTCTTTGAAAAGAAGCCTTGTTTTATTAATTTTCAATTTTTAAAATAAAACAGTTCAAAAGAAGTATATTGTAAAAGTCTTAAATCAATCAATTGATTAATGAGGAAAAAGTTTCAGTCTTCCTCAAAAAGAAGCTTTTTTTTATTAATTTTCAAGTTTTAAAATATAAAAGTTCAAAAGAATATAGTAAAAGTCTTAAATTAATCAATTAATCAATCCAGTTATTATTGTACTCAATAATGAAAAAGTTTGAGTCTTCCTAAAAAAAGTTTTTTTTTTTGTAAATTAATTTTCAATTTTTCAATTTTTAAAATAAAACAGTTTAAAAGAAGAATATAATAAAAGTCTTAAATTAATCATATAGTTAATAAGGAAAAAGTTGGATTCTTCCTCAAAAAGAAGCCTTTTTTCATTAATTTTTAATTTTCAAAATAAAAAAGTTCAAAAGAATATAGTAAAAGTCTTAAATTTATCAATTAATTAGTCCAATTATTATTGTACTTAATGAGGAAAAGGTTTGAGTCTTCCTCAAAAAGAAGCCTTTTTTGATTATTATTTCATTTATAAACATTTAAAATACAACAGTTCAAAAGAAGAATATAGTAAAAGTCTTAAATTAATCAATAAATTAATAAGGAAAAAGTTTGAGTCTTCCTGAAAAAGAAGCCTTTTTTTATTAATTTTCAAGTTTTAAAATATAAAAGTTCAAAAGAATATAGTAAAAGTCTTAAATTAATCAATTAATAAAATAAAATTCCCCAAATTATAAAAATTTCGAAATTAGAAAATTGTCGAAATTATAAAATTATGAAAATTATAAAAAATAAAAATAATAATAATAATAAATCCCAGTAAAATAAAATTCCTTAAATTCTAAAATTTTTGAAATATAAAAATCCCGAAAAATAAAATTCCCAAAAAAGGAGATACGAATGAAAAATCCCGAAAAAATAAAATTCCTGACCCTGTGAAATTCCCGGATGATAAAATTTTTGGATAATAAAATTCCCGAATTGCAAATTTACCGAAACAGTTTATAATATTTACGAATTTGAAAAATCCCGAGAAATAAAATTCCCAAAAAAAGAAGAGACGAATGAAAAATCCCCAAAAATTAAATTCCCGAAATTATAAAATTGCCGAAATTATAAAATTTTCGATATATAAAAATCCCGAATTTGAAAATTCCCAAATAGTAAAATTCCCGACAATTCATAATATATACACCGAATTTGAAAAATCCCGTAAAATAAAATTCCCGAAAAACAAGAGACGACTAAAAAATCCCCGAAAAATAAAATTCCCGAAATTAAAAATTTTCGAAATATAAAAATCCCGAATTGGAAAATTCCCAAATAATAACATTCCCGGAAATTCATAATATTACCGAATTTTGAAGATCCCGAAAAACAAAATTGCCGAAAAAGAAGGGACGACTGAAAAATTCCGAAAAAATACAATTCCTGACCCTGTGAAATTCCCGAATAATAAAAGTTCTGAATTACAAAATTCCCAAATTACAAAATTACCGAAACAGTTTATAATATTACGGAATTTGAAAAATCCCGAAAAATAAAATTCCCAAAAAAGAACAGACGAATGAAAAATCCCGAAAAAATAAAATCCACCAAATTATAAAATTGTCGAATAATGTAAATCCCGAATTACAAAATTCCTGAAATAGTTTATAATGTTACCGAATTTGGAAAATTCCGAAAAATAAAATTCCCAAAAAAGAAGAGACGAATGAAAAATCCCCAAAAATTAAATTCCCGAAATAATAAAATTGTCGAAGTTATAAAATTATCGAAATTATAAAATTTTCGAAACATAAAAATCCCGAATTGGAAAATTCCCAAATGATAAAATTCCCGACAATTCATAATACATATTACCAAATTTGAAAATTCCCGAAAAATGAAATTCCCCAAATTATGAGATTTTCGAAATATAAAAATCCCGAATTGAAAAATTCCCAGAAATTCATAACATTAACGAATTTTAAAGATCTCGAAAAACAAAATTCCCGAAAAAAAGGTACGACTGAGAAATCCCGAAAAAATAAAATTCGTGACCCTGTGAAATTCCCGAATAATAAATTTTTTGGATAATAAAATTTCTAAATTACAAAATTCCCGAAACAGTTTATAATATTACCGAATTTGAAAAATCCCGAGAAATAAAATTCCCGAAAAAGAAGAGACGAATGAAAAATCCCCAAAAATTAAATTCCCGAAATTACAAAATTGCCGAAATTATAAAATTTTCGAAATATAAAAATCCCCAATTGGAAAATTTCAAAATAATAAAATTCCCGGAAATTCATAATATTACGGAATTTTGAAGATCCCGAAAAATGAAATTTCCCAAAAAAGAAGAGACGAATGAAAAATCCCCAAAATTAAATTCCCGAAATTATAAAATTTTCGAAAAACAAAATTCCCGAAAAAGAAGAGACGACTAAAAAATCCCCGAAGAAATAAAATTTCTGACCCTGTGAAATCCCCGAATAATGAAATTTTTGAATAACAAAATTCCCGAATTACAAAATTCCCGAAACAGTTTATAATCTTACCGAATTTGAAAAATTCCGAAAAATAAAATTCCTAAAAAAGAAGACACGAATGAAGAATCCCCAAAAATTAAATTCCCGAAATTACAAAATTGCCGAAATTATAAAATTTTCGAAATACAAAAATCCCCAATTGGAAAATTCCCAAATAATAAAATTCCCAGAAATTCATAATATTACGGAATTTTGAAGATCCCGAAAAATGAAATTTCCCAAAAAAGAAGAGACGAATGAAAAATCTTTATCTATTTTAATTTTTAACAACACAATTTTTAACTATTTTTCAATTTCAAGAATGATTTTAAGCCTTTCAATTCTAAATTGTTTTTTTTTTTCAGTTGAGTTTGAAATTACAAATAAGAAATTATAATAATATTCAAATCTAAAATTAGTGAATTTAAAACTTATTTAAATTTAAAACAATCAATTAAGAATATTTAAATCTAAGATTATTAAATTTAACACTGATTATCAAGAATTTCAGTATGAAATTTTGAAAGATTTAATAGTGAAATTGTTTTCATTTTCCTTGACAATTTTGAACAAAAAATGGAGAAGTTACATTTTTAGTTTAAAAAATTAATTTGTAATGCAAAGAAACTAATTTTTAATCGTGGAGATGAACATTGAACAAAAAAAATACATTTTTAATAAAGTAGTTCAACTTTTACACAAGTAGTTGAATTTTTAATTAAAAAGATCAATTTTCAAACAAATAGTTGACTTTCAGAAAAAGAAATGATTTTTCAACTAAAATGATGAATCTACAATTGGAATAGTAAAATTTTCAGTAAAAAACATTATTTTTTAGCCAAAAAAAAATGTTTGGCCAAAGAGATGAATTTTCAATTAAAGTAATAAATCCTCAACAAAAAAAAAGGATTTTTGAATAAAATAGTTGAATCCTCAACCAAATAAGATTAATTGACAACCAAAAAGTTGCATTTTTCTTTAAAAAAGATTACATTTTTTTTTTAAATTTAACAATTTGTTGATATATTTGATTCAAAAAATATATATTTTGATGAACATTTCTTGTTTGTGTTAAAAACTTATTTTTTAAACTTAAAGTTTACCCATTAGATTGAAAATTAATGATTTTTTTAAACTTCATTTTTTCAGGTGGGAAATTCAACTTTTTATTACAGAAAACTCCTATTTTTGTCTCGAAAATTTAACAGTATGTCAAAAAATTCAACTGCTTGTAGAAGATTCGTTTTTTAAAATTGAAAATTAATTTTTTTTAATTGATTATTTTGAATTAAAAGTTCAAGTATTTGTTGAAAATATATTTGATTTGTTTAAAATTCGTCTTTTTTTTAAACAATCTTTTTGGTTGAAAATTCCACTTCTTTTTGTTAAAAATGTATGTAATTTGTTTATAATTCGCGTTTTTTTGGCGAAAAAATCATATTTTTGGTTGAAAATTTAACTACTTTTGGTTAAGAATGTGTGTAATTTGTTTAAAATTCGTCTTTTTTGGTAGAAACTTAATCTTCTTAGTTGAAATTTCAACTATTTAATTAAACATTTATGTATTTTTATGAAAAATTCTTTTTTTTTGCGTAAAATTTAATTTTTTTAATGAAAATTAAAATATTTGGTTGCAAATTAACTGTTTTGTTGAAATGTCTTATCAACTGTTTCGTAAAAATTTACGTAATTTGTTTTAAATTCGTCTTTTTTAAAACAAAATTCACCTTCTTCAATGAAAATTCAACTATTTGTTGAAAATTTATGTAATTTGTTAAAAATTCGTCTTTTTTTGTAAAAAGATCTTTTTGGTTGAAAATTCAACTACTTTTGGTTAAAAATGTATGTAATTTGTTTAAAATTCGTCTATTTTGATAGAAACTTAATGTTCTTGGTTGGAAATTCAATTATTTAATTAAAAATTTATGTATTTTTATGAAAATTGCTTTTTTCGCGTAAGAATTATTTTTTTAAATGAATATATAAATATTTGGTTGAAAATTAACTTTTTTGTTGAAATTACTTACGAACTGTTTCGTAGAAATTTACTTAATTTGTTTTAAATTCGTCTTTTTTGGAATAATATTCAACTATTTGTTGAAAATTTATGTAATTTGTTAAAAATTCGTTTTTTTTTGTAGAAACTTAACCTTCTTGGTTGAAAATTCAACTATTTAATTAAAAATTTATGTATTTTGATGAAAATTTCTTTTTTTGCGTAAAAATTAATTTTTTCCAATGAAAATTTAAATATTTTGTTGAAAATTAACTTTTTTGTTGAAATTACTTACGAACTGTTTCGTAGAAATTTACTTAATTTGTTTTAAATTCGTCATTATCAATTTGGAAAAAATTTGGGTTAGTAAAAGATATTTACAAGTTTTGTGAACATCCAAATTTAATTTCAAACTGGAAAAGATTTGGAAAAATAAAAAAATAAATTCAGATTTTGGAAGATTTCGAAATAAAATTTTGAAGCTTTTTAAGGATCTTTAAAGGTTTTGAGAAATTAAAATTAAAAAAAAAAAGTCTAAACTTTGCTGGGAAAATTTAGAATGATTTTTTATTTTGAACAATTAATTCTGAGAGAATATTTAAAGAGATTAAAATTTTTTGTTGAATAATGGATGACAATTGAACAATTATTAATTTGAAAAATAATCGAGCAAGCTTAAAATATATTTAGAAGTTTTCAAAAGATTCCAAAATTTTTCAAAAAATCTGGATTTCAAGGTATTTTTTTACTTTTGCAGGATTTTCAAAAATCGATTTTTTTAAAACAAATTTTCAAGAGAATATTTAAAAAGATTTCAACAAAAAATTTGAATCTATATATTAATGTTTCTAGCTTAATATTGCTTAAAATGATACAATTTTGAAATTTAATCAATTTTTTTATTCATTCTTAAATTGATAGTAATATTCCAAATATTTGTCACCCTAGGACAAAAAAGAACTTTTTGGCTGCAAAAGCTGTAAATTCCAGTAGATTCGAGTAGAAAATTAAAACTACAATATAATACAAAAATATACAAAAAAAAGTACAAAATTCGTCTCAATAATAGAAAAAAGTTGTACTTTCCCTATATTTTTTGTTGTAATTTATTGTATTTATTTGTAGATTCCTGTAAAAATAGTTTTAGTTTTCTGTACTTTTTTGTAAAAATTTTTCCACCAGCGCTGTTAACATAAAAAAAAAAATCCTGCAACTGTAGATCAAGTAGAAATCACTTTTTTAAATTGAACAAAATTATTAAAATAATGAAAACTTGAATTTTGCTACGATCAGAAGTAAATTCCCGGTTAAGTCGCCACCCTGTTATTAGAATTACGAAAGAAAATTTATTCACCTACGAACAAAGAAGATCAATAAAATTTTTAATGAATTAATTTTTAAAAAAACTTAATTATTTGAAGGTAATTGAAAAAAACTGAATTATTTTATCATTGCCAAACAAACTCACGAATCTTTATTATCAATCATTATTTACATTTCAAATGTCAAACATCAAATCCAATCTCACAAAAATCCTTATCTTATTCCATCCTATCAAATTTAATTTCTCCTCTGAGAGGTCAAAAACTTATCAATTCTATAAAACTTATAACAAGAAAAAACAGGAAAAACTGAAAAATACCAAAAGTAACTCTATAATTCAGCTTCCTTGTGGAGGTAGATCTCAAGTGTTTCTTCCATCTGGTTCGGTTCGGTATGGGGTGTAAATCTGGCAACAACTTCTCCATTTCTGCCGATGACAAACTTGGTGAAGTTCCACTTGATGTCCTGGCTGAAAGATTTAGCTGGGTTGGGTTGAGCCTTCATCCATTTCCAGAGGGGATGAGCATTTTCGCCATTTACTTCAATTTTCTCGAACATATCAAAGGTGACATCGTATTTTTCAACAAATTCCTTGATTTCTTTTGAGGTTCCTGGCTCCTGTCCACTGAACTGGTTGCAGGGGAATGCAAGAATCTTCAGACCTTGTTCTCCGTATTTTAGATAAAGGGCCTGCAGCTGCTTATAGTTGGCATCAGTCAATTGGCAGTTGCTGGCGACGTTGACGACAATGAGTACTTTTCCTTTATATTTTGACAGAGAAACAACATTTCCGTCGATGTCGTTGGCCGAGAAGTCGTAAAAGACGGCCGATTTCCAATCTCTTTCCTGGTCAAACTTAGCTATGTCTTCAGATTGTCCGGCGAGGACAAGACCGGCCAGAGTCACAAGCAAAAGAGTCCACACTAGAAAAAAAAGTTTTTGCTTCAAAAGTGTGGAAATTAACTATATTGACCTACAAATTCATTTTAGCAATGTTCTGCTTGAAAAACTGAAGACAAAAGTCTCTGGAAAGATTTCTCTCAGATCGTTAGTTCTCCTGATAGGGCAGTTTGAAATTGGACCGCTAAGGGCGGCCCTCTTATTGTTTGTCACGCTTGACTGAGCAGCGCATTCCTCTCGGGCCCGCGCTCCCATCATCCGTCAACCCTTGTCCTAAATTCCATTAGCCTAATTTTTAAATATTTAAGTTCCTTCTCTGAATTGTAATCCTCCATAGTACACCAACCCTTGTCTTAAATCTCATTAGCCTAATTGTGAATGATTTAAGTTTCTTTTTTCAATTGTTATCGTCTGTATTATATCGATTTTTGTCTTAAATTTCTTCATTGTAATTTTATATTATTTCAGTTTCTTCTTTCAAGTATAATCCTCCATGTTACATCAACCTGGGTCTTAAATCTCATTAGCCTAATTTTGAGTTATTTAAGTTTCTTCTTTCTGCTTTTAATCATAATCCTCCATGTTACATGAACCCTTGTATTAGCTTTCATTAGCCTTTCACACTTGACTGAGCAGCGCATTCCCTGTCGGCCCAGCGGCTTCTCTCATTCGAAACCGCCTAGCGGCATCAATTCTCGGAAAGCACAAATCAAGTTTAGATAAATCTAAGTTCCAGTGTAATTCAAAATTAAGCTAATGAGATCTAAAACAATGGCTGATGTAACATGAAGGATTATAATTAAAAGAAGAAACTTAAATCATTCAAAATTAGGCTAATAAGAATCGAGACAGTGGAAGGAAGATAACTAAAGGAAGCAAGAAAAAAGAAAAAACATGGAGGATTATAATTGAAAGATCAAAGAAAAAACTTGAAAAATTCAAAATTAGGCTAATGAAATTTAAGACAAGAGTTCATGTAACATGGAGGATTAAGATTAAAAGAAGAAAGAAGAAACTTAAATGACTTAAAATTAGGCTAATGAGATTTAAGACCCGGTTTAATATAACATGGGAGATTATAATTAAAATAAGGCACTTAAATAATTTAACATTAGGCTAATGAAATTTAAGACAAGGGTTGATTTAAAATGGATGATTATAATTGAATAAAAAAAAAGAAACTTAACTAATTCAAAATTAAGCTTATGCAAATTAAGACATGAGATGAGGTTACGTGGAGAATTATAATTAAAAGAAGAAAGAAGAGTCTTAAATTATTTCAAAGTAGATTAATGAAAGTTGAGATAAGGGTTGATGGAACATTGAGGATTATAATTCAAAGAAGCAATAAGAGAGAATAAACTTAAATCATCCAAAACTAGGCTAGAACAAATTAAGGCAAGTGTTAATGCAACATAGAGGATTATACATACAATAAGAAGAATGAAGAAACTTAAATCATTTACAATTATGTTATTGAGATTTATGACAAGGGTTAATGTAACATGAAGGATTGAAACTGAATGAAGCAAGAAGAAACGTTATCCATTAAAAATTAGGCGAAAGAAATTTATGTCAAGAATTGTTGTAACATGGATGATAGTAATTGAAAGAAGAATGAAGAAACGTAAATCATTCGCAATTAGGCTATTGAAAGTCAAGACAAGAATCGACATAACATGGACGATAATGATTGAAAGAAGAAAAAATAAATCTAAATCATTCAAAATTAGCATAATGAAATTAGAACAACAGATGATATGACATGGAAGATTATAATTAAAATAAAGAAGAAGAAACTCAAATTATTCAAAAGTAGGTTAATGAAAGTTCAGACAAGGGTTGATGCAACATGGAGGATTATAAATGAAAAAAGAAACTTAACTCATTAACAATCAGAATAATGGAATTGAGAACAACATATGATATGACATGGAAGATTTTAATTAAAATAAGAAAGAAGAAACTTAAATTATTCAAAAGTAGGTTAATGAAAGTTAAGACAAGGGTTGATGTAACATGGAGGATTATAAATGAAAAAAGAAACTTAAGTCATTCACAATCAGAATAATGGAATTTAGAACAACAGATGATGTAGCGTGGAGGATTATAATTGAAAAAAGAAACTTAAGTCATTAAAATTTAGGCTAATACAAATTAAGACAGGGGTTTATGCAACATGGAGGATTATAAATGAAAAAAGAAACTTAACTCATTAACAATCAGAATAATGGAATTGAGAACAACATAAAAAGAAATTACTGACAAAGGAGTTCAATTTTGAACCAAGTAATTTAGTTCCTCACAAGTATTTGAATGTTAAAACCAAAAAGGTAAGTTATCAAAACTAGTTATAGTTTCAACCAAAGAGATATATTTTAACTGAAATAATAAATCTTCAACTGGAATAGTTAAATATTCATTTAAACAAATTATTTCTTTGAAAGAAACAATTAATTTTCAATAATATAGTTATATCTTTAACCAAAAACAGAGATTTTAACTAAACTCATGAGTCTTTAACGGAAAAATAAATTTTCAACAAAAAAGTTCAATTTTTAACGAATAACAATAATTTTCTACCAAAACCGACGAATTTTCCACAAAACACATGACTTTTTCTTCCTCATAGAGGAAGCTTTGTAACGCTCATATTTTCTAAAATTTTGTAATTTAATTAATTAAAACTTTCTCAATTCAATAATGCATAATGCAATGTTCTAAGCAATTATCCGCATGTGTCACATTTTCTTGTGAACACAATAACTTGAAAACGGTTGCAGATAAATTGATGAAATTTGAAGGGCTTATTTTGACCACTAATATTCTGAAACTGACCGTAGGATTCCAGAAAATATTATTTGCATTTTTGTTACCACTCAATAATATTTTTAAATTAGGCTTTTTATAGTAAAAGCTGTACCAAATATTGAAATTTGTAATCAAAAAATGTAAATTTTCGAAAAAGTACATGAATTTTAAAACATATAGTTGAATTTTCCGAAGAGAGATCATTTTTGAACTGAAAATAAAATACGTTAGTTTTCAGTTTACGCAATTATTTTTCAAATAACAAATAAAAAAAAATTGTCCAGCATAAGATGTTAATTCTCAATCAAAGGGATGAATTTTCAATTAAAAGTATAAATCTTTCCACAAGCGAATCATCAAAATCATTCAGTCCAAAAATGTGGTTTTTTAATCGCACACTGCTATTAGGGAGTAACTAAAATAATAAATCTGCAACTGGAATAGTTAGATATTCATTTGAAAAAATTATGTCTTAAAAAAAAAAGAAAAAACAATACATTTTTTTCTCGAAAAAATGTGTGTATCTTTTAAGATGAACTATTTCGCTTCTCAACATTTTTTTTCATACCTGGTTGCCTTGGTTCACTTTCAGGAGGTTGGTTATGACTACGAATGGGCGATGTCGACATGTAATCTGTAAAATCAAGTAGAAATGCATGAATTGTTAAAAATTTCACTTTTTAAATTGAAAATTGTAATTATCGTTTTTTAAATTATTTTTCACGATTAAAACGAAAATGATTCATCCAATAAAAACAAAAGTGAATTAAAAATTTGTATATCTTTTTAAGATCAATAATCCTGTTTATCAACATTTTCTCCTTATCTCGCGTTATGCGGCTCAAAATAAGAATTTTCTATTTTTCAAGATAATTCAAACGCTAACCGTTTTTCAACTCTCGACTATTCTTCATATCGTGCGTTAAATAATTCAAAATTCTCATTTTCGTTTTCTTCATTGAATTTTGTAATTGCTATAACTCTGGTAATTTTCTTAGCAGAAAAGTCATAGCGTTTGAATTTATATTCAAAATGTCTGAATGTAAAAATTTGTCTTACTATGTGGATAAGTTCTAGCTTGATATACATTTTTTTATAAACTATTATATTATATTAGCATTGTTTATTGAAAAATGTACACGTAGAAAATGTACGATAATTTCTAAACTTACGGAAAACATTTCTGATATTAAAAACTTTCAAAACTTTCCACTTCTCTATATATATATATACCATATATACATATACAATTAAAAACTAAAGGTCAACAACCACCGCAGGGTCCCACTGGGAGCAACTGTCATCTAAAAAATGACATCGGCTAAAAGTAGGACCGCGGTAAATCCTATTCATGACCACGTCTCACAACCGTGAGATGGGTGGCCACAGGACACGACGAAATCACAACGACAGGCCGGCGTAACTCTTGTGTGTTTTGAGGACACGAAGCGACCCATGGATGACAGCTTTCTGCATCCATCTCGCAAGTGCCGTGGCATATTTTTAGTTAAAGATTGATAATTTTAGTTGAAAATTATTATTTTTTTGGTTTAAAGTTCAACGATTCCAGTTGAAGATTCATAATTTTAGTTGAAAATTCATCAGTTTGGTGAAAAATTGATTTTTTCAACTGAAAATTTAACTATTCCATTTTTGGTTGAAAGCTGATCTTTGTTATATCACTCTGGATGAATTTCCAACGACCTAGGTACATCCAAATTTTTAAAGTAAATTCTTGAATGGCAGAAAGTCATTGAAAATTATTTGAAAATATAACATTTCTTATAAAAAGGTTGCTTGTTCTTTTCGACTTGTAAAAATGAATGTTTAATCTTTCCCCTATTTTCCCCTTTTTCTTCAGAAAATTACCCCATTTCCCCTTTTTTGAGCTTCATTTGCGCTGTGATCCCTGTACTTTCTAAATTTCTCTCCCCTCCTTTTCCCTAACACCCTTCCCCTCATTTTCCCTCACACCGCTCCCCTCATTTCCCCACCCCTCATCTTCCATCACTCGCCCTACTTTCCCACATTCATTTCTCTTCCCCTCACTTCCCCTTCACTTATTGCCCTTCACTTCCCTACTCATTCCCCCTCATTTTTACTACTTCCTAAATTTCTCTCCCCTCCTTTTCCCTAACACCCCTCCCTCATTTTCCCTCACACCGCTCCCCTCATTTCCCCTCACATCCTTTCCTTGAAAAAAGTACGACGAATGGACGGACGGACACCCGACCGAAGATATAAGGGCTTATGTCCGCGGCTACAAAACCCTAAGAAGGGTACCCTTCAAAACTCAAATTTTTCTATCATTTTTTAATAAATACAATTTTTTTTTCAAAAATCGGCTGTAAATCAATTTGTACACGTATATTTTTTTTGCCTCACTCCCCTAATCATTTGCCTGCCTTTGCCTAATGGGTAAACCAGCACTGAATATTTATCTAATCTTAAAATTTGTACCTCAGGTTCTTTTAATCCAGAGTATCCAGACCTTCGAGTTTTGATATCCACTGGTGAACTTTTGGCTCGACTGCTTTTCACATCAGCAAGTCGACTACTTTCAGTTTCGGAATCAAAACGTTGAATCCAGAAGTCAGTGCGATCACGTTTGTCCGAAATTTCTAAGAAATTTGTGACGTTTTTTCGATTTCCTTTAGAGTTTTTGGAATCTGGTGATACCTTAGCATTCTCGACGTCCTCTTCAGGGAATTGAAGTTCCATTCTGTCTCCGGAACTTCCAGCAGATTCAAGACGATACTCCGAGTTTTTGAAGAGGATCTTTGCGGGGTCGGATTTTGAATTTTTTCTTGGTTTTTTCTTTCTCAGACTCATGGAAAATCGACGGACGTAGCCTCTCATTCGAGGTAGGAAATTTCGAGTTTGGGATGGACTTTCGTAGGAAACACTGCTTATTAGTTCGGAAGGAAGAGGTTCGGTCCCTGAAAGAGCTAATCTTGTGATGCTGGGGTGGATGTCCAGCTTGTAGGAAATTTCTTCTGGTTCTTCGAATTCTGGAAGAGCCTGTGGAGAATTCAGTCATTTCTAATTAAAATTCTTTGCTTGAGTAAGCTTTTATATACAAAAAGGGTTCTAATCAATTCTAGGTTCAAGATTATTAGACGAAGGGTCCAGGGGCCTAGATAGTACCAAAACTCGAATTTTACAGGAGACACAAAAAACTGTAACTTGAATGGATTTGATTTAAAAAAAAAAAGTGCTTTCAAGCTATTTTGAAACTCTATCGAAACATGAAAGGAAGATCCTGAAAGAAGCAACAAGCTTTGAGAAAACTCCTTATCAATGGTGCGGCGCGTCCACAAAAACGAAAATATTGACACGCAAAGGGCTGCATAACTTTTTTATTTTTCAATTAAAAACAAAACAAATAAGTGCTTTAGTGCTATTACTTATCTCTATTTGATTTCGACCCACTTATAAATTGATTTCAACCGTAATCTTCTATAGAGACATGATTTAAGTAAAAAAAAAAAAATTAGTTTAAGGCCATGTGACGAGTGGGTCACGTGACCGGCTTCCTACCTTACCGACACTTTTTTTATTTGTAAACTTATACTTTGATTCAACCGATATTTCTTTTGGTTCACAAAATTTTTTCTGAGTGTACATACATGCACATTGAAATATTAAAACTGGCTTTCCGAATAAATTTTGTTGTGTTGAAAATGAACTTTTTTGTTGAAAATGAACTTTTTTGTTGAAAATTCATATTCCTGGTTTTTGAGTTTGTAATTCCACAATTGGGTTGAAATTGAAATGTCTTTTAGTGAAAATATGAAATATTACATTTGTCGTTCAGAATTTGCCTTTTTGGGCTAAAGCTTAAACTTCTTTGTTCAAAGATAATTTTTTTAGTTGAAAATTCATCCCTTTGGTTAAAAATTTGAATATTATGTTGAAAATCGTGTTTCCTTGGTTCAACATTAATTTTTTAGTTTTAGATTCAACATTTTTGGTTGAAAATTTATATCTTCAGTTGAAAATTCAACTATTTGCTTAAAAAGACTTTTTTTTTTTTGGAAACTTAATCTTCTTGGTTGAAAATCCGTGTTTTTTGTTGAACAATAATTTTTTTTATAATATTAATGTAGTGAAGGCCTTTTCCGATTATTTGATGTTTTTATTTTAATATTGCCGAAAAAAAATTAATATACAATAATTTTTTTTTTTTGAAAATTTAACTATTCCATTTTTGGTTAAAAATGTATATTTTTTAGCGGAAAATTGGACTCTTTGGTTGAAAATTCAACTATGTTGTTGAAAATTTGTTTTTCATTTATTTGAAAATTCAACTATTTGGCTGAAAGGAAACCTGTTTTGTAAACAACTTTTTTCTCAAAGATGTAACCATTATGTTGAAAATTTGTTTCATGTTTGGTTGAAAGTTAATTTTTGAACTGAAAATAAAATTTGGTACCTTTTAAAAATTGAAATTCAATAGAAACCTGAGGAGACGTCCAAACGTCCACATTATTTTGTCATTTTTTGTTCAAATGATGGATAAGCTGGACATAATATTTTTTTGAAACCGCCGCGTTCCACATTCTGGGCTAACCCCATCAAGCTCCAGTTTGTTTGTGTGTAACATTTTGCGTTTTGAATACCTTGAAACAAATCGAAACAGAAATATAAAGTTGTGTCGCTACCGTGGAAGTGCGGTCTCACACAGGACACAGACAGTCCGTGCGGTCTGTAAGACCGCACGGCCATACTTGCAGTTCAAAAGTGAAGAATTGGCTTCTTGTCATCAATAGACATCTTCACGTAGAAAGTACAAAACTACCCAATTAGAAAAAGCTTGTCCTGTAAAGTTGGCAATATGAAAGATAGGTCCCTATGGTTTTAGGGTGATCGAAGTGTCACTTAAGGATCTGTTCTATTATGCCCGTTTAATGCTTCAGTATTATATTCATCTAGTGTGTCATAATCGTTATTCAAATTGAGGAAGGGGACAATTTGTGGTGCTCCCGAAACGCCAGGACATGGTACCTAGCTTTTGTTACCGACGGAATCGAATTCGGTCCCCAGAACAGAGTCGTACGTACGAAACGTCGTACTGTCACGGCAGTTGACACGTCGTACCTCCCCCAGACCATTATTTAGCCAACACCAGCGTGCAGGGGGTGTACTTGGGGTGTGTTTCTCGAGAGGACCATGAAATGAAATGTCCGTAAATATATGCGCGGTGTGTGATTGACACCTACATGAACGACTCACGCTTCGTATCACACACCAACTCCATTTACCATAATGCTCTCTCTGTTTCATATGCTTGCAGGGAACATCGACACCCCATAAGGAACTAGAAAGTGAAAACCGTCAGACAACATTCAATGTGCTACTTTGTAAGTTTTCTCAATTTACAATTACAAAATAATTCATGGGTAGAACGGGGATCAATTATTGATGTCCGAATAGGACCATACTGTATAATATTTTAGAACGTGTTGGTGTCATGGTTTTGCTCTACCTGATGTAAATCAGGTAGATATCCTCAATATCATTAAAACTATAGCTAAATTGTTTGAAAGTATAATGTATGACAAAGTTTACTTTGCGTTTTCTAATTTGTTCTTCGACGAGCAGCATGGATTTAGAAAGGGCCGCTCGGTCAGTACAAAAACGATTCGATTAATTTTAGCATTTTTACTTCGCTCTACTGAAGAGTGTAGTTTTAAATTTACATTGAAAATATTAATTATGGTAAGGAAGAAATGACAAATTTTGGAAAAAAATATTTATGAGAACGATGTTAAAGATATTAAAATTGTGTATTTAAACAATTTTATTTTTTTTTCGGACTTTTTTATATCTCTGTGAATGGATTTCCAACGATCTAAGTCTATCCAATTTTTAAAAATATATTCTTGAATGGCAGAAATCATTGAAAAATCATTAAAAATTATTTTAAAATATAGCATTTCTTATAAAAGGGTTGCCTGTTCTTTTCTACATGTAAAAATAAATGTTTAATCTTTCCCCTATTTTCCCCTTTTTTCGGGAGAAAATTACCCTATTTACCCTTTTTTGAGCTCCTTTTGCGCTGTGATCCCTGATATAGGCACCTGTATTTTTCTTTCATTACCAGGGTGGCGATTTGATCGAGAAATTGGGAAAGACCGGGAATTTACTTCTGATTGTAGCAAAATTCAAGTTTTCATTGTTTTAATTACTCCTCATTTATCTGACTTGGAACAGGGAATTTTAGAAAATAATTCTCATTTTTATTTCAAGACAGGGAGTTTCGGTAAAGAAATATAATTTTACTTGGAACAGGCAATTTTTTACATGGAACGGGAATTTTTTAAATAATTATAATTCGGATTTAGAAGAAAGGAATTTTTAAAAATCCCTCTTCCAAGTCAGAGTTCGTCACAATTTCATAGTCCTCTCTTCTAAATTTTAGGTAAAGAAAGTACTTCAAGAAGTTTTTAGAGTAGTAGTATTTCAAAGCAGAAATATTTTTGGATTATAATAGAAAGTTTTGTTACATTGTTCGTTGTGAATTCATCTTTTTTGAGTTAAAAATTGAACTGCGTGGTTAAAAGTTAAACTCCTTTGTTAAAAATTAATTTTTTTGGTTGAAGATTCATCATTTTAATTGAGAATTCATCAGTTTGGTTCAAAATTAATTTCTTCATCTGAAAATTTAACTGTTCCCTTTTTAGATCAAAAATTATATTTTCTATGTCAAAATTCAGCAATTTGGATAAAAATTTGTCTTTTTTAATTGAAAATTCTACTATTTCGTTGAAAATTCACGTGTTTTGTTAAAAAATCGATTTTTTTTAAGTTAATCTTCTTGTTTAAAAATTCTTCTTTTCGGTTACAAATTCAAGCATTCCAGTTATATATTCATCTTTTTTGTTTCAAATAAACTTATTTGGTTGAAAGTTAAACTCTTTTGTTAAAAATTAATTTTTTGTTGTTGAAGATTCATCTTTTTAATTAAAAATTCATCTCTGGTTGAAAATGTAACTACTTTGTTGAGAATCAATTAATTTTTTTAATGAAAATTCAACTATTTAGTTGAAAACTGATATTTTGCATTTGAAGATTAAACTATTTGTTTGAAAATGTATGTATTTTGTGGGAAATTCTTTTTGTAGAAAATTAATCTTTATGGTTGAAAATTCAGCTTCTTGGCATAAAATTCAACTATTCCAGTTGAAGATTCATCATTTAAATTGAAAATTCATCAGTTTGGTTGAAAATTAAATTCTTTAAGTAAAAATTTAACTGTTCCATTTTTAGTTGCAAATTCATCTTTTCTAGTTCAAAATTCAACAATTTGGATAAAAATTTGTCTTTTTAATTGAAAATTCAACTATTTTGTTAAAAAATCGATTTTTTTTTTGTATAAAATAATCGTTTTCCTTGAAAGTTAATCTTCTTGTTTAAAAATTCTTCTTTTCGGTTAAAAATTCAAGTATTCCAGTTAAATATTCATTTTTTAGGTTGGAAATAAAATTATTTGGTTGAAAGTTAATTTCTTTTGTTAAAAATTAATTTGTTGTTGTTGAAGATTCATCATTTTAATCGAAAATTCATTTCTAGTTGAAAGTGTAACTACTTTGTTGAAAATCAATTAATGTTTTTAATGAAAAATCAACTATTTCGTTGAAAATTCACGTGTTTTGTTAAAAAATCGATTTTTTTTAAGTTAATCTTCTTGTTTAAAAATTCTTATTTATATTTAAATTGTGAGTGTTTCAATTCATCTTCTCCTTTCTGGGTCTAAACTAATTTTACCAGGGCTTAGGACGAGGTAAAAATAAAACACACTGAAAAACGAACTCTTTCATTGGCGCCCGAACAGGGACCCAGAAAAGAAGATTATTGAAAATTCACTAAAATAAAAATCATGCCTCGCACACGTGGCCGTCCGAGCAAACGCGACAATGTCAGCAAGTCGTCGAGACCACCCGAGATTGACATCCAAGATGAGAATGAAGAGGCCAATATAAGCCGCCCCGACACGCCTACTTATCAGGAACAGGGGGCAGTAGGACCAAACTTACTATCGACTGAAGTCTACGCTCTATCAAACACATCTCGTCATACAGGGACCATCCCCAAGACAGTGGATATACCTGAAAAGCGCCGATCATTGCGAGAAGAATTAAGTTTAACTTCTTGGGACACAATCCCACCTAGGAATGAAGAAGTACGCTCTCACAATTTCGACAACAAATACGCTGAACTGAGACGCGAAAGTGAAAGATTACGTGAGGCAGTCAAAGAGCTCTATTCTAGACTTGGAGGAGTCGGAAGAAGAATTAATACAGTCACAACAGAATTACGTGGGGAAATAGAAGATGTAGAAGCTAGGATGCTTGATGAAACTACAAAGCAAGTCAGTTCACTACGAAAAATGAACGAAGTTCATTTCCAAGTTGTGGAGGGAGGCATAAAAGATATTATGGATCGTACGATGGCTACGAATGAACAAATCCTGAATTTAGTGGAGGAGGAAGTCAGGAAGAATACACGGGAGAAACGCTCGGTTTCACTCAGAAAAAACCAGCTCGAGGAGAGGTTCCAGAATTTTGGATTGGAACAACAAAATAATTTTTGAAGTGGAGTAAACGTCGAAAGCCTTAAAATCACCCCAAAAATGCCGGTTTTTAGTGAAGGGTATATACCTATCAAATTCTTGAAAGAACTAACTGACTTTTAGGCTGCATTCAAACGTACTAGTACACAGACAGCGTTTGTAATCGGCAGCTGCTTGAGGGGTACGGCCAAGGATTGGTGGGACTTGGCAAAAGAAGACAGCGGTGATTTTAGAATATTCTGTAGCAAGTTCAAACATCAATACTTGAACAAAACTGCCCAACACGAGATCAAGACTAAACTAGAGTTTGGGTACTATCTCCCAAGTACGGACATCTCCATGACTGCTTATGCCATAAAAATGTTCTGAGAGGCCAGAGGACTCACACCTCCCCCAACTAACGGAGAAATTATTCAAAAACTCGCAAGGCATTTCAGCGAGGAGGTGAGAACAGCAATCATCGGAAGATCTATCGCAAATCTCGAAAGTCTATTGGAATTACTTGAAAGGCTCGATAAATCTGGACCAATCAACTCTAAACGGCCTGAAAATACCAATTTCAGAAATAATTCCGATAACTGAAGGGTAAAAACTACAAGCCCGACCACGCAGACACAGCACACGAAGAACGAATTTAAACGGGAAAATGACTACACTCAAAGAGGAACAAGGAATGACAACTGGAGAAGGCAAGACAGAAATAGAGATTCAACACCAAGAAACATTAGGACGATGACAATCACCGAACACAACAATGAAGAGGAAGAGATGACTATTAGGGAAGAGGTCACTGAGGTCTATCCGGAAAACTAATAGGGTCCGTATCCTTGAACAGTTTTAACTTATTCAAGGATACGGAGGAAAAACTCATAACACACATGTTCGTCAACACACTAAATTACGATATACGGGAGGAATTGCTCGAGGAGCACGCTACTGAAATCAAAAAGAAGTATGGACGTCCAATAGCAGAAATCTCTGTCCAAGGATCAGAGGTTAGGGCCCTCGCCGATACCGGTAGTTAAGTGTCATGCATCTCTGAAAATTTCTACGAAGAAAAAATTGCTTTATTTGAAAAATGCGCAACATTTCCCATAATTGGAGCCTCGGTCGTAGGAGCCACTGGTGGAAGGCCGGTGAGATTGCGAAAACAAATATTCGCCAATCTACAATTTAATAATGTTAACTATCAAGGAGTTCTGTGAAAACCTAGAAAATCCCTCACTTCTTGTGAATGAATTCCTTAATGTACATTAAAATATTATAAAATCCCGTAAAATGGTATGAAATTTTATAATATTTTCTCGAATCTTGGAAAATTGATTAAAATACCTTGAGAGCTTTTAAAATCCATTAAAATCATTGAAATCTTCGAAAATCTCATAAAATTCGTTTGAATTTTCTAAAATATATTAAAACCTTACTAGTCGTATGAAATAGTTTCATATATTCCAAAGTTCTAAAAAATTATTTGAACTCCCAGAAAAATTTGTTTATTTCTCTTAAAGTCATTCGAAGCCTTTAAAATTCCCTAAAGCCTGACATAGATCCTATTAAATTGGTCTATATTTTCCAAATTTTAGGAAACTCTTTGATACAATGCCCCATGCAAATTTGTTCAAATCTCTTGAAGATGCTTCAGAATCTTTTTAAATACTGCAAAAGATTTTAAATCCTCTGAAACCAATTGAATATTCCTCAGAATCTTTTGAAATACTCTTAAAGTTTTCAAATCTTTAAAAATATTTGGAAATCAATTGAAACATTTTAAAGCTCTGGAAAATGCCTTACATCTTTTAAAATACTATAAAATAATTTAAATCCTATGAGTAACACTAAATTACTGAAATCAATTTAAAAATTCCTAGAATCTTTCAAAATGCCCTAAGATATTTAAAATATTTCAAAATATTTTGTGATTTCTTGAATTTTTTTAAGCTTTTCAAAATCCCTTGCAATTTTTAAAAGCACCCTAAAATATTTCGAATCCTTTAAAATGCTTTCAAATTATTGAAATCCTTTGATTCTTTGACATCTTTTAAAATACTCTAAAAGTTCTCTTTACAATTTTTTGAAATTCCTTAAAATCATTTAAATCTATTAGAAATGCCTTGGAGTCTTTTTAAATTCCTTAAATATTTATTTCAATTGTTTAAAATTACATGAATGTTAAAAATTTTCAAAGCTTTCGAAAATGCCTTGAAATCTTCTTAAATACGCTAAAATATTTAAAATCCTCTGGAATCAATTAAATTACTCAGATCAATTGAAAACGCCTAGAAATCTTTTAGAATAATCTAAAAGTTTTCAAGTCCTCAAAACTTTTTTATAATTCCGTGAAACTTTTTAAATCTCTTAAAAATGCCTTGGAATCTTTTAAAATACTCTAAAATATTTGAAATCCTCTGAAATCAACTTAAAATTCCTTGGATTCTTGAAATTTTTTAATCTCATCAAAATTAAATGGAAATTTTAAAAAAAGCCTGAAATATTTAAAATCCTTCGAATTCCTTGAAATTATTCAAATAAAAAAATTCTTGGGAGCCATTAGAAATTTCCCAAAATATTTTAAGACCTTTTAGAATTTTAAATAACACTTTAGCTTTTTAAAACCTTCGGAAATGCCTTGGAATCTTTTTAATTACTTCATAATATTTCAAATCCTCTGAAATCAATTAAAGTGCTGAAATCAAATGAAAAATCCTTGGAATCTTCAAGAAACATCTAAAAGTTTTTAAATCCTCTAAATTTTTTAGTATTCATTGAAATTCTTGACATCTCTGTCAAATGCCTTGAATTCTTTTGAAATACCCTAAAATATTCCTAATATTCCAAAATTCCTTCAAAAATCGTTTTGAATCAATTAAATTACTAAAATCAGTTGGAAATTCCTTGAAATCTGTTAAAATATCTCAAAACATTTCAAACCCTTTAATCTTTTGGCATTTACTAGAATTATTGATATCTCTTTCAAATGCTTTGGATTCTTTTCAAATACCTTAAAATATTCGCAGTCCTATAACATTCTTTAAAATTATTAAAATAAATGACAAATTCCTTGGAATCTACTGAAATTCTTTTAAATATTTTCTTACAATATATATTAATTTGAAATCTTTTAGAATCAGTTGAAATTGTTTAAATCCGCTGAAATCCTATTGAATCAGTGAAATCACTAAAGTAAGTTTAGGATATATTTAGAAGTTTTAAAAACATTCAAAAATAATTTTAAACTTGAAAATATTTTTAAAAAATTGTTAACAAAGGTAGCAAAGATATTATAAACCTAGATGCGGCACCTTACTAGCGAACCTATAATGAGTTTCAAGAACTAAAAAAATAAGATTGGTTGAAAAGAGACAGAGCTATCTCCCTCTCTTTTTAACTAATGGCATTTTTTTAGTTCTTGGAACCTATTATAGGTTCGCTAGTGAGGTGCCGCATCTAGGTTTATAATATATTTGCTTTATAGGAGAGCCATCCCCCTGGTTGGTAGCAAAGATATTATAAACCTAGATGCGGCACCTTACTAGCGAACCTATAATGAGTTTCAAGAACTAAAAAAATACGATTAGTTGAAAAGAGACACAGCTATCTCTATCTCTTTTTAACTAATGGCATTTTTTTAGTTCTTGGAATTATTGTAGGTTCGCTAGTGAGGTGCCGCATCTAGCTTCATAATATCTTTGGTTGGGAGCACTTGAAGACCACGTGAAAACCTGAAAACCGCCGATCTGTTTCACATAAGTTTTGTTTGTGTGTTTTTTTTGTGGTTTTGACTGAAATATTGTGTTTTATAGAAAAAATGATAAGCTTAGAAACTTCTCTAAAAGTGGGAAAATCTCCAAAGAAACTTCCAAGTGAGTGTTACACATTTTTTATCAAATGAAGAAAGTTCAGAAAAATGCGGACTGCTTGTAAAATATTTGCCAAAAAAAATTCATATTCTGCAATTGTTGCAAATACTCAGTAAAGCAATATGTTAAAATATGTTTAAATATTAATTTTTATTCTTTTAATTTGATGTAGAAAAATTTGAATTAGCGAGTTTGAATATTTTTTAAGAACATAACCTCAAATTGAAGAGCTTATTTTTTCGTTTTTGCCGTCTACATATTTAACATTCTTCATTTTGGATACTATTCCAGTTGGAAAACGTCTTTTATTTATTTTTGAAATTATTCCAAGCTTGAAAGTGTTTTATAAATTTAAATTTAGAAACTCGTTTTTCATAACAAAACATGCGATCTAACTACGACATTCTTGGAAATTAAAAAAAAAAACAATAAATCAAGGCTCAAATTTGAGCAATACACTCGTAAATGTCTCATTAATTTTTTTTTAATAAGAAAATAGAGAATTCAATTATTTGAATTTAAACATTTATTTCCAACAGAGAATTGAATTTTTGTAATCTTGAAAACCTGAAAATCTCTAAATTATTCACGTAAACCTTGAATTAAAATTTTTTCTTTTTAAACAATTATTTTATTGAAATTTTAAAAATAAATTAAATATAAAATTTAAAATATATAAAAGGATTTTCAACATTTCACAAAGATTTTACGGATTACAAAGATTTAAAAAGGCGTGTACACTACATTTAAAAGATTTCACAAAAATTTCCCAAAGATTTCGAACATTCCATAAAGACTTCAAGGATTTCAAAAAATTAAAAAAGGCATTATTCCTAAGATTTCAAATAATTTCAAAGATTTAAAACGATTTGAAAACTTTTTGGGAGATTTCAAATATTTTAATGATTTCAAATTAATACAAAAGATTTCACAAATATTTCATAAATTTCACAATTATTTCAAAGATTTCATAAAAATTTCAGAAAGATTTTTAAAAAATACAAGAATTTCAGAGATTTAAACAAGAGTACAGTACACTAGATTTCAAAGATTTTAAACGATTTCAAAATTGTTCAGGAGATTTCGTAAGATTTCAGAAAGATTTCAAATATTCCAGTAATTTAAAAAAATGCAAAATATTTCAGAAAGATTTCACAAAGGCTTCCAAGAATTCATAAGGATTTCAAAAGATTTCGAGAATTTCAAAGATTTCAACAAGAGTACAGTAAACCAGATTTCTAAGATTTCAAAACATTTCAAATATTTTTAGAAAATTTCAAAAGATTTCACAAAGTTTTCAAATATTTTAATGACTTTAAATTAATACATAAGATTTCAGAAAGAATTCACAAATATTTAAAAGATTTCACAAAAATTTCGCAAAGATTTCGAATATTTCATAAAGACTTAAAGGATTTCAAAGAATTAAAAATCAAAATTAAAGATTCCTAAGATTTCAAAACATTCCAAAGATTTCATTTCACTACTTACCAGATGGTATTTAAGGGTGAATAAAAGGGGCTGAGGAAGGTACAGATTATAAAGTTATTGTGACCTACAAATTTTGAAAATGATCTACTTTTTATCAAAAACAGCTGATTAAACAAATCGATCTTTCTTTTTGGTCCCTTGAACTGTGTGCCAAATCACAATCTAATCCGATTAGTCGTCCAAACGATATACGGTGTACATACGACAACAACGACGACGACGTCAGGTATACAACATTATAAGACCTGTTTTTTTCGGATTCTGGGGGCCTCAAAACGTCGACATTTGATAAAATCCGCGAAAGTCATTTCTCACATAAAATCAATACATTCTTATTCAGAAGAATGTTAAAAACTTGGGGTCTATTACCAAATTTTGTCACTTCCACTTGGAATTGCTACATCGCCAATAAGTAGCGTATTGGGATCCCTGAAAAATTATAATTAATTTAAAATCAAAAGACATATAGCTTGGTTACCCGCGCTAGATGAAAATGTTAGAGAAATATCTTGTTTGCAGAGTTTTTAAATTTTCTTGAGTTTTAATTTTTTCACAAACCTGGAGGTAAAAAAAGTCGTTCCATTTTTTGATGATTTACATTTATCATAGTTTAAGTGAACATGCCCCTTTAATTCACCCTTGTTTTCGCAAAAAAAATTTTAACACCTGTGTACATAAGAGATTAATTTTTTTCGGGTACTTCCAAATTTTCCAGTTACGAAAATACGCTATGAAAAAATTGCTAAGAAAAAGGAATAAAAATTAAAAATACAGCATATATTGAAAATTTCTATTATGGTAGTTAATGAAAATATCTTTACAGCTTGTGTGTTAAACACTTTTCAGGTCATTTGTGAGCTTTTTTAGAATAGAAAACACTAGGAAAAAATTGACAAGACCCAAGGGTAAAAATTAGAATTACAGCAAATCTAAAAAATTGGAGATTTTTTTTTTAATAGAATTACTCTTTTCACTTGTGGTTCGACATTTTTTGCAAGCAAATGTGGAATTTTTAAGCAGAAAAATGTACCCGAACAAATCGAAAACAATTATTATATTAAATACCACATTTGAAAATTTGGTGTGACTCTAGTTTGGGCTCCTGGGTTTTTCGATATTTTTGCTAGCGTATCTTTTTGCTGAAATGCCCACACATGCTCGGAAAAATGTGTATAACATAAGTTGTAAGGATAATTGTATTCAATACCAAAATAAAACGGTCATAAATTCGCTGCATTTTCAATTTCAATTCTTGGGTCTTGGAAGTTTTTTGTTTCTAGTGTATTTTTGTAACTGGAAAGTTTCCAAGTATCCAACAAAATTCTTTTCCTATTTACACAGGCGTTAATAATTTTTTTTCGAAAACAGGGGTAAATTGAACAACAATTATTTCTTAGCAAATGATTGATTGAAATCAGCAAAAGAAAATAGTGCAACTTTTTTACCTCCAGATATGTGAAAAGAAATTGAAACTCAAGAAAATTTAAAAACTCTGAAAAGTGGAATTTTTCAACATTTAATTTAGTGCGGGTAACCAAGCTGTATGTCCATCGATTTTAAATTAATTATAATGTTTTAGGATCCTAATACGCTAGTTTTTCGTATTATAGAGATTTCAAATGCCAGAATTTGTTATTTTCAATCCAACGTTATGTGTACAACGTTATGTGTACATTTTCAATAAAGTTTTTTTTTAATTGAATTTTTTTCGCGATCGCTTCTTACCAATTTTTGAAAAATGGTTGACTTTTATTAAATGACGGCATTTTTGTGGGGTTAACATTCTCTACAACTTTAATGTTTCCCATTTCGAAAGTAATTTTTCCTATATCTGAAATCGGTAAAAAAATTTGCAAAAGGAAAACAGTTTTTTAAGCAAATAAGTATATTTGTATCCCCCGCAAAAATAAGCGATAATTTATTAAAGTTGACTAATTTTGATTAAATGAGTAAGAACAAGAAACAGTCCGAATAAATTCCATTAGAAAAATATTGTTGAAATATTTATTTTTCATAAGTTTAAATTTATTTTCATTAAAAATGTTTTTTCTTAGTGCTCATTATGTACAAAGGACTCCCGCTGACTAGGATCGACGACAGCAGCTCGGTTGAGTGAGGGGAAGCCGTGCAGTGGGTGAACCTCCCTCAGGTGCCCAGTGCGAAATTGTCCTCTGCCCAACTTTAAGCGCTGTACTCGAGTTGCGGTCTATGGTAGAAATCCACAGGGGGCATTTTTCGAGTTGCGGGCTCGGATCAGTGCCAGGAACCTTTTCCCTTCGAGTCTTCTTTCCCTCTCCACTTGAGGCTTCCTTCATTCCCTTCGACCCCTTTTTCCCCCGAAATTTCCCTTCACACTTTTTCCAGGCTTTGGACTGGCAGCATTTTCTACGTATCTACTTATACTTGATACTGGCGTGTTTAAAATGTTTTGGGAAATATGTATTGTCAATTGTCAAAATTGACAAAATTGTAAATGTTTGAGCTAGCACTTTAAAATATAGAATTTAGTTTTTAATGGTAAGCCTCACAACCATTTGTTGTCCACGTTATTGTTGGAGAAAATTGGCCCAGATTTCAGGTGGAAAAGTTCAAACACTCTTATTATAAGTTTTTGAAATATAATCAGAAAACTTTTGAACTCTACTGTCTAATGGTTGGATAGCTTCAAGGTCTTCATTAAAACATTTAACTACATCAGGAGGATTCAAAAATGCAAGACCAACAAAGTTTTTCAAAAAAGAACCTATTTCTGATTTTTCGTCTTTATATTCTTTACTTAATCCGAGCGCTTGAATTTTTCTCCACCAACTTTGAACTAAATAAAATCACAAACCCCCTATAGTAATAGAATTGTTAAACACTGAACGAATAGCTAAAGGAATGCCAAATTCAAAGTCTACGTAAATTATTTCTGGATTAAAGGCAGGCAAATTAAGTTTTTTACATTCTGACACTGCCAATTATCGTGATTTTCTATACTATAATTCCAAGATGTAGGAAAATTGTTCTTTCTGTTTTTAGATGTTAATACGGCAGTTATAAGCCGGATTAGATTTCGCATTTGCAAAAAAAAATTAGTCCAATAGAATTTCACTACTATTATAATTGATATAGCTTACTCGAAATATTTACGTACGTTATATGGTAGAAAATGTAAAATACAAATAATATATGTATTATTCAAATTCTTTTTGAACTTTTTTCAGAACTTTTGAATATCTTTTAAAATGATTCTCAATTTTTCGTAAAATTTTTGCAAAATTCGTCAAAAAAAAATACAATGCACATGTTTAAAAAAAATTTCTTACCCGGAAATATATCTTTTCAATTATTGTTATTTTAAATTCGAACATTAATTTTTTAAACTTTAACCATTAAAAAATTTTTTCCTTCGATATAAATATTTCATTATTTCATTCAAAAAAGTATTTGTGAACAAACAATTTTTTCAATTATTCAAAGCGGGAATTTTCTATTTGAGATATTTTATAATTCGGCAATTTCCTGTCGGGAATTTTCAAATTCGGTAATACAGTGACAGGAATTTAATTTCTCCGAAGAGGCGACTGATAAATCCCGAAAAATAAAATACTGTAAGATTCGCGAATTTCAAAATTCCCGAATAATAAAATTCCCGAAATTATAAAAGTGCCGAATTCTGAAACTCCCGAATTGAATTCACGAATAATTAAATTCCCGAAAGTATATAATATTATGGAATTTGAAAATTCCCCACAGAAAATTGCCGAGTTATAAAATATCCGAACTAGATAATTCATGAATTTAAACAATTTAAAAAATTGTTGTTCATTATATATTATTTTTTTATAAAAAATACATAATAAAATACTTTTACTAAAGGAATTTCTTTGATGCTTGAAGTTTAAAAAAAATTATTGTTTGAATTTTAAATGACAATAATTAAAAAATATATATATTTCTAAATGAAAAAAATTCTTTGGAAATGTGATGTAAATCGGTACTGACTTGAATCCTGCAAAGTTTGTTAGAAAAATGTTATTAGATTCGAAGAAAATTAGAGAATAATTTTCTTTTCTTTCGAAGCGCACGTGTTTTTTAATTTATTTTTTGATACAATTTGTATACAATCATTGTTCACTACTTTACCACCGAGCAATTCACGCCTACCCCGAAAGGGAAACGGCTTAATGATATAATAATAATAATAAATAATACTATGCCTAATATAGCTATTCCGTATGGTTGGTGTAATTATTTCTTTCAGCGTATAGGGTCAAATCTTGTATTACAATTTCGACACATTTCCGCATATCCAATGGACTTAAAACTTCGCCTACATACATATGTCCGATGAAAATATATTATTCAAATTTGAGTACTCCCCTCTTTCTTAGCCCCCCCTCACCCCGAATATACGACCCACGTTTCTTTTACGATAAACGAGTACGAAAATATATCTCAAAAATAGAATGATGTAAAACAGAGTGAAAACATGAACGGACCATCCCTCCCCTCTTCCAGGACCCTATTTATAAAAAAATATTTTGGCAAAATCAAGTAGGAGGAAAGAAGGGGGAGAATGAGAATTGGCGGGACCATTCAAATTTTCTACGAACAGTTATCGAAAACTTTTGACTTGAATATAAAAAGAAAAATTGTATTTGTGCGATTTGATTTATATAATTTATAAATTCGCAACTCTGAGGATTTGAACCCTCGAATTCTGCTGACTCACCAGCCTCTAAGCCATAAATGGAGAGTGCGTAAACACGCGAAGCCGTCAAGGAAAAAGAATATAGGTTTATGAATTTTCAAACAGAGTCATAACTAGTTTTTGTTGCTTTCGGTGCGACTTGATAATTTTTTGCTCTCCTCCCAAACGCCTAGTTACGGCTCTGTTTTCAAACCGAGTTTGTTGATTATTTCTCAAAGTTCAAAGATTACTCTCAAAAATCCATGTCGGACAGAATAATTCAAGTGTAACCAACTAACATTATTTTTTTTGGATCAGGTTAAAACTTGGCTGAATTATAGTCCTAGTAAACCTATATTAATTCAACAAACCACAGGTCCATTTATCAACCGGTTACCATCATACAGGGGCCTGAAGTTCCCACCCTTGCAGGTGCTTTTTCACCTTCACGTTAGTGTAACTTCTTTCAGGGTTACCCGATTGCACTTTTATTATAGTGCTTTGGAAAGTTCTTTTCATATACTTCAAGAATATCATAATAATATTTTTTTTTCATTATGAATTTTTTTTTTTTTTTTTAATGAAAATTTAAATTGATTTTTGAAGAAAAAAAAACATATTTAAATTTTTTGTTCTATTTCCAAAAATAGCTTTTTTAATAATTTTTGAAATCACGTAGTATAATAAGTATGCCGGATTTTTTTCTTGGACAAATTTATATTTTTACGCACCCTCGAGCGTGAAAGTGGCGCTACTGCTATTGCTTTGCTACTTGCTCAATAGGTACAACGCTAAACAGAATCATAATGCACTGAAGGAGTCTCTTTGAAATATACCCGTCGTAATGCATATTGATCTACTATCGGAGAGAAAATTCGAGTCCTCTGGCTTTGACGTTAAAAAAGTAAGTGAAGAAAAAATGGTAGCTCAGTGAATGAAGGATCATTTAAAAGGTCAAAATGTTGTACCTTAATGAGCCTGAAACGAATATGCAAAAACAAGTTGTATAGCTTCCAGACCCGAAAATCTGTTGAAAGTAGAGAAATTTTACAGCTTTTAAAGACAGTGAACTTTGGAAGATAGTTTTTTATTGAAAAAATAATAGGAAAAATCTGAAAAAATTCCTGGTGGTACCTTAAACCTTTCTGAAAAAATTGCCGTTGAAAAATGTGCAGAATATAACAAATTGTTTATTTTTTGTACATAAATAGACAACCGTACTATCCTCGGTTCTTATGAAAATAATGAAGTGATTTAAATTAGAGGTAGTTAGTTGAACTATTTGTAATTATTTACAATTTGAAAGAAGTATATGCTTCTTTTTCTCATTGTGCAAATTGCGATATTGGAAGACAGTTTTTTAAATTGGAAATCAAGTGTGAAAAGCCAGCGGGGTGCCTTTTTTCATGCGACCGTCCTCGTCTTTCCTCAGCATATATATATATATATATATATATATATATATTTATTTATATAATTAAAAAGTAAAGGTTAACAACCACCGCAGGGTTACAAAAAAAAGGAATCGAAACCCCTTTATGTTCTTCGAAGTCCTTTCGGTCATTGCATCATTTGGAGAATTCGTTATAATTATTTCCAACATCTTAAAGACCCGAAAATTCTCTCAAATTTGACAATATTCCAATCGAATTGGAAAAATTTAATGAAATACTGTGAAATTCCTAATGAAGTATCATAAAATGCCGTGAAAATTTCATGAATTCCTATATTTCTTGGAATCTGAGATTTACAAACGCCCCATAATAATACAAAATTAAAATTGAGATAATTGAGGCCTAAAAGAATGAAAATGACGGCTAATGTTCTTCTCATGGCCCTCGTAATAAATTTCTCACAATATGCGCACGCGTATCTCACGCTATTTTTTGCAACGCCCGTCCAAAAAAGTTGTGTTAGGAGGAGTTAACGAAAAATAGTAATTTTATATTGCATACAGTGGAATTAAGACCCATAACCCCACCATCTGCTGCCCCAAAACGAAAAAATTAGTCGAAGTAGGCGCAAGCGCCTACAAGGAAGGGTTTCGTAGCCTATTAAGACGTTAATTGAAGTCTTACCAGAATATTAAAAGAAAAGATTTTTAACTTTTGTAAACAAATTTTTTGAAATTTTTTTTTAAATGTTTGTGAACAAATTTGGTGCAAAAAAATGTTTTAAAAAAAATTTTGTGAAAAAAAATGTTCGAACAAAAATTTTAGTGAAAAAAATGTTGAAAAAAAGTTGAAACACAAAATTGGTTTGAAAAAAAAATTATGTAAAAAAAATGTTCAGCGCCTATGTCCTTTTGCTGTGCCAAGTGTTGGCGGCTTATGCCCTTTCGTACGGTGATGGACGAAAACGGCTACGTAACCCTAAAAACAAAAATTCAATCATTAAAAGATTTGTTCAAGTTAAATCTAAATTTATTTCAAGAAGATACCAGCACCAGTCTTTAAAGTTACCTATGTCAATGTCTGAAGTACCTGTTTTCGAATGTGCACATGCGCAGCTTTTTCACCAGTGTCTAAAGTAAGTCATCTTCAAACTGCGCTTGCGCGAAAATTGTTTTGCACACAGTCTGCTCAAATAAGGTCCTTCAGGCACCATTTAGAAGCATGAAAACGTCAAGTTTTGAGGTGGATGTTGCAAAAACATATATGCATGCACTATTGTAATTTATCATACTTATAATTTATAGAATCACATATTTTAATACACGTTTAAAAAATTCACATCGTGGACGCATTGACACACTGATGTAATTAATATCTTATAACATTGTCTTCCCACGCTTATTTTTAACGCTTCAAGTTTGAATTCATTCATTTTTTAAATTTCCAATTAGAAAGCATATCATATTTGAAGTTTTGAGAATAATAAAAGAATCATAGAATAATAATAGAATAATAGATCAGCCAAAGAATCTATCTAATCACTTTGAATGTCACTTGATACTAGATGATATAATACTTATTAATAATATATTGATTATCTTTAAAATTTCTATAATTTCAATTAAAAATTATAGTTTTGCATGCAGAATTAGGAAAAACTGCACAATTTCATATTAACCCTTAAACGGCACTGTGGGTGCCAAACACCCAGGACAACATTTGAGCTCGAATATGCTGTATTAAATTCGATATAATAGGATATGTGTCATCAGTTGGCGGTTGTTTGAGAGTGCATTAGTGAGTACAGTACGTTGGTAGAGTATCCCAAGCGTTAGTTCACGTTCGGCAGCTGGTGAAAGTAGACGCTTAAAAATCGGTGGGTGTTCAACACCCAGTGTGCCAATAGTGTTGCAAAAAGTGATTTTGAACGTAAGTACATCATCTATAATGATTAATATTTTTTTTTTTGCATTTTTATACAGTTTTATGCATTTATAGATGGCGTATAATCTACGACAACGAACGCTATGTGAAGACGTGATAGCCACGCAAAGATCTCCGCTACGCAATAGCAGGAATGTTAGGCCGTGATAGAGCAGAATTAGGAAATCCTGCTGAGCAGCAACTTGTTTTGGCAGAAAATTAGGCTAGATGCGCAATATACCCTGCCAAAAAAGATAAGACCAGGGTTGGCCCGGCCGGTAACCGGCCGGCTCCCGACCATGAAATCCAACCAGGGGTAACCCGGCCGGGATCCGACCAGAAACCTTGTTGTAGTAGGGCTAACCGGGGAAATTTCTGCACGGGCAGTGATGCTAAAAGGACGATTTTTTCAGAAGTAAGTTAAACATTTAACAAAAAAAATACACTTTTAACCCAGGAAGATGACTTATACGATAAAATATGAATTTTCAACCCAAAAAAAGAAATTTTCATTAAAACAGTTGAATTTTACACCACAATTCTCCACATAATTATTTTGTCAGGTATTGGCTTTTGACGCTTTGGATGGATCTTTCTATGTATATATCACACTTTATCGTCGATTTGCGAATCAAGAATTACGATTAACGACCCTGTGACTGGTCACAGAAATAATGTTGGTAAAGTCCCTACCCCTTTCCAACGTCTCGTGGGGGTGCTGAAAGACACCCATGTGACTGTCACAGACATAATATTTTATATATTGTATTATATACAATTTCCGTTATTTGAACGTAATATCGATTATTTGCCTAGACGATCCCAACTTTAGCGGGTTTATCTACTGCGCTCAAGTGGCTCAGTTCGTTTATTGGTTGCAGGTCACACGCGATTCAAAATTAATATTAAGTGTTTTAGCCTGTGACGTCAACTAACAAGATGGCCGATACCGAGAGATTCATTTTTAAAAATATTTTCGTGAAAATTAATTTCTCACTATAAGCGTTTCTTGATATTTTTTATTTTTAAAAATCTATTCAATCAAATAATAAAATCGATAATTTTTCATTCTAATGATGAGCAATGTTCGTGATTCAAATGAATAATCGGTTATGTTTAAGGAGGTTCCTATTCGCACCGAAAATACAAGCTCACTGTATTTTCATGAAAAAATACTAATCAATTATTTTTTTTTTTTAAAACATGATTTTCGTCAGTTTTGACCTTGAAAATTATATTTTCAGGTATTTGCAGGACTATATACGTAATTCTCTTTTGTTTCGTATTTCGCTTTTCGTGGAAAAATGCCGTCAAACAGCTACCTTGCCGGCCTTTTTTTTTAAACATAATTTTTTGACACGTCGCAATAACAGGTTATTCGACTACCTACTTTCAACTAATATTTGAGAGAAACAAGTAAGTTCAAAAATTATTCACTTCGGTACATATAATCTGACAGCAATAGACTTATCTACTGTGTAGCAAGAAGATTGTTCACTTCTGAGTTGCAAATGTTATTCAAGAATAGTTATTTGTGATACAAGTGCGCAAAATGGGTGATTGTGTGCGATTGTGAATTTTGCAGCATAAGCCGTCGACGAGTGCTTCGAGCCGCAGGCGAATGATGCAATCACACGAGTTAGCAATCATCTATGCGCACGTGCTTATGCCCTTCTGTACGACGGACGAAAACGGCTACGAAACCTTAAAAACAAAACTTCAACGATTAAAAGATTTGTTCGAGTTGAATCTAAAGTTACCTATGCGAGTGCCTAACATACCTCATCTCGAAAGTGCGCATGAGCACCTTTTTACCAGTGCCTAAAGTAAGCCATCTTCAAACTGCGCATGCGCGAAAATTGTTTCGCACACAGTCTGCTCAAATAAGGGTTTGTAGGCACCATTTAGAAGCATGAAAAGGTCAAGTTTTGAGGTGGGTGTTGCAAAAATGATTGTGTGTGTATCTTATTGTATGTACACTAGGGTGGTTCAAAAAACGCTTTTCATCCTAGAGGGCAAAGCCCCTCTCCTCCTAAAACGTTTCCATTTCTGGAGAAAAAAAATCCGTCATTTTTTTTAGAAATTCGATTATTAACACGTGCCACCGGGCACTTCAAAATCCCATTTAATTAACATGAGGAAATTTGGGATTTTCGAAAAACTGAACTCATACTTCTGGGTTTGATCGAAACGTGCCAACTTTTTGCAGGATTAAAGAGGAGTACCTATGAAATAAAACCATACGAATGACTTTTATTTTACCCCCCCCCCCTACAGCGACCCAAATATGACTCAAAAATAAAAAAACTACATTTCTACGTATTATTGTGGCTTTTCGTGTGAAAATAAGTTTACAAATAAAAAAAGTGTCGGTAAGGTAGGAAGCCGGTCACGTGATCCACTCGTGACATGGCCTTAAAAAATTATTTTTTCATACGTAGCTCTCTCTCACCCCCTCCCCTCCCACACCCACCCTCCCTCTAGCCTACACACACATGCTTCATACCTTTGTTTCACTTTTATTATGAGTTGATTTTTGTAGGATATAAAAATTAATTTAGTCCATAGCTTATAAGTGAATTACATCACACGGTTCTCGCTCTCTTGCAAATGCGCCATGCCTTACTGTCATTTTCTTATGAGTTGAAACTCCATTTTTCTGATTTAAAAACTCTAACATTATGTTATTGTTATTATTAAAAAATAACTAAAAAATCCTTAACAAGAGTTTTATTTCACCACTTACTTTTACGTACTTAGGATTATATATATATATATATAAATTTTTCTCACGTATCCATTATTATATGTATATTTCACACACTTCAATACATCTATAAGAATTTTATCACTCTCATGTATGTTTTTCTTTCTAATCCACTTATAAAAAAATTGAAGAAATTAATTCATTGGGAACTTCTTCGTTACTCATATTATTATTTATCTTTTGTTTTCCTCATCATAAGAAGGTGTTCCTTAAACTTTCTTGAAACTGCTTCTTCTTTATTTAAACCATAGACGTTTATGCCTAAATCATTGAGATGATATCATAAATGTTAGTTTGAAGAGAAAAACTTCGTTTCTGTTGTAATGTAATCAACATTCACATTCTTATAATATTCGCCTAACTCCTCCTCTGACATAACAGCTCTCGTTCCAGCACTTATTTGATGCTTCTTTGTCTTGGCTGGATTCATATTCTTCTATGGTATATCCATTACTTTTATTTTCACGTGTGATATAATAACAGTAAAATATTTAAAAAATGTGTTTCTCCTCGTTTTTTCTTTCGTGGAAAGCAGTATATGCATTGGTAGCCATAAAAACAGAATTCTCCACTATAGATATCTACGTATTACCATCTCTGTTATTAATCTTCCTTTATATCCTCAACATTATTAAATATGAATGTTATTTCACTGATCATACAATTTTGACTGAAAGCCATTGTCCAACAAAACCACCGTTCTTTTAATAAATACTTTAATTCAACTGTCTTCCAGTAGTGTTAATTGAGCAAGCGCTTCCAATAAACCGAACACATATTAAATAGTTATGCATTATTATAATCATCAAAATACATGTGAAATGTTTTGAAACTCTTTCTATAAACGTGTAGAAAAGTTGCTTAGACAAATTTGGCTCTTACAATTGCGCAATATTATTTTTTGTGACAGCTGTCAAATGGTTTTAATGTCGGTGAAGTAGAGATGCATCTTCCTCTTGTAAAAGTGGCTCAGTAGCCCTCTTGATAGTGGGGCAGTATCCCACATCTAAATACATAGATTTGGCTTAGTAGCACTATTGTAAAAGTGGTTCAGTCTCCCTGATGCAGTACCTCTCTTGTATCAATATTGGTAAGGTAGGAATTCAGGATGACGTCATCAAAATATTTTAAAAACTTAGCACAGACATGAGCCACTTTAACTGTAGAATTTTCTCTAATAATATATCTGCCACTTTATCCTAAAGTTCCAAAAGTTTATAGACTGCAGAATGTTCTTCACGAGTTAAATGCGCACTACATAAATAAAGATAAGGATTTTTGGTTAAAAGTATTATCTATAAGGAAACAATAAATGAAATTTGTATACAGACAAAACCGGATGTCATACATAGCCCTCTACTAAATTTGTGGAGACTTTTGCGCAATATTTCCAGATATTGCATCATATGATGCAACAAAGTTCTCGAAGATTCTACATTACAATTGACAGCTGTAGGATATCGGTAAGGTAGGTTCTTATGGTCTCTAATAGTAATATATCTACCTCTTTGTTTTAAAGTTCTAGAAGATTCAACATTATAGAAAAAAAATTTGACCGCTGAATTAAATTAGTTAGCTAGAAAGCAATAAATCATCCTCGATTTCTATAAACTATATTATACAGTAGTACTTCAGATCCATCTTTCGTAGACTCAGGCGTTGAAGATGAGGTCTTAGGAGCTTCACAGCACTTACACCTACCTCTATTAAGGCACACAAGAGTTTTTACACGGGCAGCACAGCTTCTATGATACGTAGCACCACAATTTATGCACACAACCGATTTCACAGGCGCTAACTTGCAACACTTGTACATTGGTAAAAGATTCGTACGCGAGATACTGCCGTCTATGACAGTTTTTTCGGAGCCGTCCGAATCGCAATCCGACCCGTCCGACATATTTAATTATCTTTTGGAAAAAATTGTCGAAAAAATTTTGAAAATGCCCAAACTTGTTGAGTTTTCATCCAAAATAGCTGGTTAACGAACTCGATCTTTCTTTTTCGTCCCTAAAACTGTGTGCCAAAGCACAATCCCATCCGATTAGTCTTTCAAAAGTTATCCGATATATAGAAGACGACAGACGGACAGACACCGACGTAAAACCGATTTTTTCTGACTCAGGGGGCCTCAAAACGTCGACATTTGATGGAATCCACTAAAGTCGTTTTTCACATAAAATCAATACCTTCTCATTATGATGAGAATGTAATAATTCATTATTTTTTGTGTGAACAAAATTTGAATTTACGATTCTTTAAGAAAACTCAAAAAGTCATTTTAATAATCTTGTAGGGCTTTCGAAAGGAAACGTTTTTCTTTCTTTAACTTTCTTTCACATCGTGCTTTATTTGGCTCAAAATGTTAATTTTCTCTTTTTTGGGGGGATATTGAAAATGCTATAACTGTGTCAATTTTCTTTGTATCGAAAAAAGTCATGAAAATAAATTGTTTTCATTTTCATGTACTACGGGCGGCCGTCCATGAAATTTCTGAATTGAAAAAAAATAATCCAAACAATTTTGAAAATGCCCTAACTTGTAGAATTTCTATCAAAAATGGCTGGTTAACGAACTAGACATTTCTTTTTTGTCCCTGAAACTGTGTACCAAAGCACAATCCGATCCGATTAGTCTTTCAAAAGTTATCCGATATACAGCCGACGACGACAACGACAGACGGGCAGACACCGACGTAAAAACTATTTTTTCTGACCCAGGGGACCTCAAAACGTCGACATTTGATGGAATACAGTACAGTAATTTTTCACATAAAATCAGTACCTTCTCATTATGATGAGAATGTAATAATTCATTATTTTTTGTGCCAACAAAATTTGAATTTTCGGTTTTTTAAGAAAACTCAAAAAGTCGTTTTGAGAATCTTGTAGGGCTTTCAAGAGCTAACGTTTCTCTTCTCTTGACTTTTTTTCATATCGTGCTTTATTTGGCTTAAAATGTTAATTTTCTCTTTTTTGGGGGGATTTTAAAAATGCTATAACTCTGTCAATTTTCTTTGTATAGAAAAAAGTCTGGAAAATAAATTGTTTTGATGTTCGAGTACTACGGGCCGCCATCCATGGAATTTTCGAATTTTGAAGAAAATAGTCTAACAAATTTTGAAAATGCCCTTACTTTTTGAATTTCTATCAGAAATGGCTGGCTAACGAACTCGATCTTTCTTTCTCGTCCCTGAAACTGTGTGGCAACGCACAGTCCAAGCCGGTCAGTCTTTCAAAAGTTATCCGATATACGTCAACGTCCGATGAAATCCAGTAAACTCATTTTTCACATAAAATCAATACCTTCTCATTATGGTGAGAATGTAAAAATAATAGATTTACACCTTGGGTAAGGAGAGGATGCGCCGACCGGTGGGGCAAAGGCGATTTTGCTTATAACATCGCTTTTATTTACCAATTTTAATTCTACTTTGCATAAAATAAATCTATTTTATTAAAGAGATAGTATTACTTACTAAAAGCTTGAAAATTGACTTTGTAAAAGAAAAATTATGCAGAAGACAGTTTTGACAACGACAGAATGGAAGATTCGCTGGCAGAAATATAAAGTTTTCAACATTAATGGCAATACTTACATTATGAAAATTTGTGGAAATTGCCGATCCCATACATTCAATTTCGAGTGATTTTTCGCAGCGCCCCCCTGCACCTAAGCTTTTGCGAACTAAAATAAGAGTTCGGGGACGTCCGTTAGCATGTTCGCTATCATTCCCCGAATTTTTAAGGCAAAATCTTTATTATTGTAGGACAGAAGCCGGGGGAACCTAACACTGCTAAAATCGATAATTTTTTAAGTATCACATGCCCTTAAGGGAAATCGACCAATTAGAACTCGAGATATACTCAATAACGTCGGAAAAACTCTGAAAATTAAAGAAAAAAAAATTGAACATTGATATCTCGAAAACGCTTCCATAAATAATTTTTTGAGTGTGACTTTCGTGTTTAGTGGGCCAAAATACATGGGAAAATCATAGTGAGATATGATGTGCAAAATGGCTGTAAGCTATTGTATTTATATTTATATAATACTAGTATTTGTAATGTTTTAAGTAGTGATAGGCATTTTGCCGATACCTGAATGACCGGATAATGACTAAAAATTTGGGTATCCGCGATTGTTGTCGACGCTGAGGAGTTAGCAGTTTAAAAAGAATTAATAAGTATTAAAAAATGACGCCCAACTTTTACTCGTGGAATTTGTTCCTTTTTTTTGGCTACAGGGTACTGTAACCCGTCATGAACCGGGTACCCCGGGGCCTGAGTATCCGAGTACACGTTTGGAATTCCTATCACTAGTTTTAAGGTCTGTTAATGATCAAATTACTTTTGAATTTTAGTCGCAGAAGAACATGAAGGAAACCATCTGGCGTGCGAAGCGATTGACAAGAGAGATGCAATCTTACTGGAAACGCTACGATCGCGTGGAAAGGGAAACGAGAAGAAGATTAGAGAAAGAAGCAGAAGAGCAGCGAAAAATGGACGTTGAGTTGATCGAGGTCTTCATAATAAATCTCTTCAAATAATTAACATGTCTGTTGCGTTATCCAGGTTAATTTTTATGTTCTTCTATAATTGTAGGCGAAGCGCCAACAAAGAAAACTGAACTTTCTCATCACTCAGACGGAGCTCTACGCTCATTTTATGTCTCGAAAATTAGGAAAAGCTTCTCCAGAGGAACAGTTGCGTATCTTGAATCAGTTGGACGAAGAAAAAAATCCCAGACTGATAGGAATCGACGACTATGACAGGTAAATGTATTGAAGATCAAGATCTGAAATAGATTGTGAAGAAAATTGTGAATAATGTTCTTGTTGTTATTATTTTAGTGATAGTATGAAGCAAAAAGCTAAGAGGAATGCGACAGAAGCCTTCGATAGTGAAAGAGCGAGAACAAGGCAGTTCGACGCTTCTAAAGCAAGTCAGGAATTGCGGTTGAGCGATACTCCAGAAACTATGGAACATCCTCAGCCAGCTATTTTCAAAGGGAATCTCAAAGGCTACCAATTGAAGGGTATGAATTGGTTAGCGAATCTCTACGACCAGGTTTGTGTATTTTATTAGACCGGTTGGAACCTTATATTTATCTAACAATAAAAAAATTAAATTATCTTTTTTTTACAGGGTATCAGTGGAATCTTAGCAGACGAGATGGGGTTAGGAAAAACTGTACAATCGATAGCCTTTCTTTGTCACGTCGCTGAAAGATACTGTAAGTATTAAAAATAAATAATAATAATAAACGCACATTAAACAGTAATTTCGAAATTAGAATTAATTTGACATTTTTGTAGCTGTCTGGGGACCATTTCTGATCATCTCACCAGCGTCGACTCTGCATAATTGGCAGCAGGAAATGGCGAGATTCGTCCCAGTTTTTAAAGTCGTGCCCTATTGGGGAAATCCACAGGAGCGGAAGATCCTTCGTCAGTTCTGGGATACCAAAGATTTGCACACGAAAGAAGCTTCATTCCATGTTGTGATAACTAGCTACCAACTTGTGATCACCGATTACAAGTACTTTAACAGAATCAAATGGCAGTATATGATTCTTGACGAAGCACAAGCTATCAAAAGTACAAGCAGGTTTGTTTCTTTCCTTTCACGCTCTATTTGATCTACTATCGGCGAGAAAATTCGAGTTCTCTGGCTTTGACGTTTAAAAAGTAAGTGAAGAAAAAATGGTAGCTCAATGAATGAAGGATCATTTTAAAGGTCAAAATGTTGTACGTTAATGATCAAAGAATAAGTGCACCAATTTTGACACCTTTATTACTTTTTCCGAAAGAGTTACATCAATTCAAAGCGAGCAAATTAAATAATCATCCCAATTTGCATAAATTTAAACAATTTATTGATCATTTCAGATATACTTGTATTTATGAAGTAGTTAAGTATAGTTTCTTGCAGGAATTTTTTCTCTAACAATAATTCGCTTAATGAAAAATGAGTATTTGTTGTAACGCGATAAAATGACTTATGCACTCTAAGAAAAAGTCTATTAACAGTAAAATTATGTTCCTTTCAGAATGCGTCCTTTGAAATTAAGCGGATTTCTTTTATCCATCAAAAGAATCGTTTCACTGTTCAAAGACTTATCCGTTAAATGCAAAACGGAAGTAGTTTTACTGATAAATCATTTCTTTTGACTTTTAAAAGAATTCCTTTAACTATTAAAGGATTTCATTTGTTGGCTAGCGGAGAAAGTGCGCCTGCACATGAGTGAATATCGTTTAGCACCCAATGTGCGCAAGTAATTTTTTTCAATGCACGATTTATTTATTAACTAATAAAGTGAGTAAAAAAACGTGCGAAATGATGTTGAAAATGGATTTCCTCAAAAAATTAGGAATCCCAGGTTGTGACGCGAAAACTTTGGAAGGTACGCGTACGCATAACCTCACTTATCATTGCTTTTTACGCTTTTGACGTATGAAAAATTTCTGCCGCACACAAAGTTATACCTTTAAATTTTTTAACGCTGAAATCTAGAACGGATTGTTGTTATAGAATTCACAATTATTGATTTTATATTTACATTCACTAAACTTTGGCTTTTGTACATTACTTGCACGTAATATCATGCAATAAGTTTTCCTTTAACGTAAAATTATTCTTTCTTTGGTTCGACAATGGATTTCACTTCCTTGCCATTCATAAAATACTTTTTTGGTTATTGATAAAAGTATTTATTGTCACTTATTTTACACGTTAATTGATTTTTTGCAATAAATATTTGTTGGAGCGCAAAAATGCCGAAACAACTATTGTTTCTCATGAGCTTGTCTAACAAAAGAAGAAGAAAATTTCAAATTTTAAATGTTTAATGTAACGTTTATAAAAAAATAACTAATTGCCAATATCTCGAGAACAGCACATTTGCCAGAGTTCTGCTACACAATTTTGGATTCTGGAGATCATTTTACATAAGAATCAAGAAAAAAATCGAATGGACCTCGCCCATCCGACGGAAATGGGGTTGGCATCTAGACTATTCAAACAATTTTCAGTGTGTATACTTAAAAGTTCATACCTGAATAATGATGCTTAATTTGAATGCATTCTAAATTTAATGTTTAGGAGATTAGAACTGCTTTCATGGTGCTACATTTCAAATTCGCATTTCTAATAATTTTGAGTTTTTTAAATTAAGATTTCTGTTATTGTTTAAATTGGATGGTGTAAAAATTGGCCGTGTGCAGTTTACCTTTTTAAAAAATGGGAGAGGAAGACTTAGTTACATAAGACACACACTATTTTTTTAAATCATTACACCAGCCCCCGTTCAATTGTAACTGTGCCAAGCGCTGCTTAACTTCATTAATAGAACGAAAAACCTTAAACAATTTGAGATTATAGGTAACAAGATACATTTTCTTAAAATTAGATTTCAATTGCCATCAATGAGCGATTGGAATTAATTACTATAAAAATAAATTTAGATTTTGCTATTAAATTGCAATGATTTACATCTTAAAATGCGGACGATTTCAGAATTCAGTCCTATTTGTTTTTTATGTTTATATGTAAATATTGCTACTATCAGGCTTCGAAGTGATCCATGGAACACAAAAAAAAAGTATCAAAAAAGTATCTTTATGAAGAAAAAAGTATCCCTAAAAATAAAACACAAGTATTTAAGAAGTAGCCTTTTTATATCAGTCAAAAATTATTTTTCTAACTATCAAAGATATGGAAAATTTTTTTCATACAATATAGAAATATTGAACTACTATCGGCGAGAAAATTCGAGTCATCTGGCTTTGACGTTAAAAAAGTAAGTGAAGAAAAAATGGTAGCTCAATTTACCACCGAGCAATTCACGCCTACCCCGAAAGGGAAACGGCTTAATGATATAATAATAATAATAATAATAGTAAAAACTCTTCAGAACCTACATCATTCAACATTACTGTGATTCACAGTGATTAACAATCTCAAAACCAATTTATGGTAGAATATATATATAATTTTTTTCACAAAAATGTGAAATTACTCAAATCTGCAGCTAAAAATATTCTTTTTTGTACATTTTCCGAAAAATACTGCAAATTTCTATTTTCATGTCATGGTTCGAATACTCAAATTGGGCTAATAAATAATGTGTTATAAGTTATTCCTCATAAAAAAACAGAACAGAAGATATATTAACGAATTTCAAATTTGTATTGACTTTTTTCGAATTTCAGAGAAACCAACTTTATAGCTCTTCCTGATATACCATAACTGTTTTTATTATGCATATTAACAAATTATATGAATAAACTAATTATAATAAATATTTAATCAATTAGAATAATTAAAGTATATACCTACGAGAAAGCGCATAGGTCATCAGGACGTAAGCGAATCAAAAGAGGGCCTCAAGGTCCAATGGGGTTCAAAAGAGGACGTGGAGGTCTAAGCAGGACTAAAGGAGGGCCTAAATAGAATCATGCAGGGCTAAAGTAGGGCCAAAATTTTGACTCGGGATGCTATTTATTGTTGAATACTTACATAACTTTGATACTTTTCTTATGATTTTCAATAAATTTCTATTTGATCAAACAATTTTTATTTGCTCAAGCAGTTCTTTTTTTCGAAAACTTAAAAAAAAAAAATAATAAAAAGAACACATAGAATTATGTTTCTGACTTTATATTGTACAGAAAGAGTATATTAACGATCGTTGAATTGTTCAAACAAATTGAATTTGATTCAATAATTATTTTTCCCGAAAAATATGTTTAAAAACGTATTTTTTCAATTGAACATAATATTGAATGATTCTGAGGAGTGGTGAATTCTGATAACAGATGTTTGTCATTGTTTAAACAATTAATTATTGTTTAAGTAAAATTTTTCTTCAAGTTGAGTACGGATGGTTTACATCTTTTTTCGAAATTCTTTATATACTATTATATGTATTCCATTTTATATTATTTTTAAACAAGTTTTTGCAAAAAAACTGTTTAAGCAACTGAAAATTGTTTAATAAAATAGAAATTTGTTGAACATTAGAAGAAAAGTAACAAGGTTATGTAAGTATTCAACAATAAGTATCACAGGATACCAACTTGAGAAAAAAGTGGACACCTATGACTCGATTTTAAGAAATTTATAAAGTAAACAATAATTATTTGTCTGAATAATCACATGTTTTTCTAAATGTACTTCTCTAAACAATGAACAACTATTACCAACATTTGAACAATTAAAAATTATTCAAAAAGTCATGGCGGATATTCAAATTGTCAATTAGTAATTATTTTTATTAAAAAAGAAGGCGTAAAATACTAAACATTAACAATAATACGTAAAAATGTAGTATCAGTCCAATTTTTTGAAAATTCAAAACATTCCCATGTTAAATATATGGGATTTTCAAATGCCCGGTGGCACGCTCTAATGTCGGTATTTCAAAGAAAAAAAGACGGATTTTCTTTCTCCAGAACTGGAAACTTGTTTGAAGGGAGGGGGGGGGCATTTTTGTCCACTAGAGTAAAAAAAATTTATCAATGCATGTTTGGACCACCCTAATGTTCACATTCAACTTTAAAGGTAGAATATTTCAGGTTCAAGTATTTTCTATCTGGAAGATATTTTTTAAATTAAATTTTCAAATAAATTATTTGTTGGAGCTGCTTTTGTTTTTACTTTCCTTTACCGATTTACCACCTATTCATCAAATGTGTAAAACAACAAAAATAAAAAAATATATTCCTCAGTTAGCCCTGGCCAAACAGCTTGGCTGAGATTTCGTCGACAAGATTCAAGCGATACGATGGCTCATTTGACTTGGGCGTGCGGCAGATATACAGTCGAAGCTCTCAATAAGACTGCTCCGAATAAGACCGCTTCCCCTCATCCTTGCTCGAGCTCGCCGAGGCGCTGCAGCGGTTGGGGAAGCGCTCCGCGTACATATCCATTTTTCGAGAAGTAGGCACGTTGATTTCGCAAGGATTGAAGCAAAACGTGCTAAAGCTCTGGGTGTTCTTGGCACCACAGAGTATGCATACGTGCCATAAATTCTCGGTTAACAGAGATAATGCTGGCATCGTAGCAGCCTAGCAAGTCAACAAGTAACTCACGTAACTCAAGCACATTCCAATTGATTCCGTGTGATTCCGAATTCACTCTGAATGATTCCGCAGTTATCACAATACAGTGCTTATTTCGTCTGAATCCGCCAGATAACTCGAGCTCATGACGACTGATTCCGTGTCATTCAGAATAAATTCTGGTCATTCTATTTTTTTTCTTCAACTTATATTTCAAACGCAATGTGGCAATTCTATTTGGATCAAACCGGAATCATTCTGACTGTATGCGGACAGGCTTGGAACTATTCGGCAAGTACTCGTGTCATAAGACGGATTCAGACAGAATGGACATTGTATTCTGATAAGTGCGGAATCATTTGGAGTGAATTTGGAATAGCACGGAATAAATCGGAATGAACTCGCGTCATTTGACGGATTCAAACATAATGAGAATTTCATTCCGATTGATATGGAGTCATTCAGGCTAAGTGCTGAATGGCACGGAATCAGTCGGAATGAACTCATGTCATTTAACGGATTCAAACGTAATGAGAATTTCAGTTCGATGGATACGCAATCATTCGGACTGAGTGCCGAACTGCACGGAATCATTTGGAATGAATTCGCGTCTTGTCACGGAGTCAGGCGGAATGGAATTTTCATTCTGAATTGCTTGGAATCATTCAAATTGAAGGATAAATGGCGCGGAATCATTCGGAATGAGCTCGCGTCATGTGATGGATTCATACGGAATGAAAATTTTCCCTACGGAATCATTTAGACTGTGAGTGAAACAAACGGAATCATTCGGAATGAGCTACCGTATTGCGCCAGATTCAGTCGGAATGCAAATTTTATTCAGAATGGTGCGGAATCATTCTGACTGAAGCACGGAATCGTTCAATGCCATTCGGAATGATATTTCGGTATCAGGCGCGGACTCATATCGAATGAACCTGAGACACCAATTGGGACTGAAAAGGAATCGATTGTAATCAGACGGAATAATTCGGACTGGATTTAGCTTTCAACCAGAAGATCGGAATCAGTCGGAAACAGATTTCGCATTCGTTCGTAATCGATCGGAATGAATCGGACTTGTTCGTATTCAAACCGTCTCAATTTCATTCCGAAAGTTCCACCAGGGTAGTTTTGCTGTCATTGACTTGCATGGATTATAAAAAACCTAACCTCAAGCGAAGTTATATAAGCGGATTTAATGTAGATCAATATTTATAATTTATAAATATTGCGGTATCAAAGACGAAGCTTACATAATATGAAAGTACTAGAGGAGAAGGAAAATTCGATTGAATTTGAAACTTCTAAAAAGTATGAGGTCAGATCAAACAACACACTATTTAAGTCACATAGAAAACATAACTAGTTGTTTTAAACATGAAGATCGGGTTATATTTTATTTTGCGACGATTATAGCATCTCTAAGAACACCTTATTCCCTCTGAAATAATCAAACTTGAATTGTAAAGACTAATTAAATTTTCAACACATTCTCCTGTTTTGGTACTTACGTATTTTCTATCCGTCCCTACGAGTTGAGTAGATTCTAATTGTCAACGTCAGTTACGTAGATTCAACCCGTCACCGTGAGTTGCGCACTTTCTTTTAGGACCCATTGATATTAAAAGTTGTAAAGTTCATACAATTCATGAATTCTTCCCGAACGTTCCACCAGTATATAAGATCGTTGAAGTACCACCACTCGTCATTTACCTTCCGATCGCCGCACAGTGGTCCAAAACAGCTAAAAAGGGGGAAATAAGTCGAATATATATAAAAGTCGTTATTTGCGTTTAATTGTGTATTTTTTTACACGTAAATATGGGGCATAATTTCTCAAGTGTACCCACCTCCAAAATGAAAGTTGTCCGATCGGGCTAAAAATTGGCCTAATTGCAGGGAGAGCACATGTCAGAATCAAACTCCGTAATCCGCTCATGTCTATTATTTGCATCCCAAACATCCCAATGTTTAGGATTTCAATACCGGCATTTTTTAAAAGATAATTTCCATAAAATAAAACGCGAGTGATAGTTTTTGTGAATTTGAGATTGATATAAGGTGAATGTCAAATTTCATAACCGAAAGATTGTAACTTACCGATTTTTCACTTTCAGTGACGACGAGATTTTATAAACATAAATTAAAAGTAGACAATGTATGCTAGGATTTGCTTCAAGTTTGTCGAATATCTGAGTTGTTGCGTTGTAAATCCCCTAGAGGCCTGCAGAATTCCCCTTTAGGATGACTAGTGCTTGCGTTGCTGCTTTTCGAAAAATGAAGCGTTTCTTTGGAACCGCCTCCGATTCGTTGATTGTCTCAATTGTTGCGTTGTGAGTCATCTAGAGTCCTGCAGAATTCTCCTTTAAAATGGCGAGTGCTTGCGTTGCTGCTTCTCGAAAAATGAAGTGTTTCTTTGGAACCACCGCCAAATCGCTGAATGTCTGAGTTGTCGCGCTGTAAATCATCTGGAGTCTGCAGAATTCCCCTTTAGGATGGCGAGTGCTTGTGTTGCTGCTTCGCGAAAAATAAAACGTTTCTTTGGAAGCGCCCCTGGACTGTTTATTTCTGGAGCTGCTGGATTGTAAATGTTCGCGGGGCCTACTGGATTCAACTTCAGGATGGCTAGTACCACTGATTTCGGTGTTTCTTCCTGCCACCTCATCCAAAATGCGTCCGTATCCGACATGAGAATGAGATTTGCCTGTTCTCGTGTGCCTGGACTCTCTGGCAGGTGATAATAAGATGCGGCTGCTTCTAGATCTGGACGTGCGAGATTCGTTCTGGACTGCACTTCTACTTCTGTCTCCATTAGAAGCTCCTTTCTCTTCTGTTAAATGTTAATATTTAGCGTTGGTACAAAAATAATAAGTTGTTATATCTAAATGTATGTCAATATGAATGTGTAAATCCAGCTGAAAAGGGCACATGTTGTCATTTCTGGTTCGGGACTTATAGACTGAAGCAACTATATTTAAGTATATTCTTCTTGTATGAGATGAAATAAAACACGTGTGCTTATGACACTTATCAAATTTAAATTATTTGTTTGAAGTCGGTTCTTCATATTGAAAATAGTCCTGGGGTCTCGTTTTCCAAATATCAGGAATTTAATCGCGTGTATGTCACGAAACGATACTCTCTAGCACCAACGTGGCCCCTTTTTAGATGGATATACACACATCTATATAACTGTCTATAATAAATTACTCTAAAATAAGCATCGTGATATCTATAGTATTATAAGTAAGAATATTGTTTTGAAATTAAATAATTTTTACCATATTTGTGCTTGTCTTTTGTACTTCCACTATGTTTTGCTCAACTGCCGCTACTATTTTTGTGGTGACTACTTTCGTTTCTGTAACTAGACTTCCTGTGATCGTTGCTTTTCTTCACAGTAAGCTTCTTCTGTGGACTAATTTTAGTGGCTGCCTTTGAACTCTTTCGGTATCTGGAATCCTGGTCATCGTTACTTTTCTCAAGAGGAAGTTGCTTTTTTGGACGAACATCAGTGGTTGGTTCCAAAACATTTTTGTTACTAGAATTCCGGTTATCGTTGCTTGTTGCTAAAGAAAGCTCCTTTTGTAGATGAAGTTCAGTGGTTGGTTCCAAACCATTTTCGTAACTAGAATTCCTGTCATTCCTGCTTTTTGCTAATAGCAAAGAAATCTGAACATTTATACAGAACAAGATAAACAAGGGCTTCGGCAGAATAATTCAGGAGACGCTTATACGTCATGTAGTTTTCCGACTTTTCGTGTCGTTTTTCACCATTGTGTAACACAAATTTTCGGTTTTTCAAGAAAATTCAAAAAGTCGTTATGATTATCCTGTAGGGCGTGCAAAAATAAACACTTTTTTCGCCCTGACTTTTTATCGTGTGGTGCGTTGTTTGGCTAAAAATGTTAATTTTCGTTTCCTCTTTTGGATTTTGAAAATGCTGTAAGTCTGAAAATTTTCTTTTTTCTGCAAACTCCGTAATAATATTTTCATAGTCTATTGTTTGCAGAAAAGAAGCTTCGATGAAGAGAATTGCACATACTCGATCGCAACTAGTTTTTTACTCTAGTTAAGGCTGAGAATGAACGTTCTCCTGAACAGTTCGATATAAGAATTGATAGGTATATGCGCAGCAGGCCGTATCGAAAAAATTAAATATTTTGCAATCGTTTTTGGTTAGGGTTAAAAGGTTTCTGGTAGGTGCCAAAATAACTCCCAAAAAAGATTGGTCCTAAAAACAAATGTCTTCAGTTCGCGCAAGGTTACTATACGTATGCCAAAATAGGGAATAATAGTAGATTTCTAATCGTCGAAGGCTCAAAAATGGTTGTTTTTGATCCTGATAATCGGTCAAAAATGCATATTGTATCCATATATATACCTGCTTAGTATAGACACAATCAAAAAATGTCTTGTGTTCGCGCGTTCATGTTAAAGTGACAGATAATCGTAAAATTCACGAAATATTATATATTTATATTACAAGCTCAAAATCTTTATTTCTGGTCCCGATAAGCAATATTGCCACTTTTCGAAAGTAAACACCAATTCAAGATTTAAGAAATCATTCTTCATAAGGCAATTTAGCTAAATATTTAATTATATTATTAAGTAACAGATAAATACTCAAGAGCAAAATATAGCACACAACTTATATTCTTTATTTGAATTAAAAATAATCATTTTTAACTTGTAATAGTAACAAATATCTAACACTTCGTGAACTTCTCGATTTTCTGCCACCTTAACATGAGCTTTTATTTCTTAAAAATATTTAATATTTCATGAATTTTACGATTATTTGTCAATCGAATAAAAACGCGCGAATACTGGACGTTACTCTATTTGGTCTATACTAAACATGTATATATGTAGAAACAATATGCATTTTCTACCGCTTATAGTCATCAGAAATAAAGCTTGTGAGCTTGTAATAGTTAAAAATATCTAATATTTCGCGAATTCTACGATTATCTGTCACTATAACAAGAACGCGCGAACACAGGACCTTTTTTGATTGGGTCTATACTACACGGAAAAAAGTGGACAGTCCGATTCACTTTCATGCATTGTTAACTTGAACTTTACTTGTTCGCATCATACAAGAAACAATTTAAATAGTTCTTGATACTGAAAAAGATAGTGATCGCAAAATATACAAAACCCAAAGTCAGCAATACTACTTTAAATTGTAAAAAGAAAGATTACTAGAACAAGCAGCTTGAATAACCACTTTAAATAGGACAGTTGAACATGTAAGCTGTTGAGACAGAAATTATTACAAACTTACAGTCTACGGATTAAAGTGTTACACAACAATATTCATCAAACTACAAGATACAAAATAATAATTGCATTTATGATGGTGTGTTATTTCAAATATCCCAATAAAACGCAATAGCGTAACTATATCTCACTTACACTCTACAAATTCATATGAATGCTTACTCCTCCATCTCTAACAGATACGCAAAAATCTTATTTTTAACCAGAGAAACCGTCTCAATTTCCACCACAGTGGATGGCAAACCATTCCAGAGCGTTATCGCCGTTACAATAGAGGACCTTTGATATGAAACCGCTCTCTCTGTGGAACTCTGAGTCGTTCAGGGTTTCTGACTTCGCTATCAGTGACAGCCACCCTTTCTACAAATTGGTCATAAAAGTACTCTGGACGACGCGATTTTAATGTACCATAAGTAATAACGCTTATGAAATATTTTCTTCTACTAGCAACACTCAACCACCCAGCCTTTTACGGTATGGTGTTATATGCTCATCACGCTTTACATTAAATATAAATCTTATAGACGAGTTTACCAATTTGGTCAATTTCCGATTAAGCTGTTCAGTTAAGTCATTGTGAACCGCACAACAATAATCGAAGTAAGGTATTATGAGGGAGGTGACCAACTTAGCTCTAAGATCAGCAGACAGAGAATTTTTGTTCAATTGCAGCTGTTTCAAGGTAGCATAAACTCGTCTAGAAATGTTACCGACTTCTTTATCCCAAGCCAATGTGGGAGTGATGAGTTGAAAAGGTGGAATTTTCCTGAATCCATTTTACTCGCCGTTCAAGGCGCTGTTTCGCTGTTGAAAGAGATATTATTTTTTGCGTCCAGTGCTGCTTGATGGTCAACAGTTTACACTTCTTTAGCGTATTATTTGCTTTCTTTAGGTTTCGAGCGAGTGTCCTAACTTTTGGAGTGAATTTTTTATTTGATGTTATGTAACTTATCACCCACTGAATATTTGATGCATGTCGTCTTCCCGTTTCAATTTTAAACTTAAGCTGTGCAATGTGCTCACGAGTCTTACTCAGGTGTACTGAAGTATCGTTATTGCTATTGTCGCTAAGCAGGGATACAGCCTTCTCGTAGACTACACAGTTCAGATTCCAGAGATTAACATATTCAGGGAGCAAGTCGGGGAGAGAAGTATTAGCTTTAGATAATTTTTTCCATCCTGAGAAAGACTTTTTGGTGGACAGATCTCTTACTTCTCATGTTGGCATTATCGGCTATCTGCAAAACTGGTCTTGCTGGAACGGGTGGTATGTTCGCTAGATGATGTTGCTCTTCTTCTTGCCGATAAAGAACTTCATATCCGTTTTTGCGCAAAAAGGATACGTGATCTATTAAGCACTGGGGCATTTTATGAGAATATTCCGGGTACATATTGACCCAACGGCCATGTAACCTCTGCATGAATCCTTTCCGCGTCGGTTTTCTTTGCCAACAGGGAAAGATGTCTCTTCTCAGTTGGTCAAACCATTTAAATCGATCTTCTCGCGTTTATCCAGGGCCATTGCCTGGTCGTCGTCTCGATTCAGTCTTATTTGCCACTTCCAACTGAACCATAGCTTCCATCCAAGAGAGGCCTATTGTGAGTTGCACTGCGCGATACTGGTGACGTGACCGCATAATTCGTTGCATTGGGGAGTTAGCCCAATGCAACGTGGCTCTCGGTTGATGGGGTCGCTAAATTATTATACCATCGCTCTACTGACATTCATTTTATAAATTATTTGTCGCCACACTTTTATGTCCTGGCATACTTCTCTAGCTTCCTTCGAGTCCATGCATTTTTTCATGCAAGCTCTCTTGTTTCTATGGCCTCTTATGTCCTTCCGGATAAAGGTCTCATTCACACATTCTAACCATTCTTTCCGCGGTCTGCCTCTGGGCATGCTGCCATTTTCTTTACCTTTATATTTCTTTCCCATGTTTCAACTATTGTCTCTTTTGCACCACATTCTTTGAGAATAATTTCATCTTACACGTTTTCCATATATAATACAGTATAATATAATTCAATATTATATGATATAATTGATTTTAATATCTGTGTGCTGTTTTTAAAATAATGAATATTCTTTTTCTAAACATGAAACCTTCTCACCGAGATATAAATGTTGTTGGAAGAATCGTGCATAAAGACGTCGGCAACGGTTGCAATTAGCTTTGGCACACTTTTCGAAGGCCTAAAAAAAGAACGAGTTCATCAACCAGCTATTTTGGATCAAAATTCAAAAACTGAGCACATTTCGAAAATTTTTGAGACCACTTTTTTTCTAAATTTGAAAATTCTATGTACGGTTATTAGTATTACTTCAAAAGACGAACTATTTATCCTCGCGAAATTTTTTTATTAAATGAAAATTATTAGAGTTATAGTATTTTCAAAAGCCCAAAAAACAAACGAAAAGTGATATTTTAAGCCGAACAATGTATGATATGACAAAAATTCAGGATAAGAAAAACGTTTCTTTTTGAGAGCCCTACAAGACTATCATAATAACTTTTTGAATTTTTTCGAAAAATCGAAAATTCAAATTTTGATCGCACAAAAAATAAGGAAAAATTAAAAATTCCATTTTGCGGTCAAACTATGCAAGATACAAAAAAATTAGGATACAAAAATCGTGCACCTAAAAAATATCTACAAATTTTTTATTAACCACTTTTTCACAGGACGCGTATTTTTTGTTTTATTCGTCAAAAATAACTCTTGAAATAAAAAATTTAATGTTTTGGAAGACGACACAAGGAAAGAAAAAATATATATATAATAGGCAAACCTGTTCACTCAAAGGTTGTTGAAGAACTCTTAGCACAGTTGATGACTGAGAATCCTAGTGTATTGCTTAAAAATCCCCCACTACTTAAAGCGTTAGTTGGCGTCGCGAATGAACCGAAAGTGTCGAATGATGAAAATCCCTCACAACATAAGTGGATACAACCATCGGTGTCTAAAGTTTGAGAATATAATGGTAAGGGCAAGACGCGCACTGCGGAGATTTGGCTGGAAGACGTAGAAGACATGGCGAAACTATTTGGGTGGGATGACGCAACCAAATTGAGAGCAGCTGTAACCGGATTAAGAGAGACAGCACGTGAATGGTGGTCGGCGGAGAGAAACCTCATCAATTCGTGGAGCGATTTTCGACGTAGATTCCAGAGAATTTTCATTCGGGATCAGTCTACAATGGAAACATGGAGATTACTTACCGAGCGTAAGCAAGTAGCAGGTGAATCTACTATGGCTTATGTTGTAGACAAATTATACTTATGTCGAAAACTAAAATTAGACTTTAGCGAAACAAAAACTCAAGTTTTGGCCGGGATGTGGTCTCATGATTTGTCTGTTCAGCTCAGTTCAAGAGTACACTTGAATGAAGAGACATTGTTAGATGATTTGATAGATTTGGAAGGTGTAAATCAGACTAGAAGACCAGCAAAGGCGATGAGGCCAGAAGAATCCAAGAAGAACCAAAAGACTGACTCATCAGCCTTGAAGCAGGCACCATCTGAGATTCTTAAAGAGACATATAAACCAACGCCAACACTCAAAAGAAGAGATAAGTGTTATAACTGTGGAGACGAAGGTTATTTTGGGAAGGATTGTCCCCAAAGTGGCAAGAATGTCTGCTGCAGATGCAAAAAGGAAGGTCACCTAAGCAGAGATTGCCCGTCCAAAGTCAAAAAACCTTCCGTAGGGATCAATACCGTTGAATTGATTAATCGTCCGATCGCAAGCAAGAGAGTCGTAGTCAACCAAGAGTACGTGATTGTAGGTTTCTTGGATGAAGGAAGTTCGGATTGTTTGATTGGATCTTCAATTGGAAATCATTGTAGGTTTCCTGTGATCTCAATGAACGATGCCCCAGGATGTGGAGCAATGATAAGAATTGGAGGTACTGCACAAGCGTCTGGAGCAGTAGACCTTTTATTGCAAATTGATGGCGTTATCGGAGAACCTATCAGAGCATTGGTGGTATCTGATGTTGAGATTCCTCGAGACATGCTGATCGGTAGAAGCTGGTTGCACCAGGCGGGAATTAGGCGATCATCTGAAGGAAGTCGCACATGGTTCTGGAGAGCACCTCAAAAGCTAATTGATGAACTGCCGACGGAGGCTGCAGACATGAATCCTAGAAAGGAAGTGGTTATTGCTGAAAATGTATGTATCCCACCAGCATCCTCGTATTTTGTTCAAGTGAATTCTGGTGCAGGTCCCATGGAAATCATGATGATGAACGTCGGAAGGAAAGAGATGGTCAGCAATGTAGGCGACGTTGTGGCTCGTGGCATAAAGAACATCGAAACGGCTCCAGTTCTGAAACCAGAACGTGAACAACTCGACGGAGATTTGTTGAAGACGTGAGACAGAATCACCAGCTATGAAAAGGAACAACTTATTGATTTGGCGAACAAGTACAGAGTTTGTTGGTCCTTGAAGCTTGAGGAGCTGGGTTGCACCAATTTATCATAAATGGAGATCCGAGAAGTGGAGGAAGCGAAACCAATCAACGAACCGCCCTATCATGCAACAAAGTCGGAACGGGAGACCTTCAAGAATATACTCGACGAATATAAGAAAGTAGGATTGACTAGAGATACAAGGTCACCATATGCAAGTCCGGCAATGTTGGTTAAGAAGAAAAACGGCGAAGCACGCATGGTAATAGATTACAGGAAGTTGAGCGCTCAAACTGTCAAGCAGAGTTATCCACTCCCAAACATTGATGACCAGATTCAAGAATTGTCAAATGGTTATCTCCAAGTGCCGTTGAGTCCGAAGACGCAGAGAAGACAGCTTTCGTGACACCGGACGATTCAGCTGAACTCACAAGAATGATGTTTGGGTTGATGAATGCTCATAGAAATTGATAGAAATAAAAATGTTGGTCTCACTAGTCTCATGAAAAATTATGTATCTCTAAATCCTGGGCAATCGCGTTACATACAGAATACTGGTTGTCTTGAAATAAATGGTAATAATCAATCACTAACCACCGTTACTGGTTATTTTGATGTAATCATACCGTTTAGCATGATATTTGGTTTTGCTGAAGATTATCACAAAATCATTGTCAATGCTAAGCGCGAACTTATTTTGACAAGATCAAAAAGTGATGCAAATGCCATCTTGCAAGCAGCCCCAATTGAGCAGTATAAAATTGAAATTAATAAAATAGAGTGGTTATTACCTAGCGTTAACTGTCAGATTCACGAAAATTTCAGTTGCCAAAATGTATTGAAAAAGATACACCTATTCCAATAAGTTTTCGAACTTGGGAACTGTATGAATATCCTCTACTTCCGACTACTTCAAACCATGTTTAGACAGTAAAAACCTCAACACAATTGGAGAAACCGAGATTTGTTATATTAGGATTTCAAACAAACAGAAAACCATTGCTATCGAGAGGAGACTTTATAGAGTATGCACCTCTAGTTGTTATTGACTGCTCTAAACAAAATGAGTCACTGAAATACGGGCCAGTTGAAGTTCGTTTGGAATTTCAAACTAGTGAAAATTTTCCCCCTCCAACGTCAGCATATTGCTTAATTTTGCATGATCGTATGGTTGAGTATAAACCAATAAGTGGTGGAGTGAAAAAGTTGGTATAAAACTGCTGTGACCAAGTAAAAATAGTTTAGTTGCATTTAAGATGGAGTTCTTGGTGAATATGCAGGGCTTTAAATTACCAGTCAATAAATTTGTAGTGAAAGAATTGGCTATATTACCATTCTATGATGCTACAGGTATAAAGCCATATTCTTTTCTCTTTCAACCACCCTGCAAGTGGAACAACGTTCCGCGACAATATAAGTCTGTAAACATTTGAGCAGAGCGGAAACATCATGGAATACGTTGGAATGCTCGTGATTTACCGTTTTCTCAAGTACTTGTAATACTCGAGAACATTTTAACAGATCCAGCAAGAATTTTTGTGAAAGGATTGGAAAAAAAGAATTGGTTGCAACAATTTGTGGAACCATCGTATGAAATTGTTGATATGCTTGATTTGGAATGTGGCTCGCTACAAAGATTGCGTGAAACGATTGTAATTAATGATATTAAATGTACGCGTCATATGTATGAAAATTGCTCTAATTGTGCTACTGAAAATGTAGTTTTATTGGAAAACTGGATGACTGTCGACCAGCTCTATTCCATAGATTTAAATTTATAGAGATAGGAAAATTTTTTTTCTATATATATATATAATTTATAGTCAACTTATTTTTAAGTATAATGTACTGGTTTTTGGAAATAAATAAAGAAGCAAAATAAAAAGAAACCTACGTTTTTTTTCTCACAGTTCTTTGTCCTTAGAATAATAAGTGCGAATAGTAGACAAACGAATCCTGGCGGATCAGGTTGCATCCGATAACTGCAGTAGTTTGAGAGAATGCTCTGCATTGAACTTTTTTCAATTAAATGTAATTTGTATCGCTTATACATGGAAGTGTATTTGTCGGTCCCGGAATAAGCATTTTTTTGTCGTCGTGACAGCTTAGTGTAATGTTTTTTTGTTTTATTATGTGCACTTCGTGCTTTTTACTGCGGATCAAATTTTGGTACGCTGATACATTTTCATGCTTAAACAGACACTATTTGTAATCATTGAAAGTAATTTTTCTTGAAGCAGATCCTTTCACACCGTTTGCATTCTTTTTCTCACACCTTTCATTCCAAATTTTATATACATATGATTTCACCCTCAATCCAACAAACTCTGTGATAATTTTTCCGCTGCACTCGTCTTTCATTAGGCCTAATACTTTTTTATTTTTTAGTGGTATTCCGTAAAAATTACATGAAGGATAACCTGAATTGTCAAATTTGTGAATATACTGCATAATGAAATCATAAATGTTTGGAACGGTGAAATGGTAGATGAGGCTATCAGTGTCGGTATAAAGCAATTTTGCGTGACTTAACTTGGAACAGAACCTCATAATGCTTACTTTGCAAGAATCTCCATTACCAACCTCACTGTTTTACCTACTTAGGATGGAACATAACCTCAAAATTACCGACCTCTCCGCTTTACAGACCGAAGGTGCAATGCAATAGTAGCAGGAATCTGCATTACCAACCTCACACTGTGTGTTACAGACTGCTGATAAATTAGCATGGAACAGAACCCTTACTTGGTTAGTGGTGTCAGATCTGTTGGTGTCCGTAACTTGCAACTCTCTACCTTACAGACCTATAGTAAAATGATAATATTACAAGTTACGGACCTCCATGTTTTACCGACTGATGGTAACATTGTTCACTACCTTACCGACATATGGAGAATGATAATATAAAAATTTATCGACCTCCCTGTTTTACCAAATGATGGTAACATTCTCCCCTACCTTACCGACCTACAGTGAAATGATAATATAAACAGTAACCGACCATCCTGCTTTGACGAATGCTGGCAACATTGTTCCCTACCTTACGGACATATGAAAAATGATAATGTAAAAAGTAACCGACCTCCCTGTTTTACCGACTGATGGTAAAATTGTCCCCTACCTTACCGACCGACGGTGAAATGCTAATGTAAAAAGTTACCAACCTGTCTGTTTTACCGGCTGATGGTAATGAACTGTTTTGCCGATCAATTGCCACTTAGCATGGAACCGCACATTATAGTGCTAACTTAGCAGGTATACAACTGATAATATACCGACTGTCGGTAACTTGCGACGGCAGCGCCATCTGATGAGCAAATTAGAAAACTGCATTATCGATTGATGATAATACCGACGTTGGCGCCATCTGTTGTCATAATAGGAAACTGAATTACCGACCGAGGCCAATTGCCGACTGCCGATAACTTAGCATGGAACGGAACCTGCTCGGCCAGTAAGTGGCTCAGATGGTTCAGTTCTACGGTGATCTCGTAGTGACATAGCCCTACTACTAAGAATTTTTCGGATATGCTCTCGATAATGTAAAAACCTGTGGGATACTGTGCAATCCTTGATTTATTGTAATCAAATTCTTCGAAAAAGTGTTGAAATATCATTGTAAATTTCAGTGAAAAATCATTATAATTAATCCCATGATTTACGAATTTTACGGATATAATCTCCAAATTGTAAAAATCAGTGGAATAATGTGCAATCCTTGATTTATTGCAATTAAATACTTTGAGAAAGTGTACAAATATTATTATAAAATTTATTGAAAAATCATTATAATTGATCCCATTATTTAAGAATTTTTCGGATATAATCTCGATGATGTCAAAATATGTGAACTACTGTGCAATTCTTGATTTATTGTGATTAAATTCTGTGAATAAGTGTTAAAATATTATTATGAAATTCAGTGAAAAATCATTATAATCAATCCCAGGATGTAAGAATTTTTCGGACATACTCTCGATAATGTAAAAATGTGTAGAATAATGTGCAATCCTTGATTTATTGTGATACATTTTTTTGAAAAAATGTTGACATAGTAGCACAAAATTCAGTGAAAAATCATTGTAATTAATCCCATCACTTAAGAATTTTTCGGATATACTCTCGATAATGTGAAAATCTGTAAAATAAAGTGCAAATCTTGATTTATTGTAATTCAATTATTCGAAAAAGTGTTAAAATAATAATATAAAATTCAATGAAAAATCATTGTAGTTATTCCCATTATTTAAGAATTTTTCGTATATACTCTCCATAATGTAAAAATCTGTGAAATAGTGTGCAATCCTTGATTTATTGTGATTAAATTCTGTGAAAAAGTGTTAAAATATTATTATAAAAAAAGTAAAAGTGCGTGGATTGGCTTTCGCAGATGACAAGATTGTTATGGCAGTATCAATCGAGGATTTGCAAAGAATTTTGAATTAACTTAATACAAGCATGAAGAACATGGGTCTTAAAATTGACGTAAATAAAACAAAGGTAATGGTGTTTGAGGAGAAAAGTGAGAAAACAATGTGCAACATTGTCCTGAATGGTGAGAGATTAGAGCAAGTTGACAAATACATATATCTGGTGATGTGGTGTTCTTACAATAATATTTTTTTTAAGTTGTGTCCAGCATAAAAGTTGAGTGAAATATGTTGTTTCAATATTGAATTATATAAGTATTGAAATCGTAATATGCACTGGCAAAGTTTCTTTTTTCCTTTCGTTACAGAACCAACAAGCACCGAACTTGACTTGCTTTTAAAACTAGTTCCCAATATTTTTGTATTAAAACACTAAAACTCCTAAAACTGAATTACTTTACTCCAAACAAACAATTAACAACAGTACTTTTAATAATTTTAGACAATATATGAATATTTTAAGTCTTTCAAATACGACACAAGAACCTAACCTATGAGGATTTTCACAACATTCTTTTTTTGCTATACTCTGCCAACGCATTGTACGATCAGAATACTTACACCGTTATTATAATTTAGAATTGAAACAATATAGTTCATCAGCTTCTATGCGTGAAACCACTTATAATGAATGATGCTGAATTATAACTTCCGAATGCGAGTTTCATATTTTGCCGTGGAGAATAATATGGGAATAGACTAAAAAAATTCAGAATTTGTATTGTCAACCAAACATTTGAATTTTTAAGTCTCAAAAGATGATTTTTTTCGACGACAGGTACATTTTCAACCCGAAAAGTTGAATTTTCGACAAAAAAGTTCATCTTCAGCCAAATGAAATAAATTTTAAACTAAGAAATATGACTTTTCTGCCATAAAAGGTGAACTTTCAATGCAAAAGAACGAATTTTCCACAAAGCAGTTGAATTTTCGACCGGCTAAGATGAGTTTAACAAAATAGTTGAAGTTGCAACAAAATCTTTTAAATTTTTACCGTAAGACAAATTTTCAGTAAATTCATAAATTTGTAACCAAATAGTTGAATTTTCAAATAAAAAAGTGTTTTAAAACCAACAATAAAATAGTTAAATTTTCAAAAAAAAAAAAAAAAAACAGTTTTCAACAATACAAAAATGATCAACGAAAAAAGACGAATATTGAACAAATTAGTTGTTATAGAATCCACTTCAAATCAAGCAGATTGTACTCGTCAAGTCGCAGAATCTCAAGGAGATGAAACATTCTGTTTTTTAGAGGAAGCTAGGCAATACGTATTATTCCGATTTCCAAAACTACCCCTATCAGAGCACATTTAAAGAATACCGTTTACGGTGCCTTCAACTAAAATCTAAAAAAAAAAAAAATCACGAGACACGCATTTTCAAGACTGTAGATCCTTATAACCACAGAAATATCCAACAATCCTCACGAACTACCCCACCACATTTAACGAACCCCGTCTCGACTGCCTTCATCTAAAATCGCCAAAAAATTTCTAATTGATAATAATCACAAGGCACGCATTTCCAAGACTGTATTAAATATCCTTATAACCACAGAAACATCCAACTACCCTCAAGAACTACCCCTACCTCATTTAACGAACCCCGTTTAGATTGCCTTCATCTAAAATCGCCAAAGAAATTTTAAATTCATAATAATCACAAGACACGCATTTCTAAGACTGTTCCAAATGCGCGTCTTGTGATTATTATCGATTAAAGTTTTTTTTTGCGATTTCAGATTAAGGCAGTCGATACGTGGTTCGTTAAATGTGATAGGGATAGTTCTTGAGGGTTGCTGCATATTGCTGTGGTTATAAGGACGTTTACTACAGTCTTGCAAATGTGTTTCTTGTCATTGTTATTTATTTATAAATTATTTGGCGATTTTTGAGGAAGTCAATCAAGACAAGGTGCGTTAAATTTTGTAGGGGTAGTTCTTGAGGGTTGTTGGATATTTCTGTGGTTATAAGAATATTGAATACAATCTTGGAAATGCGTGTCTCGTGATTATTATCAATTTAATTTTGTTTTCGATTTTAGATAAAGAGGCAATCTAAACGTGGTTCGTTAAATGAGGTAGGGGTAGCTCTTGAGGGTTGTTGGATATTTCTGTGGTTATAAGGATATTTAATACAGTCTTGGAAATGCGTGTCTTGTGATTATGGTCAATTAAATTTTTTTTGCGATTTTAGATGAAGGCAATTTAAACGGGGTTCGTTAAATGAGTTCTTTTCTAGTTGAGGATTTAACTATTTTGTTAAAAACTAATTTTTCTTGGTTGAAGATTCATCATTTTTATTTAAAATTGATCTCTTTGGTTTAAAATTGATATATTTGTTTGAAAATTAATTTTTTTTTTTAACTTTTGCCTAAAATTGTATTTTTGAATAGAGAATGAAGTATTTGGTTGAAAATTCATGTATTTTGTCGAAAATTCGTATTCTTTCGTAATAAACTTATCTTTTTTGTTGAAACTAAATGTTTTTAGTTAAAAATTCATTAATTTTATTGAAAATTCATATGTTTTGGTAGAAATTTAATCTTTCTTTGTAAAAAAATGCAACTGTTTGATAAAAAATTAATAATCTGTTCTAGTTGAGGATTGAACTATTTTGTTAAAAATTAATTTTTCTCGGTTGAAGATTCATCATTTTTGTTTGCAATTTATCTCATTGATTTAAATTGATGAATTTGTTTAAAAATTAATTTTTTTTTAACTTTTGCAGAAAATTGTATTTTTGAGTAGAGAATGAAGTATTTGGTTGAAAATTCATGTATTTTGTTGGAAATTCGTATTTTTTCGCAGAAAATTTATCTTCTTTGATAAAAATTAATGTTTTCAGTTAAAAATTCATCAATTTTATTGAAAATTCATATTTTTTAATAGAAATGTAATCTTTTTGGGTAAAAAATGCAACTGTTTGGTAGAAAACTAATAATCTGTTCTAGTTGAGGATTTAACTATTTTGTTAAAAATTAATTTTTCTTGGTTGAAGATTCATAATTTTTGCTTGAAATTTATCTCTTTGGCTTAAAATTGATATATTTCTTCGAAATTTTTTTTTTTTAACTTTTGCTTAAAATTGTATTTTTGACTAGAGAATGAAGTATTTGGTTGAAAATTGATGTATTTTGTTGGAAATTTGTATTTTTTCGTAATAAACTTATCTTCTTCGTTAAAAATTAATGTTTTTAGTTAAAAAATCATCAATTTTATTGAAAATTCATATCTTTTGGTAGAAATTTCATCTTTTTTGGTAAAAAATGCAACGGTTTGATAAAAAAACTAATAATCTGTTCTAGTTGAGGATTTGACTATTTTGTTAAAAATTAATTTTTCTTGGTTGAAGATTCATCATTTTTGCTTAAAATTGATCTCTTTGGTTTAAAATTGATATATTTGTTTTAAAATTATTTTTTTTTATCTTTTGCTTAAAATTGTATTTTTGAGTAGAGAATCAAGTATTTTGATAAAAATTCCTGTATTTTCTTGGAAATTCGTATTTTTTCGTAATAAACTTATCTTTGTTGTTGAAAATAAATGTTTTCAGTTGAAAATTCATCAAATTTATGGAAAATTAATATTTTTTGGTAGAAATTTAATCTTTTTTGGTAAAAAATGCAATTGTTTTGTAGAAAACTAATAATCTGTTCTAGTTGAGGTAACTATTTTGTTAAAAATCATTGTATGTATATATTGTTAAAAAAAATTGATATATCTGTTTAAAAATTAATTTTTTTTTAACTTTTGCTTAAAATTGTATTTTTGAGTAGAGAATCAAGTATTTGGTTGAAAATTCGTTTTTTTTTTTGTAGAAAATTTATCTTTTCTGTTAAAATCAATGTTTTTAATTGAAAATTCATCAATTTTATTGAAAATTCATATTTTTTGGTAGAAATTTAATCTTTTTTGGTAAAAAATGAAACGGTTTGATAAAAAACTAATAATCTGTTCCAGTTGAGGATTTAACTATTTTCTTAAATTAATTTTTTAAATTTTTGTTTGAAATTTATCTCTTTAGTTTAAAATTTTTCTATTTCTTTGAAAATGATTTTTTTTTTAATTTTTTTTTAAATTGTATTTTTAAGTAGAGAATCAAGTATTTGGCTGAAAATTCGTCTTTTTTTGTAGAAAATTTATATTTAATAATAGTTAATAATTTTTGTTTAAAATTCATCTATTTTATAGAAAATTCGTCTTTTGGTAGAAATTTAATCGTTTCGGTAAAAAATGCAACTGTTTGGTAGAAAATTAATAATCTGTTGTAGTTGAGAATTTAACTCTTTTGTTCAAAACTTTATTCTCAATTGAAGATTTAAGTATTTTCGTATAAAATTTACTTCTAATTTAGAATAAAATATTGAAAAATCAAATGAAATCTTTTTTGGGTGAAAATTCAAAAATTGTTTGTTTTGATTTATCTTTGAGATTTAAAAGTTTATCTGTTTGAGTATAATTTTAACTTTCTGCAATAAAAATGCAACTATTAGGTTGAAATTCAAAAATTTTGTTATACATTTTTTTTTAATTCAACAATTTCGTTAGAAAAACATCCATTCTGGTTGAAAATTCAGCTGTTTTGTTGAAAATTCTGCCTTTGGGATAAAAAGTCAAGTATCTTCGCAGAGAATTTACTTTTTGAATAAAATTCATATTTTGGTGTTAAAAAGTCAACTGAAATCTTTTTTTGATTAAAATTGCACTATTTTATTTTTCATTTAACTTTTGTGATAAATTTAAAGTCGAAATTTCACTTTTCGTTCAAAATTTATATTTTATTCTTGAAACGTTAACTGATATATTTTTTTAATGAAAATTCAACTATTTTTGAAAATTTGTCTTTTTTATTTAAAAATTCATCTGTTTCAGTAGGAATTTGAATTTTCTTAGATAAAAATGCAACTATTTGGTTGCAAATTCAACTATTCTGTTGAAAGTTCGTTTTTTTTACAACTGAAAATTCAAGTATTTTCATAGAAAATTTACTTCCTATTTAGAATATGACGTTAAATAATCAAATGAAATTTTTTTGGGGTGAAAATTCAACAATTTCTTGTTGAAATTTATCTTTGAGATTTAAAAGTTCATCTGTTTTAGTAGAATTCTATCTTTATTGAACAAAAATGCAACTATTTGGTTAAAATTCAACAATTTTGTTAAAAAGATTTTTTTTTTAAATTCAACTGTTTTTTGAAAATTCAACAATTTTGTTAGAAAATCATCCATTCTGGTTGAAAAATCAGCTGTTTTGTTGAAAATTCATGCTTTTGTGTTAAAAAGTCAAGTATCTTCGCAGAGAATTTACTTTTTGAATAAAATTCATATTTTGGTGTTAAAAGGTCGACTGAAATCTTTTTTTAATTAAAATTTCACTTTTTTTCATTTATCTTTTTTATTTAAAAATTTATTTTGTTTATTTTAAAATTCATCTGTTTTGTTAGGAATTTTATCTTTCTTGAATAAAAATTCAACTATTTGGTTAAAATTCAAAAATTTTGTGCAAAGGTATTTTTTTTTAATTCAACTGTTTTGTTGAAAATTCAGCTATTTAGTTTGAAATGCATGCTTTTGAGTTGAAAAGTCAAATTTCTTCGTAGAGAAAAAAAACTTTTCAAATATAATTCACATTTTTGTGTTAAAAAGTCAACTGAAATCTTTTTTTGATTGAAATTTCACTATTTTTTGTTATTTATCTTTTTGATAAATTTAAAGCTGAAATTTTACTTTTCGTTCAAAATTTATATTTTATTATTGAAAAATTAACTGATATATTTGTTTAATGAAAATTTAACTATTTTTGAAATTTTTTTTTATTATTAAAAAATTCATCTGTTTTAGTCGGAATTTAAATTTTCTTGGATAAAAATGCAACTTTTTGGTTGAAAATTCAACAATTTTGTTAAAAAGTCATCCTTTCGCGTTGGAAATTTAACTGTTTTGTTGAAAATTCTACTATTCCGTGGAAAACTTACTTTTCGTCTAAAATTTATATTTTATTGTTGAAAAGTCAACTGAAGTCTTTTTTCGATTGAAAATCAATTTTATTTTTAATTTGTCTTTTTGATTTAAAAAATCATCTCTTCTGATTAAAAATTCAACTATTTTGTTGAAAGTCCGTTTTTTTAATTGAAAATTTAAGTATTTCCCTAGAAAATTTACCTCTTATTTAGAATAAAACGTTGAAAAATCAAATAAAATTTTTTTTTATGAAAATTCAACAATTTTGTTAACAATTATTATTTTTAATTCAACTATCTTGTTGAAAATTCAACAATCTTGTTAGAAAAACATCCATTCTAATTGAAAATTCAGCAGAATAAAAGAATAAAAGCAGAATAAAATTCATACTTTGGTGTTAAAAGATTTTTCTCTTACCAATTTTTCATTTTCGCTGACCGTTAATATTTCAAGACCAGCATTTTAATCTTTTAATAGTTTGACCTTAAAATATTTTATATGGGGAATAAAACAATTACAGATTAAGATGTGAACTTTAAATTTATTATTTCATTTGAACCAAAATAGTTTACTTTTTACCATGAAAGAATAATTTTCATTCCAAAATGACAATTTTTCAACAAAAGAGTTTAATTTTGAACATTAAAAGGTGCATTTTCAAGAAAATAGTTACATTTAAAAAGAAATAATGAAATTTTCAAAAAGATAGTGGAATTTAAAACCTAATTGTTGAATTTTTAGTCAGAAATAGTTGCATTTTTGACTAAATGATTCAATTTCTTAGAGTACAATTGAATTTATGAAGAAAAATGAATTTTCAATCTGGAAGGACGATTTTTCTGACCAAATAGACAAATGTTGAAAAATTGGACTTTTTTACCAAAAAAGACGACTTTTTATCAAAATACCTGATTTTTACAAAATACCTAATTTTTAATAAAATAATTGAATTTTGAAAAGAACGAAACAGTTTATAACAACTTAGTTAAACTTTTAAACAAAAACATGACTTTTCTACCTATGATGATGAATTTTCAAGCAAATAGTTGAATTTCCATGCTAAAAAGAAAAAAATTGTAAAGAGAGAGTTTGATAATGTTCAACACGAAAAGTTCAATTTTCTATAAAAAGAGTAACTCTCAATAAAAAATGCAGTTGTTAGTATTTAAAGCAAACCAAAAAATGAATTTTCAACGAAATAGTTCAATTTTCATTCTTCGAATAAATAGTTAAGTTCTCAACATTATTATTTAATTTTTATCGAAATTAGTTTAATTTTTAATCGAATCATTAAATTTTTAACCAGCCAAGATGAATTCTCAAAAAAAATGTAATATTTGATATGACAAGCGAAAAATATGAAATTTTTACAACAATAGATCACTACTTTTCAACCGAGCAATTCACGCCTACCCCGAAAGGGAAACGGCTTAATGATATAATAATAATAATAATCAGTATATTATTATTAGCAGAAGAATAGTTTATAAGAAGAATAGTTTTCTAACAAAAAAGACCAATTTTGAACTAAAAAAGATTCAACTTCTTAACTGAATATGTGATAAATAATAGTCAATATTGATATCCATAAAAAAGAATTTCAAATAAATAGTTTAACTTTGACCGAAGCAGTTCAATTTGTGATAAAAAATATCAATATACAACAAAATAGTTGAAATTTTAACCAGAGAGATAAATTTTCAACTGAAATAGCTAACTCTTAGTTAAAAAAATTAATTTTCAAATTTAGAAATTCGACTTTACAACAAAAAAGCTCAATTTTATAGAAAGGATTTTAATTTTCAACCCAAAAGTTGAATTTGTAAAAAAATATGACTTCTCAATAAAAAATGTAATAGTTGATGTTTCAACCATTAAAGCGAATTTTTAAATAAATTTTCCTATTTTCGACCAAAGAGTTGAATTTTCATTAAAATAGTGAAATTTCCAACACTTTAGTTTAATTGTTAATCTAGAAAGATTAATTCTCAAAAGAAAATAATAACCGAAAAATAGGAAATTTCTGCCAACAGAGATTCAAAAAAGCAAACATTTCATCCAAATTATTAAACCTACAAGTGAAGAGACAAACTTGTTGTAAAACTATTAAATTTTCCCGAAAATTTTATTTTCAATCAAAAAGGATAACTTTTTAACAAAATTGTTACATTTTCAAACGAATAATACAATTTTTAACGTTCAACTACATTTTTCAAGGCAATTTTTTCATTTTGCAGAATTTACAATTTTGTTTTAGGAAAAATGCTACTCATTTTATAAGATATTTAGAAGTTTAAAAAAAAATTCAAAAATAATTGAAACCTTGGAACGATTTCAAGAAATTTGAAACAAAATGTAGATTTTTGAAGATTTCGAAAAAAGAGGCTTTTTAGTAATTTTGAAAGGTTTTAAGAGAATAAATTTTTTCTTTCAATAATTTCAAAAGATTTCCAAAATTCTCGAAAAAGTATGGGATATTAAAAATTTTCCTGGAATTTTGGAAAATATAGCACGATTTTGTAGGGCCTATTATAATATCTCGGAAAATACCAAATGATTTTATAAGATTTCCGAGGATTTCAATAATTTTGAGGAATTTTTAATTAACTCAAAAAATTTGAAATATTTGAGGTATTATTTTCAAGAACTTTATAAAGTTCGAAGTGATTTCAAGAGTTTCGAAGAATTTGAAATATTTTAAGGAATCCTAAAATATTAAAAAGTAATTTATAAATATATAAATTTCACACACATTATTGTTCAAACAATTATTATTTTAAATAATATTATCTTTGAATAATGCTAGAAATTGCGGTTTTTTTATAAAATGTCAAACTTTTTGTCCACTATTCACTTGCAGTAACTTGATATTTAATATAATTTAGCAAAAATAGTTATTAAAACAAATTATTATTGTTAATAACTATCATGGTCTACATTAATGTCAGAGGGTTACGGCTTTTTCTAAAAATTTTAACTTTTTGTCCACTTTTCACTTAGTCAGGTAATAATTAACGCAAGTTAACAAAAATAGTTATTTAAACAATTTATTATTAGTTTGTCACTAAAAAGTCAAAGCAACTTTCTACTTTCTTTTCTTTCTACTTCCTAGCATTATTAAAACTGAATATTATCGACAATAATAATAAACTGTTTAAACAATGGATTTTCTCAACTTCAAATTATTATTTGAGTCACACTAATTGAAAACTGGACAAAAATTGGACAGTTTTTGAAAAAACTGCAATTTCGTAGCATTATTCTAAGAAAATATTATTCACATTAGTAATAAATTGTTCAAACAATTATGCTTGTTAAATTAATTGAGTATTACCTCACCCTCATTAAAAATTGGCGAAAATGTGAAAACTTTTTGAAGAAACCGCGACTTTCTATATATATTCTAAGAGATTATTGTTAACAATTTAAAAAGTAATATTTAATTTGTATTCTCTGGCTATTTGTGAAGTGAAATGTTGAGTTTCAACTTGATTCAACTAATAATGACGATTTTGAATAAAATATACATACATTATTATTTATTATTTCATTTTTTTGAAATAAACAAACAACATTCTATTTTTTTTAGAATCAAAAAAATTTTCGGGCGATGTGCATGAAAATTCGAGAAAAAATTACGTAAAAAATTAATTTTGTTGTTAAAAAACAACTATTTCTTTAAAAAGTAACTCTTTGTTAATTTGCCACTTTTGCTTGAAAGTTGAACTTATTATGTATATGCAACTGTTTCGTTGATAATGAATTTAGTATTTTTGAAAATTTATCTTTTTGTTCACAAATTCAGTTGCTTTGCTCAAAATTCATTTTTTTGGCTTTAAAATTCAACTGTTTAGCTTGAAATGTGTCTTTTTGGGTTGAAAATTCTACTATTTTTGTAGAAATTTAACAATGAGTTGAAAATCAACTTTTTGGTTAAAAAATTATATTTTTGCGTAGACAATTGAACTATTTTCTAAAAAATTCTCCTTTTTTGTCTGACAATTCAAGAATTTGTTAAAAAAAAATTTCTATTTGGACTGAAAGATCTTTTCTGGTTGAAATTTCAATTTTTTTCCTGCAAATTAATCTTCATTGTTTGAAATTGAAATCTGTTGGCAGAAATTAGATCTTTTTTAGTGAAAAATGGAACTATGTGATAAAAAGACTTAATTCCTTTTGGTTGATGATTCATTATTTTTGTTTGGAAATTCAACTACCTTGGTAGAAAGTTGAACTGCATTGTTCAAAATTCACTTTATCAGTTAAAGGTTAAACTATTTTGTTAAAAATTTATTTTTTGGATAATCTAAATCTGTTTTGGTTTAGTATTCAACTATTTTGTTGGATTTTTTTTTTATTCAATTCAAGTGTTTTTTATTTCAAATTCAAATCCTTTTTGGTCGATATATCAACTATTACATTTTTTGAAAATAATCTTTTTGGTTCAATTTGACTGTTTTTAATTTAAAATAAAAATCTTTTCTTGGTTTAAATATCAACTATCAAATTACTATGAAAGTTTCACTATTTTGTTGCGATAGTTAAATTTTTAAATAGATAGTTTATTTTCCTACCAAAATAGTTGAATTTTCAAAAAAAAATGTATTTTGATCTTAAAAATGTAATTTTCAACTAAAAAAGAAAATTTTTTAACCAAAAATGGATTCCATTTATTTTCAGTTAAAAAACAAATTTTCTACATGAAAAAAAAAACAATTTGCACCTAGTTAAATTCAACTGAAAAAGACGGAATTTTATCAAAATAGTTGAATCCTCAACCAGAACGATGAATTTTCAACAAACATGATTAATTTTCTATAGCTACATTTCAGATTTTAAAAATATATATAATTTTCAATAAACAAAAGGAACTTCTGAATAAATATTTAAATTTTCAAATAAATAGTTTAGTTTTCTACCAAAACAGTTTAATTTTCAAGAAACAAAAAAATGTATTTTGACCAAAAAAGTTAATTTTCTACCGAATTCTTGAATTTGGAGGCCAAAAAGATGAATTTTCTACACAGAAGTTGAATTTTGAAAAAAAAACTTAATTCTGATAATATCTAATATTTTATCAAAATCAGATTTTCATTTAACGTCAAAAAGTTGAATACGACTAAAAAAGACCAATTTTCAATAAAATAGTTGAATCCTCAACTAAAATCTGAAAAGATCAATTTTCAATTTAGAATATCAGTTTTCAACCAAAAATGGAATAGTTATATTTTAAGTAAAGAACATTATTTCTCAACAAAAAAAAAACGCTTTTTTAGCAAAATATTTATTTTTTCAACCAAAGAGATGAAATTGTCATCTAAAATCATGACTCTTCGTGACGACTGAAAAATCCCAAAAGATAAAATTCCTGGATAAAAAAATTTCCGAATAATAAAATTCCCGAATAATAAAATTCCTGACAAATTTTTTTATTCGGGATTTTTCCAATTCAGGAATATTATAAACTGTTCAGGAATTTTATTATTTGGGAATATTCCAATTCGGGAATTTTATTATTCGGGAATTTTATTATTCGGGAATTTTAGTATTTAGAAATTTTATTATTCGAAAATTGTATTATTCGGAAATGTTCAAATTCGATAATATTATAAGCTGTCGGGAATTTTATTACTCGGGAATTTTCCAATTCGGGAATTTTAATAATCGAAAATTTTCTAGGTCGGATATTTTATAATTCGGCTATTTTCTGTCGGAAATTTTCCAATTCGGTAATATTCTGAACTGTCCGGAAATTTTATTACTCGGAAATTTTATTATTCAAAAATTTTTTAATTCGATAATATTATAAACTGTCAAGAATTTTATTAATCGGGAATTTCATTATTCCGGAATTTTCTAGTCCGAATATTTTATAATTCGGGAATTTTCTGTCGGGAATTTGCCAATCCGGTAATATTATAAGCTGTTTGGGAATTTTATCACTCGGAAATTTCTCAATTCGGGAATTTTATTATTCGGGAATTTGATAATTCAGAAATTTTACTATTCAGGAATTTTCCAAGTCGGGAATTTTATTATTCGAAAATTTTTTAATTCGGTAATATTACAAACTGTCGGGAATTTTCCAAAACGCGAATCTTATCAATCGAAATTTTTCTGGTTCGGATATTTTATAATTCGGCTATTTTCTATGGGAAATTTTCCAATTCGGGAATTTTATTATTCGAAAATTTTTTATTTCGATAATATTATAAACTGTCTGGAATTTCATTTTTCAAGAATTTTCCCATACGGGAATTTTATTATTCGGGAATTTTCAAATTCGATAATATTATAAACTGTGCGGAATTTTATTACTCGGGAATTTTTCAATTCGGGAATTTTATTAATCGGAAATTGTCTAGGTCGGATATTTCATAATTCGGCTATTTTCTGACGGAAATTTTCCAATTCGGTAATATTATGAACTGCCCGGAAATTTTATTCCTCGGGAATTTTATCATTCAGAAATTTTTTAATTTGGTAATATTATAAACTTTCAATAATTATTAATTAAGAAATTATCAATGGGGAGTTTTCCAATTCGGGAATTTCATTATTCGAGAATTTTCTAGTCCGAATATTTTATAATTCGTAATATAAATTCGTAAAAGATTTTGAAGCAAAATTTTGTAATTTTGAAATATTACATAATTTTAGAAAAAATTTTTAGTAAGTTTAAGAGATATTCAGAAGTTTTGAAACGATACAAAAATAATTCAAACTTGTAAGGATTTTCTTCAAAATTTGGTAAGGTTTCAAGAAAATGAAAACAATTTTAGTTTCGTAGGAAAATCTAAAATAATTTTTTTGTTCGAAAAATTAATTTTAAGAGATTATTTAAAAAGATTTAAAAAAAATTTAATTGTAATTCAGAATCTGAAAGATTTTAATGCAATTTTTTTAATTTTGCAGAATTAAAAAAAATCAGGAAAAATTTGAATAATTTTTAAAGATTAGAAGGTTTAGAAGATCTGACAAGATTAAAAAAAGAATTTTCTTAATATTCGTGTGAACATTTTTAATAATTTTTCATTTTGAAAAATGAAGTTTAAAATAAAATTAAAAAAGGTTTTTAAACATATCAAACGATTTCCTAAAATTTCGAAAAATAGTGTAGAAGATTTTAGAGCAAATCTAAAAAAAAATTGAGTAAATTCAAGAAATATGTAGAAAGGTTTCAAGAGAATAAACGAATTTTCTTAACATTCCTGGGAAAATTTACAAGATTTTAAGGCACCTTTTTTACATTTCGAATGATTTTTTTAAATTTTGAAAAAAATTCAATTCAGTTAAAAATATTTTCAGGAATTTAAGACGTTTTTAATAGATTAGAAATATTTAAAAACTTGGAAACGTTTCCGAAAATTTATGAAATATTTCTTGATTTCTTCCAAATTTCTAAAAGTCCTAAACATCTTTTAACAAGACCCGAATTTTTCCTAATATTTTGTAAAATCCTATAAAATAAAAAAATTTCTTTAAAATCTTCTAGATTTTTTTCTGACACATCTGAAATATTCAAAAATCTTTTTTTCTTTTATCAAGAATCTTATGAAAATTATATTTATATAAATTTAAAAACAAACTGATAATACTTATATTCTTGTTCTCCATTATCAGAATTTAATTTCAACTCGAATTAAAGTGTTCAAAAACTTTTAACAAATAAATAGTTCTTTGAAATTTGTATGTTATATTATTATTATGAATATTATTTTTTATTCTTTTGTGGTATTGAAAAATAGTTTTCAGTTGGTGAATTTCAATTTCACGAGATATTTACAAGTTTTGAGAAGATCCAAACTTAATATAAAACTGGAAAAGATTTCGAAAAATTAAAAACTTGATTTAGATTTTTAAAGATTACGAAATAAAATTTTGAAGATTTTTAAGTTTAAAAATTTTATTTATTATTTTGAAGAATTAATTTGAAGAGAATATTTAAGAAGATTTTTAATAAATTTTGAATAATAAATGACGATTGAACAATGATTAATTTGGAAAATAATCGAGTAAGTTAAAAATATATTTAGAAGTTTTGGAAAAATACCACAATAATTTAAAACGCGAAAAGATTTCAAAACATTTAAAACACAATGTAGATTTTTGAAAATATCAACACACAAAATTTATCAGCTTTTTAAGCATTTTGAAAGGTTTTCAATTAATAAAACTTTTTTATCAAAATTCCTAGACAAACTAACAATAATATATATATATATATTTTTTTAAAGTTAATTTAAAAAGAATATTTAATAAGATTTCCAATATTTTCAAAAAAGAATCTGAATGATTTTAAGGCAATTTTTTTACTTTTGCAGGGTTTTCAAAAAATTGTAGAAAAAATTCGAGTTCCTCTTTTTGGTTTAAAAATTCAACAGTTTGGTAGAAAATTCAACTATTTGGTTAAAAATGAACTTTTTTGTTAAAAATCCATATTTTAGAGTTAAAATTTCACCTGCTTAGTAGAAAATTCGTCTTTTAGCCATAAAAATGTTACAATTTTGTAGAAAATTTAACAATTTAGTTGAAAATTAACTTTTTCGTTAAAGATTTATATCTTCGAGTTTAAAATTCAACTATTTTATGGAAAATTTTTTCCTTTTGGCTTGAAAATTTAACAATTTAGTTGAAAATTAACTTTTTTGTTGAAGATTTATATCTTCGAGTTTCAATTTCAAAACAGACAGAGAGGTCCAGCTTGGGGAGACAGAATTATTATTTATTTGGATATATAATTTTATGTTGAGAATAAAAGAACACGATTTCATAGTTCAATAAGAAAATATTTGAGATTTGTTACAATCATTCAAAGATTACCTACAGTTTCACAAAAAAATTGTGATGACTAAGTAATTAAAATTACAATCAGACCACGTTCTTGTGAAAGTCATTATTTGTAACCTAGTTCTCATTTCACAAGGACTGTAGACCGTGGCTATTTTCAAGATAAAAATAAATGTTAACTCACTATATCTGGAGATTTTTGATCTATCGCATCTTTGTTCATTTAGAAATTTCTTATATGAGGAGTTGTATCAATTAATTATTTACATTACAGATAATCTGATAAATTTACAGTTCATAATCAGATTGATTAGAAATATATAACTGAATCTACTTTAATTGCTGTCTGATTCGAAGAAGTACATATAGATCATAGTTAAACGTCAGAAAAAGACTCATGCGCAGTCTTGCACATTGTAATTTAATACTGTATTCAAAAAATACTATCCAATCTGCGAAATGTAATCTGCAAATGCATCAAACGTGTGAAGATATAGATTTAAAAGCAGAGGATAAAAGTCTCATTTGATCGTTAACCCTCCAAGGGCGAGAACTATTTTTTAGAAATTGGAATCAACGCAAGCAGCGACCTGCAACGAAAAGAACTAGGTTTCAAGCGCCCAAGGAAAACTGCTGCTTGAAAGTTAATGTGACTGCTACAGAAGACAAAAAATTGCGGTTGCGTCACTGGTAAACTTTTCCGGAGAAAATTTTCCGCCATTCAGTTCCCTAATATCACGGAACGTTTTAGAAGCGTACCTAGAATATCCCGCGGGTACCTTGGGAACGTTCCAGGCACACGCCCGGAAAGTGCAAAATGTCCGCCCCTTTGGAAAGATCCAGGAACGTACCACAGAGGTCTAAAGGGGAATTACCGTGATCGTTATCAGGAACAATACATATGGTTTTGATGTCTGTATTTTTTTTTTTGCATGAGGTTCACATTATCAGGTAACATATGCCATTACTCAAATACGTTTTTTTACTAAGTTATTCTTTGACATTCAATTAATTAGTGGGTTATGCATTTCGGCCCGCATGTCCCATACTAAGGGTCACGGTGACCGACATATTACTTCCGGTTTATTTTAATAATATGAACCTTGCTGAAAAAAGTATGCAATATTTATAATAATTCCTAACGGCATATTTTGACGAGAAAAAAATTACCCCAGACATGATAAATACTAAATAAATGTTATCTCATCATTCTAAGTGAATTACATGGCAAAATTTAGTTATAACCTCTTGCTCCCTAAAAAATCGACATATACGAAAGGCGCGAAAATTCAAAACAGTTATCGATCAATAATATTCGAAATCACATTGATTAAGTTTATTTTATATTTTCCTTTTTATCCTAAATTTAGAAATCTTAAAATTAAATTTAACAAGCAAATGGAGGGGAAAAATATCAAACAAGTTTTTTTTTTGATTAGCATTTTCAGTAACTGAAAAATATGTGAGAATTTAGTATTTTCCAATCGTATAAGGATATTTTCTAATGAAGCTAAATTTTGGAGTACAAAAAATTATTTCTAAAAAATTAAAACTCCTATTGATTTCGTTTTTGCCTTAAAATTATTTTATACTCAAAGTTAATTTTTGACGGCAACGAAAATCAATAAAAAAGACTACAAAGTTTGAATACAAATAATTCTCAACTTTTTTCTTGAGTTTTTGCATCAAAAATTACCTTGGAGTAAAACAAAATTTTTATTATACATGCACGACAAATTCTACTTATCACGTCTGTTTAGCAACCGCAAAATGCTGAATTCTCGAATAAATAATTATTTCAGTGTATTAAAAGTTCGTTGCATAGATGTCGTTGATATTTTTTCTCGCAAAAAAATATATTTCTTCACGCAAATCGATGCCTGCCGCCATCTCTTGGTATTAAAACGGATCAGTAGTAACTTGGTAAGCGACTTTTTCGACTGCGCATATATGTATATATATATATATATATATAATTAAAAACTAAAGGTTAACAACCACCGCAGGGTCCCACTGGGAGCAACTATAAAAATATACCTATAAAAAATCTATAAATAAATCGACCATAAACATAAAAGTTAAATTTTTAGTGAAAAAATAAATTTTCAATAAAAATCTCATTTGCAACCAAAGGATTGAAATTTCAATCAAAAAGGATTAATTTTCTACCAAAAAATATTATTCTTTCATAAAATAGATGAATTTTTTACCAAAAAGTATTAATGTCTATGAAAAAAAAATTCTACGCAACATTCAGTTAAATTTTTAATTTAAAAAACTAATTTTCAATCACAAAAACTAATTTTCAACCAAATGAATGAATTTTTAACCGAAAAGATTAATTTTCTACCAAGAAAGAATAATTTTAACCAAAATACATGAATTTTCAACTGAAGGAGATTGATGTTCAAAAAACATGATATAATTAAATTTCTTCTTTTTCTGCAAAATTTTATATTTGAATCTTTTAAAATGTGAGAAAGAAAAATTTTGAAATTTGAAAAAAGCTTTATTAACTGAATATTTTTAAAGTAACTTTGCACATTTCCAAGGCCCTGTCTACTAATTGGTTGAAAGTAGAACTGCTATGTTAAAAATTCCTTTTTTTGGTAAAAGCTTCAGCATTTATCTCTTTGGTTTAGAATTGAAATATTCTGTTAAAAATTTATCCTTTTAAGTATATAATACTACTGGGTCTTTGGTTTTGAATTCATGTATTCCTTCAGAAAAAAGTTTTTTTTTTTTGTTGTTGAAAATTAATGTTTTTAAACTGAAAATTGAACTATTCTAGCTTTTTGATGGGAAATCAATCTTTTTTATTTATAATTCCACTTCTTGGTAGAAATTTGAACTAATTTGTTAAAAGTTCAATCGGTTCAATTACAATAAATATTGAAGTTTCCAATTAAAAATATTCAAAATTATAGAACTTAAAATTGATAATAATCAAAATTGAAAAATGTTTATTTGTAGATCTTCAAAATTCAACTATTATAGAATACTTTCAAAATTATGTACACCTGAAAAAGAAATCTTAGAAATTAAATGACTTTTAATTCTATATTTTTAAAATTTATGAATTTTTATGTGTTACCCTTTAATTATTAAAAATCAAAAAGATGATCACAATTTGAGAATTTTATTTATTTTAAAATTGAACAATTTTAAACGAACTTTTGTTGAAACTGAAGAATTTTCAGTTGCAAATTCCAAGAATTGTAGAACTTCAAATTCCTAATATTTGAACTTGAAGAGTTTTTAATTTTGAAAATCCAAAATTACAAATTGTGTCAATTTTAAGTTTCACAATTCGACATTTTGTAATTTTCATGATTTAGATTCGAAATTTCTTCAATTCGGGAGATTTAGAATTGAAAACTTGACTTTTAATTTCCAAAATCATAAAAGTTAAAGAATTTTAAATTGTACTTTTTTCCTCCATCTCAGTCAATTTTGTAAAAAATAAAAACAAAAAAAAACGATCTATTCAAATAACTATTATACTGGGCGTTTTTTTTTTCAAACCTGAGACATCGAAATATCTCAAAAAATAGGCAACCTATGAGAAAAACATCCGTAATAAAGCTTTTTATTTTCGAGGGGGAAAAGCAAGTTTCAAAAAACTTGCCCTTCACTAACGACCACGAGGCAGGGAAGGTGGGGGTTTTTTCTGGTGAATCGAAAGAAATTTTTCGAATAAAACTTACGTATTTCCTAAAGCAGAATCTGAATCTGTGATAAAAAATGGGAGTACCCATTTGAAATTACAAAGTTACCCCCTCTTACTACTGGGAAAGTAAGGTGGGTTAAATTTGTTCGAAGTCGCTTTTCCCCTTCAAAAATAAAAAGTTTTTATTACGGATATTTTTTCATAGGATGCGTATTTTATTTAGATATTTCAATGTCTCAAGTTAAAAAAAACACCCTTTATATATCCCGTGACTACCCATCTCACGGTTGTGAGACGTGGCCATGAGTGGGACTTACCGCGGTCCTACTGGGAGCCGGTGTCATTTTTTAGTTTTTATGTTATGCAATTGCGAAACAAATTTCATCCTTAAAGCTGCCGGTAAAAGCAGTCATTTTCAACCCCTAATTATAAAAAAAACGAGAATAAAACCATTCTAAAATCTGTTGCAAGTTTCTTACCTGAAATTTGAGGCTTGAAGTTTGTAGATTTTGATGGTAAATAATTCAAAAAAAATGTCATCCCCCTAGCTGCCAAGGAAAGTAGTCGTTTTCATCCCCTAAGTCTCAAAAATCGATAAAAAAGTCGTTTTCTAACCCTACATCTCAAAAATCAAAATTTTTTAAAAATTTGTTCAGAGTTCCTTACCTAAAATCTGAGAAATGAATTTGGTAGATTTTGATGGTATGTAATTGCGAAAAAAATGTCATCCCTAAAGCTGCCGGTAAAAGCAGTCGTTTTCAATCCCTAATTATAAAAAAAAAAGAGAATAAAACCATTCTAAAATCTGTTGCAAGTTTCTTACCTGAAATATGAGGCTTGAAGTTTGTAGATTTTTATGGCAAATAATTCAAAAAAATGTCATCCCCCTAGCTGCCAGGGAAAGTAGTCGTTTCCAACCCCTAAGTCTAAAAATCGATAAACAAGTCGTTTTGTAACCCTAAATCTCAAAAATCAAAACATTTTATTTGATGTGTTCCAAGTTCCTTACCTAAAATCTGAGAAATGAATTTAGTAGATTTGGATGTTATGTAATTGCGAAAAAAATTGCATCCCTCAAGCTGCCGGTGAAAGCAGTCGTTGTCAACCCCTAAGTCTAAAAATACGAGAAGAAAACCATTCTAAAGTGTGTTGCAAGTTTCTTTCCTGAAATATGAGGCTTGAAGTTTGTAGATTTTGATGGTAAATAATTGAAAAAAATATTTCATCTCCCAAGTTGCTGCGGAAAATAGTCGTTTTCAACCCCTAAGTTTGAAGAATCAATTAAAAAATTCTAAAATGTGTTCCAAGTTTCTTACCTAAAATTTGAAATATGAATATTGCAGGGTACACAGTCTTCCCCTTTTTTTCTTAGTTTCCCCTTTTTTCTTGAAATTCCCCTTTTTCCTCTATTCTCAAAAAACTTCCCCTTTTCCCCCTTTTCTCTTTAACTATTTTGTTGAAAAGTCGTTCTTTTTTTGGTTGGAAATTAATTTTTTTTAACTTTTTGGTTAAAAAATTAATTATTTTGTTGAAAATTCAACTACTTCTTTAACAATTAAGCTATTTAGTTGAAAATGTCATTATTTTGTTAAAAATTCTACTATTTTTGAAAGGTTCATTTTTTTTGTTTGAAAATTCAACTACTTGAATAAAAATTTAACTATTTTCTTTAAAATTTAACTATTTGATTGAAAATTCAACTATTTTGTTGAAAATTCAACTACATATTTAGTCAAAATTTAAAACCATTTGGTTGAAAATTCAACTACTTGATTAAAAATTCGTTTTTATTTTTCGTTGAAAATTAATATTTTTAACTGAAAATTTAACTATTCCATTTTTAGTTAAAAATTTACCTTTTTATTGGAATATTCAATTATTTAGTTGGAAATTTATCTATTTTGTTGAAAACCAAACATGTGCATTTTTAACACACACAAAAAATTCTTTCTACCAAAGAAAACGAATTTTCAACTAAATTGTTTAATTTTCGAGTCGAAAATATGAATTTCCTACAAAATAGTTGAATTTTAAACCCGAAAATGTGAATTTACAACAAAAAAGTTAATTTTTAACTAAATAATGGAATTTTCAACCCAAAACGACGATTTTTCAACAAAAAAGTTAAGTTTCAACCAAACAGTGAAGTGGTCTACTAAGATAGTTACATTTTCAATCGAGAAGATGAATTCTGGACATATTGCATGAATTTTCCATGAGTCAGATGAATTTTCTACCGAATTGTTGAATTGTTTATTAAGCAAAAAATGTAATATTTAAACCAAAAATGACTTTAATTTTACATAAAATACATTTGAATATGACCAAAAAAGACGAATTTTCAACAATATACTTGTATCCTCTATTAAAACAGATTAAATTTTAACCATGAAGTTGCATTTTTAACAAAACAAAGAAATCAACAGAAGCTTAATTTTTTACCAAATAGTTAAATTTTTAACAAAATAGTTAATTTTTGACCAAAAAATATCAATTTTCAACAATATTATTAAAACTGAAATCCGCGAAGACGAATTTTTAACAAAAAAATTAATTTTCTATTGAATACTGTAATTTTCAACAAAAAAATGCAAACTTTGAACCCAAAAATATAATTTTGTATTAGAAAAGTTAATTTCCTACAAAATATTTGATTTTTCAACCAAGGAATGCAAAATTTAAACTCAAAAATATAATTTTTTCATAAAAAGTTATTTTTTTACTAAACGTTTAACTTTTCCACCAAAAAATGCAAAATTTAAACCCAACAGTATAATTTTTCATTGAAAAAGTTTTTTATACAAATTTTTGAATGAGTTTATTAGAATAGAAATAAAAATAGACGAATTTTCAATAAAGAACTTCACTTTCTACGAAATTGTTGAAGTTTTAACAAAATAGTTAATTTTGAACTCTCAATCCGCAAAGATGAATCTTGAACAAGAAAATTAATTTTCTACGAAATAGTTGAATTCTCAACGAAAAAATGCGAACCTTAAACCCGAATATACAAATTTTCAACCCAAATACTGACATTTTCAATACAAAAAGACGAATTTTCAAGAGAAGCTTATTTTTTTAAACAAATAGTTGAATTCTCAACAAAATAGTTCATTTTTAACCAAAAAATATAAATTTTCAATCGCATATTTAAACCTTAAATCCACGAAGACTTTTAATTAAAAAAAAATAACTGAGTTTCTAAAAAGATTTGTTACCAGTTAGTTAAATTTTTCATTCACAAAGATGAGTTTCCATCAAAAAAGTTCATTTTCTACCAACTAGTTCAATTTTTAACTAAATGGTTAATTTATCATTAAAAAAATAGAATTTTCTACCAAATAGTTAATCTTTCAATCAACAAAGACTGAACAAAATAATTAGTTTTATACTAAATAGTTGAATTTTCAACCAAAAAAGGCGAAGTTTAAAGCCAAAAATATTATCTCCCAACAAAAAAGTTGATTTTTGACCAAAAAGTTGAAATTTCAGGAAAAAGACGAATTTTTAATCAAACAGTTGAGCTTTCAATACACAAAGCCAAACTTCTAACAAACAAATTATTCTTCATCAAATATTTTAATTTTGATCAAAAAATAGTGAAATTTGTATTCCCCTAAGACTAATTAATTGAATTATCAGTAAAAAATAACTGATTCATAGCTAAAGTTTAGTCACTGATTGGAATAAGTAAAAGCTTAAACTAATTTAAATGTAGAGAGTGTACTTTTTTTTTTAAATTCCCTAAATTCTACACCCAGTGTGTTGTGCCAGCTAGAAGATAGGTGGTTGCATAACGTTCGACCCAACCTGTCGCCTATCATTCAGCACATTCCCATCATTTTTACAAATATCAGAGTACAGAGATTGGAAAATATTTCAGAGATGCATAGGTATGAAAACATTGAAACGTCGTGCTTCGAGGAGCTTCTTATCCATATATTGATTTCCGAAACTCCCTCCAATATAAAAATGTATTTTTTGTTCATTCCATACGCATACGCGCATTTGTCGAATTTTATTTTATTTTTTTATCTTGCATCGCAATATTAGAGAGTAAACATATTTTTCAGTCACGTTCTTCAAAAAAGAAATATTTCATGTCTTTCTACCTCACTGGCTTCGTTTTTCTTGCGTTTCTCTCTCATTTGTAATTGCTTATAAAAAATTATTCAAACAATTTATACCAAAACTCATTATTTTGAAAACATGACTGCATCAATCGATTCTAGTGGAAGAATTATAAAGAAAACCTATATAACATTTCTTAGACTTAAGTTTGTTAGTATTCAAGGGACACTTCTTGCTTGTACAAATTTTGTCCGATAATTTTCCATGTGACGATTTTGACAGCTTTTTCGACAATTGTGGTTACGTTGCGAATATATGTAGCAACCAGTCCCATGACATGTACGGCCGAGGGTGGCGCTGGCTGTACTTTTAGGCCGAAAATTAATCAAATGCATGGGGAAAGTGTCAAAAATGTGATATATAATATATGATATATGATATATGATATATAATATATAATATATAATATAGAATATAAAATATATAAGATCAATTTTCTAACAAAAAGACCAATTTTCAACGAATTATTTGAATTTTGAATAAAAAAAGATCAATTTACCACCAGAAATATGTTATTCAAATATAAATATTATGAGTTAAGATTGCTGAATTTTCAACTGAAATAGTTAAACTTTAAAAAAAATATGAATTTTCTACTAAAATGATCAATCTTTGACTGGAATAGTTGAATTTTCAGCCAAAGAGATGAATTTTTAACCATGAAGGTTAATTTCTACCAAGGGAGATGAATTTAAAAAAATACACGAATTTCCAATAAAAAGATAAATTTTCAACAATTTTTAACAATTAGTTTATCACAATGAAGAATAATGTTTAATTTACCCAATAATCTTCAGGAAAGCTTTTTTATTTTTTTTATATCTTTCAAAATGCCCTTAAAAGCTTCAAAATTTTATTTCGGAAAAACGAAAAAGAATCCAATGATCATATTTGGACAATACACTCTTAAATGTCTTCTTTATCTTAAGAAAATAAAATGAAGTAAAAAAAGAAGAAAGAAAAAGAAGGCGATCTTCCTTTCTTTTTTTTCTGGTATTTATTCATCTTTTTTAAAATCACAATCAAAAACCATTCACAAAAATGTACCCTGGTCGCGTGATGCTTTCACGCTTGATACCTATACAATTAGAGGCAAATAATGACATTTTTCTGAAAAATTTTGGATATTGATTTCTATCATTTAAAAAATATAATTCAGAATAAATCAAAATTTAGGTTCTTCTATAACGCCCAACATTTATAATCAACTACAGAATTCTTGGAAATTAAAAAAAATTTAAAGAATGAAAATAAAAAGAAGGCAACATCCAAATGTCCTCCCTATTTTTTTTTGGTCTTTATTTCTTTATTTATTTTTTAATCACAATAAAAAACATCTTAAGAAATCTACCCTGGTCGCGTGATGCGTTCTTGCTCAAAACCTATACAATTAGACGAGAAATCGAAAATTTTTTGATTAATTTTGTATATTGATTGCTAGAATATAAGAAATGTGATTCAGAATGAATCAAAATGTAGGTTCTTCTATTACGCCCAACTTTTATATTTAACTATAGAATTCTTGGATATTAAAAAAAAATTAACGATTATATTTAAACAACACACTTTTAACTGTCCCTATCAAATAAAACAAATTATAAAACTGAAAATAAAAAAAAGGCAACCTCCAAATTCCCTTCCTTTTTCTTTTGGTCTTCATTCATTTTTTTATTTTGTAATCACTATCAAAAAACATTCACAAAAACTTACACTGGTCGCGTGCCCACTTCATGCTCAATACCTATACAAATGGAGGCGAATAACGACATTTTCCTGATCAATTTTCGATATTGATTTCTAGAATTTAAGAAATGTAATTCAGAATAAATAAAAATTTAGGTTCTTCTATTACGTCCAACATTTATATTTGACTATAGAATTCTTGCATATTAAAAAAAATTAACGATCATATTTAAACAACACACCTTCAACTGTCCCGATCAAATAGAACAAATTAAAAAAGTGAAAATGAAAGAAGGCAACCTCCAAATTTCCTTCCAATTTTTTCTGGTCTTCATTCATTTATGTATTTTTTAATCACAATCAAAAAACTTCTACAAAAATCTAGCCTGGTCGCGTGACGCTTTCATGCTCAATACCTATACAATTCGAGGCGAATAATGACATTTTTCTGAATAATTTTGGATATTGATTGCTAGAATTTAAAAAATGAAATTCAAAATAAATAAAAATATAGGATCTTCTATAAAGCCCAACATTTATATTTAATTATAGTATTTTTGAAAATATAAAAAAAAATAAAAAAAGTGAAATTGAAGAAGGCAACCTCCAAATTTCCTTCCTATTTTTCTGGTCTTCATTCCTTCATTTATTTTTCAATAAAAATAAAAAAAAACATTCACAAAAATCTACCCTGGTCGCGTGACGCTTTCACGCTCAATACCTATACAATTAGAGGCGAATCCGTTCCAGGCTTGATCTGCTATTACAGCTTTTGAAAGAGCTTCAAGTGCTTTGTCTATTTTGGCCAACCTTTTCATTTTGTTCTCCTCCATGTTGTGACATTTTACCTCCAAATCGTTATCCTTTATATCAAAAAATGCTTCTAAAGCTTGTTCTCGGGTATACCCGTCTTTCTATGGCGGATGTATAGAATCGAACTGGCATTCTGAAAGTCCTCAAAATTGATGAAAAAAAACTTATAGATAGAAACGTTTGATACTCTATTTAAAAACAAAGCTTTAAAATGAGGAACCATCCGCAAAGACACTCTAAAGCATAATATTTACAACCAAAAATAGAATAGTTACATTATCAGTTTAAAAAATCTACCCGCAAAGAAAGATTTGATAATATTTAAAAATTCTGAAATATGTAAATTAAAAAGTTTTAATTTCTGAAAAAAGATATGCCTCCTTCGCCACGGTGGGAATCAAACCTCACGTCTTTCGATTGCCGTTCGGGTGCTTTAACCACTAAGCGAGAGAGATTGAAGGCTAATGCTTTTTTCAGATACACGCATTTCATAGCAAGGATTTATTGGATGATTATCAACTTCCCAAAACATTAACCGAGAAAGAAAAATTTTCAACAAAATACATGAATTTTAAACTGAATAGCTCAATTCTGCAACTAAAAGAAATGCATTTTTAATCAAAGAGGGACATTTTCGAATAAAATTATGAATCTTTGAAAAAAAAAATTTCAAATGAGTTGAACTTTCAACCAAGTAGTTGAATTTTTAACGAAAAAGATGAATTTCTAACCAATAAGATTAATTTTCTACCAGGGAAGATAAATTTTCAACAAAATAAATGAATTTGCGACCAAATTGTTCAATCATCGAATAAAAATGATACATTTTTATACAGAAAAATTAATTTGTGACTTTTAATGAATTAGTTGACTTTATGACTAAAACAAATTAACTTTTAAACAAAAAAGATGATTAAAAAAAATGTATACGGTAAGAAATAAAGTTTCAAATCAAAAAGACAAATTTTTTTCAAAGCAGTTGATTTCTCAACCCGAAAATATGACTTTTTAATAAAAAAGTTCATTTGCAACCCAATAGTTTATTTTTCTACAAAAACAGTTAAATTTCCAACTAAGACAGCCGTTAAAATTTCAAAGAACAAGAATAAGTTTTTAACAAGATAATTAAATTCTCAAACAAATAACAAGATTTTTATTTTTTACCCAAAAGGGATAAATTTCCGAAGCAAAAGGGCGAAATTCGATTTATGGATGGAAATGTTCATTCATAAAATTTTCATACAGAATCATGTGAATAGAACATTTTTAATGCTTATTTTTTATATAAAATTTGCTTTTTATCAAATTTCAACTGTTGAAAATTCGATTTTCCATGATAATGTAGTAAATTTGTATTTTTAAATATTTTATTTTGACTGGTTAATAAATAGTGAAAGTTTAATGCTTGTTCATTATGAAACAATTGAATAAAAAGTCATTGAATGACAAATTTTCAAAGATTTAATTTGGGAGATTTGGAAAGTTTAAAATTCAGAAAAGTTCGAAAAAAAATCGATAGTTTCAACAGTTCGAACTTTTAAATTTCAACTCGAATTTCAATGATATAGAGAAATTTCTGTGAATTGGGAAATAACCGGAAAATGACCAGGAATTTGTTTTGGTGATGAACGTGCCCATCTCTGATTGTTATAACCGTATTTTCAAATTCCTTTTTTAATATGATTAAAATTTTCAAAACTTGAAAGTTTAAATTGAGATTATTATTTGCCTATTAGTGTTTTATAAAGTCGAACTTGTCAACGTTAATAATGGGCTTAACATTTTATATCCTTATTATAGTTTTAAAATATCAAGATATATTTAATACTGTCAATTTACAATTATAAATATAATTAAATTAGTTCGAAATTGCAAGCGACTAATTGGAAAACAATAATATTCAAATTTTCGAATTTTTAATATTATAAATTATCATAAACTATAATAATTTTTTCCAAAAACAGCCTGATAGATTATTATAAATTTAGTCCTAAATTCAAATTTATGAGATGATTATACAAAAACTTCCACATTGCGTAACGAAAATAAAATGATATATTTGGAAATAATTATGTTCTTAACATTTTGCTACCACACTATAATTTGTAAACTTTTTCACACTTTCAAGGAGATGAGAAAAATAAAATATACACAATCGGCCATAGCAACCAAGAAATTACTGGTACAAAAAATAAGATTTTTGAAAAAATCTAAACTGATTCAGGTTTTATTTTGAAATATTAATCTTAAGCTTCGAAGATTATTAAATATGCCGAAGAAGAATCTGGAAGATTTAGGCACAATTTTTTTTAGCTTTTCAGGTTGTTAAACAATTTTAGGAAAACTTGAAATGATATCAAAAGATGTTTCAAAGTTTTAGAAGCTATGAAAAGATTCGAAAATAATTTAAACCTTGACAAGAATTCCGAAAATTTAAAACAAATATAGTTTCAAAAAAAGAAGCTTTTTAAGAATGTTTGAAATGCTTAAGGAATGATTTTTAATTTTAAAAACAGAAAATTTGAGAGAAAGCTTAGGTATTTCCCTTTGAGAGCTTTTGCAGGGTGTTCAGCGATTCTTAGGAACGAAATTCAAGGTCTTATCCGAGTCATTAAAAAGTCAAGTTTTTCCAGGTCTTCTTTTTTTACATCAAATAATGAAATAACCGTTTATTATGGATGTAAAAAATAAGCCATTTCATTTTTTATTGGCCAACAATTGTTAAAGAGAGCAGAACCATTAATAAACAAATTATTAATTTTTGGCGAAAAAAGTTGTCTTTGAAATCCTTGTAATCTTTGCAATCTTTGTGAAATCTTTGTGAATTCGTTGAAATCTCTTGGAGTACTTAAAATCTTTGTGAATTATTGAAATTTCTGTGAAAACTTTTGGAATCTTTTTAAATTTTTGTTAAGTATTTGAAATCCTTAAAATCTTTGTGAAATTTTTATGAAATCTTTGAAATATTTGTGGAAGTTTTCTTTCATCTTTGTTTATTAAATCTTTTGTTTTCGTTTGAAATCATTGACATCTTTTGAAATCTTCTCAAATTTGTTGAAACCTTTTGAAAAAGTTTAACATCTTTGAAATATTTGTGAAATCTTTTGAATTCGTTTAAAATCTTCGAAATATTTTTAAATCTTTGAAATCTGGTGTACTGTACTCTTTTTGAAATCTTTGGAATTTTTGTATTCTTTTGAAATTGGTATTAAATTTTTATGAAATTTTTGAAATATTTGTGAAATCTTTTGTATTCATTTGAAATCATTAAAATATTTTTAATCTGTATAAAATCTTTTGAAATCTGGTTTACTCTAACCTTTTTAAAATCTTTAAAATCTTTGGAAATCTTCCTGAAATCTTTTAAATCTGGTGTAAACGCCTTTTTCAAATTTTTGAAATCCTTGCAATCTTGATGACATGTTCGAAATATTTGGGAAATTTCTGTGAAACCTTCGAAATATTTGTGAAATTTTTCTTAAATCTTTTTTTGTGAAATCTTTTTTATTCGTTGAAATCATTGAATTATTTGAAATCTTAGTCAAATGTTTTCAAATCTTCTAAAATGTTTTAAAACCTTTTGAAATCGTTTAAAATTTTCGAAATGTTTAAAATTTTTTTAATCTGGTGTACCGTACCCTTTTTCAAATCTTTGAAATCCTTTAAATCTTTTGAATGTTTTAAAGGCTTTGTGAAATTGCTGTGAAATATTTGAAATCTGGTATACATGCCTTTTTAAATCATTGAAATCTTTGTAAAATGTTGAAAATCCTTTCAAATATTTTTAAATCTTTCAAATATTTTGAAACCTTTAGTAATGTTTTGTAATTAAGTATACACTCAAAAACTAAGTGGTGAAACCCTTGAAAAATCCGCGTTATATGGCCATGGCTCATTTTAATTCTGAAACTGAATTAACATCAAAATTTTCAACTAATAATTTGTATAATTTGTATAATTTGTAAGTTAAATATCACCAAAAAATGCATACTTTAACATTCTATATTAGCGGAGACGAAATTAAAAACTTATAGAATTATTCACAATATTAAAGTCTGTTCATTCATCTAATGGTGACGTTTTTGCAATATTGGAACCGGATGGTGTTCTTAGTGGAATATATAGTACCCGTAGAGGAAGACCCCGGGCTAAGATAAACATAGGAAGCGGCGTGGTTACGAACATGACACAAGATGAAAAGAGGGAATGTCCAATAGGCCTTCACCGCACAATAAATTCGGCTTTTAGCAGAGTAGTAGTAAATCAGGATTCTTTACTGGAAACACATTAATTCAATTTTTTTTGTTCAATTCAGAATATTGAAAATCGGAGTAATGTCTGTTTTTACTACCTGGAATTTTTACTGGAATGTCCAGTAGATCCCAACCGTAAAATACAAGCGAATTCTCAACCAAATGGGTAAACTTTCATCTAAAAATAATAATCGTTTAACCAAACAGTGGAACTTTTAACAGAAATAGATCAATTTTAAACCAAAAATAAGATAATTGATTTTGTAGTTTTCAAAATTGATTTTGATAAGGAAAAAAAGAACTTCCGACAAAATAGTTGAATTTTCAACCAGAACGATGAATTTCTAACTGAAATAATTAATACATAGAGTGGAAAGTCTGTTTAGTATGAAATGATTTCATTATGTACGTGTTGTTCTTATTCAAACCCACCGCAGACTATATTTATATAGTTATACCTAGAAGATTCATTGTCCTATCTGAAAAAAAATCGAGACGCGTCAAGAATTGTACCCTCGCGCGATATCTTTTCAAAAAAGGTACATTTTTCACCACTGTCTGATAATCGTGGGCTTATCAGATACAATCACAATCTATAGATATAAATGATAATCTGAGAGAGATAACATTAAAGCCTTTATAATACCTGGAATAAGAATTGTTATGCTCTTATTTAGCAAAAGAATACACATTAGTTACACTGTTAACTACAGTTTTTTTTCTAGTTTAAAAATATGAAAGTCGTTTATACTATTGTTTTATACTTGGTGCATAATTCTATTGGTGAGTATGGTAATATAATACATAATATTGAAAACATTTCTAAGCTTTCCGAAAAGAACAATTGATGTGTTCCAATTTTCAATATATCCGAAAGATTTTTTCTTCAAACTCTATCTGTGCTTGTCCACAATGAGCACGAATTTAAACTGAATATATTCTGGACTTCTGTAGACGTCTTAATTTCGAAGTGCGCAGTTGCGATTGTCCCATCTGCTTTCAGAAATGTTCAATATCAATATATTCAAAATAATCAACCAATTAATTGAAAATGCTTGTAATTTATTTCATTAATATATATAATTATTCGATCTGGAAACGAGAATGGGGAAGTTTTTTCGCATTCTACATAGTTATTAAAAACAACAAACAAGTTTTATTAAGGAGTTAGGGTCAGATTTTTAAAAACAGGTTTCATTACTTATTGACAAATGTTCTACAGTTCGAAAAATGTACATGACAAGAAGTTACAGTAATTTTTGAAAATAAAAATATTGATAAACAAGCAAATTATAGTTAATCTGCCAGAGGTAAAAAAAAGTGTTTTGCGTTGCCCATCGTAACTCACGAATGGATCATCTGAAACAAAAAATACAACGGGATTCGTTAAAATACGATATTCCCTTGCACTTAAACAAAGAATTAAGTCAAAATTTTAATTTTCAAGAAAATTGTGGATGTGTAAACACAAAATTTTTGTTTTCCTTGGAAAATTTTGTGTTTACACGTCCGCCATTTTCTGGAAAATTCAAATTTTGACCTAATTCTTCATTTAAGTAGAAGGTAATATCGTTTTTCACCTAATATCATTGTATTTTTTCTTTCTCTAGATGATCCGGTTGTGAGTTAAGATGGGCACCGCAAAACACTTTTTTTTTGGACCTCTGACGGATTGACTAAAACTTGCTTGTTTATCAAAATTTTTATCCTAAAAAATTACCGTCACTTCTTGTAATGTGTATATGTGACATCATACTTTTTAAATCTGAACCAAGGACACGGATAAATATTACGTGGCTTCTGAGTAATCATACAAAAATTTTACCTGTGGGACGGAAATTTTTGCGAAACTCTTCGCTTGCGTTATTTTTTTATCATTTCAGAAGTTGTACATTTTATATACATTCTTGTGCATTTTTCAATTACAAGAATTGTTTTTAATTCCAATTTTGAATTTCATTACTGGTCCGAAACACACATTGCCACTCGCGAAATCGGGACGCCCTTCCTTATCGACCGCGAATCCAGGCATCGAGTCTCAGCATCAGTTTTGAATTGAAAAATAAAAATAAAAAATGTGAATAAACTTGGAATTTATAAATAAATTTGCAGGGGGCCTCATTTGGAAATTTCAGAATTCGAAATTGATGGTTTTGGAATTTATTGCTGGGTGACTTGATAAATTTCTAAATTATAAAAAAAATTAAACGCTTGCCAGTTCCGTAATATTGGAATTATGAATGTGGAAAATAAACGTTGTCTTTAGAGAAAATTAGGCGATATGTATGTTTCCAAATTGCAAAAAAAGATGTCTACGAAGTTCTATATGAATTTTGGGCTTTGTTTTTCAAAAACTCCGAATTCTTTATAATCCTCAATCATTTTTGACCTGATGGAGATATTTGTCGTGTTCTTCTTGATTTGATAGTGTTTATTATCTTATTATGAAATCCACAGAAAAATATAAAAAAGGTTTAAAATTAATGAAATGGCGGTTTTTCTAAATACATGATAAGTCGCTTTTTCAAAAAAAACCCACACTTATATTTTTTGCCAATTTTTCGTTGAATTTTTACTTTAATAAGGAAGATATCTTGTGAGTTTTATTGGGGCTAAATAACTTTTGTCGACAGAAGAATTTTTTTCTCGATAAAATCGAATTTTCGAATTTTTCTCGCAAACCACGACAGATATAAAAAAATTTTGAGATAAAACTTTGTGCGTCAAAAAAAGTTCTATGCAAATAGCCCCTTACTCTTTTGCGATATTTCTTGCAGAAACCTTTCAAAGATATTGCGAAGAATGAAAAGCTGGGATTTTCCAGAAAATATTTTTTTCATGTTCTCAAAATTTTATGCAATGAATAAAAGATTTTCTGGAAAACGGCACCTTTTCATTCTTCCCAATATTTAAACAAAGTTTCTCCTAATAGAAGAAAGGCATCATATCAGCTTTATGCGGGCTAAACCATTCTTGAGGATGGGATAATAATTTTTTTCCTAAAAATTTGATTGTTGAATAGTTGTAGCCAATTTGGCTTACCTTAAGTTCCTTACCTGATCCTATTAAATTTTAAGTTTTGTAAAGTAACAATGTAATAATATATGTATGCCTTGAAGGAGTCACTTATGAATTCGCACTAAAAATTGTTATGTATGATAGTACTAATATTATATGTTATTTAGTTGTGCATTTGACAAAAATATACTGGATTTGTTGATTTTGCGAATACTTACTTATTCGTTTAATTCGTTCACCCCCCCCCCCTACATTTTCAACGTATATATTGTAAAAGAAAGTTTCTTTTATTTTCTGATAACAAAATATGATACAAGAAATATGTTTTCGAATTATAGAAATATTTCTACACAAACATTTTAATTGGCTTGTTATATTTAGCCAAAAAAATGTTCTCGTTCTCAAAAATTGAATTATTAAAATTTAGAATTTTTTAATTCCTAATTTATTGTACAAAAAATATTAAGATACTATTACATTTGCTAATTTCATTATTCAAGTTTCTGTAATATTTTTATATTTTAATTTTTTCTTGTTACATTTCTTATTATAATATTTCGTTTTCTCTTAGGATTTTTATTTTTTCAATAGAGTTCTAAATTCCAATTCATTATTGAATTGATTTATATTTGTTATTAATAAATGTTATTCTTAAGATATAGTACCTATTAAACATTTCATCACGAAACTCATACTTACTTCCACATGTTAAATACCTATTCTTATTAACAAACATATGTAAAGTTATAATTTTAATAGTTTTATATTAAAGTGCCATTAGAATAAATCAAAATGTTACGAATATAAATTCTTTAATGTTCTTAAATGTTGCTTGCATTATATGAAATTTTGAGAATACTGCAATATATAGCACTTTTAAAACAATGTTTTTTCAATAATCCTTTTAGATTTCAATGACTTTTATATTTAAAGTTGACAAAAGTACCCTTTTTATGGGCATAAATGAAAGGCACTATGTGTTCATTTTATTAGAAGTTTTTTGAAAAAACATCAAATTTTGATGTGTCCGGAAAATATCAATAAGTTCGGAAATAATAATTTTGTATATGTACATTAGGGTGGTCCAAAAAACGCATTTCACCCTAGAGGGCAAGGCCCCGCCCCCAAAAAAGTTTCCATTTCCAGAGAAAATAAATCCCTAATTTTTTGTCGTAATTCGAATATTGACACGTGTCACCGGGCACTACAAAATCCCATTTAACTGACATGGGGAGATTTTTGATTTTCGAAAGATTGAACTCATACTTCAGGGTTTGATCGAAACGTGCCAACTTTTTTAGGGATTGAAGATGAGTACCTACGAAATAAAACTATACTAATAACTTTTATTTTCAACACACTCTTACGCCCCCCCCCCCCACAGCGACCCAAATATGACCCAAAAATAAAAAAACTACATTTTTACGTATTATTGTTACTCTTTAGCAATTTGCATCTTTTTTTTCATACAAATAATTACTAACGGACAATTCGAATACTTCCCATGACTTTTTAAACGATGTTTAATTGTTTAAACAAATGTAACTTATTTAAACAATGATTTATTCCCGAAAAATGTTAAAAATAATCGTGTTTTCTGATTTAAATGTAATAGTTTGTCATTGTTTGAAGGAGTAGATTTTTTTTTAAACATTATGTAATTATTTGAGCAATTACGTATTGTTTATTCTCAAAATTTCTAAAAATTGAGCCAGAGATGTCCACTTTTTTCTCAAATTGGTATCCTATGCTACTTTTTGTCGAAAAATTATATAATTTTGAGACATATATTGTAATGTTTAATAAATTTCTATTAATTTGAACAATTTTGATTTGCTTCAGCAGTTTTTTTCGATAACTTAAAAAAAAATCAAATAAAATACGTAGAATTATTTTTCTGACTGTATAGTGTACAGAAGGAATATATAACCATTTTTTCATTGTTTAAACAAATATTATTTGTTCAAATTATGATTTTTCAACAAACATTTTTTAAATCGTATTTTCTGAATTACTCGTAATATTGAATGATTTTGAGGAGTAGTAAATTCTGTTAACAACTTCCTGTCATTGTTTAAACAATTTTTAATCGTTCAAGCAGTTTTCATAAGTCTTTCAAATGCTATAAGAAATATAATCGAAATCCATTTCATATGCAGTCTAATTACAAGGCGGATCACAAAATAGTATTTTTTGGCCGAAGACAATGTTTTCTTTCTGATATCTGGAAACTGTTTTCTATAATTTTGTACTACTTGCAGTAAGTACTGTTTTTGGTCCTTATTTCTTACACTTAAATCAGAAAATACGATTATTTTGTACATTTTTTGGGAATAAATAATCGTTTAAATAAGTTACATTTGTTTAAACAATTAAACATTGTTTAAAAAGTAATGGGAAATATTAGACTTGTTCATTCGTAATTATTTGTATGAAAAAGACGATGGAAATTGCTAAAAAGTATCAATAATACGTAAAAATGTAGTTTTTTTATTTTTTGGTCATATTTGGGGAGCTGGGGGGGGGGGGGTTGGAAATAAAAGTTATTAGCATGGTTTTATTTCATAGGTACTTCTCTTAAACCCCTAAAAAGTTGGTACATCTCGATCAAACCCTGAAGTATGAGTTTAATTGTTCGAAAATCCAAATTTCCCCCATATTAATTAAATGGGATTTTGAAGTGCCCGGTGGCAGGTGTTAATGTTCGAATTTCGAAAAGAAAATGAGGGATTCCTTTCCTCCGAAAATGGAATCTTTTTTTTTGGCAGAGTGAGGGAGAGAGAGAGCGCGAGAGAGGGGAGAGAGAGACGAGAAACAAGCCTCCGGTCTCTGACACATGACGCAACGCGTGTGTCAGAGGCTTGCGTTACACTTTCGAGCCATGGTTTCACTCCACTCAGACGTGACTCCCCATATTGAAGTCTAAGATGTTTATACATCAAAAGTGCCGCAAATTTTTGAGCTCGGAAAACTCTTACGGCACTTCATTTTCCGGTGAATTCAGCGGCGTCTAAGGAATTCAACAATTCTACAGAAGAGGACCGGGATAGGTCCAGGACGTAACACATTTTTGTTGACAGCGCAGCGGTGGGATTGCTGTCCCTGGAATTTTGAATTTAAACTTTTGAGTGAAAATTTAAATTATGACAGTCAAATTTTAAAAAAAATTTGTTTCGAAGTATCAAAGTGTTGAATGGTGATATTAAAAGGTCACACCTCTAAAGCGAAATAAATAAACAAAGTTAGTGCACAAAATTGTTGTGAATAATCAAAAATGATAATCTGGATCCGGCTGTGGGACTTTTGTCGCAGAATTTAACCACCTTGGTGTTTCGAGTTGAATTTTTAATTTATGGGAGCCTTTCAGTCATCACCTTGAGAGGATTTTGGCCAGAATCAATAGATTTTTTCTTAATAAAAAAAAGGAAGAAGAAAATTTTGGATAATATGGTGCCGATAAGGAGTGGATCGAGTACGGTCAGGTTAGGTCCAGGACGTAACACCTCATACACATAATTCGTATGGACTAAGATATAACTATGTGCCTTTTTATCTTGACATCTCAATTATTCAAAATATAAAAAGACAATAATTTCAATACATAATTTAAGAATATAATATATTATGTATAAACTATCTATCTATAAGTAGAGAGAATGGCATACAACTGGAAACTGTAAAGATGTGGACTTCCCCTGTATTAGCAAATGGGGTTCCCCTAGTACCGCGCCGAGGTTCCCTGCACTGAGGCACCAATGTCTGAAGTAAATCGGATCTCTCTTCCTACTATGTGAGATAGACAACGAGATGTATGAGAATTCGAAACGAAGGTTTCAAAACGTCTCTCTTTCTATCATGTAAGTTACACAGAAAGGATGCGATGATATTTGAACGGCAATTCATACTTGTCGTTTTTCGAAACTGAGAGGTCCAATCGTAATAGTGGAAGAAGATATCAGTGACCTACCTTACTAACCTCTACGTGGAACTCTGCGAATGCTCAATCTAATAGTGTAGCTTAGATCAACCTACATTTTATCAGTTTGAATTTCACGCACTCAGACTTTATGGATATTGTGAAGGATTTGATTCTTAAAAACAAATCAATTTAAAAAAATTGCAAATGTCAAAAGTAACCTTCTGGGTATTCAACGTAGTATATATCAAAAACTCGAGAATTATGCGAAACTGGCAATCCCTAGGTTTACAAAAGTATTCACTAATATATTATATGCTTTTTATGCAACTTATTAATAATTGCTTGGCTTTCAGGACTTTGACGTATAATAGCTCTTCCTCCTCCTCATCCTCATTCTCCTTATCATCCTGATCCTCCTCATGCTCCTCATTCATTCCGTATCTATCTTTTCCTCATTTACCTTCTCTTCTTCCATCTCTCACTCATCTATCTCCTCTTCATCCATCTTCTCCTTACTTAGCTTACCTTCCTTATCAGTATGGCTATCTCGTTAACTCTTATCAAATGTAAATATCTTAAAAGTAGAAGTAGGTTGCCTTTAATTTAAGAGATAACGACTTTAGTTTTATGTTTTAATATATAAAATGTTGAAATATTGTTAATAAAGTTCTTCATCAAGACATTAATCAGTTTTTCTTCTAATTTGAGAAGATGAGGATTGTCAACATTCTGATCTTATTCTTGGTGGTTGTCTTCAACTCTTTTGGTGAATATGATAATATACACGAAGAAAATTGATTGAGGAAAGATTCCGCAAAACTTGCGTAAAGATAGAACACATAGAATAGTTATCCGGTTTCGCACCGCACTGTTTAGAGTGTTCAATTTTAATCCTAAGAGTCGATCGTTCGTACAGCTTTACACACATTTTTGGAAGCTTTCCCCAATCAATTTCCTCTTTGTAATATATCTATAATTTTAGGTACATTTTTATTAAGTGTTGTGCAAATCAGAATTTTTGCGATTTAACTTTCATGGAGCATTTTTCCACGAGCACAACTGTGTACGAAAACTGAATCCAAATCTCACCGCATAGTTGCCCTGTTACGTCACGATTTAGAGATTTTCTAACCGAAGGATGAAAAATAATTTAAAATTTAACCTACAATCCTTCAAAATATAAGTCTAAATAATGGAATAATTTGGAAATCTATATTTTGAAAGCTCAAGAATTTGTAATTACAACTCTTTGAAATTTAAACATTTACAAATGAAAATTTTAAACGTTTAAATTTTTACAATTGAAAATTCTGCAATTTTCATGATTCACAATTGAAATTTCATGAATTTAGAAGATTATAATTGAAAACTCTTGATTTCCGATCTATAAAACCGTAATAATTTAAGAATTGTTAATTATACACCTTTGAAAATTGAAGAGTTTTCAATTAAAAATCTTCAAAATTAAGGAAATTTTAAATTGCAAATCGTTAAAATTGTAGAATTTTCCATGGTAAGTCCTCAAAATTAAAGTACTCCCAAAAAATTTTCCAAATTACATACCTTTAAAGTATAATTCTTGAAAATAGAATAATTTGTAATTTCAAGTTTTTACTAATCAATAATTTTCAATTGCAACTCTCAATTGCATATCGTTAAAATTGAAGAGTTTTTAACTTTTGAAATTTGCAATTTGAAAATTATGCAAGTTTTAAATTTTACAATTAAAAATGTTGTCATTTTAATGATTTACATTCGAAACTTCATTAATTTGGCAGATTGATCTTCAAAATCACGACAATTTATGAATTGTCATCCATACATCTTTCAAAATTAAAGAGTTCCTAATTGTAAACATTTTAAATTGAAGAGTTTTAAATAGTAAATTGTTAAAATTGAATAATGTTGCATTGTAAGTCTTCGAAATTGTAGAATTCCAAAAAAATGTTCCAAATTATATAACATTAAAATTTAATTCTTGAAAATTGAATAATTTGCCATTCCAAATTTTCAACATTTAAGAATTGTCCATTGTAACTCTTCAAAATTGCATAACTATAAATTGCTATTCTTTCAAAATTGAAGAGTATTTATGTGTGTGCAGTCGTTTATTCGATTTTTTTATACCAATTTAGACAAGCTTGGAACATTGGATTTTTCGAAATAGAAAAACAGTTAACTCTACATAAAACGGGCTTGGTTCTCTTGGATTATTACAATTGTTAAAATAAAAATAACTTTTTTTTGTTGTTAAAAAATGGATCCAAAAGTCAAGTCGAATCTTCGAAATTCGGCTTGTCTAGAAAAAAAGCGTAACTTTTTGAAAGCCCTACAAGATTATCATAAAAACTTTTCATATTTTTTTGAAAAATTAAAAATTCAAATTTTGAACGCACCAAACATAATGAAAAATCAAAAATTCAATTTTGCGGTCTAACTGTGCAAGTTGCGATAAAAGATGACAAGAGAAAAATTGTGCACCCAAAAAATACCTATCAATTTGTTTTTCAATTACTTTTTGATAGGACGCGTAGCTTTTGTTTTATTCGTAAAAAAACATTAGCAATAAAAAAATTAGATTTTTGGACAAACGACACAAGATAGGAACAAATAAATAGATAACAATTATTTACCAAAAAAAAGCTACAAATTTGTTATTAATTAAAAATGTTATTAAAAATGTTGTGAATTGTTACTTTGTGATTCATGCCTTATCTGTCCCCTCGACGAATAAATTTATAAAAAAAGGCGTTGTAACTCTACGAGGGCGGTCCGATAAGTACTTAGCCTAAAAAAGAAAATTGGGACAAAGTGGTGATTTATTTCTCAACGTTTCGCACCCATCGCGCCGACGACTTTCTCATGCCCGAAATTTCTTGCAGGATATGACCCACGCGGTCTTTTGATATGCTTAATGTCTCAGCTATCTCGCGAACCTTCAATCGGCGGTCTGCCAATACGAGATCGTGGATTTTTGTCACGTTATCCTTCGTGGTAGCCAGGCTTATACGACTGTGTGTAATAGAAATGGCCGAAGAGTGGACTTGGGCGGGGCACAGAGGGGTGCAGATTTGTTCAAAAAGTGGTGGTAGGTGGCGCAAATTGTTTGATGATGAGGGACGTAGAGAGGCAAGAGAATTGCGCATTCATAAAAGTGACATAAAAGTGAGGTTATGTTTTGTTATGGCTTCCGTGTTAGTCGTGTTATTTGTAAATAGGTATAGGGTAGATAGGTATATAGGTGTAAGGTATAATCTTATTACAATGTCAGTCTCACCAAAACTTCTGTTATTGGGAGGGGGGAGGGGGGGAGGAAACCGAGATTCGCAATTGGTTGATGTTTTATGCTGAGAAGGTCACCAGTGATTTATATTATAAATTTGTAATTACAAAAAAATTAATGTACCTATTTTGCTATTATTTTTAAAAATCCATGGACTTACATGGTTTTGACGACCTGTATCTCGAAATATATTAACTTTTTCGAAATTTTGTTTATTGAGAGTACTAGAGCTCTATTAAATCTCGAATGCATTTACTCATTTTTCTTCTTTTTTGAGAATTCGATTTTTCAGAAGATTTGTTCTCTCCCGAAAAATTTGTCTCGATGGACTTACATGCTTTTGCCGCGACACTCTTCAAATGTTATTATTAAATATTTAAAAACTAAATTTATAATCAAAGTACTTTTCTTGATCTCGCTTATCACTATTTTCATCATAATTATGACTAATAGAAAACATATAATTTACTTAAATATGATATACCTTATCCAAAAAAGCTTGTCTAAGCGAATTATGTTGATTTTTTTTATTTTCACCCATAAATGATATGAAACTTCCCGCCGGTACATAATTACGCCATATGACACCACTGCTCACCTGTCAGCTCAGAAATTGAGGTTATGTAGCAATCAATTCTATATCATTCATTAATACCATCATTTCGATTCCCTGGCAGGCACGGGCTGATTAAAATAAAAAAATGTTTAAATAAATTAAAAATCAATGTACTCTTCTTAATCTCACTTATCACTATTTTTTATCATAATTAGGATTAGGACTAATGGCAAAAATATTATGCTTGAATACGAAATACCTTATCCAACAAAATTTGTATAACCGAATTGTGTTGTTTATCCGGGTACTAGCGAAAGCCAGTATTGCCAGCAAGTTGTACAGCTGGGCGAAATACTTTAAGGTTTTTTACCCGTCTAGCTGAACGTACAGACGGAATTTAGCGTCCGTTTAGACACTTCATAGAAATTATCTTCATAATAATCATAATAACAAAAAATCTTCATAATTTATATTACTTTTGTAGCCCAACAAATTTCTTCTGGTAAATTCATCCGGCTACTGGTAATCTGCTTTGCGCGGACGAAATTTCCTGCACAAATGCATCCGTCTAGACGGACATGTAGTGGCAGCCTTAATCGTATCGAGAGTTTGTAAATCTAACTTGGTGTAAAATTTAAAAAAAAAACTAAAATTATAACCTGCTTGAATGTATCTCTCATCAAAATTGAGATAATGTAACCTTAAAGACTCAGCAGACAAGATGAGGTGTACATTTACCATTTAAGCACTTGAAGAATGTCGATGAGATATTTTTCCTCGTTAAAACTTTATTTTCAATGAGAGCGTAATTACAACGATATCTTTTCCTCGCTTTATAGTTTATACTTTATAATGCTTTATACTGCTTTATTAGTGGCTACATTTACGAACACTAAAAACATGATCCAATCCACACCAGGTCTAGCCACGCGCAAGTAAAAAAAATGTCAGTCAATCAGAAACGGTACCAGCTACAGCGCCATATTGAATAAGTGTACAGCTGGCGGCTGAGTTGCACGGTACGAAGATGGCCGTGGAGCTGCTATGTGCGAGTTGGACGAAAATGGAACGTTTTTCGGCTAGACCTGGTGTGGATTGGATCATGACTGTCACAATTCGGCTACCCTCCCCCCCCTCCAAAACTGCGACATCCTTTATGGAAGCTCCCTAAACTATCATAAATATTTGAAATTCAAATACATATTTGCATAAGAAAGATCTACTATAGGTCAGGATTAGGATTACACGTTTCTGTACAAATTTCTCTTTGCATACTTTTTGCATAAATCTTTTGTACTTTTTGCATGAATCTTTTATATGAAAAATCATTCTCGTATTTCTTAGATTCGTCCACGTGTAAAAGTTTCATTTAACTTTTACAACACGTCCTTCAGTAACGTGCTGCGTAAAGTACTTGTGCACACAGTGCTTGTGACGAACCATTTTTCGTAAACACCTCAGCCGCAGCAGTACAGATTGGACCCGCCCCATACCTGGGTCAAGCCTAATAACCTTCAGCTAAATTTCAAGGTCATCCTTGACCCATGCCCTGAGTTTATGTTTGGACGCAAAATTTCCCGCTCTTTCGCTTGCCGTTGTCTAAAATAGGGGTTCCCACTTGAAAAAACAAGGTTGACCTTAAAATAACCTTGAAGGTCAAGCTCAAGGTCTAACTCAAGGTCAGAACTGGATTCCTAGTTAAAAGTTACTTCAAGAATGACCTTGTCCTTTTTGAAAAATATTTGACCTGGAAAATTATTTAGGTGGTTCGTTACTTTTTGGACACCCTGTATACATATATACACTACCGGTCAGAATTGTGCGGTCACCTCTTTTTTAATGATTGATTAAGTTCTCTTAATTGTAATCATATTAGAGCTCAAATTTGTTCTTTTTAAGGGTCGAATGGTGTTTAAATTCTGCATGAAATGAACCCAGAATGAATTCAATTCGTCCGTTTTTTAAAAGTAGATATTGCAAATATAGTATAAATTTCAAAATTTGCTTAAAATTAAAGTAACACCTGAAATGAGCAAGATTTTGTAATGTCCTTGGGCTCATTTTAAAGCTATGCTTCTATAATATTGCAGCAAATTATAAACCTAAATATAAAAAAAATATATCATAGAGCAAGTACTTAAAGTTATAACAAAAAAGTTGGAAAATTTTGAAAACATCTTATCTTTAGGAAAATTATAATAAAACTTAAATGGATATTTATTCGAAGGACTTTTATAGAAACTTTATGATTATATGTCTCATACATTTCACAAACAAATATTTGGACAACTGTAACAAGGAATTCCCGTAAAGAATTATAACTTTAACTTTGAATAGGAAATTTTGAAAGGAATTATTTTAAATGATTCATCACGAGTCAAACAATTCCTGGTCCAATTCAGAATTCTTCCGATTTTGAAAATTCCTTGTTCCAAATAAAAATTTGTTTAAATTTAAAGATGATTTTTTTTTGCAAATAAAAATTTGCAGAATTTGAAACTTTCATCTTCCAAATTTTAGAAAAATTGAGTTATCACACTGCAATAGGAAATTATATATACGCCTTTTGCTTGGCTGTAGCGCAAAATGTTAATTTAATAGAAAAAAAATATTTTTTTAAACGTTAAATTTTGATGTTTTTGAAAAATTGGAATACCTTTGGAAATACTGAATATTTTACAATATTTTGAGGCTCATTTTTAAGGTACGTCTTGATAGTGTTTTGGTAAATCCTTTTAGAATTTTTTCCCTAGATTGTGTCTTAGGGCCAAACTTGGTGAAAAAGTAGGAACATTTCAAAAATTTACTAAATTTGAGTAGTATTAATAAGAATATCGTTGTTTTCATTTTTCTAAATTCATTTTATGAGTACAATCATTATTTGAAATTTTGCGAGATTTTGCACCTAGTTTGAATCATTTCCAGAGGTATTCCAATTTTTTGAAAACATCAAAATTTAACGTTTTTTTTCAATGTCGTTTTGTTTTGTTAAATTGACATTTTGCCTTCAACTTGGGCTTATTAGAGGCGGAATTTTATTACCTTTACTATGGTTATGAGCGAACAAAATTCTATGATAATATTATACAAATTAGGAAACTTTAGCAACAACTCAAGAAATAAACGTGTAGATAATTTCCGCCGGTGCTGTACAGTTCTGAATTATAATAGAAGATATTGTAAATAAATATAATTCTCATTCGGAACAGAGAATTTTTGGAAATAAATGTAACGTGACTGAACAGGGAATTTCCGTAAAGAATTATAATTCAGACTTTAGGACTGGGGATTTTTGTAAAGCATTATTATTTTACTGGGAACAGAGAATTTTTGCCATGGAACGGACATTTTGGAAAATTATTTTGTTGTTGATGAGAAGTTCCAACTGAGAATTATAATTCTTTTCAAAAATTCCCTGTGCCAAAGCCGAAATGTTCGAAATCTTTTAAAATGTTTAGAAATTTCTTGAAATCTTCAAAAGTCGTTTGAAACTGATCGGGGAAAACTAACAGTAACAGTATTCATTGTCGGCCGGTGATTTACTTTGGTCTTTATCGATAGACAAAAGCAGATTCGAGGAGAATCTGATTAATCAATTCATTATTGCTTCTTCATAGATGGAGGTTTGTAATCACCAAAACTTTCGAATATACTTTTTTGCCATACTTTGATATAATTCGACCCCAGGAGCCCAAAAAAAAAGGTTTTAAAAAACTGTCCGTGTGTCTGTGTGTAACTGCTTTCTCTTCACCATATCGCGAAAAGGAAAAGAACTATGATCATGAAATATTGATGAAGTGTAGCTAGTTAAAAAATAATTATTTTTTTGAAACTCGTTTTTTTTTTGGTTCAAAATTAATTTGGTACACTGAAAATGTAATTTCAATTTTTTGTTGAATATTCATATTTTTAAATATTTAAGATAATAATAAAGTATATCAAAATTGAAGCATTTTTTCATTATAAATTAAAATTGAAAATTATTTTACCTTTTTCGTTGAAAGTTTCATAACAATTCGTCGTTTTTGGCAGAAAATTAATCTTCTTGCTTGAAATTTAGTCTTTTTTGGTTGAAAATGCAGCTATTTGGTTAAAAATTAATCTTTTTTTATCTAATAAATTATTATATGCATTTTGTTGGTAGAAAATTAATCTTTTGAGTTCAAATTTCATCTTTGGAGGTTCAAATGCAACTATTATTTTTAAAATGTAAATATTAGGTTCAAATATCAACTTTTCAGGTTAAAACGTTGCTTTGGAAATCTTTCCGAAGTATTTGAAATGTTTGAAACATGTGTTACAATGTTTGTGAATATATTTACTTTTATTCTATTTTATTTATTATATTTCTTTTTGAAATCATTTGAATCTATTTTTGGAAACCTGACTGAAACCTTCGTAAAATCTTTGTGAATTCATTAAAATATTTTTGAAATCTTTCCAAAATGTTAACGAAATTTTTAAAATATTTTTAAAGTATTGAGTAATATTTGAAAAATTTGTGAAGTCTTTGTACAATTTCATAAATCTATCCTACCTCTGTGCCAAGTATTTTAAACTTTTCCTAAATATCTGAAATGTTTGGGACATAATTGATACCTAGGTGCAATGCTTGAAATCACTGAGAAATCTTTTTAATGTATCCAAATTCTTCGTGAAATCTTCAAACAAATAATTGAAATCTTGTAAATCGGTTGTAAGTCTTTGCGAAACCTTCCACATTTTTGCTAAATCTTTGCGAAATTATCGAAAAGTTTGTGCAATTTTTGAAATGCATATGAAATCTTTACGAAAATTTTAAAATGTTACTGAAATCTTTCTGAAATCTTTGAAAATATTTAAAATACTTCTAAAATTTTTCGTAATTTTTGTGAAATTTGCGAATTACTATATATTACTCAATTTCATAATAACTTCTTGATTAATCATCGCTGAGATTATTAACTAATCTGATGTGCAATTATGTTTTGTCTTTCCATGAAGAAAAAACAAGATAACCTGTCGATACTGAATCCACGTACGAACGCAGTAATTGTCAACTAGGTACTTAATTAGCATTGTTTATTTATATAATCATCAATGCATTAAGCGCAAAATACTAAATTAATGAAGGAATTAATTTCTTAGTTACTTTATATTGCTAAATCTAGTTATTAGTCTACTAATTAATTGATTAATCATCAATGAAGTAATGAATTAACTAATCCGATGTGCAATTATCTGATTTCCTTCTATTTGCTTTCGTCCTTCGACAAAGACGAAAGTTAGTCATCCGCCGAAATTTTTCGGCGGATGATTAATCGTTTCGGCGGCGCGCCGCCTTCTTCGCTCGTCGGGCGGCGGCTGCGCGGCGCACACTGGGCTGAATCGGGAATTTGCTATTCAAAATCACCTGCAGCCCTACAGCCCACAATTCCTATTGTCAACTTCTCTTTTAGAAGTGATCAGCGATAGTAGCACAACAGCGTCCATGCATTAGATTTGGTAATTTTTGCCATTTTCTATTTTTTGTATAAATAAACAAAGAGAGAAAATGAGACATTTTTTAATTATTATTTTCTATCTTCAAATCAATGACGCGAGCTCAAGTCACAGAATCATTTCAGCACGAAATATGTTGCTTCTGAAAGGATTTTAGACGACACGTATTTCACCGGCTAGATGAAAAAATTGAATATTCGTTTCGAATATTTAGACTTTTAGGAAAAAATGGTGTAGAAAAGGTTCTTCTTCCTGTTGATTTACATCCTATTTGATTATTTATGATCGAGGTCGTTATCCAGCTATATTGGATAGAAATGCAAAAAATTAGGGCACTTTTAAAATTTGTTAGACTATTTTTTTTCTTCAAAATTCATAAATTCCATGGACGGCCGCCCCTACTACTCGACGATTAAAACAAAGTATTCCAACGACTTTTTTCAATACAAAAACAATTGACAGAGCTACAGCATTTTTAAAATCTCCCATAAAAAAAAACGAAAATTAACATTTTAAGCCAATCAAAGCATGATATGAAAAAAAGTCAGGAGGAGAAAAGTGTTACTTTTTGATAGTCCTACAAGACTCTCATGATCACTTTTTGAGTTTTCATAACAAATCGAAAATTCAAATTTTATTGTCACAAAACATAATGAATTACTACATTCTCATCATAATGAGAAGGTATTGGTTTTACGTGAAAAATGACTTTCGCGGATTCAATCAAATGTCGACGTTTCGAGACGGGCAGATTTTTTAAAAATAATTTTCTGAATGCTTCAGTTTAGGTAAAAATAATTATTAACCTCTCCTTGTAGCGATTACAAATTGAGTAAATTAAGAATATATTCCAGGTTATAAGTCTCCATGTGCCAATTTTTAAATGCGAATTCCAGTAATTCTTAAAAATATTTTAATTTTTGAACGAATAAAAACTTGCAAAATAATTGCTTTATAATGAAGGTAGTAAAAGTTCAATATGCAGATTACTTTTTAAAGACTTAAACTTGATTGCAATCAAGTTATAAAGTCCTAAACTTTAGAGCTAGAATATTTCACCTGTATCGGAGATAAGAAGTTCATATTTAAGGTACCTTACAACTTATAATTATGAGTAACGTATTAATATTAATTGTCAGTTAATAACTATTAATAGTTAATTTTCTGCGAAAAATATTATTTAAAATTTTTTAATCCTTTTAACATGCTTCAATGCTTCAATGTTCGACACCCTACCACATACACCAATTGCCTCGTCTTTTCAATATAAAAAAGAGTTGTTACAAATGATGGTATAGTCTTATTTGGACACATCGATATGATGTTAAATGTGAAATCGAAAGCTTTAAATATCAAGCTCCGAAGCTTAATTCTGAGTTCTTCTCTTGCTCTCCTATAGAGGTATTTCAAATGCATTACGATTTTCAATTAATCGAATCGTGTCCAAATATCCACATTGCACTACGTATATTTTTAACTTTGCCAGTTACGGTTGCTTTCAGCGGAAGAAGTTTGAGTAAACTTAAGCTAATAAAACATATTTAAATTCTACAATGGGACAAATACGATAAACAAGTCCGGCAAAGTTATTAAATGAAAACGAAGTCGCAAACGCGATAGATTTCAACAATGTAAAAGACGACTTTGCAAGTGTGTACGCCAGAAAGCCGAAATTGTTACTATAGTTTTTAACACGTATAATTGTTTTTTAAATCAAAAAAATGTATTTAAACAAAATTATTATGTTTTTTATCAATTCATTCTACTTTTATATATAATTTTTACTATAGAAGTGAAACCCAATTTATGGGGGGGGGGGGGTATATAAAGGGCGTACTAGAGTACTTTTGCCCAGGTCGTCAAAATTTCCCGTTACGGCTTCGTTTGAATCAGTCAAAATTGTCCGTGAATCAGTTTGATAGTGTTTGTTGTTAAGATCTAACGAAATGAAAACTAAAACTGTATCTGTAATAGACGCACGAAATGAATTGTGAAAATGGGAAATGCACTAGCTTTCTGTCATATTTACCCTGCACGAATTTAGTGAAGCAAATAAGTGTCACTTAAACTAAATAACCTATAACTTGTTGCATGTTATTATTATTATTATATCATTAAGCCGTTTCCCTTTCGGGGTAGGCGTGAATTGCTCGGTTGGAAAGTAGTATGCATTTGGTCCATTGTTTTCCCCTCAGCACTCAACGAAGTGAAGTTAGCTAGTAGTTGAAGTGAAAATACCTAATTTTCGGCACCCCCCCCCCACCCGGCCAATGCGTTTAACATATAACGCCGATTAGTGAATAACGATTAGTGAATCATAATTTATTAGTAAATTATAACGTCGTTTAGCACGTATTCTACAAGAACTTTTTTACAATTTAAATTGTGCCAACATCCAAAATAACTAACAATGGTGAGTCGACGACCCGGGTGCACCGGGTCGTGCTCCAGGTCGTTTAGCACGTATTCTACAAGAACTTTTTAAAAATTTGGATTGTACCAACATCCGAAATAACTAACAGTAATGAGTCGACGATCTGGGTGCACCGGGTCGCGCACCAGGTCGGTTAGCACGTATAATACAAGAACTTTTTAAAAGTTCAAATTGTAGCAACAGCAAAAATAACTACCAATGGCAAGTATTGTACGAGAACTTTTTATTTGAGCCGTTTCTGAGTCAATTCTTAGTTTCAAAAAATCGAAAAAACCCCGTTTTTCTCGAAAAAAGCGAGATATGAAAAAAGTTAAAAGGACGAAATTGTTCCTTGGACAAACTTATAGAAAAAACATATTTTATCATTTTTGAACTCACTTCGATATCTTGAAAAATATGTTTTTTTTTTATTTAAATAGGAAAAATTTTCTTTCCCGTGTAATTATTTAAATTGTCTGAAAATATTTTTTTATTTGAAGAATGTTATCAGCTTAGGATAAAAAGTGTTAAGTGTTACCAAACGTGTGGGTATGAGTACATTTCCAGCTTTTCTACTTGAAATAATTATATCGAGTAAAATAAATAAGAAAAAAATTATAACGACATCGATAAACTAAGTTTTTTTAAGGAAAGGAAGTGGGATTAAAAATTATAAAGGGGTTTTTCAAAATGGAAATTTATCCAAGGAATAGTTATTCGATTTTTTGACATCAAAAATGTTTTTTTTTTCAAAAAAAGCTGCGGCAAAGATTTTGGTTTTTATCAAAAAATAGTTTTAAGACGTCCCAGAGACAAAATCAGGAAAAAAATTCTTCGTTTTTGCAATATTGGGTTGAAGTCACTTCAACGGAAACTCAGGTACGCGAGAATATGTCAGTTTTGGGACATACTAATTTTTCAAGAAATTTTATAAAATATCTGGTGCACATGTTGGTCGACTCACCATTTGGATTTGTTTTGGTTATTGGCAAAATTGATATTTCAAAAAATTTCTCGTAGATGACGTCTTGAACGGCCTGTTCCACGACCTGGGGCACCCGCATTGTCGACTATCCATTGGTAATTATTTTGACTGTTGCCCCAATTTAAATTTTAAAAAAGTTCTCGCAGGAAACGTGCTAAACTACCTGGTGCGCGATTCGGTGCATCTGGATTGTCGACACACCACTGGTAGTCATTTTGGATGTTGGCACAATTCAAATTTGAAAGAAGTTCTCGTACAATACGTACTAAACGAGCTGGTGCGCTACATGGATCACTCGGCTCGTTGACTCACCGTTGGTAGTTATTTTAGCTGTTGGTGCAATTCAAATTTTAAAAAAGTTCTCGTAGATGACGTCTGGAAAGGCTTGGTGCACGTTCCGGTGCGCCCGGGTAGTGGACTTACCATTTAGAGATGTGTCGGTTATTGGCAAACTTGAGATTTTAGTTTTCAACACGGGCTATTATTCTCTAACACTTGGATGTTCTTAAGAATATTCAGTTGTGTTTAGCGCGTCCTAAGCATGGGTGACGGACAAGAGCAAGGCTTTAGCCATGCTACCATTACCCCGTGACCCATGGTTTAGCCAGATATGTCCAAGTTTATTGCCATGCGTGAGACATGCTAACTTTTTAAAAGCGGGTATATAACTTCTGGTTAATCTTGAACCTACTAGAACTTGTAAGCAAGAAAGAACTTGCGATTAAAAAAATTGTCGAGATTTAAAATTTCCAAAATTATAAAATTTCAAAAGTGATAAAGATCCCGAAATTTGTAATTCCCTAAATTTAAAACTAAATTTTCGAAATTTGATAATCTTTTCAACTATTGCAGTAAAATTATCATGTTAATCACTGGTATTTTTATGTCCACTGATTAATGCGGTAATTTTCAACCAATTTTTTTTACAGTATAGCCACAAATTGTATCTTAGATATGACAGAAAATTAATTAATAAAACATTATACCGGCATAATTATTTAATTTTTGACTTTCAAAATTGAAGCTATGAAGTAGGCAGCAGCGGTGATTATGGGTCCTAATGGTAACAATGGGAGCGGGGGCAAGAACGGCTATCTCGGTCTATTATATTGAACCCTTCGAAATTTTTTTTTGCACCTTTTCCCAACAATATAATAGACCGAGGTAGCCGTTCTTGCCCCCGCTCCCATTGTTGTCATTAGGACCCATAAACACTGATGCTGCCTACCTCATAACTTCAATTTTGAATTTTACTTCTTGAAAGTATTAAAAGGGGACTTAAATATTATTATTATGACCTGAAAATTGGGAAATATATTGTATGGATATGAAGGAACAATTACAAGAAGTTTCATCTTAAAATCATTCCCTTAAGTATATCAAATTGTACACTGAAGTTGAGCTCATTTTATACTGATAATTTTTCATGCAAATGAGTTGATCGGTTTTTTTTTAAACAGGAACATGCATTTGCTCCAGTGCAAATCGCCTGATATATTTCCGAAGTTCTTTCTAGGATATTTTTACCTTTTACTTTATTTGTTCAGAAATTGCACAATTGTACAGTTAATCAAATTTTATAGCGTAACCGTTGATAATACGTCTACAACTTTTAGAACCTTTTTTGTGCACTATAAACTTGTGAACATTTTTTAACATAACCATTTTCGACCTAAAATCAACCGTTCTCGGGTTATTTTAAAAAACATGTTATTGTTTAATACTTTCCATCATGGCGGACGTTGCCGTACACACATGGTTGGGGACTTTTTACAGTGTCTTTATAAAGCCATCCCCAACGTATCTGTGAAAAAAATCTACTTGTCCGAATTTTTGTATCAAATGCTTAATTGACTGGACTATCAGTAATCTCTGGCTAGTGCCGCCCGGGTGCAATGCACCCTTGGAACCCCGTCTAAAAAGTTTCTCCCACTTTAGGATACAATACATACAACCTACGAGATAAAAGATTCTCACGGAAAAAGTCGCAGAGAATGTGATGTAAATAATACTAAAGTCGGGGCCAAATGTCGAGGCCCCTTACTTTTTTCGATTGCAACTCGCACAAAAACGTTCACTTTTACCAGTTCCCAGAAACAGGGCGACGTTAGGGAAAATCTGAACAAATTCCAGGGTGGTCACTATTTTGCAATTTTTGTCTCCCGGCTTACTCCCAGTTCTCCAAGTTAATATTCGTGATTTCTCCCGGTTTATAAAAAAACATATACTCGATAAGCATCAACAAACTTTTTTGCGAGAAATCAGTTGACTTTGAATTATATACACAATTTAAAAATCCGCTATTATACCAATTTTTCAATCTTATGTTTTGAACCTTTTTTAAACAATAATTAATCATTTTTAATTTGATGTCAAAACGTTACAAATTGAATATTTTTAGATTCGAATTTTGGACAATAGATCATTTAAAATTCAGTGAAATTGAAATTGTATTATTTATAATCAAAAGCGTTAACAATTAAAAAATAAAAAACTTTTGAATTTGAATCATCTTAAATTCAGAGCAATTAAAATTTGACAAATTGAAATTTAAAACTAAATTGAATCTTTCAAAGTCAAAGCTTCTAAAATTCTAGAATTTTAAATTGTTACTACATAACAAAATTATAATTTAACATTAGAGCCGATCAGACGTAAAAAAATAAATATTAATTTTAAATGGGAAACACTAAAAATGAAAAAATTTCGACTGAAACAAATCGTAATTACTTAAAATTGTGATATTAACACTTTTTTATACTCAAACCCTTTAAAATTTCAGTTATTTCAAGTAAATTTAAATGGTTAAAAAAATTAATAACTTTTGAATTGTCAATTATATTTTCCAAAATTCAACCAATTAAATTTGAATTGCAAAATTAAAACCTATGAAAGGTAAAAATAATATATATATATATATATATATACGAGGGCTGTTTGATAAGTAGTGACTTTTTGCATTTTTTGCGCAGTTACTTTAAATGCACCACTGCTCCCGTCAACGCCATCTATGAATAGACTACTGTTAAATTTTGAGCAAGCTGTGTTACCAGCACAAGTGACGCTGAACGTTCAGGTTACCCAAAAGAGGTCATCACGCCAGAAATCATCGATAAAATCCATGGAATGATATTGGACGATATGAGAGTGAAATTGCATGAGTTGGCTGAGGCTGTGTGCATCTCAACCGAGCGGCTACATTACATTTTACATGAATATTTGGACATGAAAAAGCTATCCGCGAGATGGGTGCCGCGATTACTCACATTCGACCCTAAACGCAACCGTGTACCCACTTCAAAGGAGTATTTGGCGATATTCAGCCGCAATTCGAACGAGTTTTTGTGTCGTTTCCTAAGCGCGGACGAAACATGGATCCATCCCAATACACCAGAGACTAAGGAACAATAAAAAAAGTGGGTTTCTCCTGGTGAACGTGTACCAAAGAAGGCCAAGGTAGGTCTATCGGCCAACAAGGTCATGGCCACAGTTTTGTAGGATGCACGCTGTATCATTCACATAGATTACCTTCAGAAGGGTAAAACGATCAACAACCAATATTATTCAGAGCTTTTGAACAGATTCGATATTGATTTGAAACAAAAATGACCGCATTTGTCGAAGAAAAAAGTGCTGTTCCATCAGGACAATTCAAGGAGTCACGATGGCAAAAATCCATGAATTGGGCTACGAACTACTACCTCATCCAGTATATTCTCCAGATTTAGCCCCCTACGTCAAACAGCCCTCGTACTTTCTTAAGCTTAACAAAGCTTAACTTTCTCAAGATTCACAAGCTGAACACACGAGATAACACATTTTCCAACAATAAAGTTATTCTTTTCGGTGTGTCTGAGAATTTCTGTTACCTAACTTTTACCAAATCTAACAAGAAAGCTCAATACACGCGAACCCAGAAAACATTCTTTCTTGAAAATGAGTTACTAAGATTTAAATAACAAATATCATTTTCTAACGACATAACTCACCCCCTTCGATTCCTCTTAGAAATTTCTCTTACATAACTTGTAAAGAACCTAAAAAAAAATGTCACCATTTTAGAAACCCAGCAAGATTACTTTGTGGAAAATTCTTGACCATGATTTAAATAACAAAAGACATTTTTTTAAAACAAAAGTCAGCCTCTTCGATTCTTTTCAGACATTTCTATTATTTAACTTGAACAAAACAAACAAAAAATCTCAACATTTTCAAAAACCAGCAGAATGATTTCTTGAACATTTTTAAGCAAGCCCAACATAAGATAAAACCTTCAATAACAAGAAAAGTTACTCTTTTCCGTTCCTCTCATAATTTCTGTTACATAACATTCAACAAAAGTATAAAAAAAACTACAGATTTGAGAGAGCCAATAAAATTTGTTTATTCAAAATTTGTTACCAAGGTTTAGAGAACAAAATACCTTTTCTAACAACAACAGTTACCCTTTTCGATTTCTAGCAGAAGTTCTGCTACATGACATTTAAGAAAACTAACAAAAAATCCCAACACGCGCGAAACACAGGATACTTTCTTTCTCAAAAATATATTGCTAAGATTTGAATAACAAAACACATTTTCTAACAATAAAAGTCACCCTTTCCGATTCCTCTTAAAATTTGTGTTACATAACTTTCAGCCAAGATTACAAAAAACCTCTACCTTTGCGAAACCTAGCATACATTCTTTCTTGACAATCTCTTACCTACATTAAAAAAAAAGAGTTTTACTAACAAAAATACCCTTTTTGATGCATTTCAGAATCTCTGTTACATAAATGGTAACGAATTTATGAAAAAAGGTAAAATTCGAAAAAGCCACATTGCAGTTCACTTCTTCAGGGCTGACCTGAAACTGAAGTTTCAGGTTACGTTGTTCTTGTATAGATTCTCTATGATGCCTATGATTGGCCAGAGCGCTCCATGGTGGGAATTGCTCGAACTTGATTGGCCAATCATGTCTTTTTTAAAAATTTTACCAACATTTACCGTCATGACCGGTCAGGATTGGTCATGACTGTGAAATACCGAGCAGCGCCCATCACTAGTCTTGGGTCGTAGTTTACGATGCATATGCACTGATTACCTTTATCGCCTTTTCCATCAGTTTATACATTTCGTTTTTCATTTTTATTTACTGAACTATTATTAATGAATTTGAAAGACAATTTGTTATATCATTCATTACGTATTTCTATAAAAATGTGTACTAAAATTCCAGATATGATGGCACATTTTTCAGAATCAAAAGATCTTACACTAGAGCAGGTGGGAATATAGGTGTTAATACGCGCCGTCATTTTAGATTGTTTTTCCAAAGTTCCATGCAAACGCTTACAGTTGTACAATTAATTAATCTGTAACGTGAGAGGGGACCCACGCGAAGCCGTGTAAAAATAAAAGTTATTAAAGTAACAATTAATGTCATGGTTATTTATTGAACCTCATTTCCAAATAAAATAATTGCATGTAAAAGAACTAGAGGCATAAGTTTCTAGAGATTATATCAAGTCTGCGACATTTTTCTCTGGATAACAGGTTTTGAGAAAAATAACGAGAAGCAGAGCCTTTGACAAAATTATTAGATTTTCAAAAACTCCTTGACGTTATTAAATACCAAAGAGAACTTTTATAATATTTTGATATTTATTTTCAATTTTTTAACTGTCTACTATTTTGGAAGTCTTTTTAATTTCATATTTTCAGTTGATCCACCGAATGATGCTAATGATTTTACATTTTTATCAATGGAAAGTTTTCTGCGACTAGCAGAGCAGACCCCCGCTAAGGGGTGGAGAATTTGGTCTGAACTGGTATGCACTGGATCTGGGGACCTAAATCCAGTTGTAAGTTGAAAAATCGATAGACGGCCCTCTCTATCTTATACGTTGATCAAAAGTACATAATACTTTGACTTTATATCATGCAATTATATTACAACATTTTCACTAGAAAATTTTTCGTACTTTTATAACAATCACTAAAATTTTAATTGCAGTAGCGACAGTGCACATTCGGCAGAAGAAGGGATTTTGCAGCGTTACCGGTTTCAACCGTATTTGCAAAGAATAGCCATATACAAGAGGTTATATTCTGAGATAAATTGAATTAAATTATGAATAAAAGACAAAACTGGTACAGAAGTAGTATTAAATAATTTTTCATCGTATTCTTTTCATTGTACAGACAGAAAATTAGGGCTATTTTTATTATTCTAAAATATGGCAAAACATTACATAAAGAGATTCAATTATATGTTTCATTGTTATAAACTAAAAAAATATAAAACAATTAGCCGGCTGAGAAATTTTTAAAGGACTGAGGAACTTTTTCCTTGAAAACGTACTGACTTCACTTTCTAGGGATACTTCCGTAGAGTACATTGTCATTTAATCACAAATCTGAAATATGGAGAGATGCACAAGGCTGCTTCTTTTCAAAAATGACTAATCTCTATAATTTTAGTTTATTTAGTACAGTGTTCTCAGTTTAATGTTATTTAATTTATATTATAAAGTAAATTGTGCATCATTAACTTGAAAAATCTTGTGAGTCGAGGCAGAAAATGAGTTCTATACAAAAGGCTCTATTAGAACCCATAGGTTGGGTTCCTATGAAACAATTTATCATTTTGGGTTCCTTTTCAGCAAAATAGGTTCCTTTTTGCTGCAGCTCCCTTGGAACCAAAAATCGGTTCTAAAAGAAATCCCATGTTTTTCTGTGTTAAAAAATATTGGGTGAAAAAACAGATGACGCTAAGTATGCATGTATGTAATCGTCTAATGCGAAAATGGCGATGAGCTTAGCACTGTTTTGCTTTCTTTGGTATTATCATTGAAGATAGCACATAAACCATTAAGAAAATCATACATGGATCACAGCGCAAAAGGAGCTCAAAAGTTTGAACATTTATTTTTACATTTCGAAAATACCAAACAACCTTTTTATAAGAAATGTTATATTTTTAAGGGCATGTGATACTTAGAAAATTATCGATTTTAGCAGTGTTAGGTTCCCCCGGCTTTTTTCCAACAATAATAAGACGAGACAATGAGAAGAAGAAACTATAACGACAACGTCGACTAGCACCTGCGAGTGAACGAACATTAGGCGTGAGCGGACAGTACGAGCCATTGACAGGTCCTGACAAGTCTCGACAACGCTCGACCAGAGGGAGGGGGAGGCGGGCGAGAAGGAGACCGGGGGGGGTCGAGCTTCAGTGTAGAGGTGGCACAGGCGTTCGTGTGCTCGTAGACAGACATGAACCAGGGACCGCACAAGTATTTAAGCGTTTTACTCGAAAATACGCAATTTTGAGCCATTTCCCCCTCAATGAGGATTGGCATGGGATGACTTTGGCGACTCGGTACGGACCTCTAAGTACCCTCTGATGCCTTTTCATCGTAAAGTCATCCTTGGAAGGCATCGGTATCGATTTTAAGCCCATTTTTGCAAAACCTTAAATTTTAGTGTTTTTTAGTGAAAATTCGAGATTTCACCCTCAAATAACAGACTGAAGATATTATCCGATTTCAAAATTTCAAAGTGCGCTGAGTTTAGGATTGGACTGGGCCACTTTTCCGCACCCAGGCGTTTCCTGGACGCACAATGTTGGTTTTTCGCCCCAGCCTACTGAAAAGCCCGGCCCGTATGATGATCGACACTGGTTCTGGTCGAAATCTAATTAAAAGAAGTGCGATTGACCGCGAAATAAAAATTAATAAAAATGAATTACTAAGACTAACAGGAATAAATGATCTACCTGTTTATACTCCAGGTCAAGTTAAGGTCGTGATACTTGGATTTTTAACTATACTAAATATTGATCCTGATGATGTACTAGTAGGTCAAGCCATTGTCAAAAATTGTGGAGGTAAAGCCTACGTCAAATATGCAAATATAAACGAACAACCTGTAAAAATATCAATTCCCAGTGTTAAATTACAAGATTTTGAACTATGCAAACTCAACAATTAAAGAAATCAATCTAATTTATCCACCAATAAAAAAAAATGAAAATTTGCTCAATTTAATATTAAATAGAATTTTTGTATCTGATGAAAAATCTAACCATTCCTTCCAATTTTACAAGATCACAGGTGAAGAAAGAGTAGAAATAATTAAAAAAAACTACTACGGTTAGAACATTTCAATATGGAAGAATATGAGCACGTTGAAAAATTAATTACTAAAAATGCAAATTCCTTCCACATTCCGGAAGAATACTTAGAACCTACAAACATACTTGAACACTCAATACCAACAACAGATTGCCCTATTTTTTTGCGACAATATCAATTTGCTCCAGTTCACAAGGAAGAAATCATCCGCCAAGTGGATGGATTAATGAAAGACAATGTAATAAAACCCTCCCAGTCACCTTACAATACACCAATTCGGATTTTCCCTAAATAACAAGACTCACAAGGAAAAAAGAAATGGAGAATGGTACTTGATTTTAGAAAATTGAATGAAAGACAATTGGTCATACATATCCTCTACCAAATATTCACGACATCTTAGACCAGTTAGGATCTACTCGCTATTTCTCTGTTCTTGATTTAGCAACTGGTTTCCATCATATAAAAATGGATCCGTAAATGCACACAAAGCCGTATTTTCAACTCCTTATGGACCTTATGAGTTTGACAGAATACCTTTTCGTATAAAAAATGGACCAGCAACCTTTCAACAACTAATAGATTTAGTCTTACCGGGACTTCAGGGAACAGAACTCTTTGTTTATCTAGATGACATTGTAATTTATGAAAATTCTTTAGAAAAACATGAATCGAAATTTAACGATTTAATGAGCCGATTAAGAAATGTAAATCTTCATTTACAATCCGACAAGTGCGAATGTCTACGACACGAAGTAAGATATTTAACCTTCCGGTGGGCGCGCCTTTGAAACTCACACGAGCAGGCGCGTACCAGCACTGAGTGCTGCCTCCGGAAAATCGGCATTCCCGCTCATGAAGTTGCCCTATTTTCGAGATCAAGCAGGTAAAATCATTAAGAACAACTCTGGCTATCGAACTGAAATATATTTCAGTCTAGAACATGTTACTTAATAAATATTAAAAAATTAAAACATAATTGAATAAAAAATCGTGTGCTCTTGAAAATCAGCTTTCAGTAGTTCATGACAAGAGAGATCAATCAGCTGATGTTGGGCTTTTGTTTTCAATCGGGCATGTTCAACCAAAACTGGTTTAAAAGGGTTAAGAGCCCATCCATTCGCAAACTCACGCTGTTTAGGAAAAAACGCACGAATGTCAGTCTTCAATCCTGTCAAATGCTCGATAAAGAGCATTTCAACGCTAGATTCGATGACATGCTCTTTCATACACTCTGCGAGTGAAAAGAAGGCATCGTACTGATGACATTCAAATTGAGTGATCCAGTAATCAACCTTCTTCAAAAAGCCCTCGATCGCATACTGAACTGCAATTATGTCTGTATACGTACCTTGCATATTCAGATTAAGATCGTTCAAAAGCTCAAAAATGTCAGTTAAATAACACACCTTCAAAACTCAATCGTTATATTTAAATTTTGAAACCCAGGCATTGTTTGATTCACACAAAAAAAGGTTCACTTCTTCTCTCATAGCTACCAAACGATGAAGTACTTTTCCTTTTTTTTCTTTTCCAACGTACCTCAGTATGGTAGAGAAACTGAGAGAAAACAGCTTCTAAGTCCTCACACATTTTTTTAAATAAACGGCTGTTCAATGCACTGGATTTAATGAAGTTGATAATTCTGATGATATCATTCATCACATTTTCGCAAGTCTGTTGGCATATGTTTAATAGCAAGAGCATATTTATGGATCATACAATGACGCCATTCAGAATTTGGTGCGATATCCTTCAAAAATTTGATGAATCCAACATTTTTTCCCGTCATAGCACTAGCACCGTCCGTACAGATGCAAGTGCATTTTCTCCAATCGATGCCAAAAAAGCTCATATTGTCCATAGTTATTCGATAAAGACAATCACCAGTCGTTCGACCGGTTAAGCCCTCGCAAAAAATCATGCGTTCTTTTATGTCATCTTTGCCAATGTAACGGGCAAATGCTAATAATTGGGCTACGTTGCTGACTTCAGTTGACTCTTCGAACTGGATAGAAAATACGTCACTATGCTGAAGATTTACCTTCACTTGCTGCCGGATGTCACTGGTCATATCTCCGATTCAGCCATGAATTGTGTTGGCCGACTGTGGAATCTTTTGGATCATATCTCCATGATCTTTCCCCATAAGATATTAGACCACTCAGCAGCAACTGGGTTTAAAATATTTTCGACTTCATTGTATGGCTTGCCAGCCCTTGCTACAGCTAATGCTGCAACATACGAACACTCTGTCAATTTGCTATTTATTAACACTTCCTTATCAGACTCATGAGTGCTACCACTGAATTCCTGTTCCTGTTCTTAAAGGTCACTCAGTTTCTTTTCGTAAATCGAAATTGGCACATCTAACATATCCGGATGCATTTTTACTCTGTGGCGATTCAATTTCGAAGGACATTTCGAATTCGCGGAAAGAAATTTGTAGCAAATAATAAATACATGGCGGAGTATTATCTACTAACCGAAACCCATAGCACAAGTAATGACTCATATTCCCGTTTCGAACACGGATAAAATTTTTCACTACTGTCTGCCTGGAATCGCTAAGAAAACTGATGCTTTCTTCATTAATATTATGAATACTTAAGTGTATTTCCTCCTTTCCCACCATTTCTCCAATTTGACAATTTTGAACCAATTATGAGTCGCAAAATTTCGCTTACGATGCTGTTATATTACCCATCTCCCGCCTTTTCTTAATTGGACCCTTTCGGACCAATCATACTCTCTAAATATTACATTTTTAAGAAAATTTAACAAATGGCAGTTTAACTAATAATTAATTAAATACTAGGTGACTGAATCAATGACTCTTTTTATATTTTATTTAGCAATTTTTAACAAATTCAGATTTAAAGTATAAATTCAAATTTTGCAATTAATTATGAACTAGGTGAGTGAATCAGTGACTGACTTCGTTTCTCATTGGGTCATTGTAAAATAATTCATATTTAGAGTACAATGTTTGAATATTGCATGCACTTTGTTAATACTTTGCACCCCCTTCTTTCTTTCTTGCCTTATCCTCTCCTTGTCGCCTTTTTTCGGTAGGAGTATAGTACGTCCTAACACCAGCCACTGCGGAATGGGCGTCTCCGACTTTAAATATGGGATGAATATGCTGGCCAAATGTTGGTGTGTAGAAGTAAACTTCTTCAACCAGAAGTTCTTGATACAATCTGATCCAGCACCGGAGAATTTCTTTGTGCCTCTAAGTGCTTTTTTCACCTCTTCGGCAGTGATTGATGGACATTCCTTCTGAGATTTTATGAGGTTCTCGCAAAATTCCTTAAAGCAGATGATATTGTCAGTATCAGTATATATATATATATATTTTTTTTTAATTAAATACTCTATAATATATATATATATATATATAATAATTATACATGCATACATACATACATACCTACATACATACATACATACATACGTACTGTGACGTGGTATTCTATACCACGCCAATATTAAATGATCATTCAAGCCCATGCAACGTAAATTCAATTTCAAATTCATGAAGAGACTATACTTGGTCGAGCACAGGATCTACTTAAGAGCTGTCATTTGACAGGTGCCTCGAGAGGGATGGCCTCTTGCCATAGACAAACCCTTCGAGGACTAGAAATTGTAACTCCGCTGCTCTGAACCGTCACCAAACTATGGGGTCATCATTTATTTTGAACTACACTACTTACTCGGTCGAACCCTCTATTTAATTTGTTCATCAGGCACCTCCACCATAACACCATCGACACGGATACGAGTTGGCGGTCATGAATCAGTGACATACATCAGGGAATATTTAATATTCTTAGGCCACATTACACGGAAGGTAAGAGGACACACAGTTAAAAACAACATGGTCACGTGGGAGCGTTGCCAATAGCTGACTAGGATACGAACTGTCAACATGCTAGCAGCCGACATTTTAAGCATGCACCATGTATCATGTGAGTGTTCGCGTCGTACCTGTGGCGCACCTCAGTAAAGTAGCTTACCATAGACTACAAACTATGTGATAGAACGGACTAGGGAAAATGGCGAGTTACTGGAGGACGCTATTATGAACGCGCCTTCAGAGGCGTCTACTGCTGCAAGGTACCGTATCGTGTACACGGACCTTGGTGTTACGCGCAAAAACTATACTCCGCGGCGTCCGGACTCACTTTTTGTTCGACTATAGTAGAGCTTCGACGCGTTTGTATCGCGTTCCGCCAAGATATCTGGCGTTCATTTCTGCCTTCAAGTGTTATAAATAGTGTATGGCCGACAATGATAAGGTCAATCAAAGTCACTGCCATTTCGTAAGACACCGACAGTAAAATGGTACGTTAAACTAGCTCGGTCGGAGTGATAATAAAGTAAAGTAAGTTCTCGGATATTTTACGATGATAAATTCTTTTGTGAATAAGAAGTGCGTCTAGTTGCGGGGTTGAGCATCTAATACGTTCGATTACTCAAAATGGTCACTACCTTACATGACCTTTCGTGTCATGCATGGACCACCAGTTTGGAAGATAGTTGACTCTCGATCCATATAATTATTCTACTATCGATAATCCAATATGGCGGCAACCTTTCATGACCTTTCGTGTTACTCATGAACCACTATATTGGAGGATAGTTTCTTGCTAACTTGTGGATCAACTAGTATCAGGTGATAGGTATTATCTCCCATATTAAAATGATGTGTTTTTTTACAAGATTGTTTCGTAGGAGGTGTGAGGCATCAATTGCTAGAAATAAATGAATCTCTTTGTGACCCGTATTCCTAATCTTATCAATTTAAGGGCATGCGATATTTCGTCGTGTGGTAAATTGGGTTCAGTTCCCCCGGTTTTTTGTCCACAAAAATTAAAAAGTTTAGAAACTGTATTTGGAGATGCTATAAAATAGAACAACAGACGTCCCCGAACTCTTTTTTGAGAGATAATAGCAAACAAATTGTATTCCGCTAAATAAAAATTTTCTCTATGTGCACTATTTGGAGGTTAGGATTCGCTTTTGAGATCTCTGCTATTCCGATAATGTCGGTCTCTGTTGTACCTCAGAATACACACATATTAATCAAATTCAGCAAAATTAAATTTTTTTAATTATTATATATATATATATATATATATATATATATATATATGGAATATAACTAAAGAGCCTATGATGAAGCCACCGAACGCGTCCTCGTGTTGCGAATATAGGGTCCCTGTACAAAGGGTTTCTGCTGAATATGGTTACATAAATTAATAAGCAGTCGCGGACAATTGTCCAGGGATGGTCCTGAAGGAATAACCCCTGAGCGGAGGCGTAAAAACTGCGCTGAAAGCTGAATGGCATCTGGGTGAGGTGTCTTAAACCGTGACTATGGGATACCGCGCGACCTCTCAGAGTATGCAGCCTCATCGTTGCACGCGGGGCTGTACAAGGATGGACGAACCCTTTCCCTAACTGCTCGTGGGAAAAACAGTGATACCACCAAAAAACCAAAAAGTTGTAGATGTGGTTCAAAATGATCAAATGCACAGAGCATCCGACAATGGGTCGGCAAACAATGCCGATCATCATAGAGTTCGGGGTGCTGAAAATAATTTAGATGAAAACACGACGGCGAACCGGCAAAACGCCCACATTGAGTGGACGAATCAACTCGAGGATGACTTGCTAGACTGCTACGATGCCAGTATTATCCCTGTTCATAGAGGCTTTATGGCGCGTATGCATATTCTGTCGTGCCAGATACACCCAGAGCTTCAGCACGTTTCGATTCAATCGTTACGAAATCAACGTGTCACCTCTCAAAAAAAGTATATGTACGCGAAGCGCTTCTCCAACTGCTGTCTGATCAAGCTGGAGCCGAAGACGAGGAAGCTACATTAAGACCAACTGCGGAAAGCAGGAACCTTCTGAGAGATGATCAGAGTTTCAGAACAAGAAGGAACATTAACATGCAAGTTCCTCCTAAGCCCCAAGATCTGGCTGAAATGGATACCTCCTTTCGTGGAGAAATCTTACAAGAGTCCGATTTCTGGACCATCAATTGCCCAGTTTATGGTGCTGCGAGAGTTTTGGCTGATTCAAATCGAAAGCTCAAACCGACGATGGATCAAAAGACCAAAAGACGCTTGCATCAACTGAACAAGAGGATTGAATGGGCAAGACAGAATGCGTCCCGTGTTCAATGTGTCATTGACTACATAACATCTAGTGAACCGTTCACGAAAAGGGTTCGAAAGTTTGCCCAAGAACTGAGGATCTTGAAACACATACTGGAAAAGTGAAAGCTGCTGACAATCAAGCAACATATTGTTGACAAAATACGACAGTTATCTGACAAAAGGAGGAGAATACAGAAGAGGGAGAGATGGATCAGGGAGAATCCAAAGTTTCTCGACGACCCATCTCGCCTCTTCAGTGATCACCCTGTTTCTGTCAAAACACCGCCCATCGCGCAGTGTCTGGGGTCAAGACGCACTATACTCCTACCGAAAAAAGGCAGCTTGTCCAACCCAGAGAATAACAGGCCAATAACTCGTTTGAAAACACTGTATAAGACCTTTACAGCTGTCCTAAACAACAGGATTGTTCGGCGAATTGAGCCCGTGTGACGTGAGATGTACGAACAACGTGGCTTGAGAAAAGGTGTAGCAGGCTGTCGAGAGAACCTGCTAATTGACAGGTGTGTTTGTAAAGACGCTGCAGCTTATCAACGCCTCCTGTCAATGGCCTGAGTTGACTACCAGAAAGCTTTCGATTCAACCTCTCATAGACTTAGCATCTGTCTGTTGAAAAGCTTGAAGGTGCATCCGCACATAATGAGATGCATAGGGACATTGATGCCTCTTTGGAAAACTAGATTTAGTATCTCATCTGGAAGTGATCGTGTGTCAACGAACAATGTTACCATGATCTATGCCTCTGGTAAAAGAAAACTTCAAACTGCCATAAATGTCGTCAAGAAGTACATGGGAGAGATTGGGATGGACATTGGATTGGACAAATGTGCCCAAATTCGTCTGAAGAAAGCAAAGATTGTGGGCGTTCCGAAGCAGACACAAGCATTTTCTTCGACAGATTTGGTCTTCCTACTTGTTTGATGTGGTTCAATGGACGAAGAACGAACTTAAGGCCCTTGATGTCACCACAAGTAAGATCATGCATATGCATAAAAGCTTGGAGAAATCTTCATTATTCAGAATCAAGGAAAACAGGCAAATCGACGTTATGGTCTTGGGGCTGGTTTCTTCGTTCCACGTGACATATAGTCATCATGATAATTTTCTTTATTTGTTCACTTGAACTTTTTAGATTATTATAATGGAGAAAACAATAAAGACTCCATTTCCTATTGAAATTCCACTAGTAACTAGCTGTAGAATAGTTTTCGCCCGCAAACGGATCGGCATTTTCAAACTAAGAATTAAGATTTGCCCTTTGATGCCTACTTTGATCCATAACAGACGCGCTCGAAATTATATCTTACTTAGCCTTAAGTCTAACTATGTATATTTTCCTGAATTTTTAATAAAAAGGGCAACATATACTTGACTTGCCACACGATCTTCGCCTGATTAGTGCGCTGGTGCAGAATTGGTGACCAATCGGCGGCTACCCCTTCTCCCGTGGCTATTGGCCAGGACATAGAAGGATGTAGAAAGGTAGAAGAGTCTATATCACTTTTATGTTCAATTCTGGCATTGATTGTGGAAATTTTTTTCCTATTAAAAAACTTGCCTATGATTCTACGAATAGATAAAGTAACTGGTCATTTTTATATTAATGATTAGGTAATAAATATTTGAAAGGAGTACATGGAAAAGACATAAAAAATTGAAATATATTTTTATACTTTGGATGGCTTCTAAACCAGAAACATTTTTTTTCAAATTAAAATCCATTTGGGAAACTACCTTTTGATTATGAACCGAAGAAGTTCTATTGAATCGAAGAATATTTTTCCTACGTGTGGAATTCTGTATGGTGGTTTTCACCTGGGACTCATGCAGGAATAGAGACTGGTAATTATTTCACTTTGATAATGTTCTTTTTTTAAAGATATGGCATTTCTCCTATTTTGGACACTTTTTGAGTCTCTAAAACACGAATTGCACTACTTCACTAAAGACTGTGTAGCTTCGCTTCCTTTCAATCTAATTAACTGAACTTCTTTCTTTATTGTGAAAAACGCGAGAAAAATCCAATTCATATGTAAAAATGGATTATCTTTCACGGTTTTAATCGCAAATATTTAATTTTTGAAGAAACTTGAATTTCAAAAACACTCACACTGATTTTATGTATACGTCTTCCTTTTATGCTTCAAAATGTTCTTTCAGAGAAAGGATCTTATTGTTTACTGTCTAGTACGATTAGAAAGAAAACACAACAAAAAAATGAGTTTGTCAAATAAATTAAGGGCCATTTAAATGATTTTACGGTCCACTAAGTTTATGGATATTCCAAAAGCAGTTATTTAATAATTCAGAATGGACCAAAACATCTCACAAATAAGATAGATTAACCTCTTCATTAATACATGCTTATTCCATTTTGATTTTTTTATATTCTCATCCTATAATGAAAAGGTGATAGATTTGTGTGAAATCCTCCCCCCCCCCTCGCCCTTTGCCGCGATTTTGTCGAATTTTCACGTTTTGAGGCCCCCTGAACCCGAAAAACAGGTTTTTACAAAATGTCTGTCTGTTTGTCTGTCTGTCAGTGTGTGGATTTTTAGTTTTGTTAGCACTGTAACTTTTAAAAAATTAGCGTATTGAATTGTGCTTTGGTATACTCTTTAAGTGTCCTGAAAGAATGTCAAGTTTGTTAACCAGCCAATTTGGATCATAATTAAAAAAGTAAAGCTTTTTGGAAAATTTCTTGGAGAGAACTTGTTTTTGATATTGAAAAATTCTATGGTCGGATATCAATAGCACTCAAAATGGTGATCGGAATATACTAATTTTTTTTTTTAAAGAAGAAAGGTTACCGGAGTTACAGCATTTACAATATTCAAAAAAATATACAAAAATGAACAGTTTAAGCCAAACCAAGCACGGCATGAAAAAAAGTCAAGAAAAGAAAAATGATTCTTTCTGAACACTATACAATATTTTGTTAGACTTTTCTCAATTTTCTTGAAAAATCGACAATACACATTTTTATCGTACCAAAAAATAATGAAAAATCATAAATTTCATTTTGCCGTCAAACTGTACAAGATACGAAAAAAGCTGAGAAGACAAATCTGAAACATTTTTTCGTATCTGCACAAGCATCTGAGATATTATCCACTATAGATTAAAATGGCCCACCCCGTATATATATTGTATAGATACATATTATTTAAAACTTGTCTAGGTACGTCAAGATTGTTCCCCAGTACGAAGTTTCCGAGAACGTGGAAATTCAGCTTATCTGCAAAGCCGTTCAAACTAATCTTATGAGCCGAGAAAATAGTGTCCAAACATATCCGGGACATCCAAAAAATGAGTGGACTCAATACGAATACGATTGTTTCCCGGAGAAAGAAACTCCTGAAAATGAAGAAAAAGAATTTCAAGAAAAGGAAAACAGGCAAGAAAATGAAAAAAGTGGAAGCAAACAATCTTCACACGAAATCATTGAAGGAAGTGAAGAACGTCAGGAAAAGAATATAAGGATAGCATCTGGAGACCATATAGAGGAAATGATTGATGCAATCAGATACAATAAAGTCATCAATTTGCATACTGACGACATATCGAATCTTGCTCAAGGCATTGCTCAAGAACCAAGGCTCACGAATATGATCACATACAAAGAACATGCTTCTCTAATGAATTTAAGTTTCAGTAAGATGAGAGTTATCTCAAGCGCATCCTGGCATCCTAATTTACATGATGTCGTTGCGATTTGTTATGTAGAAGGGAAGGGGCAAAGAGTTCTTGAAGAAGAGAAACTGCTGGCTAGAAGTGTCGTCACAAATGATAATTTGAATAATACTGATAATGAGAGTAATGATGAAAAGGGTAATGACCCTGATGGCGTTGATGATGAAGATCATGATAGTGAAAATAATAATGAAAGTATTATTGAATATGTTAATAATGAAGGTGATAATGACAAAGACAATAATGTGAACGCAAACGATAATATTATTAAAAATGGAGTATTAATCTGGTCCTTATCTGACTCACTTTATCCAAAAATAATACTATCAAATAACGAAATCACTCAGGTTGTATCTTTCTGTCCATATAAGCCAGATATTCTCATCGGAGGCAGTTCCTCTGGTCAAATCATAATATGGGATCTTAGAGGTTTATTAGATTTTGATCAAAATTCTGAAGAAATGCCTGTCATAAATCCAATAGCACTTTCCAACAAAGAAACCTCTCATAATCTTCCAATAAGAAACATTCGTTGGCTACCATCCTGGTATGAAATACGTCCCGATGGAAGTTTACAAAAATCTCCTAGAAAAAGTTTACAGTTTGTAACAGCATCTGATGATGGATCATTAGCCATTTGGGATCTTCGCTGGCATGCAAATTCAAGACCAACTTCGAAGACTCGAAAAACAGACATCCTTGAACCTATTGATCCAAAAAGACTGGATGGTGTACTTCGACCTGTTTATCAAATTATAATTCAGCATCCTAAAGAGTCTTGGAGGTTCTCTCCATTGAATATTTGCATTCCTCTAATCAAAGATGAATCTCAAGGAACTAGAGAACTGGATGCGAGAACTAATAAACAGCTAAAGAACTTTCTGGTTGCAACCTTTGAAGGTGAACTGATCTATTGTTCTTGGGAGGGACAAGATTGTGGAACGGAGGATTCCAGTTTGGAGATGTGCAATTTTATAAGTCATTCCTGCATTCATGATGGTCCTGTACTCGAAATGTCTAGGTATTAGAGACTGTTAATATTCTAATTAATATAGTACTGCTTTTTATCATTGCTTTGTCACGACTAGTTAATCAGATTCTAGGCTTTAGTGACTTTCCCTTATTGCCCTACTTTTCCCTTTTTTCTTCTTTTCTCAACAATCTTCCTTTTTCCTGTTCTGGACAATAGGGTACATTTGCATTAGATTATCCTAGTTCAAATTGAACAATTGTGAATTGAAAAACTTCGAAATCAAAATATCAAAAATGAAGATCATAAGGACGTTTTCATACCAAACAGTTATGAGAGAAATGCTCATACTGCTGTTTCACTTACTAACTGGTTTAAAAACGTCCTTAGTAGTGTGGTTAACAACCACCGCAGGGTCCCACTGGGAGCAACTGTCATCTAAAAAATGACATCGGCTCCCAGTAGGACCGCGTAAGGGAATATACACGATTTCCGGGCACATTTGGTCCGATTCGACCCTCGTCCACGCCGATAATTTTGGATTTTATCCTCTATTTCATTTCGCTTGGGTAATATATTTCATACAATCAACTTTTAAACTGTCACCTTTTATTAATTTTATCTGAAAATGGACCCTATAAGGGAATAGACACGATTGCCGGGCACATTTGATCTAATTCGACCCTCGTCCGCACATATGATTTTGGATTTTATTGTTGACTTCATTGCGTTTGGTAAATATATTTCATAATATGAACTTTTAAATTGTCCTATTTCATTAATTTTTTATGAAAATGAACCCTATAAGGGAAAAGGCACGATTTTCGGGCACATTTGGTCCAATTCGTCCCTCTTTCGCACAAATAATTTTGGATATATTGTTGATTTTATTTCGCTTGGTTGATATATTTCATAATATCAACTTTTAAAATGTCACATTTCATTAATTTTATATGAAAATCGATCCTGTAAGGGAATAGATACGATTTCCGGGCACATTTGGTCTCATTTGACCCTCTTCCGCATGGATAATTTTAGATTTTATTGTTGAATTTATTTCGTTTGGGTAATATATTTCATAATATCAACTTCTAAACTGTCACATTTCATTGATTTTATATGAAAATCCATCTTGTAAGGGAATAGACACGATTTCCGGACACATTTAGTCCGATTTGACCCTCGCCCGCTCATATAATTTTGGATTTTCTTCTAGATTTTACTGCATCTTGTTAATATATTTCATAATATCAACTTTTAAACTGATATATTTCATTAATTTTATATGAAAATGGACACTATAAGGGAATAGACACGATTCCCGGGAACATTTGATCCGATACGACCCTCGTCCGCACGGATAATTCCGGATTTTAATGTTGATTTTATTTCGTCAGGTTAATATATTTCATACTACCAACTTCTAAACCGTCACTTTTCATTAATTTTATATGAAAATGGACCCCATAGGGGAACAGACACGATTTCCGGGCACATGTCGTCCTATTTGACCCTCCTCAGCACGGATAGCTTTGGATTTTATTGTTTATTTTATTTTGTTTCATTAATATATTTCATGATCACAACTTTGAAAATGTCACATTTCATTGATTTTATATAAAAATAAATCCTGTAAGGAAGTAGACACGATTTCCGGGCACATTTGGTATGATTCGACCCTCGTCCGCACGAATAATTCGGGATTTTATTGTTGATTTTATATCGCTTGGGTAATATATTTCATAACATCAACTTTTAATTTGTCACATTTAATTAATTTTATATGAAAATGTAACCTATAAGTGTGTAGAAACGACTTCCGGGCACATTTAGTCCGATTCGACCCTCGTCCACAACGATAATTTTGGATTCTATTGTTGATTATATTTCGTTTGATTAATATATTTCATAATATGAACTTCTACACTGTCACATTTCATTAATTTTATATGAAAATAGACCCTATAAGGGAATAGACACGATTTCTGGGCACATTTGGTCCGATTCGACCCTCGTCCGCACAGATAATTTTGGATTTTATTGTTGACTTTATTTCGTTTGGTAAATATATTTCATAATATGAACTTTGGAACTGTCACCTTCTATTAATTTTATATGAAAATGGACTCTATAAGGGAATAGACACGATTTCCGGGCACATTTGATCTGATTCGAACCTCGTTCGCACGGATAATTTTGGATTTCATCGTCGATTTTATTTCTTTTGGGTAATATATTTCATAATATTAACTTTTAAACTGTCACTTTTCATTAATTTTATATGAAAATGTTTCCTGTAAGGGAATAGATACGATTTCCGGGCACATTTGATCTGATTTGACCTCCGTCCGCACGGATAATTTTGGATTTTATTGTTGACTTCATTTCGTTTGGTTGATATATTTCATAAGATCAACTTTTAAAGTGTCACATTTCATTAATTTTATATGAAAATGGAACCTATAAGGGAATAGATACGATTTCCGGGCACATTTGATCTGATTTGACCTCCGTCCGCACGGATAATTTTGGATTTTATTGAAGTTTTAATAGTTTTTTGGAGGTAGTGTGCAAGACAAATTTGGTATGTTGTATTCTTTCTTTCAAGAGAAGCAAAGTTGTTTTATGTAGAATTGATTTGGATTTAGATGTTCCCAAATGATTTTGGAATTATAAGAATTTTTGGGCGGTGTTACTGTCCCTAAACCGTTTTAAGATGCTAAAGATGTTAGTAGCTTACCTTGAGGAGATCTGCGCTTAGTAAAAGTGTTAGTTTTAGTAAGAAAACTCTCCCCGTAGAGTTCTTTGATGATAGATTTGATACTTTGACGATGATTCATTATGATGAATTTAAATTAAAAATTTAAAGCTTTTTCGGGTTTCAATCGTGTGTCAGCCCTGAAGAAGTGAACTGCAATGTTCACGAAACGTCGGCAAGTTTCATAGTTTTGCACACGATGAATCGTCGTGAAAGTATTAAATCTATTATCAAAGATCATGGAATGTTTAACTTTCCTAGTATAAGACATACTCGTGCTTAAAATGCATGAAATCTAGATATGATAACAAGAGAAAAATCTGCCACAGACGCATGATGGGTACCCTTGCTAGTTAACTTACATTTTTTTCTCCGTGTGCCCTTACATTTTTTGGTGTGGCAGCAAAATTGTACACAATATTTAGTTCTAGTCCACAGAGATCGACGAACTCGCTGGGCGGCCTGGATTTACTGCGCGAAGCCCCTTGCTCCTCATCTTTCAGGAGTAGCAGACGTACTGTATGAGGTATCATTATTGTATCTGACAGAAGAATTTCGTGGTAATGTCAATAGACTCAAACCGTATACACGGACCTTCAATTGTTTACTTATGACGTCGATTTGAGTAAATGATTTAAAAATCACTGGTATTATAAACAAAGTAATTCAGGCTCAAGGGGCAACGCTTGGTGTCCCCTGTAAAAATTTAAAAAGCTTAATTGCAGAACTGCAACCTCTGAGTAATGGAAAGTGGGGGGAAATTTGGAATGAAGCTGTCACGCTGGCTAGAAACATCTGGTGGCCAAAATCTCTTGCAGAGGAAACCCAGAGAAGTTGCAAGCGAAAGAAAATGACAGACGAGGTCCACGAGAAAGAATTTGAGGATAAAAATGTCGCATTTGATGTAAAATTCAAAAGAGAAGTGTACTAAGCTATTCTAGACCATGTGATCCAGGATAAAACTGTGCGGTTTGAAGCAATACACTAACTTTGTAAAAGTTTCTCTGTTCACAGGAAATTAAGCGTTTTATCTGAAGACGAAATTGAAAAACGGACCAGCACCATGAGCTAGTGGATGAAGCTAAAATGTTCGAACCCATTTTTGATGCGAATTTCGGCAAAGAAACTCCGCAACATTTACAGTTATTTAATACTCTTTAAAGAACTAATCTTAGTTGTTTGTTTCCAAATTTGTACATTGCATCTTTTAAAATAAAGTAAGTTCACTGTATGATGCATCTAGTGGTAGTATCTTTTATAGTTTGTGAATATTTGTCTGCCTATGTTCTAATTGGCAAATAGGTTTCGGCAATTAAAATTCTGTAGTAAAACTCTAGTAGTCTGCAGTAAAACTTTGCATAGTAAAGGGGGCAAAAGAGGGCCCGTGATATTATAGAACACCGGGGCCCGGAACGGCTCTCGGCGGCTCTCGACAGGAGCGGCACTTAAAATGCACTCGCGGAACATTGTATAATTGTCATTCAAACGAATAATTGATTTTTTCTTGGAATAATAAACGTGGACTCGGAAAAGAAAAAGTGTATAAGTGATAAAAGGATGTAGCTGTGAACTCGCTGTTGTTAAATATTTAATATAACTATTTATTTTGATTTATTTATCGAATTATTTACATATCTAGTCTTGAAATAAATTATAATAATTTTATAACTCGTTATTATATCATATAAAATTATAGGCTTGTCATTATACATATTTGTTATATTATAAAGTGCAAGGAAATTTGAAAATGCTACATTACTTAGAATAGTATCCCTCGTGAAAAGAAAGACGAACTTAAGACCACAGTATAGGCAGGTATAGGAATGTCTTAAAGTGATCTTAAACTGATCATTTTTCCGTCGCTAGTGAATAGGCTACCCAGATATATGTATTTGTCAACTTGCTCTAATCTCTCACCATTCAGGATAATGTTGCACATTGTTTTCTCACTTTTTCCTCCAAAAGCCATTACCTTTGTTTTGTTTCAGTTAATTTTGTGGCCCATGGTCTTCATGCTTGTATTAGGTTTATTCAACATTCTCTGCAAGTCCTCGATTGATTCTGCCATGACAATCTTTTCATCTGCGAAAGCCAAACCACGCACCTTCACTATTTCGAGATCTACTCCTTCTTCGTCGAAGAGGGCCATTCTTATACACTTGTCCATATATATGATAAATAGCCATAAGGACATAACGCATCCTTGTTTCACGCCTTGCACAATATCGAACCAGTCGCTCAGTTTTCCATTAACCCTTACACTCGCTTTACTGCCTGCATATATTGTTTGTATTGCTTGTAGGAGCAATTCATGGACGCCAAATGCTTTTTCTAAGTCAACAAATTCACAGAAAACTTTCTTTCCTACTCTTAAGCTTTTTTCTGTGATCTATCTTAAGCTGAATATCTGATCTGTGCATGATCTTCCTGGAATTGCAGTTGTTTTTCTCTCCCTTTCTTTTTTGTATATTGGCACGATTATCGCTTTTCTTCAATCGAATGGGACTTGTCTCGTCGCGATTCATAAATTTATCAATTCTCACACCCTGTGAGGTATGTACTCGCCAACGTATTTAGGTATTTTAGCACTAATACTGCCTACACGAGCAGCCTTACCATTTTTTAAACTCTTACTTGTATCAATAACCTCAGTGACGCAGACATTTTCATTTGGGTTTTCTAATGTATTATTTGCTATCTCGCAGCTCTGTTGCCCTATATCTTCACCTACTAATAATTCTTTAAAAAAGTCTTTTAAAGCATGTACTATACCGTCTGTATCATATAGCATTTCAACTTCATGCTTGTTTCACCTTCATGCTTGTCAATTTCTTCCAAGTGCAAACACGAAATTGTTAGTTAGATTGAAAACAAATTTTTTTGACTTACATTGGATATCTTGATCAATTATGGACTTATTAGCGTTAAATTTTGGAGAATCAATAAAAAGCTATTAAAAAATGCGTTTTCTACATAAAATTTACGCATAAATCATTAGTCGTTCATCGAGGTCTTTTTATTATTTTTTTATCGGTATCGGAATAATACTTGCGAATGTCCTTGTCTAATTCAAAAGTTGAAAAATATTTTTTATCATTGTTGGTCACAGTGGCGTAGCCAAGGGGGATTTTGAGTATTAGAACTACCCCCCCCCCCCACCTTGGGCGTGCGAGTGTAATATTAATGACAAATTTTAACAATAAATATTGTATATTAGGAATAATATAATAATTATGATATACAGGGTGTTTTTTTAACTTGAGACATCGAAATATCTAAAAAAATACGCATCCTATGAAAAACTATCCGTAATAAAAACTTTTTATTTTCGAGGGGGAAAAGCAACTTTGAAAAAATTTACCCTACCCCACCCGTGCAGGAGGCCAGAGTAGGGGTAAATTTGTAATTTCAAATGGGAACCCCAATTTTTAATCACAAATTCAGATTGCCCTTTATGAAATATGTAAGTTTTATTCGATTCTTTTTTATTCGCGATGGATGGCGCTGCAATTGCAAAACATTTAATTGTTGATTATTTCAAGGACTTCGATGAGTTCCCTCGCCTCTTACCATAAAGGTGCTTGATTTCGGTGGGTCACCTCGCCTCTCATAATCGGGGTGCTTTATTTTTGTGAGTCCCCTCGCCTCTCACCGTCGGGGTGCTGGTTTTCGTTTAACATTTTAGAATAAGTGCTCAAAATGTTGGCCTTGCACCTAGATGCACTTGTTAAATCCACACGGCTACGAAGTGTGTCTGGTGTTATTTGTGCACAAGCAGACCTGATTCGCTCGATCATGTTATCACGAGTTCTGGGCACTTCTTGATACACGCGACTCTTTGGATAACCCCACAAATAGAAATCCGGCGCCGTAAGATCTGGCGATCTGGCAGGCCAATTTATCGGACCTCCTCTACCGGCTTAAAGGTCGATATAATGAAATATATTGACCAAGCGAAATAAGATCAACATTAAAATCCGAAATTATCCGCGCGGGCGAGGTTCAAATCGCACAAAACGTGCCCGGAAATCGTGCCTATTCCATTATAGGGTCAATTTTCATAAACAATTAATGAAATGTGACAGTTTAAAGGTCGACATGATGAAATGTATTGACCAAGCGAAAGAAGATCAACAATAAAATCCGAAATTATCCGCGCGGATGAGGTTTAAATCGCACAAAAAGTGCCCTGAAATGCTGTCTATTCCCTTATAGGGTCCATTTTTATACAAAATAAATGAAACGTGTCCTTTTGAAAGTGGATATTATGAAATATATCGACCAAACGAAATACAATCAAAAATAAAATCCAAAATTATCCGCGCGGAAGAGGGTTAAATCGGACCAAATGTGCCCGGAAGTCGTGCCTATTCCCTTATAGGGTCAATTTTCGTAAACAATTATGAAATGTGACAGTTTAAATGTCGACATGATGAAATATATTGACCAAGCGAAAGAAGATCAACAATAAAATCCGAAATTATCAGCGCGGAAGAGGTTCAAATCGCACAAAAGGTGCCCGGAAATCGTGTCTATTCACTTATAGGATCGATTTTCATATACAATTAATGAAATATGACAGTTTAAAGGTCGATTTTACGAAATATATTGACCACGCGCAATAAGATCAACAATAAAATCCGCAATTCGCCGCGCGGACGAGGTTCAAATCGCACGAAAAGTGCCCGGGAATCGTGTCTGTTCCCTTATAGTGTACATTTTCATATACAATTAATGAACTGTGACAGTTTAAAGGTCGATATGATGAAATATATTGACCAAGCGAAAGAAGAGCAGCAATAAAATCCGAAATTATCTGGGCGGACGAGGTTCAAATCGCATAAAAGGTGCCCGGAAATCGTGTCTCTTCCCTCATATTGTCCATTTTCTTATACAATTAATCTAATGTGACAGTTTAAAGGTCGATTTTATGAAATATATTGACCACGCGAAATAAGATCAACAATAAAATTCGATATTATCCGCGCCGACGAGGTTCAAATCGCACAAAAGGTGCCCGGAAATCGTGTCTATTCCCTTACAGGGTGCATTTTCATATACAATTAATGAAACGTGACAGTTTAAAGGTCGATATGATGAAATATATTGACCAAGCGAAATAAGATCAGCAATAAAATCCGAAATTATCCGCGCCGACGAGGTTCAAATCGCAGAAAAGCTGCCCGGAAATCGTGTCCATTCCCTTATAGGGTCAATTTTCACATACAATTAATGAAATGTGACTGTTTAAAGTTCGATATCATGAAATACATTGACCACGCGAAATAAGATCAACAATAAAATCCGAAATTATCCGCGCGGACGAGGTTCAAATCGCAGAAAAGGTGCCCGGAAATCGTGGTTATTCCCTTATAGGATCCATTTTCATATACAATTAATGAAATGTGACAGTTTACAGTTCGATATTATGAAATACATTGACCAAGCGAAACAAGATCAACAATAAAATCCAAAATTATCCGCGCGGACGAGGTTCAAATCGTAGAAAAGGTGCCCGGAAATCGTGTCCATTCCCTGATAGGGTCAATTTTCATATACAATTAATGAAATGTGACTGTTTAAAGTTCGATATCATGAAATACATTGACCAAGCGAAATAAAATCAACAATAAAATCCGAAAGTATCCGCGCGGACGAGGTTCAAATAGCAGAAAAGGTGCCCGGAAATCGTGTCTATTCCCTTACAGGGTGCATTTTCATATACAATTAATGAAATGTGACAGTTTAAAGGTCGATATGATGAAATATATTGTCCAAGCGAAATAATATCAACAATAAAATCCGAAATTATCCACGCGGACGAGGTTCAAATAGCAGAAAAGGTGCCCGGAAATCGTGTCTATTCCCTCACAGGGTGCATTTTCATATACAATTAATGAAATGTGACAGCTTAAAGGTCGATATAATGAAATATATTGACCAAGCGAAATAAGATCAACATTAAAATCCGAAATTATCCGCGCGGATTTGTTCCCAAGAATTTCAAAAGCACTATGGGCCTCAATAACGAAAATAACATTCAAAATTTCAATAGTAAATTTTCGGAGGGAAAATTTTCTGAAGAAATGTTTTTCCCAAAAATGTCAAAAGCACTATGGGCTCCAATAACAACAATAACATTAAAAATTTCGATAGTCAATTTTGTGAGGAAAAATTTTCGGAAGAAAAAATTTTTTCCCAATAATGTCAAAAGAACTATGGGCTTCAATAACAACAATAACATTAAAAATTTCGATATTGAATTTTCTGATTAAAAATTTTCTGGAGAACAAATTTTTTCCCGAATACGTCAAAAACGCAATACGCCTCAATAACAATAATAACATTAAAAATTTCAATGGTAAATTTTCTGAGAAAAAATTTTCTGAAGAAAAATTTTTTTTCAAAAATGTCAAAAGCGCTGTAGGCCTCAATAACAACAATAACATTCAAAATTTCAATAGTAAATTTTCTAAGGAAAAATTTTCTGAAGAAAAAATTTTGTCCGAAAAATGTCAAAAGCGCTATAGGCTTCAATAACAACAATAACATTCAAAATTTCGTTAGAAAATTTTATTAGGAAAAATTTTCCAGAGAAAAAATTTCTTCCCAAAAATGTCAAATGCACTACCAGCGTCAATAACAACAATAACATTTAAAATTTCTATCGTAAATTTTCTGAGGAAAAATTTTCTAAAGGAAAAAATTTCCTCCAAAAATTTCAAGAGCGCTATGGGCCTCAAAAACAACAATAACATTAAAAATTTCGACCTTAAATTTTCTTAGGAAGAATTTTATGAAGAAAAATTTTTTTACCAAAAATGTCAAAAGCGCTATAGGCTTCAATAACAACAATAACATTAAAAATTTCGATCGTAAATTTTCTCAGGAAAAATTTCCTGAAGAAAAAATTCGTTCCCAAGAATTTCAAAAGCACTATGGGCCTCAATAACAACAATAACATTCAAAATATCGATAGTAAATTTTCTGAGGAAAAATCTTCTGAAGAAAAAATTTTGTCCCAAAAATGTCAAAAGCGCTATGGGCCTCAATAACAACAATAACATTAAAAATGTTGATAGTAAATTTTCTGAGGAAAACTTTTCTGGAGAAAAAAATTTTTTCCCAAAAATTTCAATAGCGCTATGGGCCTCAATAACAACAATAACATTACAAATGTTGATAGTAAATTGTTTGAGGAAAAAATTTTTACCCAAAAATGTCGAAAACACTATCTTCTTCAATAACAACAATAACATTAAAAATTTCGATAGTAAATTTTCTGAGGATAAATTTTCTAAAGAAAAAATGTTTTCCCAAATATGTCAAAAGAACTATGAGCTTCAATAACAACAATAACATTAAAAATTTCGATCGTAAATTTTCTGAGGAAAAAGTTTCTGGAGAAAAAAATTTTTTCCCAAAAATTTCAATAGCGCTATGGGCCTCAATAACAACAATAACATTAAAAATGTTGATAGTAAATTGTCTGAGGAAAAAATTTTTACCCAAAAATGTCGAAAACACTATCTTCTTCAATAACAACAATAACATTTAAAATTTCGATAGTAAATTCTCTGAGGAAAAATTTTCTGGAGAAAAAATTTTTTCCCAAAAATTTCAAAAGCGCTATGGGCCTCAATAACAAGAATAACATTAAAAATTTCTATGGTAAATTTTCTGAGGAAAAATTTTCTGAAGCAAAGATTTTTTACCAAAAATGTCAAAAGCGCTATAGGCTTCAATTACAACAATAACATTTAAAATTTCGATCCTAAATTTTCTGAGGAAAAATTTTCTAAAGAAAAAATTTTTTCCCAAAAATTTCAAAAGCGCTATGGGCCTCAATAACAACAATAACATTCAAAATTTCAATAGTAAATTTTCTGAGGAAGAATTTTCTGAAGAAAATTTTTTTTATCAAAAATGCCAAAAGCGCTATAGGCTTCAATAACAACAATAACATTAAAAATTTCCATAGTAAATTTTCTGAGGAAAAATTTTCTGAAGAAAAAATTTGTTCCCAAGAATTTCAAAAGCACTATGGGCCTCAATTGATAATATCAACTTTCCAGCTGTTACATATTCTTAATTTTACATCAAAATCGACCAATTAGTGGACTTACACGGTGTTCCGGGCACATTTTGTCCGATAGGATCTTTGTCCGCACGCATATTCTAATATTTTTTGGTTGAGTTTACTTTATTTCGTTATTATACTTGGTAATATCAACTTTCCAGCTGTTACATATTCCTAATTTGACTTCAAAATCGACCTATAAGTGGACTCACATGATTTCCGGGAACATTTTGTCCCATAGGACCTTTGTCCGCACGCATATTTTAAAAATTTTTGGTTGAGTTTACTTTGTTTAGTTATTGTACTTCACAATATCAACTTTCCAACTGTTATACATTCTTAATTTGACATCAAAATCGACTTAAAAGTGGACCTACACGGTTTTCCGGGCACTTTTTGTCCCATAGGACCTTTGTCCGCACGCATATTTTAAGATTTTTTGGTTGAGTTCACTTTGTTAAGCTATTATACTTCATAATATCAACTTTCTAGCTGTTACATATTCTTAAGTTTACATGAAAATCGACCAATTAGTGGACTTACACGGTTTTCCGGGCACATTTTGTCGGATAAGACCTTTGTCCACACGCATATTTTCAGATTCTTTTGTTGAGTTTACGTTGTTTAGTTATTGTGCTTGATAATATCAACTTTCTAGCTGTTACATATTTTTAATATTACATCAAAATCGACCAATTAGTGGACTTACACGGTTTTCCGGGCACATTTTCCCCGATAGGTCCTTTGTCCGCACGCATATTTTAAGATTTTTTTGTTCAGTTTACTTTCTTTAGTTATTATACTTGATAATATCAACCTTCCAGCTGTTACATAGTCTTAATTTTACATCAAAATCGACCAATTAGTGGACTTACGCGGTGTTCCAGGCACATTTTGTCCGATAGGACGTTTGCCCGCATGCATATTTTAAGATTTTTTTGTTGAGTTTACTTTCTTTAATTATTACACTTGATAATATCAACTTTCCAGCTGTTACATATTCTTAATTTTACATCAAAATCTACCAATTAGTGGACTTACACGATGTTCCGGGCACATTTTGTCCGATAGGACCTTTGTCCGCACGCATATTTTAAGATTTTTTGGTTGAGTGTACTTTCTTTCGTCATTATACTTGGTAATGTCAACTTTCCAGCTGTTAAATGTTCTTAATTGTACCTCAAAATCGACCAATTAGTGGACTTACACGGTTTTCCGGGCACATTTTGGCCAATAGGACCTTTGTCCGCACGCATATTTTAAGATTTTTTTGTTGTGCTGAATTTCTTTAGCTATTATACTTGGTAATATCAACTTTTCAGGTGTTACATATTCTTAATTTGACATCAAAATCAACCTATATGTGGACTTACACGGTTTTCCGGGAACATTTTGTCCCATAGGACCTTTGTCCGCACGCATATTTTAAGATTTTTTTGTTGAGTTTACTTTCTTTAGTTATTTTACTTGGTAATATCCACTTTCCAGCGGTTACATATTCTTAATTTGACATCAAAATCGACCTATAAGTGGACTCACACGGTTTTCCGGGAACATTTTGTCCCATAGGACCTTTTTCCGCACGCATATTTTCAGATTTTTTGTTTAAGTTTACTTTGTATAGTTATTGTACTTGATAATATCAACTTTCCAGCAGTTACATATTCTCAATTTTACATCAAAATCTACCAATTAGTGGATTGACACGGTTTTCCGGGCACATTTTGTCCCATAGGGCCTTTGCCCGCACGCGTATTTTTAGATTTTTTTGTCGAGCTTACTTTCTTTAGTTATTGTACTTGATAATATCAACTTTCCAGCTGTTACATATTCTTAATTTCACATCAAAATCGACCTATAAGTAGGCTTACACGGTTTTCTGGGCACATTTTGTCCGATAGGACCTTTGTCTGCACGCATATTTTAAGATTTTTTGGTTGAGTTTGCTTTGTTTAGTTATTGTATTTGGTAATATCAACTTTCCAGCTGTTACATATTCTTATTTTACATCAAAATCGACCAATTAGTGGACTTACACGGTTGGAAAATGCAGATTTTTGTAGATTTCGAAAAATAATGTAGAAGATTTTAAAGCAAATGTTTTCGATTTCGCAAGTTCAAAAATAAAAAAAAACTTGCAACAGTTTTTAAAAATATAGAACAAAATGTATATTGTCGATTTCCTAATAGTTCTGGCAAAATTAAAGAACAATTAATTAATTTCCAGAGAATATTAAAAAAAATTTCAAAAGGTCGAGGGGCAATTTTTTAATTTAGCAGAATGTTTGACAGATTTAAGGAAAAATACGAAACATTTTTAAAAATATTTAGAATCTTTAGAAGTTTGCGCAGAGTTTTTTTTTAATTTTAGACAAAACTTGCGTTATTTTAAAAGAAATGTAGAAGTTTCAAAAAGATCTAAAAATAATTAAAAATTTGAAAATATTTCAAAAAATTTTTAATGAAATGTAAGTTTTAGATATTTTTCAAAAGTTTTGAGAAAACAAAAAACTGTTTTCAAGATTCCTGGGAAGATTATAAATGATGTTTTTTAAATAATTCTTGAGGAAAATTCCTAAAGATTTCTAAATGTAGAAAAAAAAATCTGGAAGATTTCTAGTTAAGATTTTTATTTTAAAAGATTTGTCAAAATTTAAGGAATGATTCTAGTCAGTTAAAAGGATGTTTAAAAATACTTTTCGTGGTAGAAATGTTACTCTTTCAGTTAAAAATGCAATTGTTTGTTTAAAAATTATATAGGAATGGATCGTTTTCAGTTGAAAATTTATGTTTTGTATTAACTATTGATCTTATTTAGTAGAAAATTAATTTTCTTGGTTGAAAATTCATATTTTTTCTATGAAATTTAATTGATCGTTCGAAAATTATTTTTTTGTTCAACATTAATATTTTTGGATTGAGAATTCAACTCTTTGATTAAAAATGCAAATATTTGGTTGAAAACTCGTCTTTTTCTAATGAATTACACTCTTTTTCATCTAAAATCAGAATACTTTTTAGTTGAAAAATTGACTATTACATTCTTTGTTGAAAGTTCATTTTTTTCTGAAAATTCAACTATTTAGGTAAAAGTGCGGTTATGATGATTGACTTAGAATCTGTTGATACATAGAATTAAAAAAAATCATGACAATGAGGGGACGAAAATAGACTTATGATATAGAAATAAATTTTTTCAAATAAAATTAATGTATATATCATATTGCACTCAACATGAACAACTTTAAATTCGTAAGATTTCAAGCCGAAATATATATTGAATTTTCAACAAACAAGATTAATTTTCTATTTAAGAAGACGAATTTTCAAAAAATACATAAATTTTCAACTTCAAAAGAATAAATTTGTAACCAAAAATGGAATAGTGAAATTTTCAGATGAAAAATTTATTTTTATAAAAAAAACAATTTGTAACAAAAAAAAGTTAAATTTTAAACTAAAGAGGTGAATGTTGGAAAAATGTACATTTTTAATAAACTTGTTCAATTTTTAACCAAGTAGTTGAATTTCCAACTTAACAATATGCATTTTTAACCAAATAGATGAATTCTGAACCAAAAAGATGAAGTTTCCGGCAAGGAGATTACTGTTCTACGAAAAAACACGAATTTTTAACAAAATATATTAATTTTTAACAAGGCTGTTAATGATGATGAATAATGTACAAAATGGTTAAATTTTCAACCAGAAATATGATGTTTTTAAGAAAAAGGGTTATTTTCCACCAAAAACTAAAATTTGTATTAGAATTATCAAATAATGGTGAACCCAATACTTTTTATTTTCTACCAAATTTTAGAATCCTTAATTAAACCAAATTACTTGATAACCAAACAGTTGTAGTTTAAACCAAAAAATATAAAATTTCAACCGAGAAGATTAATTTTCTACCAAAAAAGAAGAATTTTTAACAAAATACATGAATTTGTACCTAGAAAACATCAATTTTTCATAAAAAATCAATTTTCAACCTAGAGTGGAATAGTTACATTGTTAGTTAAAATTTTTTTTCTCAATAAAAAAAACAACAAATTTCTAACAAAATAGTTACATCTTTAACAAAAGAGATCAATTTTCTACTGAAATGATGAAAAAAAACAGTTGAATTAAAACAAAAATGAAAAATGTCCACAGAAAGGTTGAATTTCCACCAAAAAGATTTTTCAGCCAAGAAAGAAACAAAAATTTTAACCAAATTGTTGAATTTTCAAGTCAAAAATATTTTTTGCTATAAAAAATAGAAAACTTTTGTAAACTTCTACTTTGAAACGTTCTTTCAGTGGACTTTGTTGAGTGCTGAGGGGAAAACAATGGATCAAATGCATGGGATTCGGCCCATTTTTGCCCTATTTTGCTAATATCTTCGAAAAACCTAATTTTTTAAATATAAGTTTACTTGAAAAATCGTTTTTATTTTTTAAGTACTATTTAATGAAATTATAAAGAGATAATAATTATTATTCATTACGAAGATATTACAAAAATAAAGTTTTGTCCGATGCATTCGGTCCATTGTTTTCCCCTCAGCACACAACGAAGTGAAGTTAGCTGATGGTTGTTGTGAAAATACCTAATGGGTTTCTTTACCACTCACCAGAGTGCGCGATCTGTTCCGGTCCGAGTTCTGCGAAAATTTAAAATTAATATATAAAAAATAGCGTTTTTTATATAAATTAACATTAAAAGTTCATAGTTGATTTATACAATAAAGTAAACATAACACTGAAAAAATAACACTGTCTACTGAAAAAATTCAAAGTACGTGTTTTGATAACATTCTCTACTTTTTTTTTTACCAAATAGTAGAATTTTCAAGTAAAAATAAATAGTTCAATTTTCAACCAAAATGTTGAGTTTTGAAACAAGAAGATTAAGTTTCTACAACAAAGACAAATTTTCAACGAAATACATAAATTTACAACTAAATATTTGAAGTTCTAACAAAAAAAGGCAAATTTTCTACTAAAAGAAAACGAATTTTCACCAAAATTGGTAAATTTTCAACAAAGAAAAACAAAAATTTCATCCAAAAATGTAATAGTGAAATTTTCAGAGAAAAAAATTTAATTTCCACGAATATATACAATTTTCAAGAAAAGAAGTAAATTTTCAACTAAAAAAGAAAATATTTTCAACCGCAAATAGAATAGTTTAATTTTATGTTTGAAAAATTAATTTTCAAACAAAAAAGCGATTTTTTTAATAGAATAGTTTAATTTTCAACTAAAGTAATGAATCTTCAACCAAAAAGTTACTTGTTTACAAAGTAGTAACCCTTTGAAACAAAAAAGATGAATTTTCAGCAAAAAAGTGAATAGTTCATATTCCAACCAAAAAATATTTTATTATTAAATAAAAAATAATTTAATTTAAACAAAAAAGACGAACTTCAAATAAAATACTTAATTTTTAAGTTCGAAAATTAATTTTCAACAACAAAAATATCAATAAAATAGTTAAATTTTCATCGAAAGAAATGAATTTGCAACTAAAAAGATTAATTTTAAGCTAAAAATTAATTTTTCACAACAAAAAATATTTTTAACAAAGTAGTTACACTTTCAACACATTAGTTAAATTTTTAACCAAGTAAATTAATTTTTAATTAAAATAAATGAATTTGCAAACAAGAGGAATAATTATCCAAAAAAAGTAAATTTTCAAACACAAAGTTGAATTTTCAACTAAAAAGATCAATTTTCAAGAAAAGAAAATCGAGTTTTTAAAAAACTAGTTAAATTTTCAACCGAAAAATGATTTTTTAACCAAATGGATTAATTGTTAAGTATAAAAATTAATTTTGAACAAAAAAAAACGAATTTTCAACAAAATACATGAATTTTCTTCCAAATGGTTAATTTTTAAATTAAAAGAGGCGAATTTTTAACCAAAAACGAACAAATTAAATTTCCAGTTAATCAATTTTTAACGAAAAAAACTGATTATCATAAAAATAGTTGATTTTAAACCAAAGAATTGAATCTTTAGCAAACAGCGTAAAATTTAGTTGATATTTCAACAACAAATATTTTAAATTAAAAGCCGTTGATTTCAACCAAAAAGGACGAATTTTCAAGAAATGATGTAATTTTTCAAATAAAAAAGATCAGTTTTTAACCAAAAATAAAACAAAAACAAATAAAAGACAAATTTTCAACCACTACAAGTGGATTAATCTGGACTACAAGTTGATTAAACTGGACTACAAGTGAAATAATCTGGATAACAATTAGAATGATCTGGATTACAAGTGGATTAAGCTGGATTACAAGTGTATAACCTGGATTGCAAGTAGATTATCTGGATTCCAAGAGGATTATCTGAATAACAAGTAGTTTAAGCTGGATGACAAGTGGATCACAAGTGGATCAAGCGGGATTAAGTGTGGATTAAGCTGCAATACAAGTGAATTATGCTGGGCTATAAGTAGATTAACCTGGATTACAAGTAGATTAGCTGGATTACAAGTGGATTATCTGTATTACAAATGGATTATTCTGGATTACAGGTAAATTACAAAAAAATCACAATTGGATTACAAGTAGAATATCTGGATCACAGTTGGATTATTCTATATTACAAGTGGATTATTCTGAATTACAAGTGGATTAATCTGCATCTACGTTGGATTAATACTGGATTACAAGTGGATAAAGCTGGATTACGAGTGGACTAATCTGAATTACAAGAAGAATAATCTGAATTACAAGTGGATTATATGGAGAACACGTAGATTAAGCTGGATTACAGGTGGATTAATCCAGATTACAAGTGGATTAAGCCGGATTACAATTGAAATAATCTGGGTTAACAGTGGATTAATACTTATTCACAAGTTGACTGAGGTGGATTACGAGTGGATTATTCTAAATTACAAGTGGATTAGAAGTGGATTATCAGGATTACAAGTAGATTAAGCGGATTAAAAGTGGATTCGTTGGATTACAAGTGCATCAAGCTGGATGACAAGTGGATTAATCCCTATTACATCGAATTTGTCAGACACGATGTGAAAAGTATTGTGCTTGACAAGTGAATAGCTGTTAAAAAATTGTAGTAAAAATTCTATTTGGTATAAAAGATATTTAGGAATTTTAGAATTTTCAAAAAGATTGAAAATATTTCAAAACTTGAAAAGATGTCCGAAAATATAAGAAATAATTTAATATTTATTGAAAACTTCTAAAAGTCCTAAACATCTTTTTCACCAACACGCGTGTGTGGAATATCTGGACTACAAGTGGATTATCTGCATAAGAACTAGATTAAGCTGGATTACCAGTGGATGAAGAGTGGATTAAGCTGGATCGCAAGTGGATAATCGGGATTACAAGTGAATTGCCTGAATTGAAAGTGGATTGATCTGGATTAAGAATAGAATAATCTGGATAAAAGTGAATGACAAGTGGATTATAAGTGGACTACAAGTGGATTATGCTGGACTACAAGTGGATTATGCTGGACTACAAGTAGATTAACCTGGATTACAAGTAGATTATCTGGATTACTAGTGGATTAGCTGGATTACAAGTGGATTATCTGGATTACAAGTGGATTATCTGGATAACGAGTGAATTATATGGATGACAAGTGGGTTATTCTGTATAACAAGTAGATTACAAGTAGATTGAGCTGGATTACAAGTGGATTAATCGGAATTACAAGCAGATCAATCTGACGTACATGTGGATTAATCTGAGTTACAAGTAGATTACAATAGGATTAAAATGGATTTGGAGTGGATTAGCTGGATTGAAAGTAAATAGCAGAAAGATCACAAGTGGATTACAAGTAGATTATCTGGATTACAAGTGGATTAATATATACTACAAGTGTATTAATCTGAATTACAAGTGGATTATTATGGATTACAAGTGGATAGAGCTAAATTACGAGTGGATTAATCTGAATTACAAGTAGAATAATCTAAATTACAAGTGGATTACTCTGAATTAAAAGTGGATTAATCTGGATCAACAGTGGATTAATACTGATTTACAAGTGGATTAAGCTGGATTACGAGTGGAATTATCTGAATTACTAGTAGATTAATCTGAATTACAAGTGGATTGATCTGAGTTACAAGTGGATTACAACAGGAATAATCTGGATTAGAAGTGGATTAGTTAGATGATAAGTGAGTTGAGCAGATTACAAGTGTATTAGTGAGAATTACAGCTGGATTAATACTGGTTTACAAGGGGATTAAACTGGATTACGATTGGATTCTATCGGCCTCAATAAAAACAATAACATTACAATTTTCGATAGTAAATTTTCTGAGGAAAAATTTTCTGGCGATAAATTTTCCCCATAAATGTCAAGAGCGCTATCGGCTTCAATAACAGCAATAACATCCAAAATTTTGATAGTAAATTTTCTGCCGAAAAATTTTCTGGAGAAAATTTTTTTTTCGCAAAAATGTCAAAAGCGCTATAGGCCTCAATAACAAAAATAACAAAAATTTCGATAGTAAATTTTCTGAGGCAAAATTTTCTGGCGAAAAAACTTTTCCCAAAAATGTCAAAAGCGCTATCGGCTTCAATAACAACAATAACATTAAAAATTTAGATAGTAAATTTTCTAAGGGAAAATTTTCTGAAGAAAAAATGTTTTCCCAAAAATGTAAAAAGCGCTACCGCCCTCAATAACAACAATAACTTTTGAAATGTCGATAGTAAAATTTCTGAGGACAAATTTTCTGAGGAAAAAAATTTTTCGCAAAAATGTCAAAAGCACCATCAGCTTCAATAACAATAATAACATTAAAAATTTCGAAAGTAAATTTTCTGAGGAAAAATTTTCTGAAGAAAAAATTTTTTCCCAAAAATGTCAAAAGCGCTATTGGCTCCAATGACAGCAATAACATTAAAAATTTCGATAGTAAATTTTCTGAGGAAAAATTTTCAAAAAAAAAATATTTTCGCAAAAATGTCAAAAGCGCTATAGGCCTGAATAACAACAATAACAAAAATTTCGATAGTGAATTTTCTGAGGCCAAATTTTCTGGCGAAAAAATTTTTCCCAAAAATGTCAAAAGCGCTATCAGCTTCAATAACAACGATAAAATTAAAAATTTCGATAGTAAATTTTCTGAGGAAAAATTTTCTGAAAAAAAAATTTGTTCCCAAAAATGTCAAAAGCGCTATCGGCCTCAACAAAAACAATAAGTTTCAAAATTTCGATGATAACTTTTCGGCGGAAAAATTTTCTGAAGAAAAAGTTTTTTCTCAGAAATATCAAAGGCACTATCGGCTTCAATAACAACAATAACATTCCAAATTTCGATAGTAAATTTTCCGAAGAAAAATTTTCTGAAGTAAAAATATTTTCCTAAAAATGTCAAAAGCAATATCGGCTTAATAACAACAATAACATCCAAAATTTCGATATTAAATTTTCTGCCTAGAAATTTTCTGAAGAAAAATTTTTTCCCAAAAATGTCAAAAGCGCTATCGCCCTCAATAACAACAATAACTTTTAAAATTACGATAGTAAATTTTCAGAGGAAAAAAATTTTTTTCAAAAATGTCAAAAGCAGCATCAGCTTCAATAACAACAATAACATAAAAAATTTCGATAGTAAATTTTCTGAAGAAAAAATTTGTTTCCAAAAATGTCAAAAGCGCTATCGGCTTCAATGACAACAATAACATTAAAAATTTCGATAGTAAATTTTCGCAGGAAAAATTTTCTGAAAAAAATTTTTTTTCGCAAAAATGTCAAAAGCGCTATAGGACTCAATAATAACAATAACAAGAATTTCGATGATAAATTTTCTGAGGCAAAATTTTCTGGCGAAAAAATTTTTCCAAAAATGTCAAAAGCGCTATCAGCTTCAATAACAACAATAACATTAAAAAATTCGATAGTAAATTTTCTGAGGGAAAATTTTCTGAAGCAAAAATTTTTTCCCAAAAATGTCAAAAGCGCTATCGGCATCAAACCAACAACAACTTTCAAAATTTCGATAGGAAATTTTCTGCGAAAAAATTTTCTGAAGAAAAAATATTTCCCAAAAATGTCAAAAGCGCTATCGCCCACAATAAAAACAATAACATGAACAATTTCGATGGTAAATTTTCTGCGGAAAACTTTTCTGAAGAATAAATTTTTTTCGCAAAAATGTCAAAAGCGCTATAGGCCTCAATAATAACAACAACAAAAATTTCTATGATAAACTTTCTAAGCAAAATTTTCTGGCAAAAAAATGTTACCCAAAAATGTCAAGAGCGCTATCAGCTTCAATAACAACAATAACATTAAAAATTTCGATGGTAAATTTTCTGAGGGAAAATGGAATATGAAGGAATTCTAAGAAGATGTTAAAGGGGATTTTAATTTAAAAAGCAGTAAGAGTGGATGGAAAAGGGGGTCCTTGATGAAAAAGGAGACATGGAGGATGGAAAAGGGGATTTTGGATGTAAAAAGGAGTCTGGGAGAGTGAAAAATGGGATTTTGGATTTAAAAAGGACTTGGAGACGATAGAAAGGTGGATTTTTGAATTGAAAAGTAGTCCGATGGTATGAAAATTGGGATTTTTCCTTGCAAAAAGAATCCAAAGAGATAGAAAAGAAGATTTTGGATTTAAAATGGTGTCTGAGAGGATGATAAAAAGGAATTTGAATTGCAAAAAGAGTCAAAGGGTATCTGATGGGCTGTAAAGAGTATTTTGGGTTACAGAAGGAGTCTGAGAGTATTGAAAAGAGAATTTTAGATTGTAAAAGCAGCTTGTGTGAATTAAAAGAAGGACTTTGGATTGAAAAAGTAGTCTGAGGGGTTTGAAAAGGGATTTTGGAATGAAGAATGAGTCTGAGGGTATTGGAAGGGGATTTTGGTTTAATAAAGGAGACTGACTGAATGGAAAAGGGGACCTTGAATTTAAAAAGTAGTCTGAAAGGATTAAAAAGTGGATTGTTAAATTAAAAAGCAGTCTGAGAGGATGGAAATAGGGATTTTTGATTTTAAAGGAAGTCTGCGAGGGTAAAAAGGGGGATTTAAATTCAAGTGAGTCTCAGAGTATGGGAAAGAGGATTTTGGGTTGCAAAAGATGTCTGAGAGGTTGTAAATGGTATTTTGGAATATAGATGAAGTCTGAAGGTATTGAAAGGGGATTTTGGACTATAAAAAAGTCTGGCTGATGAAAAAGGGGATCTTGGATTATAAAAGGAGACTGACTGAATGGAAAAGTGGATTTTGCAATTAAAAAGCAGTCTGAGAGGATTAAAAAGTGGATTGTGGAATTGAAAAGAAGTCTGAGATGACGTAAATAGGGATTTTTTATTTGAAAAAAAGTCTGAGGGGGTGAAAAGGGGTATTTTTGATATGAGACGAGTGTTAGAGTATAGAAAAGAAGATTTTGGGTAGCAAAAAATGTCTGAGAGGTTTTAGAGGGTATTTTGGAATATAGAAGGAGTCTAAGGGTATTGAAATGAGATTTTGGATCATAAAAAAGTCTGACTAATGAAAAAGGGCATCTTGGATTATGGAAGGAGGCTGACTGAATGATAGAGGGGATTTCGGAATTAAAAAGGAGTCTGACAGAATGTAAATAGGGATTTTTTATTTGAAAAGAAGTCTGAGAGGGTGAAAAGGGGGATCTTGGATTATAAAAAGAGACTGACTGAATGGAAAAGGGGATTTTTGAATTAAAAAGGAGTATGAGGGTATTAAAAAGTGGATTGTGGAATGAAAAAGCAGTCTGAGAGGATGTAAATATTGATTTTTTATTTGAAAAGAAGTCTGAGAGGGTGAAAAGGGTTATTTTTAATTCAAGATGAGTGTTAGTGTAAAGAAAAAAGGATTTAGGATTGCAAAATGTGTCTGAAGGGTTTGAAAGGGGATTTTAGATTATAAAGAAAGTATGCCGGATGAAAAAGGGGATCTTGGATTATAAAAGGAGACTGACTGAATGGAAAAGGGGATTTTTTATTCACAAAGGAGCCTGAGAGGGTTCAAAAGTGGATTGTGGAATCAAAAAGCAGTCTGAGAGGATGGAAATAGGGATTTTTGATTTTAAAAGAAGTCTGAAAGAGGGAAAAGGGGGATTTCGAATTCAAGATGAGTCGAAGAGTATAGAAACGTGGATTAAAATGGGAGAAAAAGGTAATTTTGGATTTAAAAAGGTGGTGGGGGTGGTTCAAAGAGGGATTTTATATTATAAAAGAAGTCTGAGGAGATGGAAGTAAATCTTTTTGATTTGAAAAGAAGTCTGAGAGGATGGAAAGGGGGATTTTGAATTCAAGATGAGTGTTAAGGTATAAAAAAGAGGATTTTGGATTGCAAAATGGAAAAGGGGATTTTGGATTTAAAAAAAGTCGAGAGAGGTTTAAAAGGGGATTTTATAATATGGAAGAAGTCTAAGGGTTTCAACTAAAATTGTGAATTTTTAACTGGAATACTTGAATTTTCAACCAAAAAGATGAATTTCCAAACAAGAAAATTAATTTTTATAAAAAAAGATCAATTTTCTACCTAATACTAACTTTAACCTACTATTAATTTTCTATTAATTTTTCAACAAATTACATGAATTTTGAACGAAATAATTGATTTTTTTAACAAAAAATATCAGTTTTGGACATAACAATTCAATTTTTCAATTTCGTTTTTCAGGTAAACAAATTAATTTTCAACCAAGCTTATAAATTTTCAACTAAAATGATGAATTATTGACTGGAATAGTTCAATTTTCAATTAAAAATGGTAATTTTTCGACATGAAATTGGATGGTTTGATTTTAAATTTTTAATTATGTTTAACTGAAGAGATGAGTTGAATTTTCAACTAAAATTGTGAATTTTTAACTGGAATACTTGAATTTTCAACCAAAAAGATGAATTTCCAAACAAGAAAATCAATTTTGATGAAAAAAGATTAAATTTCTACCAAAAAAGAAGATTTTTCCACAAATTACATGAATTTTTAACAAAATATTTGATTTTTTACCAAAAAATATATGTTTTTGACATAAAAATTCAATTTATCAGTTTCAATTTTCGATTTAATAAATTAATTTTTAACCAAGCTTATAAATTTTTAACTAAAATGATGAATCATTGACTCAAATAGTTTGATTTCCAACTAAAAATGGTAATTCTTCTACCTAAAATTGTATGGTTCAATTTTAAATAGTTCATTATGATAAACTAAAGAGATGAATTTTTAACTAAAATGTTAGAATATTCAATTGGAATAATTACATTTTCAGTTGGAAAAAAATTGATTTTCTGTTAAAGAAAAAACGAATTTTTAACAAAATAGCTCACTTTTCGACCAAAGAGATCAATTTTTAATTGAAATGATAATTCTTGAACCAACAAAAATTAATGTTTCACAAAAGAGTTCAAATTTCAACTCATAAAATTAAATTTGTATTCCAAAAAAGATGAATTTTTAACGAAAAACAAGTAGTTGTTATCCCAAACAAAAAAAAAATAATTTTTAATCAGAAACAGTTGGATTCAATTTAAAAAAAAACTACTTTTCGACATGAGTTTAATTATCAACCAAAAAGTTGTATTTTCAATTAGAGTTGTACATTTTTAACTGAAATACTTAAATTTCCAACCACAAAGATAAATTATAAATAAGAAAATTAGTTTTTATACAAGAAGAATAATTTTCTACCAAAAAAGACGATTTTTTAACAAATTGCATCAATTTTTCACGAAATATTTGATTGTTTAACAAAAAGTATTAGTTTTCGATATGAAAATTTGATTTTTTAGCTTCATTTTTCAGTTTAAATATTAATTTTCAACTGAGCTTATAAATTTTCAACTTATATGATGAATCATTAACTGGAATAGTTTAATTTTCAACTAAAAATGGTAATTTTTCGACCTGAAATTGTGTGGTTCAATTTTAAATTTTTTATTACATTCAACTAAAGAGATGAATTTTCAACTACAATGTTAGAATATATAATTGGAATAATTACATTCTCAGTTGAAATAAAACTAATAATTTTCTGTCGAAGAAAAAACAAATTTTTAACAAAATAGCTCACTTTTCAGCCAAAGAGATACACTTTTCATTGAAATGATGAATATCGAAACAAAAAAAATTAATGTTTAACAAAAGAGTTTAAATTTCAACTCACAAAATTAAGGCAGGATTCTACTTTCGAACGCGCGAAAAAAATTCTATTTTTGTAAATTTTTGTTTGAAGCATTAAAAAAAATATTGATGTAGGGTTTGTTATGCTTGATAAATATACTCTTCAAATACATTTGAAATTTTTTTTAGTTTATTTTATGCGCTCTATATGCATTTAAATGGCACTTTCTCGAAACCACTTTTTTGACCGCTTGTTAAAAAAATCTCCGAAACTACAGAATCGATTGGTCTGAAATTTGTACCATATATTCTATACATATACATCAACCGGTGGTAGTAGATTTATATAAAAATATTATTTTGTCTATTATTTCGAATACAGAGAATTCCTTTAATTAAGAGATTCCCTTGAATCCAGAGAATTCCTTGAATTCAGAGAATGCCTTGAGTTCGAAGAAATCCTTGAATTCAAAGAATTCCTTGAATTTAGAGAATTCCTTGAATTTGGAGAATCCCTTTAATTCAGAGAATGTCTTGAATTCAGAGAAATCCTTGAATTCATAGAATTCCTTGAATTTAGAGAATTTCTGAGATTCAAAGAATTCCTTGAATTCAGAAAATTCCTAGAATTTAGAGAATTCCTTGATTTCAGAGAATTCCTCGAATTCAAAGACTTCCTTGAATTCAGAGAATTGCTTGAATTCAGGGAATGACTCCAGTTCTGCGAATTATTTGAATTTTTCGAATTGTTTAAATTCAGGGAATTACTTAAATACTTCGAATTACTCGAATTTCCCGAATTCTTTGAATTACTTGAATCGTTTAAATAACTTGAATTTGGAGAATTACTTGAATTATTTGAATAATTTGAATTCAGAGCGTTTCTCGAATTTTTCGAATTACTTGCATTCGTCGATTTAGTCTAGTTACTTGAATTCCTTGAATTCTACGGTTTACTCTAACTACTTGAACTCTGCGATTGACTTGAATATTCAAAATTCTTGGACTTTTTTGAATTTTTCGAATTACATGAATTTAAAGCATTTCTTGTGTTCAGAGAATTATTCGAATTCTTTAAATTACTGAAATTCATGGAATTATTTGAATTCTTTAATTATTAGAATTTTTCGATTTACTCGAATTCCACGATATACTTGAATTCTTTGAATTATTTTAATTATTCGAATCACTAGAATTCTTTGATTTAATCTATTCAAGCTATTCAAATTACTTGAATTCTTCAAGTTATTCAAATCACTTGAATTCCTCAAGTTATTCAAATTACTTGAATTTTTCGAATTACTGGAATTCTTCGATTTAATCGACTTACTTCAATTCTTCGGGCGAATTTTGCGAATTATTCTAATTCTTCGATTTACTCAAAATTACTTTAATTCTATGACTTAGTCGAATTCTTCTAATTACATGAATTACTTGAATTCATCAAATTACTTGAATTCTTCGATTTAATTCATTCCTGCGAATTGCTTGAATTCTTCGATTTAATAGAATAACTTGAATTCTTCGATTTAATAGAATAACTTGAATTCTTCGATTTACTCGAATTACTTGCATTCTTCGATTTAATCGAATTACTTGAAATTTTCGATTCAATCGAATACTTCGAATTACTTGAATTCCTCGATTTAATAGAATTACTTGAATTCTTCGATTTAGTCGAATTCTTCGAGTTATTTGAATTCGTCGAATTACTCGAATTCTTCGAAAAACTTGAATTTTTCGAATTGCTTGAATTCTTCGATTTAATCGAATTACTTGAATTCTTCGATTTAATCGAATTACTTGAATTCTTGGATTTAGTCGAATAACGTGAGTTATTCGAGTTACTCAAATGACTTGAAATAATAGTTCGGTTCCGGACCCGTTATCTCAAGAATTTAAAATGCACGGTTGTGGACTCGAACCCTTAAGAACTAGAAGGGTCCAGGTTCTGACCCGCACCCTCAAGAATTATAACTATCCAGTTCGCACCCGAACTGGTCTAACCTAAAACGTTCCGATTCCTGGTCTTTTCATCTTTTTTTTTTTTGCAAGATTGAAGTTTGAAACAATTGAAGCAATGCACCATCCGAATCAATTAGTTCGCTATCTCGGATCATTTATCAATCTGAAGTTAGCAAACTAAACAACACAGAAACTGGTACTAAAGAAGACTATTTGTGAGATCATATTAGAACACCCAAAAAAGGATCTCAGATGAAAATGAATGACTAGTTTTTACTGTGAAATATGCATTTTTTGGTGATGCTAATAATATTTTACTTGTCTTAATAAGTTGAAAATTAGAATAAGTGCTCTGCGGAAAATTTCTGTTTCGCAAAATGATGATAAATCATTATTAATATAGTATATATAGTTAAAAGTTTGTCATAAGGACAACCGCAGGATTTCGCCGGGAGCAGGTGCTAATCTTAAAAATTGCAAATTGTATTATCAACATTCGGTGGTGATGTCTTTGCAATAGTCGAGAGTAGTGATGTTCTTGCTGGAATATATGCATATAGTCCTCGCGCTAAAAGTGGCGGACGGGCAAAAATAAACATGGAAAGCGGCACAATTACCTCCTTGACCCCAGATGAAATTAGAGAAACTGCAGTAGGTCCAAATCGCCCAATCCAATTATATTATGTAGTAGAGTTTGTAAGCCAAAATACTACACAACATTAAAGAGAATATGAAACTTAAATCTAAAATTGTTTATATTTTAGAGTCATTAGAAAAATGTTACAAGTAAATAGAATTTACAAACAATAATCAAAGGGTGATGTATCATGGTTCTCAAAACTTCAATCTTTCGGCAATGCCCAGCCAATCTTTTTCAGAACCAAATACAAAAATTTCCGTTTCATTCACTTACGCAGATAGTTTTTGAGAATTCTAATTGTAGGGTTATAATGATTTATCTGTAACAATTTTCGAATGCGAAGATCACCTTGATGTAGATCAAAAAAATTTCATCACGGGGAAAAATTTCATGAAATTAGTTAGCTAAATTAAACATTTTTATTATACGCCGTCAATGTGCGGTCGAAATATCGTTTCTTGTATCACACCTGTAAATGACACATTTTTCACGTAAGTTGACTGTTAATTGAAATCAGTTTATCCCATATAAAAAAAAGTACTATAACGATACATCTCGAAAATGTCGCAATCATTATTTTTGAAAACCTGATTAACTTTCAATTACATAAAATCGTTCTATATCAAGAATTTTAATTATTTTAATTAAATCAAGAAACAATTCTTTTCGAGAAAAAAATAATACAGAACAGTAGGCGAATTAAGAAATATTTCTGATTATTTAATACTCTTGCGCAGTTACATTGAAACTTCAAACTTGTCCAATAAATTATTGACAATATTAAACATTTTTTATGTTTGAGTAAGAGAAATTGAGGAAATAATTCGTCTCGCCTTACGGATATATAAAATTAAAAACAAACAGAGTCATCTTTCAACTAATAATTATGAATAAATAAATTTCACCTGAGTTGAAATAATAATAGAATCATTTTTTAAAAACGAATGGTCATTCCAAAGCAATCATTATATTGTAAAACAAGAACACAAGTCAAAATGAAACAAAAATCGAGTGAATTCCTTAATCAATCATAATGCCAATAACTTAATTAAGAGAATGATTGTTATACACTATTGTTCTTTTGAATTCATTTTTTTCAAATTGAATATAACTTAATTTAACACATCGATCAACTGAAACTTTTATTAAATCAATTTCATGAAAAAATAAATTATGCAAATTGCAATTTAGATACCTCCTAGACCAAGATGTTTTTTGCACTGAATTTTGTAATAAACCACCCTTTGGAGTTTAAAAGAAAAACGTAAATTTGGTCAGAATCTTATGATTTGAAAGTTCAAAAATTTGGTTGAAAGTCTATGCATCTTGTTGAGAATTCGTCATTTTTTGTAGAAAATGAATCTTCTTTGATAAAAATTCATCTTTACGGTTTTAAATTCTCTGTTTTATTCAAATTTCGTTCTTTTGTTGAATTGAACACACTTTGATATCAAAATAAGCATCGTTATTGGTTGAAATTAACCTACTCTGTTGAAAGTTGAAAACTTTCTTATAACTTAATTTTTTTGTTGGAGATTCATCTTATTGCTTGGAAATTTAGAAATTTTAAGGAAAATTCGTTTTTTTATTGTTAAAAATTAAGATTTTCAGCTGAAAGTGTAACTTAGCAATTTTCGATTGAAAATTCATCTTTGTGATTGAAAATTCATCTAGTTTGTTAAAAATTCATCTTCTTTGATCAAAAATTCAACATTTCGGTATAAAGTTGAACTAGTTTGTTATTAATTTTTTTTTCGTTAAGAATTTTTTTGAAGGCCATGTGACGAGTGGATCACGTGACCGACTTCCTACCTTGCCGACACATTTTTCATTTGTAAAATTATTTTCACACGAATAGCCACATCGAGTTGAAAATTTGGGATAATAAATAAGAAGCACTAAGAAACAGGTAAACACATCATCGAGCGCGAAGCGCGAGATAAATTTATTATCGAGCGCGAAGCGCGAGAACCAACAGTCGCGCGCCCTAGGCGCGCTCAAACTTCCGAGCGAAGCAAGCCGCGAGCGAAGCAAGCCGCGCGCCAAGCGCGCGATGAGAATGTGCCCGCGCAGCGGGCAGATTTCTTTTAATTGGTTTTTTAGTTGAAAATTAGCTTCTTTTGTTTAAAATTCACACTTTTGGGTTGAGAATTAATCTTTTTTGGTTGAAAATTCACCTCCTTTATTCAAAGTTGAGCGACTTTGTTAACAATTAATTTTTTTGGTTGAAGATTCATAATTTGAGTTGAAAATTAACCTCTTTGGTTGAAAATGCATCGTTTTTGGTTAAAAATTCAACTATTTGGTTAAAAATTTATCTATTTTGTTGAAAACACAATATTTTCACTTGAAATATTAGGAACTTGAAGCATTTTAATTTTAATTCAATATCAATACCTACACTAATTTTATTTTAAAGAATTTATTCCCCTATTTTCGTGAAAAATTTCATTTTTTGATGTCTCTGATTTGCAAATACTGAATTGGTTTATCGTTTATGTTTAGTTACTCGATTGAATTGTTAGCCATTTATTCGCCGTCAAAGATTTCCTTCAAATCTTTGAAATTAGCAAATAAATCGTTCAGGATATAATTAAAATTGTTATCCAAAAGAATCTCTTTCAAAGTATCTTGTTTACTAATTTTTAAATAATTAATTAATTTTTAAAAACGAATTTCTATTTATGATTCTGAAAAAATGAATCCAAACCTTGTAACAGAAATGGGGAAAAGGGAAAATTTGTTAAAAATTCTCGATTTCACGTGTTTTATGGGATTTTTCAAATTTAAGGGAAAAAAGGGATTAGGTATAAAAAGGGGACGGACAAGAAGTTATATGATATACAATTTTTTTAAATGAGGTACAAAAGGATCTATAATAATTCACGGAAATGGGAATATGAATCATGATAATAAAGAATACAAATTTTTTGATTTCTATCCCTTTCTATTTTTGTAGCAAATTATTTAATTTTTTAATTTAAAGATTTTTTTCTCGATAAAAAATGAATATTCATTTATATGAAGTGAAAGAAGGCATCAGAACTGGAATAGAGGCTAAATATAAACAAGGTCGCGGATCTTCACTTGATTATCAGGACTGAATAGATTCACGTAATGACTAATGTATGAAGTATTTTTTCCATGACCCACCCAAACGTCCTGCGTCGTGCGAAGTGAATCTTTCATTGGGTTTTGTGCAACTGAATCATTTCCGCTTACGGTACTTTTACACTTGAGGGGCTAATTAGAACATTATTGCTAAGCTGGGGCTGCACAATGTATTATTGTACCACACAATGGCGACATGAGTCTCACGTGCAAGATAAGTACCGGCCTGAGTGCTGAATTAACTCCTGTGGACGAGATTTAATTTCGATACCATTAACGAGGATGACACTGTACGGCTTAATTACCTACATTTGTGACAAATTTTCTTGTTACGAATTTTCTCTCCAAATACACGAATTTTCTACAAAACAGTTAAATTTTCAACAAAATATTTGAATTTTCTACCAAATTGATGAAGTTTCAAGCCAAAAAGACGATTTTCCTACAAAACAGTTGAATTTTTAACCCGAAATTATGACTTTTCAACAGAAAAGTTCATCTTCAACCAACTAATTGGATTTACAACCCAAAAAGACGAACTTTCAAGAAAGAAGATTAATTTCCTACCAAAATCAACGCATTTTCAAACAAAAAATATGAATTCTAAACAAAAAATGTAATAGTTGATATTTCAACCAATAAAGATTTGAATTTTTACTCACTAACAGTTATATTCAATCAAAACGACGAATTTGATACAAAACAGTTTAATTTTCAACCAAAGAATTTGAATTTGAAACAACAAAGTTAATTTTCAACTAAAAGAACGAAATTTTAATTTAAAAAACTCGTTTTCAACCAAATAGTTTAATTTCCAACCCAAAAAAAAGAACTTTAAACAAAGGAGCTTAATTTTCTACCAAACCTTGAGCTTAAAGAACCCCACTGTGCAAACCGATTCTTTGCAGATATATTCCAACAGACAGGGAGCTAGACCGAAGTAGGTGGGCTGGATTCTGGGTGTAAGTCTCCCCGAAATTTCAATCATGGTACACGCGGCTGTGGATTACCGATCCTACCTAGGGGCGGGTAAGTTTACCTTCCGGCTGACCCATCTGTGAACTGGATATGTCATGAATTAGCCTATCAATGGCTGATACGGGAATATCCACAATGCAGATAATTTGCTTCACAGCGAATGCACCTTGACGTTCCTAACTAGACGTATGTCAGAGGGGCGGACAGGGCTTGTCTTAATCCAAGAACCCTGGTTACACAAGAAAATAATAAGTGGCTGAAGAGGGTGTGGCTCCACAGATGAGAAGCCAAGCGGCTGACACATCTATAAGAACAGATAGGTATTATTACAATAAAAACATAAGAATTTACAAATGGGCAGATTCGGAGAGATTCCGAAAATATTGTCATAAATTTCACAAGATTTTGGGGAATTTATTGCATCTTGAATTTTCATAAAAATTGTCGAATCTTCAACAAAAACGGTCAAGTTTCAACAAATTGCATTTTTACCCATAAAAGGATTAAATTTTTTACGAAACAGTTCAGTATTCAAACAGGAAATATGAATTTTCAACCAAACAGATGATTTGGAAGGAATTGAAAAATATTTTCAAAACTTTCTTTAATATTTCAAATTGTTGAAATATCTTTAATCTCTTCAAAACCTCCAAAATTCATGAATATATTTTAAAGTTACTCGAATTATTCCTAAAATTACCTAATATTCTACAGATTCTTTTTTGACAAAATTTGTAATATTTTAAAGTGTTCCATATCCCCGAGAGGGATGTAGCTCAATGGTATAATTATAATAATAATAACAGAAAGAGAAAAAATTTACAACTAAAATATTCTCTTTTATCAACAAAGCATAGAAACATAAAGAAATACATTTTATTTACATTATAAATTCGTAATGTTTATTGATAGATAAATACATGTAACCTCATTGAACATGGTTAAGAGGGTACTCCTCTAGAAAAAAAATGTTATCATTAAAATACCTTATTTGGAAATTTCGATTAAAAAAATTTGAAAGAATACATCGCAAACAGATACGAAAATTGACATTGACGCAATGTAAGAAAGGATCAATCATGTGGAATATTATTCACATTTATCATTTTGAAATCCTTTGAAATTGGGTGACGTGGGCCTAAGGAACATTCCCCGATTTCTTTTGGAGTCATATTTTTAATCGCGCCACTGTGTATGTTTATTTTCACCCGCTTTTCAACCTGAGATGCATACTCGTCCTTTAATGCATATATTCCGCGAAGACGTGTATTATTTCTCTCGAATATTGCAATGATGTCACCATCGGACGTTGTTAATACCGTTTGTGCTTCAGTTGAAATCGGCAAAAGGGCATTACATCTTCCTCTCTGTTTAATTGGTGTATCATGGGGAAAAGTGTATTGTCGGATTTGGAATAACTGATTCGGGTTTACGTTAGGAATAAGCCGAATAAATCTTAGTTCTTCAATTGTATGCGCAGCTAGGCGTGAAGCAGCAGGAATGGCAGGAGGAGATCTGGACCTGGCTCGCAGACGAGGCTTGTCAGTAGGAGAAGACTTTACCGAAGAATCTGGTCTGGCAGGAGGAAATATTATTTATGAGTATGATAACTGTTCAAATAATACAATTTGTAAAATTGCTTAATAAACTAGGGTTATATTTCCTAGCATTGAAAATTGAAAACATATAAAACAGATATATTAATATAGGAAATCGGAATTATTAAATAAATAAATAGAAGATACCTTTCAGGTGAATTAAGTCTATCAGGATAATAACGAGACCTGGAGCGAGGAACACAAGGAATAGGCTCTCCATTAGGCAAACATTCAAATTGTGAACTCAACTCTACAACAAGGAACACAGGATTACATTTTCCTTGAGTATTTTTACATTCTCATCCAGAGAAGGTGTTAGATTTGTGTAAAATTTGACCCCCCCGGTTTTTGTCAAATGTTTTTTTGTTTCTGGAAACAGGAAGCCCTTTTCAAGCCAAATATTAGAAGCCTGAATACCCTCTATATGTTGATCTAACGGTTGGATTTTCTCGCCATAGGATGCATTTGGTTTCCATTGCGCTTTCAAATCCTTAGTGGTTTCTGCACTGATATTTGAAGTCTGCTCTAAAAAGCAATTTAAGGGCGAGTAATCGAGATGTGCTTCGCGGAATTCCTATCGTGCATTAGATGCTTTGTCGTTTCAACGCGGAAGGTTCTGTTTAACCTTTAATCGTCGTTGTTTAACCAAATGGTGAAATCATCAAATGATAAGCGATTGTTTTTCCAAATTCTCAAATCGGATCAAACTTTCACGCTTTAGACTAATTTGCCCAGAAAAACTTATTTTGCCCCAGAGGGGAAGTAAGCTTTCTACTTCCTCTTCTGAAAGCCATAATTCACCTGAGAGATCTCGTCTTCCTGCCGAACATCCCCTTCGTGCCAAGTCAAGATCTTCTTCTGGCAGTTCCATGGCTTCTTCTTCCACAGCCATAGCTCTGACTACAAGTCTTCCTTTTTCTGATGGAAGGGAATGTGGAGTTGAAGAACTTAGGTTTATCAGGCTCATTTTCCGGTAGAATCCAAACTGGATATTCAAACTTCAAAGATACAATTTTTTTGTCAATAGATAATATTTAAACATGTTAATAAGACCTGATCGTTACGAGCCTACGCCAACCAACGAACAAATTGTTATATCAACATCGGATGGTGACGTGTTTGCAATCTCAGGATGTTTTCGAGTGGAGCATTCATACCAACAGTAAGCCGCAATCCTTTACATGGAATATTTTGACATATTTATTTATTTAAATATATTTAAATCTTATGTAACTGGTAGTTATATTGAAAAGTTACTGCGTTTTGGTTTTGACATCCTTAATCTTATGGTAATGCCTCTAGTGTTTGGATCTTGCTCTCTGAATATGAATCAGTGAAAAATTCACGGATTGAAATAATACCTGGAAATTTCACTGAATAATCAGTGATTCCAGACTTATTAACTGAATTATGCAGTAATAATAGAGTAGCAAATGTGATACAGAACAGATAAATTTTACAGTGAAGCGTTGTGATTATTATTTAAATTAACTAGCTGAATAATTAATAAATCAAATAAATTTTTCATTTTTTGGGCTGTGGATGAACCTACTGCAGTATCTGTGGAAAAAACATAATCTAACTCGTGTAAAAAATAAGTATTCAACGAGTCTGTGCACGACAGTCGAACCTTCCAATGCAGGCCATTTTTGAGATCAATTGTGATTTGGAATCATCTAAACTTTTCACCTCTTGCAACATTTGATCACTTGCTTGTGTTCTATGTTCATACTCGTACTATTATTATTTTAATAAATAAAATAAAATATTAATAATAATATTAAAATAATATTAATAATGAAAAATTGCGCATGGTATGCACAAGATTAGAAGAACGTGGTTTACGTCTGAACAAAAGTAAACATGATTTTTTCAAAGCTGGTATAGAAGTTTTAGGTTGCGTGATGCATACAAACTTTTGACATAAAGCTGAATCCAGAGTGAAGGCAATGTATGAAGCGCCACGACCAGAAAAGAGCAAACAGCTTGCTTCATTTCTGGGCCTCATTACTTTTTATGCAAGATTTTGAGAACATAGGGCTGACTAACTGAAGCCATTTTTTGATTGTACTGATAAAGAAAAATTTGAATGGAATAAGAAATGTGAAGAAGCTTGTTGTTGAGTTAGGAATAAAATGATCGCACCAAGGGTTCTAGCGCATTATTGGCCAAATGAATAGTTAGTATTAGCCTAGGATGCATCAGGCTACGGATTTTTGACAATACTATCACACAAGAAGAAATACGTTTCAGAAAAACAGATCGCGTTTGCATCATAGTTAATTACATAGAAAAAAGGAAGTCGTGCATTAAACAAAATGAAGCGAGTGTAATTGCTTCTAATTCAATGAAATTCTAGGATTTTGTATACAGTCAAGAGATAATAGTGCATAATGATCGTAAGCCACTGAAAATAATTTTCAGGCCGTAACTTTAAACACTGGTGTTGGTATCTTCTTGAAATAAATTTAGATTTAACTTGAACAAATCTTTTAATGATTGAATTTTTGTTTTTAAGGTTTCGTAGCCGTTTTCGTCCATCGTAAAAAAGGGCGTAAGGGCCAATATTTGACACAGCAAAAGGGCATAAGCCCCAAAAACTTTTTTTTCATAACATTTTTTTGGGGGAACGGGGGGGGATTGAATGCCAAAAATCGAAAGTCGAATTTTTACAGGTACAAATTTGAATCACCCTATTCTTGCACTAATTCAAGACCTTTTTTATAAATCTGAAAATCCTAAAGAAATTTCACTTCCGAGAATTTAAGAACATCAACTTTGTTGTCATATAAAAATGATTAAAATAATGTTCAAAAAATCGCCTGTTACGAATCTTTTTATAAAGCTTTCTTTTAATGTTTCTGCAAAACAAAGCGTCAAACCAATAATTGTTTATGCGGTGAAAACAAAGTTGAGTGCCTTTCTTTAATTGCATCATTATATTCAAAATCGGGTTTATATATTAAGCGCTCAGAGGAAAAATGTGACACAGAGAGTTTTGGGGAAAAACAGTATAGAAAAAGTTCCGAAGAAAAACAGTAACCTAAAAAGTTCAGAGGAAAAAAGGTAAACAGAATCTCGAGGTAAAAATGTTACTCAGAAATATCCAAAGAAAAACGTTATAGAAAATGTTGAGGGATAAGATGTGATAAAAAAAGTTCCGAGAAAAAACGTTACAACTCTCGAAGACTGTTGACTCACCAGTTTGTAAACATAAACCAGGAGTGCGTAAACACGCGCAGCCATCGAGACCAAACAAAATAGATATTATAAAACTTCTAGCGACTCATGCGACGATCTCGAAGCAAACATTCGAGCGCACACACGCACCGCGCGTTTCGGTAAGCGTGTGTGGGCCACGTGCAGGCGAACCTACCTTCCAATTCCCAGATTTGTCGGGCAAGCTCGCCAGTGCTCTGAGAATCTTTTCCAAATTACTCGTAATATTTTTGTAATTATTAACGTGAAAAAAAGTGTTGAACCGTTTTAAAATTCTCACATCGAGTTCGTCAATTTTTTCTCAAAGTTCGCTGATTATTTACAAAAATACATCAATATCCGATGAATTCTTCTCATATCCGAGACCTAGCGGCTAGTTCGTGACTTTTCACGCATACATTTTTTCCGTGCACAGTGGGCAGAATTTTTTATAACATGAAAATGTCCCAACAAAAATTTACAGAAATATTTTCAGCTCCTTTATTCAGATTTTTTTTACATAAGTTTTTAAGGAAAGTTGATAAATGTTTTTTTTTTATAAATCATGTTACTTCTTTATAATTATTACCTTATTTTAGTTCACTGATAGTGATTTAGTTGATCAATCAACGTTTCTCAGGGTTCCAAAAATATTCCAAAAATTCCTCAGTTTGTGATACGAAATGCTCGAAAGAATAAAATGAATAATATAAATTTGATTCTGTTAAAAAATGATTTGAAGAAAACTCGTGGATCTTTTCTAGGTGAATAATTTTACTTTTGAACGGTTTCTCGTATCTTGCGTAGTTTGCCGTGAAATTTAATTTTATCATTTCTAATAACATTTTTCACAACTAAAAGAAAACTATGTGCCTGATAAAAAAATGGGTTCATAAAAATTTGTAGATATTTTTGAAATGACCAATCTCACCTCTCGAAATTTTTCTGCATCTTGCATGGTTGCACCTAAAATATAATTTTTTATTATTAATTACATGCGAATGTTCCCACCTTCAAAATTGTTCGCATGAGTCATTTGAAAAATATTCATTATGAGCTGGAGTACAGTGCTTAACAACTTTTACAAAAAGCGACAAAAACGATGCTTTGTTTTTGTTTTTACTTATTGTCCCTTTTTTTAAAAAATTTGACATGATGCATTATTTTCGTTTTAAGATTCGCAATCTACGTAAAAAATCTGTATAGAAATGATATAGAAATCCTTTGGACTTTCCGTTCATCACAAAATTAGTGTCGGACTGTGAGTAAGCGCCAAGTCTGGGGTCCCCGCTCTGCAGTTTACTTTTGTTCATCTCTTTAAATATTAGTTTCATGGTTCCTTGAAAGTCGTTCTGTAATTTCTTCTCTTCTTCTGTACTGATTTTATATTTACTCTCCTTAACTAGTCGTTTAACTTTCCTCTTTTTGTGTCTGCAATCATTTTCAAGTCTATTTCTATCCTCATCACTAAGACCTGTCATGTTTAACGTTTTCTCGTACGCTTCTTTCTTTTCTTCATAATTTTATACATTTTGAACATGTTAGAAGTTATTAACATTCTATAAAATTCAGAAATTTAATCCAAAAAAATTATTTCTATAATTTTGGAAATTTTGAAGAGTTTAAAAATTTTGAACATATTGGAAATATTAAAAATATACAAAACTTTAGATAATACAAAAATGTTCAAAATTTTGAGGAATTTTCGGTATATTTTCGGATCTCGGAGGGTGCCTAACGTCGGTAAGATGAATTTTTGAAGAACTAAAAAAAAAAGAATTTTTGAGTCAATTCAGTGCTACCAACCTACCTAACCAATTTTTAGAATGGTCTAATCTCTGATCTACTCATAAAAAAACTAGAAATTTGAAGAAAAAAAAGTCACTGTTTACTCCTGAAAAGTAGAATTTGAACCCCGCTTCATAGGAATGAAAAAGGGCTGAAATCATGCATGGCTTCTAAAAATTTTCTTGTCACATTATATTTAAGGACATGGCTGGCCAAAGAAGGTCACTACAACTTGAGGAAGCGTAGTTCGCGAGTATGTTGCTAATGACTTTGTTATTCAATAACTCACTATCTTTTTGAGTTTTTCTATCCAATCTAAATAAACATTACACGTGATAAGTATTTAATACAAAAATGCAGCTTTGCAGACTAAAATCATATAGTTCTGCTAGAAATTAAAGGATTTATCCTATCATGAAGTGTGCGATTTTCTGTTCACTGGCTCTCTGTGCCTTCTAAATAAGTCACTCACAAATTTGTTCAAATTACATATCGGTTATCTGACTTTTACCGACTTTTCTGGAATTTACACCTCATAGTAAGCACATTAACAGAAATTTAACTTTGATTTAACTGCCAATCTTTTTTTTTCAACACACTGTCACTCTACTTGCAAAGCAGTACAAAAAATTTGGTTTACATTAAAATATTTGAGTAATTTTAAAAATAAAATCATGCATTTTGTGTAACTTGAAGAAAAAGGACGATTAGATCAATTTTTATCATTGTGAGTTTTTGCGTGGTATCCGGTCTTAGAGTTTTAATGATTCAAATGGCGATAAAAAACTGATTTCTAGTATAACTTTGATAGGAGTTTCACGCCCTTTTCAGTAAACATAAGCATTTTTTTAAATAAATATTTTACCTTCAAAATTAGAAGTAAAAAGTTGATGTTTCTGGAAAAAAGCATTTATTTAATTTTTTATATTAAAAAAAGAGCTTAGGTTTTCTCCTTATGAAATCTTCGAGGTTCAAAAGTAGGATTTATTTAAATTTTTATTCATTATTACTTTTCATTGGCGGTAATCATTTTTCGAAAAAATAAATATTTGACCTTCAAAAATCCAAGTCAAAACCCCTACTCACCCGCACTACTCTACTAGCCCTCCACTAACTTCCAATCACTTCCCCTACTTCTCCACCCTCATTTCCCTTAACTTCCGCACTCCTAATTTCCCCTCATTTATCTACTTCCAATAATATTTTTCCCCATAAATTACTCTCCAATAGCACAACACTTTCACAAGTTTGACTGAGATCGGACAACTTTGATTTTCTGAGCAGGTACACTTAAGAAATAATGCCACATGTTAGATACATACATCAAGTGTATTACAAATGAAACAATAAAATTTTTAATATAATATTTTCAATCTTTACAGCAGTCTTCGCAGATGTCTTGGTGCCTATGATTTATAGATATGAAGAAACTGAAAACATAGTAACTAAGGCCGCAGGAAAATTAGAAAAATCTTTTTGGGTCAGTTGGTGAAAATAATTTTTTGTCCGACCCCCCTTGAAAACGCGCCATTGCATGCACGTGAAGCAGGCGTAATGTGGCCGCTTCTAGCCCAGTGACAAAGGTGAATTAGTCACCAAGAAGATTAATATTCTACCACAAAAGACAAAGTTTCAACAAAATACAGAAATTTTCAAGCAAATAGTTAAATTTCCAACTCAAGAAGGTAAATGTTCAATCAAACATGGAATAGTTCAATTTTCAGTTACAAAAATAATTTTAAAAAAATGTTCAAAAAATAGTTGAATTTTGAACAAAAATAGGTTTTTAAGTCGCTATTCACGATTAGCGAAAATCTTGAAAATTTAATCAAATAGTTACATTAGAAGAAAAATCTTGGGATCGAAGTCAAATTTTCAGGATAGTTCGAGCAAGAATTGATTGAAGTATCCTGTAAATTCCAGATTTTTCTATTTTTCTTCCTGAGGTATTCATCTTTAAAAATATGGAAAACCTCTAATGTGTGAACTTTTAAAGTGAAATTTTTCATATAACAGGATCAATATGCAAAAAGAAGCTCAACATTTTAATAGAAGTAGCAAAAAGTAACCGTATGTGCTAAATATCATCATGAACATAAATGTCACATTTTTCTTACTCTTGAACTTGAAACATACAATTTTGATATAAAAATAAAATAATTTAATACATTTATGTGACAAATATGTCTGGAAAATGCGGCAAATAAAGCCTTATAAAAAATTTGAATCAAATACATATAGTCGAATTTAACTCTACCTTGATGAATAGTTCATCCGGCAATACCTTGAAAATGTATTTCTAATATTTTTAAAATGTTAAGCAAATATTAAAAGTGTGGTGTCTCGCTATAATAAGGAAACTTCTGTAAATCACATACAACTTTTTCTCATCTCTTATAAGATTTTCTGTGAAATCCAGAAATAAATGTTGGAAAATAAAACGAGTTTTTTCTAAAGAAAGAGTCATTAGTGCGCGCGTAACTCGCACAATGTACTAGTATGTTATAAAATGTAGTTGTAACTTTTCACGTGTTTTTTCGAATTTTATTTTCAGTGAGATAAATATTTATGAAACTTTTATTTTGATGGAAATACAGAGATTAAAAAAGTCTTAAAATTTTTGCGAATTTTAGTCACTCATTTTTAAATCACAAAAGTGTTTATATTTATGAATATTGATTTTGCACGTGTTAAAAAATGTGTTTGAAAATATTCATATTTCACAATATTAATATATTTTTGTAGGGAAATGTTTTGGTATGAAATGATTTTGCAGATCAGAAAGCTCTACTAAGTATGAATTTATTGAAAGTTTGCAGTACAGAACCAGATAACCGACAAACAAAGCTTAATTTTTAAAAGTTATTCATTCCGGGAACATTAGACGAGAATTTCGAGATTAAAATTGCATGGCTTTTCAAAATCGACTTTGAATACCGATTAAAAAACGTATTTTTAATTTCTTGCAAAAACAAAAAAAAATGCACCCAACTTATAGAGATACTGAATAAAATTGAAAAATGTTTGATCCAAAAAAATGATTCTGTTCCGAGAAAATAAAAATTAAAGATCGGGTTATCACAGTAAGACAGCCATTTTTTGCTAAAAATCTGAAAAGAATAAGAAAATATATTTCTTTAACGTTCTTATCTTAACAAGAAGGTATTGCTTGAATTTGAAAATTGACTTTCGCCAATTTCATCAAATCTCGACGTTTTGGGACTAACTGATTTTAATAAAAAATGGATTTTACTTCAATGCCTGTCGTCGATGAAGACTATAAACACGGTAACTTTCGAAGGAATCATCCGATTGGATTGCCCTTTGGTACATTGTTTTAAGGCCTTTTTTCAAGGCCTTTGTTTTATCCTTCGAAAAAGCTTTTTAAAACATAAAAATTTTCACTTTCCAGCAAAACTGTACGAGAAATGAAAAAAATGTTGAGAAGCAAAATTGTTCGTCTCAAAAGGATAAACAAATTTTCTCGATACAATTTTTTTGATAAGACGCATATTTTTCGTTTTAATCGTGAAAAATGTTAATAGATTTAATACTTTCACGATGATTCATGATGATAAATTTAAATTTAAAACTTTTTCGGGTTTCAATCGTGTGCAAAACTACGAAACTTGCCGACGTTTCGTGAACATTTAAAGGAAATGAGCCAAATTCGATCAAATTCATAAAAATTCATGGTGAAATTAAAAAAAAATATCAAGTGAAATTAAAAAAATAAATAAATATGAAAAAATTAATCAAATTCAGTAAATCTGAAATGAGTTTAGAAAAAAAATTCGTAAGAGTTCAAGGTGAATTTAAAATACTTCAGGGATTTGAAAAAAAAAAATCAAGAGAATTCCGAAGAATTCAAAAGAATTGGAAAATTTTTTTAATACAAAAAATTATTTCAGTAAAACTGCAATGAATTTAGAGGAATTTAAAGGAAATGAGCCAAATTCGATCAAATTCATAAAAATTCATGGTGAAATTAAAAAAAAATATCAAGTGAAATGAAAAAAATAAATAAATATGAAAAAATTAATCAAATTCAGTAAATCTGAAATGAGTTTAGAAAAAAATGCGTAAGGATTCAAGGTGAGTTTAAAATACTTCGGGGAATTGAAAAAAAAAATCAAAAAAATTCCGGAGAATTCAAAAGAATTCGATTCATAAGACTTCAAAACAATCAAACTTAAATTCACAAGACTTCAAATGAATTGGAAATTTTGTTAAAATACAAAAAATGATTTCAGTAAAACTGCACTGAATTTAGAGGAATTTAAAGAAGATGCGCAGGATTCGATAAAATTCATAAAAATTCAAGGTGAAATTAAACAAAAATCTAGTGAAATGAAAAAAAAAGAAAAAAATTAATTAAATTCACTAAATCTGAAATTAGTTTAGAAAAAATAAAGAGAATTAGAAAGATGATGAAATGCGTAAGAATTCAAGGTGAGTTTAAAATACTTCAGGGAATTAAAAAAAATCAAGAGAATTCCGAAGAATTCAAAAGAATTCGATTCATAAGACTTCAAAACAATCAAACTTGAATTCACGAGAATTCAAATGAATTGGACATTTTGATTAAGTACAAAAAATAATTTCAGTAAAACTGCAATGAATTTAGAGGAATTTAAAGGAAATGAGCAGAATTCGATCAAATTCATAAAAATTCAAGGTGAAATTAAAAAAAAATCAAGTGAAATGAAAAAAATAAAGTAAATATGAAAAATTAATTAATTTCAGTAAATCTGAAATGAGTTTGGAAAAAAATGCGTAAGAATTAAAGGTGAGTTTAAAATACTTCAGGGAATTAAAAAAAAATCAAGAGAATTCCGAAGAATTCAAAAGAATTCGATTCATAAGACTTCAAAACAATCAAACTTAAATTCACGAGAATTCAAATGAATTGGAAATTTTGATTAAGTACAAAAAATGATTTCAGTAAAACTGGAATGAATTTAGAGGAAATCATAAAAATTAGCAGAATTCGATAAAATTCATAAAAATTCAGGGTGAAATTTAAAAAAAAAATCAAGTGAAATGAAAAAAAAAATTTATTAAATTCAGTAAATCTGAAATTAGTTTAGAAAAAATGAAGAGAATTAAAAAGATGATGAAATGCGTAAGAATTCAAGGTGAGCTTAAAATACTTCAGGGAATTGAAAAAAAATCAAGAGAATTCCGAAGAATTCAAAAGAATTCGATTCATAAGCCTTAATAACAATCAAACTTAAATTCACGAGAATTCAAATAAATTGGACATTTTTTTAAATGAAAAAAATGATTTCAGTAAAACTGCAATGAATTTAGAGGAATTTAAAGGAAATGAGCAGAATTCGATAAAATTCATAAAAATTTGAGGTGAAACTAAAAAAAAAATCAAGTGAAATGAAAAAATGAATTAAATTCAGTAAATCTGAAATGAGTTTAGAAAAAAAATGCGTAAGAATTAAAGTTGAGTTTAAAATACTTCAGGGAATTAAAAGAAAGTCAAGAGAATTCAAAAGAATTCGATTCATAAGACTTCAAAACAATCAAACTTAAATTCACAAGAATTCAAATGAATCGGAAATGTTGGTTAAATACAAAAAATGATTTCAGAAAAACTTAAATGAATTTAGGGGGATTTGAAGAAAATGAACAGAATTCGACAAAATTCATAAAAATTCAAGATGAAATTGAAAAAACTCAAGTGAAATGAAAAGAAAAAAAAGCGTGGCGTACTCGCCTTAGGCATTTTCAATAATTGATAAAATATTATAAACAAGTAATATTCGAAATTCACTGCACTCTTCACTGCACAACAACCAGCACAAATTCTGTGAGCGCATGAAGATGGCGCTTCAGTAGGAAGTCGGTCTGGCTCGGTCTGGCCCAAGTACGGGCCACAGAGTTCTACCGATCAGGGCCAGATCGGGAATTCCGATCGGGGCCAGATCGGTATTACGTACGAAATCGGGCGATTTCTGCACGGGCTATGGAATATTGAGAAATTGTATGCCTTTTCCTATAGATTCTTAATAATATAAAGTTGCATCATTTAAAATGTAAAAAATTATCATGAGATATCTTATATAATATATAAATCAAATTGGACAAATCAAAGGAATCGAACTTTGCAAAATATTGTCAAAAATATTCAAAAGTGAACATGAAGGCGTTATCAAAAGTTCTTATTTGGACACCAAAATTCGTATTTCTCGGTAAATTTTACGTAAAACTGTGTAATTTTAATTAATTTTAATATATCTGTATGAAAAATGATACAAATGAAAATTCGAAAGAAAAGTTCGCAGTAAATATATCGAAGATGCTTTTTTAGTTTCGTATGCGTAACAAGTTGTGTAGGCTTAATGAAAATCCGTGACAACGTTGGCCGAAGTTTCTGAATGAAATTGAGTCCATTTGAATACGAAAAACTCTGAATCATTCTCATCAATTACGAATGAATGCGAAATTTGTTTCCGACACACGTACTTATTCGGAGTGAATGCTAAATCCAATCTGATAACAATTTCCATTCCCTCTGAATCCACCGCATAAGTCGAGCTCATTGCAATTGTTTCAGTGCAATTACGAACATAGCTCGAATCATCCCGCACTTATCAGAATACAATAACTATGCCTTCTGAATCTGGCGGATAACACGAGCTCACTCCGAGTGATTCAGTGCAATACGTGAGTATTCATTCCGAATGATTCCGTTCCAATTCAAATACAATTGCCACTTTAAGCTTGAAACTTAAATTGAAGAAAAATAAAGAATATATTCAAGCGAATTGGTTAACTATATAAAATATATGATTAAGATATAATATATGTTATGAATAATTGTATTGAAATAAAATATTCAATTTTGATCGAATAATGCTGCATGCATATGTTGCAGGCCCATTACTGGTCACCAGTGCAGGTAATCGGCAGGTACTGGCGGACGGTTGGCTCCACGATCGGTCTAAGTATTACAAAAATGAAAAAAATTCTTTTAAAAATATGGTTCATGTCTTCTAAAATTTCGAAAAATTCAATATAAATTTCGCGAAAGCAATTTTGTTCTGTTTTTTGTTTTTAAGGAAAAAAATTCTATGCTCCATCTTTATGATAAATCGTAAATCTTCAGAAAAAATGTAATTTGATGTAATTCCTAATCTTTGTAAAATAGTCTAAAACATCTGAAAAGCAAAACTTTACACGAAAGTTAAAAAAAATTTGTCATTAAAAAAATGGTCGCAGTACACGATAAAATTTCTGAGTTCCGTCGATACAAATTTCAAATCATCATTGAAAATGAAATTTTATGTCATTATCAAAAGTTGTATAATTACTTAAAACGCGAAAAAAACAAAATATTACACGAAGAAAAATTGTAATCGATTTACTTTATTTATTTAAAAATTACTTTATTTATATTCTCTTCAACAGTTTATTTATTTTACACCTATATGATGTCGTATGATAATAAAAAAATTAATGAGAAAGAAAGTTAAAAAATTGTTGTTTTAACTTTTTTAAGCTGCGGCTTATGAGGATGGTTTTTTAATTGACTTTCAATTCTGTACGTATACTGCTAGGCGATAGATTCAGGTATAGATGTAGGTTCGAAACCCCGTAGCGTTAGAAATTTTATTTTTAATATTATTATTCATATTACAGCATTAAGCCGTTTCCCTTTCGAGGTAGGCGTGAATTATTCGGTTGGAAAGTAGTAATGTGTGGATGGGGATATAGGTATAGGGGAGATAGGTATATAGTTGTAGGGTATAGATATATTATATTGATTTAGCGACTGCTTATTAATTATTTTAACCATATTCAGCAGAAACCCTTGGTACAGGGACCCTCTATCCGCAACCCGAGGACATATTCATAAGTGCGAATGATATGCTTCCATAAAAACAGCTACATTTGTGACTGTAAAAATATCGATCGTAAAGTTTTCAAAAAAAAAAAAATGTTGCGAACATTTCAATAAAATTTTTTTTTCACCGTGACGATACAGGCTTCAGTAAAACGAACACATTTGTTACTGTAAACATATTGATAGTAAAGTTTTCAAACAAAAAATTTCAAGAAAAATTTTTTTTTTCACCGCGACGATACAGGCTTCAGTAAAACAAACACATTTGTTACTGTGAAAATATCGATAGTAAAGTTTTAAAAAGATAAATTTCAAGAAATTTTTTTCTCACCGCGAGGATACAGGCTTCAGTAAAAACAGCTACATTCGTTCTTGTAAAAATATCGATATTAAAGTTTTCCAAAAAAAAATTGTCGAGAAATTTTGTTTTCACGGAGACGATACAGGCTATAGTAAAAACAACCACATTTTTTATGGAAAAAATATCGATAGTTCTAGACATTGGCCAGGAACGACCAGTTCATATAATCGTTCAACCCGACCCCTTATTTTTTATTGGGTATCAACGGATGTCGCCCTTCAAACTGCACCAGAGCACATGCTTTTCCACAAAATTCAGACGAACCGGGACAGCATCGAATCATGGCATCATCGGACCTATTTTGACAAATTTAGTTGAATCACACAGACAGATTCATGGGTGGACGTATGACACTGTTGGATCTATAGTTGACGAGAGACAGAGCGAGCAATTTAAGTTCCATAACGGTTTACAGGCGTGTAGCCATTCAAATTCGAAACCAGCAGAGCTCGTGTTCCACCGTCAAGGATGTTTAGATTCTGCGAATCAGCTTACTGAACCCAGAATAGAAATGGGGAATCGGTCCCAGTGCAGTTTACAACCAAGTGCAATGATCTAGGGAAATGTGTGAACCTGACAAGTTACATTCTTTCCCAAAAACGAGAAATCTAATCCTTGTCCACTCCTTCAATGGTAACAGTGCAGCCGAAAAAGGAAACATCTTGAATTAATAAGATGGTAATCACGATCTGACCAAATTGTACAAATTATTAAAATTAATTTGACAGCTTGTACCGCCGGTACATTATAGTCATTAGAGCTCTTGCAGAGGTTTTTAATATTAAAAATCATGATTTCTTACGTAAAAGTTCGTTATTTGCATTGAAATAAAATTTTCAAAAATAGCAATTCAAATGAAAATTCAAAGAAAAAAATACAATGATGTTTTTGATCCAACTTCAAGCTACAAGGATTATTATGTTTTATTTTACTATTTTATCTTAAATTTATTATACACAGTCTGCAGTGAATCGCAATTTGTAACAACTCTCATATAAAGGTGTGGGAAGATTGGGTAATATCTGCCTGCATGAAATTCCTTCATTTAATCTGATGTCATTATCTGGACATCGCCACTTATCATATTTATTTTTATCCTCAAATGATTTGTATCTGTCTTATATATTTCACGAAGAATCCCAGTATACTTCAGTATTGCAAAAACGTCACCATTGGAAGTTGATAACAGAATATATTCTTGGTTTGGCGTGATACGAGTTTACCACTTCCTACAAGCAATCAAATTTCTCGATCGGCGGGACAATAGTATCTTTGAAACTCGAATTGCTGGTTCTGATTTGGCTCGGAAATAATCCGAATATATATCCAAGTTGTCCAAGTGCATATCCTAGTACTTCATGAGAAGGAGTCCTGCCCGGAGGAGTACTGGACCAGGCATTAAGAGGAGGCTACTGATGAGAAGTCTGGGCAGGTCCATTTTATCTGGCACAAGAAGAAGAATGAGGATAGCGTTTGCCATTGGGATTCCATTCTGACTCTAGTGAATCGTATTTTGCAAAAGCTCTAATGAAACTGTTTGGGAAGATTGGGTGATGTTTGCCTACTGGACAACACCTTATTTCATCTGCAGTCAAATTATCAACTGCGCCGCTTATTATATTTATTTTTATTCATTTTCTGTTCTTAAATACTCACCCTTCGATTCTCAGGGATTAGTTTTCGCTCAATCGTCTTGAGTGAAGGAAACGTTCATTTTTAACCTCAAAATCCCCAGAATCATAATGATGAAAATCGAAGAGTTGGTATATAGCCTGATGGCTATTGCTTATCAATTAACAGACGCGGAGTGCTTGCTTTATCTGCATAATATTCTGGTTAAGTGTAATCTGGATGAGATATTCCGGATATCTCAGTTACTAGAGACAAATAGTGCGCTACGCTTAGCGTACAAAATGTTTGTGGAGCGAAGTGCTCAATTAGCTCGTGATTTATTAGGTATGTAATTTTTTAATATAGTTTTCAAGGTTTGTGACGTGTTTGTGTAATTGTGTTTCTACGAGTTTTAATTTTTTTTTAAATGTTATAGTTCGTGCATCGGATTCGACGCCTCCTCAAGTACTACCAAATCCAGCAGGCTACTCACCTGCATATGAGGATGGGGTTGAAATAACCGCGTGTGAGCCTTGGCTGAACATGAGGAGATTCATCCCAATGAGCATGTGGATGAAGATGAACCACCCATGCGTTGGAGAGGATACAAGGAGGAGGACCGAATGAATGAGTATGATGATGCATCAATGAGTAGTGGGATATTCTCCGCATCTACTGTTACGATAACCCGTAAGTTTTTAAGTATTCCTTAATAAAAATTTGCATATACTCCTAAAAAATGAATGAATAATTTGGTTGAAATTATTATAAAATATTAAAAATTTTATTTTTTGTTGAAAAATTAAATACATTTTTTACATTTTCCGCAAGAAAATTATTCGTTCACTCTTGTCACTTTAAAAGAATATAAAGAATAAAACATTTCAACGATATTCATGTTCAGAATGAAATTTTCAAAATTATTGAATAAATTGATTAAATTGAAGTTGAAAATTTATCTCTTTGATTCTTTTTTTCGTTGAAATATTAAGTAGATTTTTTCAAAAACATTTAAACATTTTACGATAATCAATGTTGAAAATTATCTGCCTAAAAAATGAATGAATAATTTGGTCGAATTTAGTATACAAAATTTCTAAAATTTTCTTTTTGTTGAAAAATTTAGTACAATTTTTTACATTTTACTCATGAAAATTATTCGTTCACTCTTATCTGTTTAAAATCGTATAATGAATAAAACATTTTAACGGTACTCATGTTTCGAATTATATTTTCAAAAATGAATGAATATTTTGACTAAAATAAGGTAAAAATTTATCTCTTTTATTCTCTCTTTCGTTGTAATATAAAGCAGAATTTTTCAAAAAGATTTAAACATTTTTACGATAATCCATTTTAAACATTACCTGCCTAAAAATTAATCAATAATTTGGTTGAATTTAGTATACACATTTTTTTTTTAATTTTCTTTTTTGGTTGAAAAATTAAGTATAATTTTTTACATTTTATTCATAATAATTATTCGTTCACTCTCATCATTTGAAAAAATTATCTGCCTGAAAATGAGTGAATAGTTTGGTTGCATTTGGTATAGAAAATTTTTCTTAATTTTCTTTTTTGGTTGAAAAATTAGGTACAATTTTTTTACATTTTATTCATGAAAATTATTCGTTCACTCTTATATTTTTCAAAGAGTATAAAGAATAAAACATGTTTTCGTTACCCATGCAATATAAAGGAGAAGTTTTCGAAAATATTTTAACATTTTTACGATAGTCATTGTTCAAAATTATTTGCCTAAAAATGAATGAAGAATTTAGTTGAATTTGGTATACTATATTTATTTTTTTTAATTTTCTTTTTTGTTGAAATATTGAGTACAATTTTTACATTTTACTCATGAAAATTATTCGTTCAATCTTATCATTTCAAAAAGTATAAATAAGATCAAAACACTTTAACGATATTCATGTTTAGAATTATATTTTCAAAAATGAATGCATAATTTGATTAAATTAAGGTTAAAAATTTATCTCTTTTATTCTCTTTTTTATTGAAATATTAAGTAGAATTTTTCAAAAACATTTAAACATTTTTACGATAATCCATATTCAAAATTATCTGCATACAGGCTGCTGAGAGCGAATAAGTAAGGGTTTGGCACAATAGGCTGTATAGCTTGAGCGCCAGAGGAGCTTTTCATGGGCGCCTCGCCCGTCCTAAAACTAACTAACTAACTAGTATTTACAATATAAACACGACTCTTATGAAATGATCTTGTCTTGCACATAATCATATTTCACTGTAAGCTTATTCTTCAGAAAAAAAATGTTTTTTTTTATAATTTTCCATACACTCGCCTAACAATATTGCCACAAGGGGTTCCTGACATGTGAACGAACTTGGAAAAAAAGCTATTTCTCTCTTGTTGCAGAGTTATGTTCGCAATTCAAGTGTTTACCTAATGGTGATCCTATTTGTAGTGTTCCTCGTGACAGAAGTCATTTGTCTGAGCGGTATCTTGCTTCTGCCGAACCTCCGCTTCGTGTCAAGTACAGGTCGCCTACTGCCAGGTCCATAGCAAGTTTAACGTATAAGCCTATGCCAACCCCAGAACAAAAATGTATCATCAACATCCGATGGTGACGTGTTTGTAATATGGGATAATTCTGATGGTCTTCGTGTAATATAATTTGTTATAATAAAGCAACGTGGAGAAATCTTGATATTGCAAAGTAGATAATAAAAACTTTCATATACAACCCAAATATATAGATATATAGATATTACGGCATAATATCTAATTTTTTTTTTCTGCTGCATGTCACAACTGGGTCATGTCTCATCTTCAGCATGTCACACCTGCGGAATGTCACACCTGTGGCATGTCACATCTGCGGCATGTCACATCTGCGACATGTCACATCTGCGAAATGTCTTCTCTGCGGCATGTCACAACTGCGGCATCTCTACTTAGCAGCTTCTTTCACTCGCGGCATTTCTCACAGTGGAATTAACATTTTTGCGGCATCTTTCACCAGTGGCAAGTCTCTCAGTGGAATCTCTTTTTCCCAAAAAAAATGTTAAGATGGAATCAAAATAGCAAAACTGTTCCTCTATCCGTCTGTGACCTGCAGCTAGTTTCGTGAAGGAGGATAATAAAGGTGAAACAAAGTTACCTGTCTCGCTGAAAAAACTAACGAACCTGCAGGGTTTGCGATCAGTGGAGAACAATCGGATGAACACGCGTTTTCGGGAAACTGCTTCGGAAACGCTCACTTGTGATATAATTGGAAGGCGATTCAGTACGCTTGATACAATTTGAGACAAGGCTCGCGCGACAAATGCTGAAATTGTTTTTCATTAACAAGCAGCTGCAGATTCGTATATGACCGATGATTTTTTCGGACAGATGGAAACGCGTTATAAAAACGCTTAGAGTGACCTGTTGCGAGTGTCAAATTGTATCGACGCGTCCTCATCGCGCGCTGGTGGTCGTTTATTCAGAAAAGCAGATGAGGACGTATCGGATTCAGATTTGTGACGTGTTGCACAATTGATATTGAAAAACATTTTGGGGAATTTTAATTCATTTTGATAGATTTGAAAAGATTTCAGAGTATTCAAAAAGATTACATTGGATTCTAAAGTTTCAGGGAATTTTAAATATTTGGGGAGTTTTAATTGATTTTAACAAATGTGACAAGATTTCATAGTATTCAAAGTGATTTCAAAGTGTTCAAAAGGTGTGCATTATGTTTCGAATGGAACTTCTCAATGGTACAAAATTTTCCATGAATCTCACCTCTTTTCCAGCTCGTTTCGGGCTAAGGTAACGAAAAATTTGGTCATAATAGTCAGAACCTCTTATGAATGCGGAGTGATTACACCCAGCTCTTGGTTTAGCTGCTTGCTGCTTAGTAATTTTCAAAACTACTGGCCACCGCCGTTTCTCAGCGCGCAGGGCTAGCAGAAATTACGCAATCTCATTTATTCCAATTGAAAAGGATTCAGACGGCCCTGACTGTTGACGTTTTGATTCTCCCGATTCAGAAACGAGGCGAAAAATGGATATGTACGCGGAGCGCTTCCCCAACCGCTGCTTGATCAAGCTGCAGCAGGAGATGAGGAAGCGACATTAATACCAACCGCGGAAAGCAGGCACCTTCTAAGAGATGATCACGATTTCAGGACAAGAATGTTTTTTTAATTGTAAATCTTTTTCATGCTCATTTTGCATAAAATTATTCATGATAAAATAGATTTCTTTTCGATCTTAATTTTAAAATCACTAATTATTTTTATACTTACATTTGATCAACTTAAAACGTTTTTTATGCAAAATTTTCAATTTTAAGCGTTTTTAATTTTTAATTGTTTAAGTTTTCCGAACTGATTAAAAAAATTCTATAAATTGAAAATTTAAGCTTAAAAACGAAAACTGTGGCAAGTTTTAAATGTAAAAGATTGCAGAATTACGCATTGTAAACTGAATGATTTCATAGCTGGAAAAGTTAAAAATTGAACTTAAGATTCATAACAAAGTTTACATCGAATTTATTTTAAATTGCATTATATCATGCCATACGAAATTTGTGATATTTCAAGTGAATGAATAGATTTTTCTTCGAAAAATATGTAACATTCCCAGTAAAGAAAATTCACTAGCATTTCTCGGTCTAAAGAAATTCCCGGTTATTTCCCGGTCCAACGGCCATCCTGTAATAATATTTTTTTTTTGACAAGTCTGGAATTATTATAAACATATCAGTTATTCTGTCTTCTGAGGCTACACAAAATTTCTCTATTGAAAGCTGAAGATCGAGATCCTTAAAAGTTACGACAATTTCGAAACCATCCCGCTTCAAAGCGCTAAATGCTAAGTCGTAGAATTCCAAAATAGAATTCTGAATTCATAATAAGAATAGAATGAATATAGATAAGCATAAAGAACTCAGTGGATTATGAAAATGAAGGCCCAACTAGTTTGCCTTTCTTCGATTCGATAATTGGCGACCCACACCTGCAATCCTGTTCTATATAGGTAATATATAAATTGATAAATATAGATATATTGAATCGACCTGTTATTCAAGTTGTAGCGCGACATTGCGATCTCTGTGGTTACTCTTGCATAGCACATCAAAGCATATAAATAAACGGCCGTAAACTCACTTGTTTCGCGCACCTTTCTATACTTATTCTACTTATACGACGAGTACACGCGTGCATGCCTACAATATAATGCTGCACTCGGAGCGGTTATAGTTCAACTCCATATGTCCACTTAAAAGTAATAATTCTCAGCTTCTTTTTATCCGCGCGGCAAAGTTACCCGGGGTAACCGGGGCACATCAAGCAAGGCATGCACACTCCAGAGAGTGGAGTGTACGAAATCAGCTCCTCCTCGTCGAGTAAACATACGGTATCGTTACACAATACACATACATATACGTCTAGATAAGCTGCTGATAGTTTTCAACTCTATCTGGCTGTCTGTATGTCTATTGCGAAGTTCTTCGAGTTTCGCGATTCTCTGAGACAGTTATTAAATGCAGATTTACTTACGCATTTCTGCAATTCCTATAAATTCATATATTGGTATTTTTTATCAAGATTCGTTGTAGCTCATCGCCACCAAGTACAAAAAAAAGTTACCAAGAATCCTTACCTGGATCAATGGAACTTGGCAGCAGACTAACAAATAATTAAAAAATAAGTTTAGGCGTTATTTTATATTAGGGGTCGTTCAAAAATTACGTCACGCTGCCAGGGGACGACATCGCGCATGGAAAATATAAATGTGAATAACAATTTTTTGAAATGCATGACGAAATGAAAATTAGTGATTTTACTTTACAAGTAAAGCATCTAAATACAGTAATAATGTTATGCTGAATTTGTTCTTACATTTTTTTAATTATGTCTTTTTATTTTCAGATTATTTTTGATATCTAGTTTATTATAAAGAATAATTTTTATAACTTTTTTCTCTTTTCTTTTTTCACTAATGAATGCAAAATTAAATATAGTAATCTTTAAAAGGGAAAGTATACATATGTATGTATATGTATGTGTATGTATTTTTCTGTGTACTTGTGTATGTATATGTCTCTTTTTAATTGCAGGTATTATGTTTTGATTATTGAACTTGCATAAGAATTTTTTAATTAGACCTTTTAATTTTACTGTAAATGATCCCTGATGAGGGGGTCTAAATTGGCCCCGAAACATGTTGGTTCCCTGGTAGTATAAAAAGGACGGAGAATTCAACAAAGCAGCAGAATTTTCAAGCAAAAAGTATGACTTTTAAACAAAATGGTTGAATGTTCAACCAAATAGTTGAATTTTCATCCAAAAAGATTTCAATTGACTTTTCCATACAAAAATGGGAATTTCAAACAAAAAGTAAATCTTCTCGGAAATAGTTTAATTTTCAACAGAACAGTTGCATTTTTTCCCAGAAAGATGCAATATTTATACTGAAAAAGATGAACTTTTAAATCAAAAAAACAAATTTTTAGGAAAATAGTTTTCATCCAAAAAAGATTTCAGTTGACTTATCAGCAACAAAATATTAATTTTAAATAAAAGGTTAATGTTCTTCGAAAAGAGATGAAGTTGTAACACAGAAAGACGAATTTTTAACAACACAGTTGAACTTGCAACCAAAAAGTATGAATTTTCAAAGAAGTAATAACATTTATAACCAAAAATATCATCTTCAGGGGAAAGTTTTTGCGAATTTTCGAAAATTACATACATGAATGAAGGACCCCCACCGTAACAAATCATAACAAATTGTCTCGACTCCCCCCCCCCACCCTTGAGCTGTTATGTAATTTAAATACAGTCCCTTTCTGCGCTCCACCGTCAGCACAAAACTTGTATAAGATTGTTAAAGAACTGTGTGCCCTGTATGTTCCATTTCTGCAACACGTGTGACATGCTAATGACATAACAGTTCCAGCACACTGTTCTATATTGTTTACAGAACATAATTCTAGAACTGTTACGTATCCCTACAGTAACAGCGTTACAGAACAGTGTGACCTTCATGTTTCGTTCTTGGAACACGTGACATTCTAGTAACATAACAGTTCCAGCACACTGTTCTATATTGGTTACATAACAGAATTCTAGATCTGTTACGTATACTTACAGTAACAGCGTTACAGAACATTGTGACCTTCATGTTCTGTTTTTGGAACACATGTGACATTCTAGTGACATAGCAGTTCCAGCACACTGTTCTATATTAGTTACAGAATATAATTCTATAACTGTTACGCCTCCTTACAGTAACAGCGTTACAGAACAGTGTGACCTTCGTGTTCTGTTCTTGGAACACGTGTGACATTCTAGTGACATATTAGTTCCAGCACACTGTTCTATATTGGTTACATAACAGAATTCTAGAATTGTTACGTACCCTTACAGTAACCGCGTTATAGAACAGTGTGACCTTCATGTTCCGTTCTTGGAACATGTGACATAACAGTTCCAGCACACTGTTCTATATTGGTTACAGATCAGAGTTTCACGACTGTTACGGATCCTTACAGTGAAAACGTTACAAAACCGTCTGATCTTTATGTTCTGTAATTGTTCTGGAACACTATTGTAACAATGTTATGTATAAATGTTCCTCTTTTTTAACAGAACAGTTACAGAACGTATCCGCTGGGTAACAGTAATTAACCAAGATACTTCTATAGTTTGCTTCACTTGTAATGTTTTCATCAAACAAGAAAGGCGAAAAATTAAATGTTCCTTAAGTACACAATTCGTCACGTATCCCGAGTTATAAGATGGGCATGAAATAGAATCCTGTTTAAAAATGCGTACTTGCCTTATATAGGGCCATATGGGATTTAAAAGCAAAAAATAAAACGGCTTTGTTGCCTAAAGTGCCTCGCTTGCTATATATATATGCATTTAAAGTTCACCAGTTATTTACGAAAATCCAGGGTTTGAACAAAGAACCAGGCTAATAGCACATCCTTCTCTTTTTCATGTTACGTCGGAGTCGCTGATTTAAAGAAGTATATATAGATTTATATTGGGTATAATGTAGACATGTAAAGGCATATATAGGGTAAAACTTGCAAAGTGTCACCACCTATAATTCTGTTGTCGCCTATCTTATTCAAACTCCGCCAGATTGTAGTGCTAGTGGACCTCTTCAAATTCTGTGAAGGCGGCGCACCTAGTACAACGAGTTGTCAAGATACAGGGACCCGAATTTTCGACGATTCAGCCCGACTGCTAACTTTCAATTGTACATAACTCCTGATACAGTTATCCAATTTTACTTTTTTATGAGGGTTTTGAAAATTCAACATTTATGGCAATGCAAATAGCGAAGAATGGTCGATTTTTTCGTTTTTATTTTATTTCCGTGGACAATTTTTCCCTATGTTCAGCATCGCTGGACTGGATGCGCAGGGGATGGCAAATACAGGGTGCACAGTCTTCCCCTTTTTGCTTAGTTTCCCCTTTTTTCTTGAAATTCCCCTTTTTCCCCTTTTCTCTTTAAATGTACGATATTTAAAAATACAATATTTGAATTACGCGGAAAATTCTCTAAAATTAGTAAGTACTTAAATAAGTTATTTAAGAAACTTTTCTATTGGTTCAAAAATTTTGACGAATATTTTTTGGTGGAAAATTAATTTTTTGTAATTGAAAATGGATCTTTTTTAGTTTAAAATTCAAATCTGTGGTTAAAAATTAATTTATTTGGTTTAAAATCGTCTTTTTTTTGGTAGAAAATTAATTTTTTTTATTGAAATTTCATCTATTCCAATTAAAGATTCATCACTTCATTTGAAAACTATTATTTTTTTGGTTGAAAATTCTACTACTCTAGTTAAAGATTGATAATTTTAGTTGAAAATTATATATATATATTTTTTTTTTCAAAATTCAATGATTCCAGTTGAAGATTTATCATTTTAGTTGAAAATTCATCATTTTGGTGAAAAATTAATTTTTTCAACTGAAACTTTTACTTTTCCATTTTTGGTTGGAAGTTGATCTTTTTTATATCACTCTGAATGGATTTCCATCGAACATTTCTTATAAAAAGGTTGCTTGTTCTTTTCGACTATTTTCCCACTTTTTTCGTGAGAAAATTACCCTATTTCCCTTTTTTTGAGCTCCATTTGCGCTGTGATCCCTGCAAATACAATAAAAAATAATATATATAATTAGTGAATATAAAATTCATATGAGATACATAATTTTTCAGCATATTCGAAACAATTTAAAATATGTGAAAATTCAACTCTTTGGTTGAAAATTCGTCTTTTTCGGTTGAATTCAAATGTTTTTTATTAAAATTAAAATCTTTTTTGGTTAAAATATATAATATTACAATTTTCGTTGAGAATTTATCTCCTTTGGTTACAAATTAACTATTTTGTTGAAAAATCGCTATTTTTTGTTTGAAAATTTAATTATTTTGCTGAAAATTCGTTTTTTTTTCAGAACTAAATTTGTAACTGAAAATTTACTTGTTTAATTTTGGGTGGAAAATTGATCTTTGTTAGTTGAAGGTTCAACTATTTGGTTAAAAATTCAATAATTTTGTCAAGAAGTAATCGACCTCCTCTGGAGAAGAAATCTTTCTTGCATGAAAATTCAACTATTCTTTTGAAAATTTTTCTTCTTCAATTTAAAAATTCAGACATTTCAATAGAAATTGCATCTTTCTTAGACAGAAATAAAACTTTTTGGTTAACAGTTCAACAATTTTGTTAAAAAGTCATTTTTTTTTGGTTGAAAATTCCACTCTTTTGTTGAAAATTAAACTATTTGGAGAAAATTCAAATATTTGGACAAAATTTACTTGTTTCAAATTATTTAAAACAATTTAGAATATGTTCCTTCGTTAAAAATATTTGGTAGCCCTAAGAAGAACCGATTGTATAATATTGTACACATGTTTAAAACAGTTGAAAATATGTTCCTACGTTAAAAATATTTGGTGGCCCTGAAAAGGGCAAGTTGGAGACATAAATACATTATTAAAACCTAAAGCCTGAAAGAAATTCTAATTATCAATGACTGCATAAATTCCACTTTATCTCTTTGATAGCATACGCGATTAGTTCAGTGAATTCGATAGTATGAAGATACCGACTTTACAAAATCAAAACGAGAAATCTGTCCTCGTTCGAAGTCATTAATCCGATTTTGAATGAATGAATTTTGAATGAATTCGGTAGTAACTCAGAAGCAAAAAAACGTTTGACTTCCGTATAATTTGAAAACATTAAACCAAAGCAAATACGGAACACCAACAAGTTGTAGATGCGGTTCAAGACGATCGAACGCGCAGAGCACCCGACAATGGGTCGGCAAACAATGCCGATCATCCTAGAGTTCGGGGTGCTGAAAATTCAATAATATTTATTATCATTGAGACATTCGTTCAATTTGCGTTTACTTTTTCCTGCCCAGTAAATTGCAACCAACGGTATAAGTTGATCCCAATACTGATAGGGCGTTAAAACTAGCCCTAAACAGTTTATAACCAAATTTGAGAATAAAACAAACTATAATTTTGTAAGATCAATTCTTACAATAACAAGCCTCCCACTGAGTTTTAAATAATTATTTCAAAACAAAAGCGACAGATTGTGGATTCAATCAAGGGAGAGATGATTGCGTATTTTAGTGATCAATTGAATGCTATTTTATGAATCTCCCTCAAAAGATCCTTTTGAGATTAATGCACACAATCATATCTTTAATTTTTTATTGTGTATCATCGCACAACGAGGTCCTTGTAATTAAAAAAGGTGCAGGGTCGTTACGAATATGCACAATTTTTATTTTATTCAAGTTTATTAACTAAATTATTTGATTCTCCTTCATAAGTTTTTTATTTTAAACCCCAAGCTCCACTCGCACAACGAGGTCCTTATTGTTACAAAAGGTGCAGGGTCATTACGAGCAGTGCTATTTTAATTTTTTATTTAATCCTGCTCGCACAACGAGGTCCTTATTGTTATTAAGGTGCAGGGTCGTTACAAGAGATTATTCTTTTATTATTTATCTTTAAGCTTACTCGCGCAACGAGGTTCTGATGTTTAAATCAGGTGCAGGGTCGTTACGAGAAGCTACATAATTTTGATTATTACTTAAAATAAAAGAAATTCCCAGTTAACAGTTAATTTAAAATTTAATATGCAAGCATGCACAACAAGGTCCTTATAATTAAATAAGGTGCAGAGTCGTTACAGGCACCACACACATTTAAGTTTTTTAATCCCCACAAATTCACATTTATTATTTTAATTCAAAAACAATGAATTAAAATAATTTATGAACACTTAAAGGAGAACGTCAGGTAGAAAGCTTTCCTTACCGAAGCTTAGTATGTACTTAAATGAAGTACTCTGTCTCCATTGACAGCTTTTTTCAATGGTTCTAGAACGATGCATGTCTCTCCTCATTGCGACTATTTGATGAAGTGAACGAGTCCTTCTCGATTAATGAATATATTACCTGGTGGCTACCTTCATCGGACCCACGCTATCCCCACTTATTTCTGCGTTTGCGCACATAATTCATCGATTGTATAATTTGCAGGGTTATCATTACGCTCCATTTGATTTTCTAAATTGCAAATTCTTCTTTGAGTCACGAGCGTACCTATTTTATTTGTCGCCCGTCATTTAATATTCTAAATATTAAATTTGATAGTTGTTTTTATATTTTATACTTATTTTTATATTATGAGATTATGAGAAAAGACTGTACCGTCTCAACATATTGATAAAAATTCATTCATAACCTCAAAACCGTCAAACATAACCTCAAAGAATACCTCAAATCCATGGAAATTACATTTTTTGTGCGCTGAATCTGGAACCTCACCACATTCCTGTACGTTCTCGGGGTATCCGATTCCAATTTTAGGGTTTCGTGAAACCTACTAGTTCACAATATATTCCTAACTTCGCTGTTTACCCAGGGACAACAGAGTAATAATAAGGAGACCGATCTCGGTACATGCGTTCTGACTGGGGCAATTGCACCTTTATTACCAAGCTCAGACGTTTCGAATCAGCACTATAGCCAGTCGGGCAAGCGCACTGTCATCTGCTATCTACTTTTCTCCCGCGAGAAGTGTGCGAGTGAGCGCCACTCGCACTCTTCTCGCTGAAGAAAAGGAGATAGCAGATCAACGTGCGCATGCCCGACTAATCAGCGAGTGAGCGCTACTCGCACACTTCTCGCAGGAGAAAAGGAGATAGCAGATGACAGTGCGCATGCCTTACTGGCTATAGTGCTGATTCGAAACGTCTGAACTTGGCAATAAAGGTGTGATTGCCGCAGTCAGAACGCATGTACGGATATCGGTCTCCTTATTATTACTCAGAGCTGGCGGAACGCAGGTTATCTATCTTTCTCGCTCCTTAAGGAGCGTGAATGTAAAGGAATTAGAGTAAGCGAGACACTCGTTTCATCATGAAAATTCCCATAATAGTCTTCTTCTGCTAATGATTTTTTAAGCTTTGCAGGAAAGTTCAAATAGTTTACTAATAAATCTGCAAGTCGTCGATACTTTATAATGTTCAGAGGATATTATTATAAATTATGGCCAATTAGGTCCAGTCATTTTCGGCTGTCTTTTTGCATGTCGTTTTCCTGTGGTCGCGAAAAAACTACAGGGAAAAAATTACAGGAAAGAAATGACAGGCCTGCCATTTTTTTCCAGTCATATATTTTCGTAAGGGTAGTATACCAGATTCCGTCAGGGCTGTCAGGAATTCGCTCAACTATTAAATTGTAGAATTTTTGGTCTGCAGAGAACAACTTTGCGGTTCGAAAATGTGTCCCGGTGTCCCAGTTCAAATTGTAAACATTTCTGTCGAGGCTTTGTTGCCTTGTTAATGTGCACCAAAGCATTGGTGAATTAAAATTGTCTAAGTTTAATTGAAAACTTATAGCATGCCTTGATTATTTATCTGACTGAATCAACCACCTGGGACAAGTTTAGATTGATCCTTTGGGGTTACATTTTATGTTCAAGATCATGTAGGCTTACGAGATTTTACAGTCAGCTTGTTGAGAATAAAGAGGCTTTGCAAAGCATCTTACGTAACAGCCAAATAAAAAAAATGATACAATTTTAATGTATTATAATTATCCTCAGAACTCGGCTTGGTAATTATGAGAATCAATAAACTTCACTATATTTTAAATAATTTATCAACTTCACTGAAGTTTCACCAAAACAATGTATTTAACCGTCAAAATGGATCACACGACCAAGAAACGACGCTCGTTCACACATGTGTGAAATAAAAAAATGCTCATACTGCTATGAAGACAACACCGCAATGCTGCATTTCCCCGTGATCATTCAAATAGTTAAAACTTAACTTACAAGGGAAGTGCCAAGAAGTGTGTTTTTTTTTGGATTCATAATTTTTCTAAATGAAGGTCATGTCCCTAGAGTAAAATTGTGAAATTCCTCGTACCCAATATTTGTCAATTTCGAGAAACACGAATTTAAAATTTTCGTAGCCGTTCTTATGGGCTAATAAATTTATATTCAAACTGGCCGAGTAGCTCAGGCGGTAGGGCTTCGAATTTGGAGCCAGAATTTAAAAAAAAAAAAGCATTTAAAATGTTCATTTTTGCACAATTAAAAAAAAAACTTTAGAGGGGAATTGAATATTGAATATTTTGATAAATAAAATGCAACAAAATGAGAAAAAAGTGTGGGCAGCGAGAATGGTGCCCGAAACCTTCCAGTTACAAACCCAAAACCCAACGCGCTACCACATGAGCTACTCAGCCAGTTGGAAGTTAAATTTTTCTAGTCAATAGTACCGACGAAAGTCGTTTTTTCTCGAAACTGATCAAATATTGGATCCTAGGAATTTCACAATTTTACTAAAATTTTATTTACTAAAATAATAATAATTAAAACTTTTAAAATAAATGCCAATAAGAAAATACAGACTCCTTTTTAAAATTCCAGGACTTTTCCACGTTTTTTAGTAGCACTGTAAATAATAGAATACACGGAATTTTGAGAACTTGAATCGACACTTATGAATACATTTCTATTATTGCAAATCGAATATCAATCATTTATTTGATTAATTTAAACTAACTTTGTAAGAAGCAGTGCACTTTCTCATTTATATGAGAAATAACTTTAATAATATATATCATCGAGTTCCTAAGGGGACCCAAAAAAATTGTTATAATTGAGGGTCTGGATCGAGAAACTCGCTCAGCGCTTGAGATCGGGTGAAAGTATTGTCCAAACGTCTCGGTGGACGGAAATTTTAAAAGTAAAAAAATTAATTAATAAAAAATACAGGCTTGTAGGTAATGACGAGACAGAACTTTCTTATATTTTCTGTTTTTTACTAGATAATTATTTTTAATAATAAGCCTAATAAACTAAAAAAAATGTGTCCCCAAATTCAATTAGTTTTAAGAAATAAATCGTCGTAAGTTGGGCAAATATTACTGAAACTATTTCAAACTTGATATACGAACGAAATATACCTGACACGTATTTTAAAACAAAAATCTCATCACATCACTATTTTTCCAAACACAGAAAGTCATTTTATGCAAAAAAAAAGCTAATATGGAAATCAACAAACGTGGGCGTTTTTCGTAATTGACACCATGCCCCACACGGACACCATGCCCCACACGGACACCATACCCCACTATCCTAATAATGTTTTTGAGAACCCAATCAGATCTGCGGTGTGCTTGTGCCTGTTAAAATTGTTTAATGTAATATTTAAACCACATAATCTAAATTGAAAAAGTAGATATGTATCAAATATTGCTGAAACCTTTCTGAAGAACTTGGGTATGTTTATTTTAAAAAAATGTTCTTTTATAAAGCTGTTAGGTAGAAACTCTAACCTCAAAATTCAATTGCCTCATTTTACTCCATAAATACTAGCAATAATAGCGCTTGAACTTCACGTTAGAGGTCCGGGGTTCGATCCCTGAGCCGGTACCTCTGAACATTTTTCTATGTACCTTTACCGAAGTTCTGGTGGTTCGGATTCCACCTTGAGTTGTAGGTCTTCCCACCATGCACTTGGATGCAACCCAGTCCGTGAATGATGTGGTAAAAAACAAGTTTTGCCCAATATGTCAAATTAGGCAGACTGCTCTTATCAGATCTCTTGATTGAATTACAAAAATCTGTCCGTGACTGATAACTTATACTTATACCGGGACAGCCCAGTGCAGACTACTAAAAAAAAAAAAAAAACAATCCAACTTTAACAAAAAATGCCTTCGACATATTGGGCTGTAACCATCTTAAGCCTGAGACATTAATTATTATATATCTAATGATAATTTTTCGAAAATATATAATATAATATCCTCCTTTGTGCTGTTAAGGAAGTTATCTTTCTCGTAACTTACAATCAAAATTTAATTCAGCGTGTAAAATAATGAATAATAATAAATTGGAAAAGTAGATATTTATCAAATATTTCTAAAACCTTTCTGGAGAATTTGGGTACGTTTATGAAGAAAAATGTTGTTTTATAAGGCTCTTGGGAAGAAGCTCTAGCCTCAAAATTCAATTGCCTCATTTTACTCCATAAATGCTAGCAACACAAATTTTTTAAATACCAAGTAGTACTTTTTTTTTTACTAGAAGTGTGTATGAGGAGGGAAAAACAATTTACTTCAATAATTTTTGCGAAATATCAAACTTTGTCATTTTCACGTTACTTGAGGTTACCATTCGAAAAATTCATTCAACGCAAAAAGTATAATAATAAGCCGTTCTTCCCCCTCCATTCGCACTTTTATTCGAAAAAGGAGTACAGCTTGGCATCTACAAAAGTATTTCATTCTTGTACTTATTTAGTGAAATGAGGTGATTTTATTGAAGTTAGAGCTTTAATCCAACAGCGGAAAGTGGATTAAAACCACTTTTAGCGGAATATTCGCACGTGTCATTTTAATGTAAATATTAACATTAATACATTGTCTCTTGAATTGAGAATGAAAAGATAATAAACCTTTATAGCTCGAAGAAGGGGTGTCCCAGGAGTATTGTCTTTCCTTGTAATGGAGCATAAGGTAGAAAAAATTCAAATCGAAAAGTCCCAAAACATTTTTGGGTCTGGTGCGTATTTAGGGTACTACAGGGCATTGAAATTGCATGTAGGTGAACATCTAGTTGCAAGTCTGCGTGCGACCCAGAAAAGCAATTTCTCCTAAGGCGGTAAACTTCACCTTGCTTCGAGCATTCAAAAAAAAAATGCGATTACGAATGTGTTTGTCCGTTTAAATCGGATGGTTCAAGTTTTATCGAACCGTAAAATAACTTTGCAAAAAAAATTAATTCTTTTATTCGAACATGTTCGAGATAAAATATTGGCTCACTGAAATTCGGTGCATGGAAAAAATGGAAATGTAGGCTACGTTCTTTGAAATTTGGTGAGCTTAGAACGAATAATTTCAGTGAGCTTAGATAAGGGGTCGTGCATAAATTACGTAACGCAATCTTCCGACAATTTTGACCCCCCCCCCCCCTATGTAACGCTTTTTCCGACTTTTCCCTATAGTTTTTCATTATTCTTTAACACCACTACTATTGGTTGTTCCCTTTCTACATGCCTCATTTGACGATTTTTGACGGTAACGGTCAAATGACCAGGCAGAGAGTTAAATTAAATAAAAGCGTTTAATTATGAATATATTAATTTCAAGTTATTTTCAGATAGAAAATAGTTTATAAAGTTTCAATCAGACATTTCAATTTGCTTGATTATTAAGGCTTTCGTGTTGAAAAAGTTGAATTTTCAACATTAAAATCTGTAAATTGTTTAATTTTGAACAGATTTATAATCGTATTGTAAAATAGTTATGGTATAATTTTCAACACTAGAACTATAGTTCAGTTTTAAAAATCATTAATTAATTTATATTTACAGTTGATCAACCTAAAACTCTATTAATAAACAATGTTAAATTTTAAACGCTTTTAATTTTTAATTCTTATAAACTGAATGATGTAGTAATTGAAACAATTAACAATTGAACTCAACATTTCAAAAAAAAGTTGATATCGAACTTATTATTTATTGAATTATATCATGTAAGATGATATTTGTGATATTCCAGGCGATTAGATAGATTGTTTTTCTAAAAATTTGTAAAATTCCCTGTGAAAAAATAAATTCACTGTCACTTCCCGGTTTTTTCCCGGTCTCAAAATTTCCCGATCATTTCCCGGTTTTCAGTCCAGCGGTCACTCCGTAAATGATAAGTTCACAAAGCTTTAGATACAGATTATTATCTGCTCTAAAAGTAAGTCAAATATTGAAAATTTGCAATTGTGTTGAAAATGTAGTTTCATATTGCCATAATTATTATTTTACTTTAATTACTTTATATAATGAATAATTTATAAATATTTTTTTTATATTAGATATTTTCTGAATTTTAAGTAAATATGAAAATAATAAAAAAAAAAACGGTAATGAAAAAATGGGGAAGCTGATTTTTCTCTCTGGATCAAGAGGGTTACAGTCCAATATGTCAAAGGCATTTTTCGTTAAGAATTGGATTTTTTCAGTAGTATTATAATTTTTCTAGAAGCTTGCTTCATTAAGAAATGTCTTATCCTTCTATAAAGTTTCTTTCATAAATAAGGAACATCATTATTTGATTTTATATATAAAAACTATACCGTTCCTACATAGTTATACATTTATAAGGACAGAGAAAAAGATTATTCATAATTAACTCGCTTAATTGTTGTATACTTATTAAAGTGGCCTAGAATACATCCTTGTTTTTTTCTTCTAAATAAATGGCTTGATCCCCTAAAAATTGTTCCTTTTCGTGTCAAAATGTCGCCTGAATATTGGCATAAAAAAATATATATATTTAGATATCTCTTAATCCCATTATTTGCAAAAAATTGCTTATGTTATTTTAGTTTCCGCTGTTAATGGATTTTGTTATACTTTAGAATACAAAAGGATAAAATGCATATATGCCGAAGTGAAATAAACATTACAATTTAGCGATTCAGAAATGGATAACAAAAGAGTTTTTTTTTATATTATGTAATACAGTAAAGCCTCCATAATTTCAAGACGCCATTATTTCAAGCCCCCCGTATACGGTTATCTCCAATTGCGCAGTTCCGTCAACTCCCACCACGGTTCCTGTACACTCTCCTCCGCGTCTGTGACTGACAAATGAAAAAAGAAGCCCGAAGAGCGGGAAACCTTGAATTGATTCTTGTTTCACGACGTCATGAGAATACGTCGCACGACGTTTTCGAGAAAATATTATAAACATAAAAGTCATAAATGTACAAATAGTAATATTTCTCCAGTGTAGAATCTATTTTCTCAGTCGTGTTCCATTCTTCTGTCGATTCACGACCTTCCAGTTTCACGAAATAAAATAAAATATCCTAAATGTCAGGTGAGTCGTACTCTAACCTCAAATATCGGACAGTTGCCTGTATTTCGTGAAACTGAAAGTTCTTCAACCGATAAAAGGATGAAGAAAAATAATTGCGCAAATGCATTCTACACTTGAAAAGATTACTATGCAGACCTTTTATAACTTACCTTCACGTTTCGGAGATTTTCTCCAAAAAGTCGTATGCAGTTGCAGTACCATGTACTAACCTTCCGTTATCAAATTCTTCTTTGCGCAGGAATTTAGTGCTTATTTAGTGCTAATATATGCCGTGAAAATTTAATTTTGTGCCCGGTAATTTTACTCAAAAACATGTAGTAATGCTGGCTTCAGGTCACCCTGGTATGTGAAACTCGGAAACTGTTAGTGTTATCAAATTCTTCTTCGCGCAGAAATTGAGTGCTTATTTAGTGCTAATATATGCCGTAAAAATTTAATTTTGTGCACGGTAATTTTGGCCAAAAAACTATAATGCTGGCTTGAGGCGACTCTGGTATGTTAATCTCGGAAACTATTAGTGGTATCAAATTCTACTTCGCACAGGAATTTAGTGCTTATTTGGTGCTAATTTATGCCGCAAAAATTAAATCTTGTGCTCGGTAATGTTAGTGAAAAACATGTAGTAATGCTGGCCACTAATAGTTTTCGAGTTTAAGATATCAGTCACCTGAAGACATCAATACATTTTTTTGACTTAAATTACCGGCGCAAAATTTAATTTTTGCGGCATATATTAGCACTAAATTCCTGCGTAAACAAGAATTTGATACCACTAATAGTTTTCGAGTTGCGCATACCCGGGTGACCTGAAGCTGGCATTACCACATGTTTTTGACCAAAATTACCGAGCACAAAATTTTCTTTTTGCGGCATATATTAGCACCAATTAAGCACTAAATTCCTGAAAAAAGAAGAATTTGATACCACTAATAGCTGTCGAGTTTCACATAACAGGGTGACCTGAAGCTGGCATTATTACATGTTTTGACCAAAACTACCGGGCACAAAATTTAATATTTGAGGCATATATTAGCACTGAATTATCTCTAAATTCCTGTGCTAAAAAGAACTTGATACCACTAACAGTTTCCGAGTTTCACATACCAGAGTCACCTGAAGGAAGCATTACCACACGTTTTTGGTAAGAAAAAGTGCCCGTATTTTGTGCATGGCACAAATCCAGAGCACTTAATTAGCAAAAAATTCCTGCGCAAAGAAAAATTTGATATCTCTGATAGTTTCCGAGTTTCGCATAGGGGAGTTGTGCCTTCAGCTGAAGCTGGCATTACTACATGTTTTTGACTAAAATTACCGGGTACAAAATATAATTTTGCGTCATATATTAGCACTAAATAAGCACTAAATTCCTGTGCAAAGTAGAATTTGATACCACTAACAGTTTTCGAGTTTCACTTACCAGAGTCACCTGAAACCAGCATTATTACATGTCTTTGACTAAAATTACCGGGCGAAAAATTTAATCTTTGCGGCATATATTAGCACTAATTTCCTGCGCAAAGAAGAATTTGATACCACTAACTGTTTTCGAGTTTAACATACCAGGGTGACCTGAAACTGGCATTACTAAATGTTTTTGACTAAAATTACCTGGCACAAAATTTAATTTTTGCGCCATATATCAGCACTAAATAAGCAATAAATTCCTGCGAAGAGAAGAATTTGATACCACTAATAGTTTTCGAGTTTCAAATACCAGGGTGACCTGAAGCTGGCATTACTACATGTTTTTGACTAAAATTACCCGGGACAAAATTTAATTTTTGTGGCACATATTAGCACGAAATAAGTACTGAATTCCTGTGCAAAGAAGAATATGATACCACTAATATTTTCCGTGTTTCACATACCAGAGTCACCTGAAGCCAGCATTACCACACGTTTTTGGTAATAAAAAAAAGTCCCCGGATTTTGTGCATAGCACAAATCCAGAGCACTTAAGGGCATGTGATACTTCGTCGTGTGGTAAATCGGGTTCAGTTCCCCCGGGGTTTTGTCCGCAAAAATTAAAAAATTTAAAAACTGTATTTGGAGATGCTATAAAATATAAAGACAGACGTCCCCGAACTCTTTTTTTTAGGGATAATAGCAAAAAAAACTTTATCCTGCTCAATAAAAGTTTTCTCTATGAGCACTATTTCCAGGTTAGGAGTCGTTTTTGAAGTATCTGCCATTCCGATAATGTCGCTCTCTGTTGTACCTCAAAATACACACATATTAATCAAATTCAGCAAAATGAAATTTTTTTTAATTATTCCACAACAGCGTTTTTGCCCGTAGCGCGCGGGCTAATTCGTTCTTGCGCTGAGAAATAATCAACCCGCTTTTGCTCCGACTCTTTTTTTAGTCCGCTTTTGCTATCAGCCCCTCAAATAATTTTGGTCACACTCCTTCCCCTTTCCAACGTCTCATGGGGGCGGAAAAGCACCCCCGTGAATGTTCACACAAACAATTTAAGTCACATACCTTCCTCTTTACGACGTGTCGTGGTGGACAGGAGTGCCATAACTCCCATTCCAAGCAATTCTACACTTTGTACCAACATTATCCTTTTTTTCTAAAAAAATGTTTTTTTCGAAAAATCCTGTTTATTATGAAAGGTGTGTTTTTAAAAGATATACATCTTTTATTTAAGGGTTTTTTTGTAAATTCTTAATATTCAATTAAGTAAACGAAAAAAACATAAATTTTATAGCTTTTTGAGGGTTTTGACCTCGAAAATAAGGTTTGCGGGTATTTTTACTATGATTTTCGTAATCAGCGAGTCAAAATACATCGGTATACATAGTTTTAAGTGAATCGGAGTTAAGTATTTTTCGGAACTTTATTCAAAAAAAGTAATTGTCACAAGGCACTTTTGGTTAAACTAACAATATGAATTCGACGCGAGAACAGCAGGGAATCAAAGAAATCTCCTTAACCACGCATTACCAAAATTAATACTCTGAACCTAGAGAACTTTATATTTTAATAAAAAAGATTGCTTTGCGGGCGCAATCTGAATAGCTGAAATATTTTTTAAAAAGTTTAAAAATCTCTCGTAGTTGTCCAATGTCTGACATTTGGCACCAATGGTTTCTCAAATTATAGAAATAAAAGTTTTAAGAAAAAAATGTATGCCACATGTGTGAAACTGCTTGCATCATAAAATGAAACGCTTTCATTTTACTTATGTTTTCATCACTTTGGATTTCGAAATCGCCTCAACCTTCGCAATAAAAACAAAATTTCGCGAACAAATGGACTTACTTGTGCTCTTTTAGCTTTCCATGGGTCAATTCTAAGGGACTTTTTGAATTTTTTGTAGTATCGATATTTGTAATTTAAATTTTCTTGACATTAAAGTACTGAACTGTACCTCGATTCGCGCGTGATATGCGTGCTAGAAAGTGCCTGATTACGTCTGGCATGCTGATTACACACAGTGGTAGGGTAAATACAGAGGATGGGATTGAAAATAGAAGAAAGGGAGATAGAGAGAGAAAGAGGGACTGAGAGAGGATACGTTATAGGTAAAACATATACGTCAAATAACTCACCGTGAAATGTGTATCCGCTGGTGTCTATTTTTGCAGGGGAAGCGGAGCTTCTATTCAGGAAAAATGGCAAGGATGAGCGGAGGAAGGAGAAGGTGTCGACTTGTTGTCTCGTACACTTGTGCCGATTTGAGCAGCTAATGGGAGAAACGAAGCATTGCATAAAGGATTGGTAGGGCGATGACATAAATCACAAAGCTACAAGAGTTAATTCAGAAGCTCAGTGAACTCTGACACGAACCCATCAAAATAAAGGATTATAAAATAAGAAGTGAGCTGCTGAAATTCTGCTGAAGAATTAAATCACAGAAAAAATATTTGGTTTATATCAAGAAAACGTATTGCTAATTCAGTTTAGATGATACAAATAGAAAAAAATTTATAGACATGACTAGCTAACCTTCTATTTCACCTAGTTGACATAGGGTATAGTTTACTTTCAATCTTATATCTGGTCCTTCGAGCCGGCTCTTTTTGGGGCGTTTCCGCTCTAAAATTGTTGCAACCACTATAAAATGAACATAACAGAATACATATATATAATTAAAAACTAAAGGTTAACAACCACCGCAGGATCCCACTGGGAGCAAGTGTCATCTAAAAAATGACATCGGCTCCAAGTAGCACCGCGGTAAATTCCATTCATGGCCACGTCTCACAACCGTGAGATGGGTGGTCACAGGACACGACCAAATCACAACGACAGGCCGGCGAAACTCTAGTGTGTTTTGAGGAGACGAAGCGACCCAAGGATGACAGCTTTCTGCATCCATCTCGCAAGTGCCGTGGCATATTTTTCTGGCTCTTTCAGCAAAAAAGCATGGCCGAGATTTTGTAACGAACGTTCAAGCGGTTCGATAGCGCAATTGGCTAAGTCATCGGCTAGACACATACGGTTAGGTAGTTTAGGTAGGGTTCGAATCTCCAGCGAGTGTAATTTTTCAAGGAGTTTAAGCGTGATATTATATGTGTAGGGGACCGTGCGTGAAATTGCGTTATTTAAAATATGAACTAAGTGCAGCAATAATAAAAAAAACATTTTTTTTTACATATATGAAATACACATTACACAACAATAGAAACCTCATAGAAATCTTTTAACCTCCCAGTAAGCCAGGAAACCCCCCCCTTCATCTTCTATTAGGTTCTATATAAAAACCTTTTACAAACCTTGTAAGATTCTTGTAAAAACCCAGTACACCCCGAATCAGATCCATTATGAAACATTTCAGATACACAGTACACGTACATAAAAAACCTCATAGAAACATTTTAAACTTCCAGTAAGCGAGAACCAAAAACACTTTGTTTACTTTGACGTCCCTATAGGATCCACTTACAAACATCATAAGATCTACAGTATATGCGCTTTCAAGCATGGAACAAAACCCTCCTTGAAAAATCATAGGAATCCTTAAATTTCTAAATCTATAGGGATTTTGAGAGGATTTTAAGAGGGATTTTTAGCAGGGTTATTTGTGTTATTATTGATAGTATTTATTATTTATTTCAAATCACCCGCGCTTTTCGGCTGAAAAAGTAGTGACCAGCGGCGCATCGATACAAGAACGGGGCAGCCAATGAGCGTCGTCGATAAAAATAAACTGCCCACTCGCGGTAAGGGTAGGGTCCCCTCCAGCATTGAAATGAACGAATCCCTACGTTCCAAGGACGTTGAAATGTTGGAGACTTTACTGTATTTTTGAAATATTACAAATACTATTAATAGCGTCTGAGATTCTGGTTTCCTAGAAGTTCCTATTCCCTCTCATGCCACACCATGAATATGCTCGGCCAAATGTGTCGGTCATTATAAAAGCCATAACATTTCTAGTGGCAGCTTCCACTTTTTTCCACCTCTCTGACTTATACATCTTTCCTGATATGACACAATTCTTATTAAAAGTGGTATCAGTTATCTACACTCAATTTCAGTTAAATTAGATAAAAAAGATGTTTAAATATATAAGGAAAAATGCGGTGCTTATCGGTTGGTGCACGAACGACTGGTGCCGTACTATGTTTATTATTTGGATACACGATGTGGGTGAAATCTGGGAGCAAAAAAAAATAAAAGGGAAACTGTGATCGAAAAAAGACAATTTTTGTTTTAAAGTTTGCTGACGACTTGGCAATTGTTTCAGATTTCTCAGAGGGATAAAAAGATATGTTGCAACCTCCGAAAAGATACGTAGTTAAGAATAAATTAGAAACCAATGTAAATAAGTCGAAAATGATAATATTCAAGAAAGGGGACAGAAGAGAAGTTTTTGCGAAATGGACAATATTTGGCGATAAATACAAATATCTGGGGTTTTGGTTCTCTTCGGATGGATCGCACAAAAAACTCATTAAAATTATGGTCGGAAAATGCAAAAAGCAGTCAACGTGGCTAGGATAGTAAAGAAAAAAGCAAGAATAGCTCGACTAAAATCAAAGACTATATTTAATGGATGTGTTAGTAAAATCGGGAGGACTGTACGGGGTATAAGTCAGGGGTCTAGAGAAAGGGAAGAAATAGGGAGGGCTCAAAAAAACTTTGTCAAAATGGCTATGGGTCTAGATGTCATTGAAGGAAGAAGAAGATGAAGAAGCGTTAAACTGGATTCGAGAGGGAGTGTCAAGAGCGATGATAAGAGAAAAATTAGAGAAAGGTTTCAGAACGAAATGGGATCAGGAAGTACAACAAGATTGGGAAACGTTTAATAAATGTTCTTATTGCAAATGGTATGGGGAATATGAAAAGAAGGTAGGTTTAGAGAGTCACTGGGCAAATAAGAAAATAGGGTCCAAAGGCAAAGAAGAATGGCTTAGAATGAGGTGTCAAAGTGTTGGAAAGGCAGGGAATAAAGGATTTAAGGATATAACGAGCGCGAAGCGCGAGATCCAACAGGTGCGCGCCCTAGGCGCGCTCAAACTTGCGAGCGAAGCGAGCCACGCGCGATTAGAGTTAGAGTCGTTACAGTCCTTGACTCTAACAATTTGGAGTGCTTCTTGATTGAGTCTCCTTGCCTTTCACATTTCGGGGTGCTTCTTGATACCTTAGGGAAAATGCCATGCTGTGGAGATTACGAATACTTCTCCAAAATCAGAGTCGGTTCCGGAAAGGGTACAAAAGAATGGTATTTTTGTGTGCCCGGTACATTCTTTGCAGAATAGAACCGAGTTTTGAGACTTTCAACAGTGACGGTATGATTTTCTTTGGAGATGCAAAATAATACAGAAAGATCATTCTGATTAAGTATTAGAACCACTGAAACACTACAGCACGCCTGGTAGCGCTGCGGCTAGTTGGCGCGGGGCGCCCGCACTAATACGCCCTTCTACAACTCAACCAATACTTTTCATTCCATTTTCGTTCCGGGATGTTTTCCAAAAGAAAAAATAAATTTTGTTTCTAGCTTACTTGAAAAAATATAAAAAATGCAAAATTTGGAGAAAAACTCAAAAATGTTCTTTAAAATGAAAAATCAAGGTGAACAGTTTTTTCATCGTATGATGATTATTTTTATTGTAAATATCGTTAAAAGACCCTGAAAATCCCGGTTTGCAACAATGACGCATTGGACCTTGAAGCGTTACTGTTCTTGCAACGAGATCGTATGCATTCTTCGTGCGCGCAAGAGAGAAAACAAATTGAGTCACGGCGACCATTCAGTATAGTGATACTGGATTTTAAACTTAATCTCTAATGTGATATTAGAAATCACTAATTGCCATCATTATGACCCGTGACACAATGGGTGATTCTGTTCAGCAGAATCACCTTTTCCCTACTTGAATGTGCTGGAAGAATGACACACAAAAATTTCCTAACGAGATACAATTTGCTTATAATATAAAATTGCATATTGATTTGGGTAATTGCCCATGAAAAACTCAATGAACATAAATAAAGAAATTATTCTCCTTTTGGAATACTGGATTTATTCATTTTTACCCATAACTAAATTTTACAGTATTCGAGAATTAAATAAAAAGAAAAACGTTTATCTCAATGAGCCATGCTCTTAATTAGAAAGGACAGAAAACGTCCAAGTAAATGCTATACTCATTCACAGGATTTAAATCCACTTTACAATTGAATTTAGACAGGTCGAAGTCCCGACTATTTTCTCGGGAAATGACGTGGAATACCTGGAAGCATTTAAATGTCCATGACGTCACTCGTATTTCCTCAGCTGGCGAACGCGTGCGAAGGAGAATCGATAAAAGTATATACGTATGTCACAGATCCGTCTGGACAAGTTACGAATTGTTGTCTAAGTACGCAACTGTCTATATCAAATCTGATATGTGTACGAATCTTCTCTTTATCAGAGAGAGATTCTAGTGGACTATATGTCCTTTTTATCTAACCTGAAACTAAACGGCATAAATTTCCAATGCGCATCTAATTCAGAAAACCTATCAGATCTCTCTAAGAGGGAACCGCAGTTCTTTTTTTAGAGCTGGTGCTCAAGCCGACGCATCGGAGAAAGATAAGCTTTCTTGTCGGGAGCGGCTATTTAACAGCTCACCCCTCTAGTAGCCAGGTAAGTCCCCACTCCGGTGTTACTTGTGCCACCTGTGCGCTCCGCTGCTGGTGGTAATTCGAAGAAGGTTCACCGCATACTACCCACTTCATCAGTCAACTCTACCGCTTCCTTATCGATCCGCGACATGTTACGTTTCTCAAAGATGGAACTCCTCAACCTATCCCACTTGAAAAAGTGGACGAACAAAAGGAGGTAAAAAAGTACGTATAAGAGGACGTTTAAAAGTACTTATGAAAGGACGTACTAAAGGACGTACAAAATGGCGTACAAAAAGACGTACCAAAGGACGTCCCGAATTGGGATACAAAATGACGTACTTTGGTACGTCCTTCATTACGTCCTTTTGTACGTCGTTGGTACATCCTTTAGTACGTTCTTTGGTACCTCGTTTCTGACGTAAATGTGAAGACCAGAGGAATAGAGTTCTTGAAACACACATACACTAATGCTCCGAAGCCAGTCAATGAAACTTTCGATGACTCCTAACGAGCTTATAGAAGACAGCGTTGTCAAATTTGAACAAAATATTTCGAGGTTTTATTTCATGATGTTATAGTTATTCATAGAGTTATGCCTAAGTTATATTTATTTTTACACAGTTCGAACACTACACGCAGCGAACGCAGCTTATCCCTAACAACTAAACCCCACGGCTAACCTACATATGGAATATTCTGCACAAATCCCAGAAAAGAGCCGAAGCACGGCACTCCAGGGCCGTGTGAAAAATACCTGGCCCCCCGTTTCCTCGCATGAAAATTAAATGTTGTGAAATAAAATCCCTTTTTACGTTGAAAGCTTTAAACTTTTATTAACGCTTGAAATTTCAAATTAGCCAATTTTGAATGTAATTATTCAATGTTATTATAATTGTTATATTATTAAATGTTATTATTATTAAACTCCGCGTAAGTTTGTCCATTGCCGGTTACTGCGACTTTATTTAGACTTACATACACTACTTCACATATGAACGTCACTACGTGTTAACGCAAGCGTGCAATGTGGCTGACATTGTGCATATATAGATAACGTAGCCGACAGTCAACGAATTCTTCTACAACTCGTAAATCATTTATAAATAACGTACAAAGTATAAGATGACATACTTCAGACCAAATAAAAAGACCTTGATGATGTTAAGAAGATCCTTTAATTCAAGTTTCGAGAGTCGAATGCTCTCCTCATCAGGAAACAGGAATCCAAGTCCAAAATAAGTCCTTTACTTTATAAAAATTGGAAAACCTCAAAATGTCGTAGTACTCCTATGGGTTTTTTTAAACGTTAAAGTTATCAAAACCAATGATGGCACTATTATCACGGATTGGTACAGAAAAGATACTTATTCAGGCAGATACATTAAAGTTTGTTTCTAACCATCCCATTCAGCATAAAATAGCTATAATTAAAAGTCTCGTAGACACATAATTTAAATTATCACATGAATCTTTACACAAGTCTAATATTAATTTTATAAAAAATATTTTGTTGCTTAATAATTATCCAAAGGAGTTTTTTCAAACACGCATTGATGATAAAATAAGAAGCCTTAAAGATCTTTTACTACAACAAATTAATTCACATCTAGATTATAATTGAGATTTTAAACTTATTGTTTCTATACCTCTTTATGGTAGTTTGTCTTTTGAAGTTAAAAGAATTTTTATTGAATTTAACATTAAAACAAAATTTAGGATTGATTCTAAACTCGATAAGTTCACAAAACTAGATAAAGATTCTCTTAACATTCTTCAGCTTAGTAATGTAGTGTATAAAATTGTTTGTTTAAATTGTGATAAATGCTACATAGGTGAGACTATTAGATTAATTTCCACTAGAACTAAAGAACATCACGATGATTTCAAAAAAAATCCTAAGAACCATGAAGTTATTGCAAAACATCAGGTTCAAACTGATAATACTAGATTCTTTAATTTAAGATCCAATGTTTTTTTGTTTTTTTCTTCAAGCATACTCTTATCATCCTTAATTCATTATTTTACAATTTTATTAGTTGTTAATTTGATATTGATTAGTTGTTTTGCCAATATTTTGTTACTTAGACTTCTTAAAAAAACAAAATTACAACTAATTTTTTAACTCAAATTTAAGGAACCCGATATGTTTGACTTACTACGTTACTGTACTTATGTGTCTATTACTTCATGCTCTTACCTTCTTTCACTCGATGTCAATCCTCACCATGAAGCAGAACGTAGTTCTGTCTTCCATTTTAAATTTAAAAAAAAAAAAATTAAGAATTTTTTACTGTGTCCGTGATACTAATGTACCTCACTACTTTTTAACATGACAAAGTTAAAATATTAAAACTTCAGGTAAAGAATTACAATTAGAAATTTTTTCTTCAACCTTACCTTTTTTTCGTATCTGTTTCGTTATGGATATAAAATGGTTTTTCTATTTCCCGTAATTTACAATTGTATTATTTTTTTCACAGAATTAACTTCGTATCTATAGATACATTTTGTAGCCCCATCATTGGTTCTCTGAACTGTTGGGCTTACTGATTTTCAAATAAATAAACTTAGAAATTTATGAAGTTTCTATGTTAAATAAATATGATTCGGTATCGCAATAATAAGATGCATAATTTATTTTCATAGCCAAATTTTAGAATTTTTTTGTAATATCGCAAAATTAAAATTTTTTTATGCTTCTGTGCAAAATCTCTTTCAATGATATTTCTCGAATTCTTGATTCATCATGGCAACAGCTTTTAAAGGATTAAAAGTTTGTTGGATAGATACTTTTTTTTAGTATTTTTTTCAACTTTGCACATTTTTTCCAAGCGATTCAAGATACATAGTTAACTAGATCATAAAAAGGGCAAATTGTAAATTTCAATTTGTGCTGATAACAACATGTAATGAAAAAAAGATGAAATTAAATTCTTCTTGAACATACATCCATAAATTATGACATAAAATTTTTCTTAATACATCCATTTTTGCTATTTGCACTTCAATTTATTTCTTGTTTCTAATGATCGATTAATATTTTGAAATGTACAATTTCTATAAAATGAAAAACTATGATTCTTTAAGAATAAAGACAAAGAAAAATTAGTATTAACGAAATTCTTATTATCCACTTTTTATTATCTAAGATTGAGAAATGCTGTACTAAATCATGACGCGAAATGGTTTGAATCGTGGTTAGCAGGGTTGCACGGTTACGCGTAACTCGAACTTTTATACTTATAACACGTATTATACGTCAAAAATGTAATAAACGTAAAAAATGGCGGACTTGAAAGTTGGGTGGAGGTAGCGGGTGAGGGAAAAGAGCATAATATAACCTCACTTATTCCGGAATGCATTAAGTACAAGATCAAATGACTTATTTTTCATAAAATTAAAAAAATGAATATATCAAAAGATTGCACCCGGGGGAAAAAACCAAATTTTTGCCATTTTCCCTCTTTAAAATAAAATTTAACTCCTCCCAAAAGGAATTTCTGGGTCAGCCACCTCTAAACATTTTTTAATAAATTAAGCTATAAAGCAAGTCAGTCAGTGTCTTCGGTGTAATAAATAATGAGGTTATGTTTATTTTCCATATCTGTGCAGTCGCCATCTTGAAAACGTAAATTACATGTAAAAAACTAGGGACGTAAATGAAGTAGGTAATTTACATGTAAGAAACTACGTGAATTACCTAAGGTATATTACGTACACAACCCTGGTGGTTAGGCAAGCACCTCTGCGTTGTCATGGAAACCAATATGCAGGTCGTCGTATGAGACGCGGCTCGAACATACTTTGTAGCCAGTGGCGGGACCATGAAGGAGAGTTCACAATAGGATTTGAGAAACCGACGTAGCATTGGCTTGACATAAGCGGGGCGCACACACATTTGCACGACGAATAAGCACAACGCACAAGAGAAGATGCTTCAACGCACACGGATCCGCATAGCTACTTCCTATGCACTAGGTTCTATCGGGCTAGCTTCAGACGGCTTCAGGTGGCGCCAAACAGCTTTTTGTAACCTCAAAATGTGAAGAGTTGACGTGAGAATTCGTGGACAGGTATGGTCTATTTATACCTCTGCCCGTCCGACCGGTGCAGGCAGAAAAGTCATTATGGTAAAATAGATAGAGAGTACTGTTTGTTAAATTTTCCGTTCTCTATCTCTTTTTCTCTTATGGCCTTTCTGCCAGCACCGGTCGGAGGAACAGAGGTATAAATGCGTCAATAATCTAATATTTATAGTGATTTTATGTGAAATAACTTCTTCGTCTGTCTTTGATTATGAAACAGTATTATTTTAAGTTCATTTAACGATGTTGGATTCAAGTTCTAACCTGAAAATTTGACGCATTTTTGTTGAGGAATTTTTTTAATTATTATACTATTACACTTCTAAAATAATTTGAGTTCAACGTTCCGAACTGTTTAAGACGCCTTCTGCGCCATGCTGTGCGAAAATCACAGCGATAGAGTATTTCCACTTGTGACGTCATTTCAAAATGTCCGAATACCTCGGGAGATACATTGCATTGTATACATTGCGAAATTGCATTATGTATAATTGTATAATATATAATACTGACTTCTGAAAAGTTGCTGAATGAAAAGGAAATTACAACCGCATGGTCACGTCTAGTCATGGACCTAACCTATGCTCTGCAAGGAACTGCACAGAAGCAGACCCCTTTTTTTTCTTTGAGTTACCGGTCACCCTTTTTTTTTGTACTACTATACCCTCACGCGACTTTAGCATAGCTCATTAAGGTCCAAATTATGCGAACTCAATTTACAGGAAAGTATACAATTTTATCGATTTTTTATTTGTCCTAGATTTATCAGTGCACTGAGCTCTTTCTTTTAAATTTTGATTCATCTCGATATCTCCATTCAAGCCGGAGATAATTTTTTCTTGCATTAACAATTCTGGTGACCACAATTTTAAATATTTTTTAATTTTCAAAGTTGGGCTCCATTCACAAATAGACAAGTAATCCACATACATTTCTTTCCATTTTTCCGGATATTTTTGTGACATTAGGAACAGCTGAAAGTTGATCTTCAAAATCTAGGCATTGTCAACAATGTTTTTCTCCGGTTTTTTTGTTCTTACAACAAGAACAAAATTTTCACCGAGATACGAGAAACGTCATTGAACGGGTAGAAAGATTTCGAATCAGCTTTGCTATATGCGAACTCTGTGCGAGTTTTTTTTCACTGAGATAGAGCTACTTTTTCCCAAGTGTCAAGACTTTCTGTCCCGATATTAGGTCCATAAGGCGTTGAAAGGTGGCAGGGGCGTTTTTTATACCAAACGGCATGTGGTCGAATTCATAGTGTCCGAAGGGAGTCGAGAAAGCTGTTTTGTGCGAGTCTCTAGGGTCCATTTTTATCTGATGGAATCTCCATGCTAAGTCAAATACCGAAAAGTATTGGGCTTTCCCTAATTGATCTAAAATTTCTGTAATGTTTGGAAGTGGATATGAATCACTAATAGTTTTTTCGTTTAATTTGCAATAATCTAAAACCATACGCCATTTTATGCTTCCGTGTGAGTCCGGTTTCTTAGGGACTGGAAATACTGGTGTATTATATGGAGACTGTGATGGCTTTAATATTTTTGTTTTAATTAATTCTTTGACTTGATCTTGAATTTCTTCTTTTTGGACGTATTTCTCCTGTTATATGGAATCGGTCTGCGTTTTGTTCAATGAGTTTTTCTACATGTGCGTATTCTTCTCTATTTAAATGTTCAAGACGTAATAGTGCATTTATTGACTTGACTCTATCTTCATTTGCAATATTAAAAGTTTGGTGAACATAATCTCCATCTTTATTTGAATTCAGAAAACAGCCAAGGACTTGTTCGACTGTTTGGTACTTATTATTATCATTTTGATCTTGTGTAATAAAAACTTCGTTATCTTCAGATGTCAATTCTTCAAAGTCGAGAATTTCTACAGTTGGAATTGCAAGTACTACTAGTTCTTCACGAGTATTAGCGATTTTTGAATATGCTTTACCATTATTATTCTTAACTATTGCGTTTCCAAAATATATACCACTGTCTTTAGGCAACAATTCAGGGACGTAACCTATTTCTTTGTCGTTGTTTTTGACTGTTATATAAAAATCAGAAATTGTTTTAGGCGGAATTATGATTTCTCATTTTTTTTATTTTTCATTGATTTCTAGTTGCTTTTCTGCATAATTTATTTTTACGTTGTAAATCATTGGAAATAATATTGAAAATTGTTCGAAATTCTAAAATATTTATTGTTATTTGACCGAGAGTGTATACTGGGTGTTCGTTAGTTCCTGTCAATTTCAGACAAATTTGTTTATTAATTTTCACGCACGATTTGACTGCTTTTTTCTATAATTAAATTGGGACCTGCTCCTGCATCAAGCATTAATCTTACAGGATTATTCAAACCATTTGTTGATAATGTTATATGAGGTATTGTATCAGTGACGCCTTGGTTTACTTCTACTGTTTTTTGTTCCTTAATATTTTGAAAGTTAGGGTCGGATGCACTTAATTCTTTCTTTAGGCCTTCCTCTGAGCAACCGGTCTGGGAAGGGCGTTGGAGTTTTCCGAATTTATTTGTTGTGGTGTGCATGACACGCTCTGCAGCTATCATCGGGAATGTCTTGGCTCAAAATGTGGCGGCGGTATGCTAGAGTGGAAATGACACCGTCTTGACATGCCAAAATGAAACCCTCCGTTCTCCACTTCAATCTGGGTTATTTAAGGAAAGAAAACGTTATCTCATATGACATCGACTAATCCTCCACCTTTCTGAGGAAGATGCCGTGCATCCTCTTGTCGAGGAGCTGTTCACGAAAATGTTTCTACTGTGCTTTCTTAATTCGGGGCTTCAAGAGTGAGTATTCAAGATGGATAAGATCTGATGCATTTTGCTCACCCCTGATATTGAAGCTAAGGCCGAGTATTTCAGCACCCTCATCCGCTGCTTTGTACAGAAACGCCCCTTTGCCCACTTCTTCGTTTTTCTTGACCATTTTAGGAAGGGGGTCTTGTACATTTGCGACTATATGTGCAGTACCCAGAATAATCCTGTTATAAAGACATTCAAGATTCAGTATCCCGCGACCACATTGACGGCGTGATATGTAAAGTCGCGAAACAGAAGACTTACGGTGCATGCTTTTGTTCATGTGCGTCACCATTCGGGACCCGATATCAAGGGATCTGAGCTCGTCCTTCGTCCATGGAACCACTCCAAATGAATAGAGTACTGCCGGGACGGCAAGCATGTTCGTTGCAGATACTTTGTTGCTCGCCGATAGTTCGGAAGACCAAATCCGTCGGATAAGACGTTTGTATCTGCATTGGAGATTATCCTGAAATAGGTATCCTAATAGAGTACCCTGAAAGTCGCCCTGAAACACACCTCTCTGAAAGGCGACACTGTTAGTGATCACACGTTGTTTTCCAGATGAGATAGTAAATCTGATTTTCCAAAGCGGCACTAATCTCTCTATGCACCTCAAGATGTGTGGATGAACCTTCAAGCTTTCCAACAGATAGATGCTAAGTCTATGGGAGGTTGAATCAAAAGCTTTCCGGTAATCAATGCAGGCCATCGATAGCTAACGCTGATAGAATGCTGCGTCTTTACAGACACATCTGTCGATGAGCAGGTACTCCCTACATCCTGCTACGCCTTTCTTTCAGCCGCGTTGTTCGTACATCTCTCGCCACACAGGTCCAATTGTCTGAACAATCCTATCATTAAGGATAGCTGTTAAGATATTATACAGTGTTTTCAAACAAGTTATTGGCCTGCAATATTTAGTCTCAGCTAAGCAGCCCGTCTTCGGCAGGAGCACTGTGCGCCTTTCCACCAACCACTACGGAATAGGTTCTTCCGACTTTAGATATGAGGTGAAATCGTGGACCACATGCTGGTGGGTTCAAGGAAGCTTCTTCCACCATAAGGTTTTGATACCATCTGGTCTCGGAGCGGAATTGTTCTTCATGCCTTTTAATACGTTTTTCACCTCCTCGGTAGTGACAGATGGGCATTCCTCCTCAGTTGTTATGAAGGCACTGTACAGCTCCTTGAAGCTATTTATATTCTTTGAGTGATCTTTCAGTGGATGCTGGATTTCGTAGACTTCTCTCCAAAATGCCTCGACCTCCTCTGGTGTGGGCGGGTAGATGACGGTAACTGAAGAATCTTGGAAGAGTCGAGATGGGTCAGACAAAGACTGTTAATTACCTCTGACCCACCTCTCCCTCCGCTATAGACTTCTCCTAGCGTAAAATAATACTCGTATTTTGTCAACAATATGCTGCCTGATGGTCAGTAGCTTTGACTTGTTGAGTGTGTGATGACAGATCCGCAGTTTGCGTGCGAACTGTCGAACCTTGGTAGTGGAAGTCCTGCCAGATGTTATGTGGTCAATCAAACACTGAGTGCGGGACGCGTACTGCCTTGCTTAGCCTATCTTTGTGCTGAGTAGATGCATTCGTCTTTTGGTCTTATGATGAACCGTTGGTTTTTTTTACGGTTTGCATCTTCCAAAGCTCTCGCTGTATTAAGCATACTGCAATTGATAGTCCAGAGGTCAGGTTCTTCGGAAAAATCTCCACGAAGCTCGTTATCCAGTTCAGCCAGATCTTTGGGCTTGAGAGAAACCTGAATGTTGATGTTGTACTGCGCAATAATACAGCGAGCAGTTTTCTCATAGAAACGCATATTAAATGAGCTGAAATCAAACATCTAATATCTTTTGAACACGATTTTATAATTTTTCATGGTTTTCTTCAGGTTTTAAAGTTCACATTTTATCTTGAACATTCATACAGAACATCTTTATCTAATGTATAGAATTCTGAAAATAAAACAAGAATTGTCTTGAGTGTTGGGCGACGAATGGGATTTTGAATTTGATTTGAATCTAATTTGAGATTCTTAAATTTCAATCTTTATCCCAAGCCTTTAAATATTTGATGAAACGTAAAATAAACAATCATTACATAGCCTTATAGTACATAAATCTGATTTTATATCATAGCAAATTTTGTCAAAGTGGATTGAAAATAATTTTGAATAACGAACAGTTTTCGTAATATTTAATTTCTTATGTGCATAATGAAATTAATAATTTGTTTGACTGAACAACTTCAAGGTTTGGCCCTAGAAAAATCTTCAGTTTCGGCCGTTTCGTTCCCGGCACTTCTCGGAGCGTTAGCTATGAAATGCATCGATCGCGACCGACGCTAAAGTGGTGGGGGTAGCGCTCGAGCGACAAATCGGAGAGGCGACATTGCTCGGGGCGGCACTGCTCGGAGCTTGTACTGTAGTTGCATTTTTACCAAAAAAATGGTATATATGAAGGTATGAATTTTCAAACAAAAAATACGTATTTTCTACAAAAAAATTGAATTTTCAACCCGAAAGTAAGAAATTTAGGATAAAGTTCCGAAAAGTACTTACCTTTGCTTGACTTGAAACTGCGTATACCTACGTATTTTAACTCGCTGATTACGAAAATGATAGTGAAAATACCTGTAAATTTGATTTTTAAGGTCACCCCCCCCCCAAACTATAAAAATGTCATGTTATTTCCATTTATTTCAATAAATAATAAGAATTTACAAAAAAAGCTTCAATTAAAAGTTGTAGATCTTTAGAAAATATACCTTTCATGTGATAATCCGTTTTTCTAAAAAGTCATTATTTTTTGAGAAAAGAAGGAAAATGTTGTTAAAAAGTGTAGAATTGCTTAGAATGGACTTGTAGAACTCCTGTCCGCCACGAGACTTAGGACAGGGGAAGATATGTGACCTACATTATTTCTGTCACCAGTCACATGGGTGCCTCTCCGCCCCCGCTAGATGTTGGAAAGGGGAAGGTATGTGACCTACATTATTTCTGTTACTAGTTACCAGGGTGCTTTTCTGTCCCCAACTATACGTTGGAAAGGGTGCTGTGTTACCTACATTATTTATGTCACCAGTCACAGGGGGCCTTACCGCCCCCACTAGACGTTGGAAAGGGGAAGGTATGTGACCTACATTATTTCTGTGACCAGTCACAGGGTGCTTTCCTGTGGTGAAGTGCGTAAGTAGTCAATACCGAAACCAATAAAGTTTTGGGAAAATGTACTTCTTGGAACATTATCCCTATAACTTTTGTTAAAGAAACTTTTTCTCTGAAAACAACATTTATCGAAATAGAGTGAAAAAAAATGAAAAAGTAACCGCTTTTTGGGGTATGCACATTGAAAATCAAATTTGCGGTTATTTCCTCTATCATTTTCATAATCAGCGAGTCAAAATATATAGGTTAAGCAGTTTCAAATGAGTTAGAGGTAAGTACTTTTCAGAACTGGCCCTGCAATTTTGACCAAAAAGGTTAATTTTCAACTAAATACATTAATTTTCTACCAGATTGTAGAACTTTCAAGTAAAAAAGATAAATTCTCAACGAAACCTGTGATATTTGATATTTCAACGAAAACACTATTTTAATTTGAAATGAAAAGCAGTTGAATTCAACCAAAGAAGACGAATTTGGAACAAAATAGTTGAAATTCAACAAAATACATGAATTTTCAACTAAATAGTTGAATTTTTAAACAGAAAAGATCAATTTTCGTTTAAAAATATAAATTTTCAACCAATAATGGAATAGTTATATTTTAAGGAGGTACGGTCGCGCATACTATCTGCAAAAAGTTAGTCCTAAGTCTATGTCGGAAAATAATACTGGTTGAGTGGAAGCGGCCACATTACGCCTGCTTCACGTGCATGCAATGGCGCGTTTTCAAGGGGGGTCGGACAAAAAATAATTTATGCCTATTTGTGTATTAGGGTTAAAATGAAAAGAATTGGATACATTTTACAACATCTTTATTTTAAAAAAAGTATAAATACGCTGAAACTTCCACAAATAATTAGCTATATCTTAGTTTAAGGACGTTGCAACCAGGTCCTAACCTCAAAATTGAATTGGCTCATTTTACTTCATGAATATACTATAGAAATGCACCCTGCTAGATACTCAGGGCATGCTCCTATTTAAAAAGAAGTATTCAATCCTAATGAAAAATAGGCTAATTTAAATACTTTTTATGTCAAATGATTTTTTCGAATGCTCGGGTTATTCGCTCCGAATACATAGACTTGATTCAAAATAGGAGTAGGCCCTAAGTACCTAACTAATATGTAATTCTAGTATTCTTGGCGTAAAGTGAGGTCATTTCAAATTTGAGGTTAGAAACTATGGTTGTAACGCCCTTAAGGTCATGTGACGAGTGGGTCACATTACCGGTTTCCTACCTTACCGACACTTTTATAATTTGTAAACTTATTTTCACACAAATAGTCGCATCGAGTTGAAAATTTGGAATAGTAAATAAGAAGCACTAAGAAACGCGACTCTGGCCCTAAATTTGTATAATTATGAAAAGAGCAAAACAAGATTGAAAAATAAAACTTTTTTCATAATTATAAGAATTTAACACCAGACCTGCGTTTCTCAGTGCTTCTTATTCATTATCCAAAATTTTCAACTCAATGTGGCTATTTGTGTGAAAATAAGTTTACAAATTAAAAAAGTGTCGGTAAGGTAGGAAGTCGGTCACGTGACCCACTCGTTACATGGCCTTAAACTACCAGCACAAATCTGACAAAAATAGACTTTGTTCGATCAATCTCTTTGGCAGTACAAACATCAATGTTTACTTATGCATGCGAGGTTATATAGACATTAGGGTGGGGAAAAAAAGCTTTTTACCCCAGAGGGCAAGCCCCCCCCTAAAGTTTCAATTTCCGGAAAAACCCCTAATTTTTACAACCGGGTACTTCAAAATCCCATTTAATTAATATGGGGAGAATTTGGATTTTCGAAAAATTGAACTCATACTTCAGGGTTTGATCGAAACGTGCCAACTTTTTCAGGGATTGAAAAGGAGTACCTATGAAATAAAACCATACTAATAACTTTTATTTTCAACTCACCCTTACCCCCCCCCTCCCCCACACAGCGCCCCAAATGTGACCCAAAAATAAAAAAACTACATTTTTACGTATTCAGCAATTTCCGTCGTATTTTTCATGCAAATAATTACTAATGGACAATTTAAATATTTCCTATGACTTTTTCAACAATTTTAAATTGTTTAAACACATTTAACTTATTTAAACAAGTACTTATTCCCAACAAATGTAAAAAATAATCGTATTTTCTGATTAAAATGTAATACTTTGTCATTGTTTGAAGTAGTAAATTTTTTAAAAAACATTATGCAATTATTTAAACAATTATTTATTATTTATTCTCAAAATTTTTAAAAATTGACACAGAGATGTCCTCTTTTTTCTCAAATTAGTAACCTATGCTACTTTTTGTTAAATAATTATATAATTTTGATACATATCTCTTAATATTTAATACATTTCTATTTGCTTAAACAATTTTGATTTGCTTAAGCAGTTTTTCTTCGATATCTTTCAAAAAATGAAATAAAATAAAATACATATAATTATTTTTCTGACTGTATAGTCTATAGAAAGAATATATTAACCATTTGTTAATTGTTTGAACAAATATAATTTTTTTAAACAATTATTTTTCCAAAAATATTTTTTATATCGTATATTCTGAATTGAACATAATATTTAATTATTTCGAGGAGTAGTAAATTCTGTTAAAAACGTCGTGTCATTGTTTAAACAATTTTTTATTCATTCAAGCAGTTTTTTATCGAAAAATGTGGATCAATAATATAAAATATTACACATAGAATTATTTTCGTAAATATATTTTTTGTGTCTTCCAGTATGCTGTTCCAAACTTTGTCTCTACTCTAGCAAAACATGTTTTAGTAGAAAAATCCAGAGTCCGGCCCAACAATGGCGCATCAATAGGCCCAATGTGACTTTTACAACGGCAAACCATGTTTTATGAGGAAAAGCCAGAGATCGGGCCAGACGCGGTGCATTACTGCTCCAAACTTCGTCTTCACAACTGACGAAACATGTTTTAATATAAAAAGCCTGAGTCTGGCCAAAAAAAGGCGCCTCACTGGGCTCAATGTGACTTGTACTACGGCAAACCATGTTTTATGAGGAAAAGCCACGGATCGGCCTAGACGCGGCGCATCACTGTTTCAAACTTCGTCTTCACTCTGGCAAAACATGTTTTAATAGAAAAAGCCAGAGTCTGGCGCAACAAAGGCGCTTCACTGGGCCCAATGTGACTTTTACTACGGCAAACCATGTTTTATGAGGAAAAGCCAGAGATCTGGCCAGACGCGGCTCATTACTGTTCCAAACTTCGTCTTCACAACTGGCAAAGCATGTTTTAATAGAAAAAGATAGAGTCTGGCGCAACAAAGGCGCTTCACTGGGCCCAATGTGACTTTTACTACGGCAAACCATATTTTATGAGGAAAAGCCAGAGATCGTGCCAGACGCGGCGCATTACTGTTCCAAACATCGTCTTCACAACTGGCAAAACATGTTTTAATAGAAAAAGCCAGATTCTGGCCAAACAAAGGCGCATCACTAGGCCCAATGTGACTTTTACTACTGCAAACCATGTTTTAAAAGGAAAAGCCAGAGTCCGTGCCAAGCTCGGCGCACTGCTGTTCCAAACTTCGTCTTTGCTCTGGCTAAACATGTTTTAATCGAAAAATCCAGATTCTGGCCTAACAAAGGCTCTCCACTGGTCCCAATGTGACTTTTACTACGGCAAACCATGTTTTATGAGGAAATGCCAGAGTTCGGCCCAAGCTCGGCGCACTGCTGTTCCAAACTTTGTCTCTACTCTAGCAAAACATGTTTTAGTAGAAAAATCCAGAGTCCGGCCCAACAATGGCGCTTCAATAGGCCCAATGTGACTTTTACAACGGCAAGCCATGTTTTAAAAGGGAAAACCAGAGTTCGGCCCAAGCTCGGCGCATCACTGTTCCAAACTTCGTCTTTACTTTGGCAAAACGTGATTTAATAGAAGAATCCAGAGTCTGGCCTAACAAAGGCGCTTCACTGGGCCCAATGTGACTTTTACTAAGGCAAACCATGTTTTACGAGGAAAAGCCAGCGATCTGGCCAGACGCGGCTCATTACTGTTCCACACTTCGTCTTCGCAAATGGTAAAACATGTTTTAATAGAAAAATCCAGAGTCTGGCCCAGCAAAGGTGCTTCACTGGGCCCAATGTGACCTTTACTACGGCAAGCCATGTTTTGAAAGGAAAGGCCAGAGTTCGGGCCAGACGCGGCGCATTACTGTTCCAAACTTCGTCTTCACAACTGGCAAAACATGTTTTAATAGAAAAAGCCCGAGTCTGTCCCAACAAAGGCGCTTTACTAGGCCCAATGTGACTTTTGCTACGGCAAGCCATGTTTCAAAAGGAAAAGCCAGGGTTCGGCCCAAGCTCGGCGGACTGGTGTTCCAAACTTCAACTTTACTCTGGCAAAACATGTTTTAATAGAAAAATCCAGAGTCTGGTCTAACGAAGGCGCTTCACTGGGCTCAATGTGACTTTTACTACGGGAAACCATGTTTTATGAGGAAAAGCCAGAGATCGGGCCAGAGGCGGTGCATTACTGTTCCAAACTTCGTCTTCACAACTGGCAAAACATGTTTTAATAGGAAAACCCCGAGGCTGGCCCATCAAAGGCGCTTTACTGGGCCCAATGGGACTTTTACTACGGCAAGCCATGTTTCAAAAGGAAAGCCAGAGTTCGGCCCAAGCTCGGCGCACTGCTGTTCCAAACTTCGTCTTCACAACTAGAAAAACATGTTTTAATAGAAAACTCCAGAGTCTGGCCTAACAAAGGCGCTTCACTGGGCCCAATGTGACTTTTACTACGGCAAACCATGTTTTATGAGGAAAAGCCAGAGATCGGTTACATTTGTAATTCAGAAGTGCTTTAGTTTCCAAGAATACATGTTCATTTCGCGTTTATAAAATACACTCTGAAAAGATTCATCGGCAATAAAAGAGCAAGGTGACACATATATGAGGAAGCTTCTGCTTCATTTGGGTTTGATGTTTAAATTTATAAAAGTCATGTTTCCACGTTTAAAAATTTGGTAGCCCTGAAAAGGGCCAGTTTAAGTGGTGTAAAAAATAACTCATTATGTAATATATACCTAGTATTTACACATACACACAATATATACAATATATACAATGAAAAGAATGTGGTGAAAATAATTGTGAGAAAACAAAACTTTTTTGATTTTACTGGCAGATCTCAGTCTGACAATCATTGATAATGCCAGAAAAATCGGTGCTATAAACTTCTTTCATATTAAGTAACAGTTTTCTACTTTCCGGAACTTTTCAAACAAAGCTAAACTTGATAAAAAATAATCCAAATTTATTTAATTTAGTTTAAGCGAGCACGTGGCCTTTATTTTGCTTTTTAAATATATTAAAATTATTTGGAGGAGTTTAATTTATTAACGATTGTCTGGGATTAGATTTTCGGCTTCTAAAAATTCATAAAGTTTCAAAAGAAATTTTGTTTCAATTGATAAAATTGCTTTCGTCTACAGGACAGCAATGTATTTGGCTTAGCAGTTAAAAAATTGTATGTTGTTAGTTTGACTTTTGAAATTATGCAAAATGTATGCTTCAATGAATATGAAATGATGTCTAGGGATGCAAGAATTTTTTTAGCTTTTATTTTGAACTTCTGGAAAATAGAAAACAAAGAAAATTCATTTGCAGGCCTAAAAAGGCCCAACGGAATCTGTAAGAAAAAATATTAGATTATTTTTGAAATTGTAATGGGCCTCCTATGAAGTTTAATGAGCCGAAAATTATCAGGATTATGTTCCGGATACATTTTGGCAGATGTTACTTGAACACAAGCAAAATGAGCAACATGGAATTCTCGCGGATGTGCATGGAGAACTGTTCCGGGTGCACGTTTTGCAGTTGCAACTAGGAACAAGTTCATCTATTGGTGGATACAAATTGGTACTTCTAGCAAGTAGGAGATAATCATCTTCTTCGATATATCCGAAAAGCAGCGGATTAAATTCATTACAATCTGAGTTCAAGCAATTGCACTGAATGAACGTATTATAGAAAGCTCTCAAAATGTGAAAACGAATAGATGAACTCGTTGGGGGTAATTCGCATAAAGTTTCATCCTTTTTAAAACGATACATCCAGAATCGCAGGTCATCAAATGTCTTTATATTCTTATTATTCTTAGCTTTCATCAGGAGTTGAACAAGATACTCTTCCGCTCGTTGAACACTCATCTCGATACCATCCTCAGTGGAAACTGTAAATGTAAATAAAAATTGTACTATTTCCAAAGATCTTTACAAATTTGTAAATGAATTTTGAGAAAAAATGGTTTGATTTAGGGAGAGAAATTTATGTACAAAACACGTTTGCACTATTTTCATAAACTTTCGGAATGTGAATACGCCCAACAATGTTTCAATATAATTTGACTATTATAACGTACCTCTGCCAAAATCAGTCAAAAATTCTAATGGTTCATTTTCAAGACGCAAGAACAGAGCATTTTTCCACTGTATGGCGATTAGCTATAATGTGAATTGGGGCTATTCTTGTAGAAGCACCGGTACCTAATTTCATCCAAAGCTCTTTAAAAAGACATATAAAGGGGTGAGTATAACTGTAACTTACTGGATATTGGATCATTCTAATTTTCTCATGAAAGAAATGCTATTAATAATTGTTACAAATTAAATATATTATACCTTCAATTCATAAATGTACTAAAATTCGGAGTTGAACTGAATTTAACCAAAAATTTAGTTGCATTATACTCAATTTAATCTAAATTTAGCAAAACATAATTAAATTCTACAATTTATATATTATTGACATTTTTGAATTCAGATACATTGTTTCAGCATGTAAGTTTATCTCTGCATGTAAGTATATTTTCTGTTTTAATATTTTTGAGTAATCTTATATGTACTGCGGCACCGTATAGAAACGCCGCAACATTGACGACTTCATGTTGATGTACGAGTCGCATAAGAGAATCTGCACTATTTGGAACTGAGCAGGCTGTAGCCACAACCGTTCTTCGATGAAGACACTCCAAATTAGCAAGCCTCTACCTCCTTTATCTCGAGGTAGGTATATTCGAGGTATGGAAGATCTAGGATGGTGACTTCGATGGATTGTCATCATCTTGCGTGTGCTTCGGTCAAGCTGCTTCAACTCATCGACATTCCATTTTACTGCACCAAACGTGTAGAGAAGTATAGGAACGACCAGCATATTAGTCGCCTGGATCTTATTCTTTCCAGATAATTCGGAAGTCCAAATTTTTCAGAGAATTTGGCGATACCTTTTCACAAGGTCCGTTTTTAACATTTGCACATTTTGGGTTTCCGCTTGCGGCATTCCAAGATATAAATGTTTCTCCATCACCAAGATGTTGAATGGTATTTCCGGCAATGAGTTGAATACCCTGATCGTCACACGATGGTACTGTTTCTAGTCTTCCTTGGGGTAGGTGGACGCAGGCACGCTTGTCCATTCCGAAGCTCATGCCAATCGCTTCAGAGTACCTATTCACCGCCTCCACAAGGATTTCAAGATCCACTTTCGAGGAGGCAATTAGTTTAGGGTTGTCCATATATAACAAGTGGTTGACCTCATATGCTCTTCCGTTCAACGGGCAAATATGTATTCAGAGCTTTTGCCTCGGAGCAGAATAGATAAGGGCAAGAGGGAGATGCAGAAGAGTATTGGAATTATAGAGCCTTCTTGAAAGACCCCCTCTCATATGCGATTGTCTGGGGCCATTGCCTGGTCGTCGCCTCGTTTCGGTCTCATTGCCAATCCCAAGTGAACCATAACCTCCATCCGAGAGAGGCCTATTGTGGGTAGCACTGCGTGATACTGGTGACGTAACCGCATAATTCGTTGCGTTAGGGAGTTCGCCCAATGCAACGTTACTGACTGCAAGAGCCGTAGCTCTCGGGCTTATTATATTATTGTGAGAGAAGTTTTAGGCTCCAGAAGGTACGATAATGGTTCCTTAAAGCAACCAATCCCGAAGCAACTGGACCGTGTTTGTCATCCACTTCTGCTCCTTCGGTCCTAGCAGGTAAGCAAAAGCGGGAAATTTACGCGAAAAATCATCGTTCAACACTGTTCACTGGAGTCAGGTCTCTAGCCGCGGATGACCTTACGCGGCAGACGGGACAGTTGGAGATGAAAATTTCACCTCTGGATACTTTTTTAGAACTACCAATTTTCATAGAATATTATGAGGAATAGTGTTCTCGGTCCAGATAAAGTGATCCCAGAAGAACAGCCTTCTGCATCCGGTTCGCGATGGAATGAGCCTGACGCTGGCAAGTCGGAATCTTGTTGAGTTGACTAAGAAATGAAGCTCTCATACCTACAAGACAGCCTATTATTAGAACTACAAGACGGACTTTGTAGCCTTGGTAATGCCTACTTAGCTCGAAAAGGAGTGCTTGATATTTTGCCCGTTTTTCTTTCTCCTTTGCCGTGATATTGCCGTCGACTAGTGCCGAGAATTCAATCACGTAGATGATCTTGGTTTTCAGATCGTGGAGGACAATATCATGCTTCGCAGCACTGATACGTTGCGTGTTGGAGAATGAGAAATTCCAGTAGATCTCACACTGATCATTCTCCACAACGGGCTCGAGTTCCCCCTGGACGTATGGCAAGGTGGTCAATAGATCAGCACCATAAAAGTGCCTCAGATTGTAATATAACACTTTTAGAGCCGCATTGTGTCTCTTTATGTACACGTAACGTGCATACTTTGAGCATCTACTCAGAACATGTCCAAGTGTTGCCGACTCATGCTTGCACGCTCGGTAGTTAGTATGTCCTACATGAATGTTCATAATACGCTCGCGGTAAACTAAGGTGTCTATAACGCCGTCTTAAAAGGCAACAAAAAATCCTTCAGTATCCGACCTCAATCCAGCTGACTTGAGAAACATGTTGGACAAACCTATCGAGAGTTCTTCTCTACGTATGATGCCGTAGAATTTAAACAAAAAAGACGAATTTTTAACAAAATACATGAATTTACAATTTGAAAAATATCCATTTTAATCAAAAATGGAATAGTTACATTTTCAATTGAAAAAATTCATTTTTTACAACAAAAAATTTGAATTTTTGACCAAAAAGATTAATTTTAAACTAAAATGATGAATCTCTGTCATTGTTAAATATTCAGTTAAAAAATCAATTTTTAACGAACGAATAATTTTAAAAAAAAATAGTTCCATCTTTAACCAATAATATAAATTTTAAACAAAGTAGTTTAATTTTGAATCACTCAGTTGAATTTTCAAACAAAAAAGGCGAATTTTTAACAAAATACATGAATTTACAATTTAAAAAAAAATCAATTCTAATCAAAAATGGAATAGTTACCTTTTCAATTGTAAAAAAAAAAATTACAAAAAAGAAATCGAATTTTCAATCAAAGAGATGAATTTTAAACTAAAATGATGAATCTTTAACTGCCATTGTTAAATATTCAGTTAAAAAATTAATTTTGAACAAGAACCAATTTTTTCAACAAAATAGTCCAATCTTTAACCAGTAAAATAATTTTTAACAAAGTAGTTCAATTTTGAATCAATTAGTTGAATTTTCAAACAAAAAAGACGAATTCTCAACAAAATATATGAATTTACAACTAATAAAAATCAATGTTAACCAAAATGGAATAGTTACATTTTCAATTGAAAAAAATTAATTTTTTACCAAAAAAATTCGAATTTTCAATCAAAGAGATGAATTTTCAACTAAAATGATGAATCTTTAACTGGCATTGGTAAATATTCAGTTAAAAAATTATTTTTTAACAAAAAAATTTTTTTTCAACAATAAAATAAATTTTTAGAAAGTAGTTCATTAAGTAGTATCATAAGTAGTATCATTAAGTGGCATTATTGAATATTCAGTTAAAAAATTAATTTTTAACAAGAAAAATTTTTTTTAAATAAAATAGTCCCATCTTTAACCAATAAAATAATTTTTAACAAAGTAGTTCAATTTTGAATCCATTAGTTGAATTTTCAAACAAAAATGACGAATCTTTAACAAAATACATGAATTTACAATTTAAAAAAATATAAATTTTATTCAAATATGAATTTTAATCAAAAATGGAATAGATACATTTTCAATTGAAAAAATTAATTTTTTACAACAAAAAAACGAATTTTCATCCCAAGAGATGAATTTTAAACTAAAATGACGAATCTTCAGCTAACATTGTTAAATATTCGGTTAAAAAATTATTTTCTAACAAAAAAAATGTATTCAATAAAATAGTTCCATTTTTAACCAATAACATAAATTTTTAAGAAAGTAGTTCAATTTTGAATCAATTAGTTGAATTTTCAAATAAAAAAGACGAATTTTTAACAAAATACATGAATTTACAATTTAAAAAAATGTCAATTATAATGAAAAATGGAATTTCAATTGAAAAAATTAATTTTTTACTCCAAAAAATTCGAATTTTTACCCAAAGAGATGATCTTTAAACTAAAATGATGAACCTATAACAGGCTTTGTTAAATATTCAATTAATAAATTAATTTTTAACAGGAAAAAATTTTTTCAACAAAATAATTCCATCTTTAACCAATAAAATAAATTTTTAACAAATTAGTTCAATTTTGAATCAATTGGTTGAATTTTCAAACTAAAAAGATGATTTTTTAACAAAATACCTGAATTTACAATTTTAAAAAATATCGATTTTAATCAAAAATGGAATGGTTACATTTTCAATTGAAAAAATTCATTTTATACAACAAAAAATTTGAATTTTTGACCAAAAAGATGAATTTTAAACTAAAATGATGAATCTTTAACTGTCATTGTTAAATATTCAGTTAAAAAATCAATTTTTAACAAACAAATAATTTTTTAACAAAATAGTTCCATCCTTAACCAATAATATAAATTTTTAACAAAGTAGTTTAATTTTGAATCAATCAGTTGAATTTTCAAACAAAAAAGACGAATTTTCAACCAAATACATGAATTTACAATTTTAAAAAAAAAATCAATTCTAATCAAAAATGGAATAGTTATAATTTTGTTTGAAAATTCATTTTTGGTAGATTAAAAACTCAACTATTTTCTTGAAAATTTAATTATTTTTTTGGGTCAATTTAACTTATTTTTATTTAAAATTTAAAATTTTTGCAAGTTGAAAATTAAGGTCTTTAGTTGAAAATTCAGCTCTTTGGTTAAAAATTCTTTTTATTGTTGTTAAAAATTAATAAATCAACTGAACAATTAACTATTCTAATTTTGTTTGAAAATTAATTTCTGTAGATTAAAAACCCAACTATTTTGTTGCAAATTTAATTCTTTATTTGGGTGAACTCAACTTATTTTTATTTAAAATTAAAATATTTTTTAGTTGAAAATTCATGTCTTTAGTTGAAAATTCATCTCTTTGGTTAAAAATTCTTTTTTTTTTGTTGAAAATTAATTTTCCACTGAACAATTAACTATTCTAATTTTGTTTGAAAATTCATTTTTGGTAGATTAAAAACTCAACTATTTTGTTGAAAATTTTATTCTTTATTTGGGTGAACTCAACTAATTTTTATTCAAAATTTAAAATATTTCTTATTTGAAAATTCATGTCTTTAGTTGAAAATTCATCTCTTTGGTTAAAAATTCTTTTTTTTGTTGTTGAAAATTAATAAATCAACTATAAAATTAACTATTCTAATTTTGTTTGAAAATTCATTTTTGGTAGATTAAAAACTCAACTATTTTCTTGAAAATTTAATTATTTTTTTGGGTGAATTTAACTTATTTTTATTTAAAATTAAAATTTTTGTTAGTTGAAAATTAAGGTCTTTAGCTGAAAATTCATCTCTTTGGTTAAAAATTCTTTTTATTGTTGTTAAGAATTAATAAATCAACTGAACAATTAACTATTCTAATTTTGTTTGAAAATTAATTTTTGGTAGATTAAAAACCTAACTATTTTGTTGAAAATTTAATTATTTTTTTGTTTTCGAAAAGTCAAGTATTTTGATAAAGTTTGGTCTTTTTTGGATGAATTCAACTAATTTTTATTCAAAATTAAAACATTTTTTATTTAAAAATTCATGTCTTTAGTTGAAAATTCATCTTTGTAGATTAAAAACTAAACAATTTTGTTGAAAATTTATTCTTTTTGAAAATTCAACTAATCTGTTAAAATTATTATTTTTTGAGTGATTTCAACTTATTTTTATTTTAAATTAAAATATTATTTAGTTGAAAATTCATCTCTATGATTAAAATTTCGTTTTCTGTTGTTGAAAATTAATTTTTCAACTGAAAAATTAACTATTCTAATCTTGGTTGAAAATTCATCTTTCTAGATTAAAAACTCAACTATTTTGTTGAAAATTTAATTATTTTTTTGAAAACTTAACTATGTTGATAAAGTTTGGTCTTTTTTGGATGAATTCAACTAATTTTTTTCAAAATTAAAATATTTTGTATTTGAACATTCATGTCTTTTTTTGAAAATTTGTCTGTTTGCTTAAAAATTCGTTTTTTTTTTCTTTGAAAATTGATCTTTGTAGATTAAAAACTCAACAATTTTGTTGAAAATTTATTCTTTTTGAAAATGCTACTAATTTGTTAAAACTCTGTCTTTTTTGAGTGAATTCAACTTATTTTTATTTTAAATTAAAATATTTTTATTTTTAAATTCATTTATTTAGTTGAAAATTCATCTCTTTGATTAGAAATTCGTTGTTTTGTTGTTGAATATTAATTTTCCATTGAACAATTAACTATTCTAATTTTAGTTGAAAATTCAACTTTGTAGATTAAAAACTCAACTATTTTGTCGAAAATTTAATTGTTTTTCTAAAAATTCAACTATTTTGATAAAGTTTGGTCTTTTTTGGATGAATTCAACTAATTTTTATCCAAAATTAAAATATTTTTTATTTGAAAATTCAGGTCTTTAGTTGAAAATTTATCTCTATGGTTAAAATTTCGTTTTTTGTTGTTGAAAATTAATTTTTCAACTGAAAAATTAACTTTCCTATTTTGTTTCACAATTCATTTTTGGTAGATTAAAAACTCAACTATTTTGTTAAAAATTTAATTCTTTTTTTTTTGTGGATTCAACTATTTTGATATGGCTAAAATATGCCCTTCAAATTTCATCAATTTATCTGCCATTGTTTTCAAGTTATTGTCTTCACAAAAAAGTATGTATTTTAATTTTTTCGAAAATGTTACCAATATAAAGCTCCCTCTATGAGGAACCAAAAACAATGGAAAAAAGTCGGATATGCTTCCAAAGAAGTCATCCAAGAATATTGACTTGATACTCGGCCTAGGGGTTTCCCTTAGACCCTAGTTGAATACACTGAAAGGATTTTTGGCGCAAATCAATATAAATTAAGTTATTAATAATTTTGAACTTTTTTTAAAATTATATTTCTGTCAAAATCTCGAAAAATATTTATTTTTGAAAATAATGTTGTTCACAAAAGTTGTAGGTCTCGTTAAAACACAAATTTTTTATTATGATACTTTTTTTCTAAAACAATATTTTTCGAAAAAAATGACAGAAACGAATTTTCAGATTTTTTGTTGGAAAAGGGGGCGTTGGAAAAGGGGTCGGCAGGATTGGTGATCGGGGGTGTGGTTCACATTCACTCACGCAAATCCCCTTTTCTGACAACCAAAAAATGCACGCGCCCTAATCTTGTGCATTTTACATGGCCCACACCCCCTCCCACCACTCATGCCGACCCCTTTTCCAACACCTCCTTTTCCAAAAAAATATCTAAAAATTCATTTTTCTCATTTTTATTGAAAAATATTAATCTCAGAAAGAAAAATGTTATGAAAACATTTGAAGTTCAATATTTCAAGTCCAAGATTAGGACGAGTCGTTTTTTTGTATCCTTGGAAAAGGGGGTTGGCGTTAGTGGATGTAAACCACAACCTCTCCACCCACTCACGCCAAACCCTTTTTCCAACGGCCGACCCCTTTTCCAACAAAATAGCTGAAAATTAATTTTTGTAATTTTCACCGCAAAATAATAATTTCATAAGGAAAGTATACATATAAAAAATATCTGTTTTGATGAGATCTACAACTTTTATAAGCAATTTTTTTCCAAAATCAATATTTTTTGAGATTTGGAAACGAAACTAATCTATAAAAAAAGTAATAGTTATTAATAACTCAATTTATATTTATCTGTGCCAAAAATCCTTTTAGTGCGTTCATATAGGGTCTAAAAGGAACCCCTAGGTCAAGTATCAAGTCAATATTCTTGGGTGACCTTTTCGGAAGTATACCTAAAAGGTCTAATAAAAACTACAATGTTTAAAAAAAAATGTCATGAAAATATTTCAAGGTTAATATTTCAAGTCCAAGATTGGGATGCGTGTTTTTTTTTTGTTTCGGAAAAGGGGGTTGACGGTAGTGGATGTGAACCGCACCCTGTCCGCCCACTCACGCCAAACCCCTTTTCCAACGGCCGAACCCTTTTCCAACAAAAAATCTGAAAATTCATTTTTGTCATTTTTTTCGAAAAATAATAATCTCATGAAGAAAGTATAGATACAAATAATATGTGTTTTCATGAGATTCACAACTTTTGTAGGCAATATCTTTTTCCAAAATCAATATTTTTCGAGATTTGGAAACAAAACTAATTTCTAAAAAAAGTCAAAGTTATTAGTAACTTAAATTATATTTATCTGTGCCAAAAATCCTTTCAGTGCGTTCAACTAGGGTCTAAAAGGAACCCCTAGGTAAATCATCAAGTCAATATTCTTGGGTGACCTTTTCGGAAGTATACCTAAAAGGTCTACTTAAAACTACAATGGTCCAAAAAAAATGTTATGAAAATATTTCAAGTCCAATATTTCAAGTCCGAGATGAGGACGCGTGTTTTTTTTCGCCAGTGGAACAGGGGTTTGGCGTGAGTAGATGTGAACCACACTTGCTACGCCCACTCACGCCGAACCCCTTTTCCAACGGCCGACCCCTGTTCCAACAAAAAATCTAAAAATTCATTTTTGTCATTTTGTTCGAAAAATATTAATTTTAGAAAAAAAGTATAAGAATGAAAAATTTGTGTTTTAACGAGATCTAAAACTTTTGTAGATATTATTATCTTTCAAAATCAATATTTTTCGAGATTAGGAAACAAAACTAATTTCTAAAAAAAGTCAAAATTATCAATCTATTTATTATTATTTTTTTAAAATGTAACTATTTAGTAAAAAATAAAAAAAGTATTTTCCTCAAAATTTGTCTTTTTTGGTAGAAACACTTTTGTTAGAAAATTCACATGCTTTATTGAAAATTTAACTATTATAGTAGGAAATTTAACTATTCGGTAGAAAATTAAACTATTTCTTTGAAATTTTATCTATTAAGTAGAACATTTTTTTTTAATTCATATTTTTGGTTGGAAAAAATAACTATTTTAGTAAAAATACAACTATTTTAGATGATAATTCAACTATTTATTCCTATTTGTTTGAAAATTCAACTATTTGGTAAAAAATATAATAGTTGAAATTTTTTTTTTTTTTTTTTTGTAAAAACGTAATCTTCTGGTTTCAAAATCTACCCTTTTGGCTAAAAATGTTTTTTTTGGGACGAAATTTTTTTTTTAACTGAAAACTTAACTATTCCATTTTTTTTGTTAATTTCTCTTTTTTATTTGAAAATTTAACTATTTTGTTGAAAATTCATGTATTTCGTTAAAAATATAACTTATTTAGTTGAAAATTAATTTTTTTCGTGGAAAATTTACATTTTTCAGTGAAAATTCAACTATTATAGTAGGAAATTTAACTATTATAGTAGGAAATTCAACTATTATAGTAGAGAATTCAACTATTCGGTTGAAAGTTGAACTATTTCTTTGAAAATATATTTAGTAGAAAATTATCATTTTTTGTTGTTGAAAATGAATATTTTTGGTTAGAAAAAAACTATTTTAGATGGAAATTCAACTATTTATTCCCATTTGTTTGAAAACTTAACTATTTGGTAAAAAATGAAAAAAAAGTATTTTCCTCAAAATTTTTCTTTTTTGGTAGAAACATTCTTATGGGAAAATTTATGTTTTTTATTAAAAATTTAACTATTATAGTAAGAAATTCAACTATTTGGTTAAAAATTAAACTATTTCTTTGAAATTTGATCTATTTAATGGAAAATTATCTTTTTTCTTGATTCATATTTTTGGTTGGAAAAAATAACTATTTTAGTAGAAAATACAACTATTTTAGATAAAAATTCAACTATTTATTCCTATTTGTTTGAAAAATTTAACTATTTGGTAAAAAATAAAAAATATATAATAGTTGAAAATTTGTTTCTTTTTTGGTGGAAAATTAATCTTTTGGTTTGAAAATGTACCTTTTTGGTTGAAAATTCGTTTTTTTTGGTCGAAAATTTTTTTTTTTTTCAACTGAAAATTTAACTATTCAATTTTTGTTTAATAATTTCTCTTTTTTATTTGAAAATTTTACTATTTCGTTGAAAATTCATGTATTTCGTTAAGAATATATCTCATTTAGTTGAAAATTAATTTTTTTCGTGGAAAATTCACATTTTTCAGTGAAAATTCAACTATTATAGTAGAGAATTCAACTGTTATAGTAGGAAATTCAACTATTCCGTTGAAAATTGAACTATTTCTTTGAAACTTTATTTAGAAGAAATTTTTTTTTTTTTCGAAAATTCATATTTTTGGTTAAAAAAACAAACTATTTTAGATGGAAATTTAACTATTTATTCCCATTTATTTGAAAACTTGACTATTTTGTAAAAAATAAAAAAAGTATTTTCCTCAAAATTTGTCTTTTTTGGTAGAAACATTTTTGTTAGAAAATTCACATGCTTTATTGAAAATTTAACTATTATAGTAGGAAATTCAACTATTCGGTAGAAAATTAAACTATTTCTTTGAAATTGTATCTATTTAGTACATTTTTTTTTAATTCATATTTTTGGTTGGAAAAAAATAACTATTTTAGTAAAAATACAACTATTTTAGATGAAAATTCAACTATTTATTCCTATTTGTTTGAAAATTCAACTATTTGGTAAAAAATATAATAGTTGTACAAAATAAAAAAATATAATAGTTACAAATTTTATTTTTGTTTGTAGAAAATTAATCTTCTGGTTTCAAAATGTACCTTTTTGGTTAAAAATTCGTTTTCTTGGTTCGATTTTTTTTTCAACTGAAAATTTAACAATTCAAATTTTGTTTGTAAATTTCTTTTTTATTTGAATATATATGTGTGTGTGTGTGTGTATATATATATATACATACATACATATAATATTCATCATATTTATATTTTCAATACATTATGTCATATTCAGCGTTACCCCCCCCCCCCCAATAGCAATAATTATTATTAATCCTGGTTCATCCGAAAATTGCATCACGTCTATAAAATACCTCTTCTAGTTAAGCTTGGTGGAAGAAAAATATAAATAAATTATTTTTATGATTTTCTTTTACCAAGCTTAACTAGAAGAGGTATTTTAGACGAAATGCAATTTTCGTATACACCAGGATTGATAATAATTATTATTATTGGAGGGGAGGGGGGGTAGCACAGAATATGACATCACGCATTAAAAATATGAACATGAATGAAAAATTTTTTAAATTCTTGGAAAAATATTAATTTGTGATTTTATTTTTAATTCCAAATTGAATTAATAGAACCATATAAGAATATTTAGCTATGTTTCGTTGACAGCTAACTTTTTACAATTTAACTGCATGATTGGATGTTGAAATTTTTCGAAAATTAATTTACCTTACTGAAAATTTTACTTGTCGATTTTTGGCTGAAAATTGATCGGTTTCAATTGAAAATTCATCTATTAGCTTTTTCATTTGGGAACTCATCTTTTTTGGTTGAAAATTGAACTAATTGGTTGAAAGTTGAACTACTTTTCTAACAATTTATTTTATTGGTAAAATACTGAAATATTTTGTTGAAAATTTGTGGTTTTTTTTTGTCAAAAATAAACTTTATAGACCAATGGTTTAAATATTCCATTTTTAGTTGAAAATGGATCGTTCTTAGATTAACATCTGAAGATTTTGTTCAAAATGAACTTTTTTGTTAAAGATTCATATTTTCGTGTTAAAATTCAACTACTTGGTAAAAAATTGAACTGCTTTGTTGAAAAATCATTCGATTGGCTTAAGATTTCACTATTTTGTTGAAAATTCGTTGCTTTTTTTTTGGTTGAAAATTAATTTTTTAAATAAAAATGCAACTATTCCATCTTTTGTTGAAAATGGGTTATCAATCATTACATGCTTCATTGAGATTCAATATTCTTAATTGAAAACTCAACTATTTGGTTGAAAATTCTTCTTTTTTTTTTTTGCTTGATTTTCATTTTTTTAAGAAAATTGACTTATTCCATTTATGGTTGAAAATTGATCGTTTTTATTTAAAGTATTACCTATTTCTTTTTTTTTTTTGAGAATTAATTTACTTGATTGAAAATTCAACTACTTGGTTTAAAGTTGAATAAAGTTAATCTTAAAGGGTCATGACACAATTTAGTCGAATTTTAATAATACAAAATGTGAAAAATATCGAAAAAATTATTACTGGAACAGAAATTTCCCGAAAAAGGAAAATTCCGAAAATAAAATAAAACTACCCATAATTTTTATTTCTTTTTGTGAATTCAGAAAATTTAAAACCTAGAATTTTTAAATGCTCGAAAATGGTAAATGGCCAAAAAAATAAATATTTAATATTATACTTGAAAAAAATACACCATACAAAATAAAAGGTTATTCTCAACAAAAAAAACTGAAATATTTTCATTTTTCGGGAATTAGAAAATTTGGCGATTATTTACTATTTTTCGGTATTCCAAATTTCGGCAATTTACTATTTTCAGTAATTTGAAAATTCCGCAATTCACTATGTTCGGAAATTTAAAAATTCGTTGATTTACTATATTCTGAAGTTTGAAAATTCGGCAATTACTTACTATTTTCCGGAATTTGGAATTTCTGCAATTTATTATTTTTAGGAATTTGAAAATTTGGCAATTTACTATTTTCGGTAGTTTTATTTTCTTTCGGGAAATTACTGGTTTTGTAATTATGCGATTTAAAAAAAAAATGATAATTGGTGGAAATTTGTCTGAGTTATCTATTTTTAAGCTAATTTAAATTTAATTTCAAATAAAATAATTAGGTTTTTAACCAAATAGTTGAATTTCCAATCAAACTGTTGAATTTTTATCTTACAAAGATGAATTTTCAACCAAATAATGGAATTTTGAACAAAAAAGAATAATCTCAACTGAAAACATGAACTACATTACAAATTTAAGACGATAAGGAGGATGAGAAGGAGAAGAAGGAGAAGGAGTAGAAGGAGAAGAAGGAGGACGAGGAGGGGAAGAAGGAGTAGGAATAGAAGTAGGAGAAGAAGATGGTGGAGAAAGGGGAGAAGGAGGTGAAGGTGGAAAAGGGATAGACATAGGTGGAGAAGGAGGATAAGGAGGAGGAGAAAGAGTAGGAGGAGAAGAAGGTAGTGGAGGAAATAGTTGTGGAGAAGGAAGGGAGAAACAGTATGAGGAGAAGGTGGAATAGTAGGAGCAAAAGAAGATTGTGGAGGAGGGGGGAAAGAGGCGAAGGCGGAGAAAGGGTAGAAGGAGAGTGAGGAGAAGAATGAAGATAGAGAGTAGGAGGAGAAGTAGGAGAAGATTGTGGAGATGGAGGAGAAGGCGGTGAAGGTGGAGAAGAAAGAAGAGGTAGGAGAAGAAGAAGGAGAAGACAGAGGATAAGGAGGAGAAAGAGAGAAGAAATAGAAGAAGGAGAAGAAGATGGTGGAAAAGGGGGAGGAGGAAGTGAAGGCGGAGAAGGAGCATAAATGGGAGTAGAAGAAGGAGGATAAGGAGAAAGAGTAGGAGGAGAAGAAGGTTGTGGAGAAGATGGTTGTGAGGAAAGGGGAAGAAGGAGGATTAGGAGAAGGTGGAAGAGTAGAAGGAGAAGAAGGTTGTGGAGAAGGGAAGAAGAAGGCGAAGACGTAGAAGAGGGGGAGAAGGCGAATAAGGAGAATAAAGAGGATGAGGAGGAGAGGAAAGAGTAGGAGAAGAAGCAGGAGAAATAGAGTGTGAAGAAGGGGAAGAAGGCGGTGAAGGCGAAGGAGGGCGAAGGGGTAGAAGGAGAAGATGAAAAAGAAGGAGGATGAGGAGGACAAGAAGTAGGAGTAGAAGGAGCAAAATAAGGTTGTGGAGAAGGAGGAGAAGAAAGTGAAAGCGGAGAAAGGAGATGGGGTAGAATGGGAAGGAGGAGGATGAAGAGGAGGAGGTGAAAGAGTAGGAGGAGGAGAAGGTTGTGCAGAGGAAGGTTGTGGAGAAGGGGGTGGGGAAAAAGGCGAAGGCGTAAAAGGGGGAAGGAGGCGAAGGCAGAGTAGAAGTAGATGAAGGAGAATGAGGAGGAGAAGGAAGAAAAAGAGTAGGAGGAGAAGTAGGAGAAGATTGTGCAGAAGGAGGAGAAGGTGGTGAAGGTGGAGAAGGACGAAGGGGTAGAAGGAGAAGAATGAGAAGAAGAAGAATGAGGAGGAGGAAAAAGAGAGAAGGAATAGAGGTAGAAGAAGAGGATGGCGGAAAAGGGAGAAAAGGAGGTGAAGGCGGATAAGGAGTGGAAATAGGAGGAGAAGAAAGGAGGATAAGGAGAAGGAGAAAGAGTAGGAGGAGAAGTAGGTTGTGGAGAAGATATTTGTGGAGAAGGGGGGAAGAAGGAGGATGAGGCGGAAGAGTAGGAGAAGAAGAAGGTTGTGGATAAAAGGGGAAGGAGGCGAAAGCAGAGGAGGAGTGGAAGGAGAAGACGGAGAATGAGGAGGAGAAAGAGAAAGAGGAGAAAGAGTAGGAGGAGAAGTAGGAGAAGAAGATTGTGGAGAAGGGGGACGAGGCGGTGAAGGTGGAGAAGAGCAAAGAAGTAGGAGGAAAGTAGGAGAAGAAGGAGGATGAGGAGAAGGAGAAAGAGTAGAAGTAGAAGAAGGAGAGGAAGGTTGTGGAGAAGGGGGAGGAGGAGGTGAAAGTGCAGAAAGGAGATGGAGTAGAATAAGGAGGAGGAGAAGAAGGAGGATGAGAAGAAGGTGGAAGAGTAGGCGGAGAAGTAGGGGATAAGGTTGTGGAGAAGAAGTAGAAGGAGATGAAGACGGAGAAGGGAGAAGAGTTAGAAGGAGAAGAAGGAGAAGAGGTGTATGAGGACGAGGAGAAAGAGTAGGAGGAGAAAAAGAAGAAGGACGAAGTAATGAGAGAGAAGAAAGAAGAGAAGAGGGAGAAGGAGAATAGTAAACAAAGGGGGAAGAAGGAAAAGAGAGTGAGGATCCAAAGAGGGAGAGGGAGAGGGAGAGGGAGAGGGAGAGGGTCATATAAACAGAATAAACCATTTTTTTTAACTTCATAAATCGGAACTGGTGGCTTATAGAAGATTCAACAATAGATTGATCAATGCACCTCTAAGACGCAAACAAATTTCACATATATTATCAATGTATTTTGAGTTTCAAAAGAGTTTTGGTCATATAAACAGAATAAACAATTTTTTTGAAACTTCACCATTCGGTACTTCCAGTTCATAAAAGTTTCAACAATAGGTCGATCGATACGTCTCAAAGACGCGAACAAATATACTACATATAGTATTGTTGTATTTTTGATATGAAAAAAGTTTTTCTCATATAAACAGAATAAACCATTTTTTTTAACTTCATAAATCGGAACTGGTGGCTTATAGAAGATTCAACAATAGATGGATGAATGCATCTCTGAGATGCAAACAAATTTCACATATATTATTAATGTATCTTGAGCTTCAAAAAATTTTTGGTCATAGAAGCAGAATAAAATTTTGTTTGAAACTTTACCAATCGGTACTGACAGGTCATAAAAGTTTCAACAATAGGTCGATCGATGCATCTCGAAGACGCGAACATACTACATATCGTATTGTTGTATTTTGAATATCAAAAAAGTTTTTCTCGTTTAAACAAGGTAAAATTTTTTTGTGAAATCTCTAAACTAAAAAAAAAACTTCCAAATGGCCGATCTAGGTCAAAATCTTATCAGAAAAGAGGCGAAAGCTAAAAAGTCATAAATTATGAAAATAAAAATTGCAAATTGAAAAAAAAATTGAATAATAAAAAAGTTCTCGTGGACTCGTAAAATTAATTCATCTCAAAAATTAAACCAATATTGTAGGTCATAATATCAAAATAAAAAAGATTTATCATCATCTATAAAATAGATTAGGGCAATTTTAAAATTATCGCTCTTTTTGTCACGTTTGCTGGTTTATCGTTGTGGGCGGAGAACAGTAATGTGTGGCTCACAAAATAAAACGACCGACTCTCAAATGTAAAAAAAATATTTAAAAAAATTATCTTCACTGAAGATAAAATTTAGTGCAATTTAACATATGAACAAAATTTAAGATTTTGATGAAGCAAAAAAAAAACATAAAATTAAACTAAGTTTTTTTACATTTAAATGCAATATTCTTTATATACAAGAATAGCTGATGTGTATAAAAAATTAAAATTAATTTTTTAATAATTGATATATCATCCTACATATTAACACCAATAAGGGATCATCTATAAACACAAATTCAAGAATTTTCCCCTTTTTTCCGATTTTTTGTTTAAATTTTTTTTTGGGTCCAAATTCTACTCTTTGGTTGCGAAATTAATTATTTTGTTGATAATGCAACAATTTGGTTAAAAACTAATCTTTTTTTATAGAAAATTCAACAAATTGGTTAAAAGTTGAATCACATTTTTTCAAATTTATCTTTTGGATTGAAGATTCACGTCTTTGATTGAAAATGTAACTATTTCCTTCAAAAATCGTTTCTTTGTGGTGGAAAATTAACTTTCTTTGGACTGAAAATTTAATTATTATATTTCTAGTTGAAAATGTATCTTTTCTAGTTCAAAACTTTGACTATTTAATTAAAAATTAATCTCTTCTAGTTGAAAATTCATGTATTTTGTTGAAAATTCTTCTTTTTTGAAAATTTATCTTTGTGGCTGTTGATTCAATTTTTTTTCCAATTTCGTCTTTTTTATGTTAGTTTAACTGGTAGGAAATTTATTTCTTTTTTAAATTAATTTTTTAACTGAAAATTTTAATATTTCATTTTTTGTTAAAAACTTATCTTTTTTAATTAAAAATTCAATTCATTTTGGAAAATTCATGTATTTTGTTAAAAATTCATCTTTTTGCGCAGAAAATTAATCTTCTTTCTTGAAAATTCATCTTTTTGGTTGTTGATCCAAATATTTTCTTAAAAATTCGTCTGTAGGAAATTTTTTTTTTAAATTTATTTTTAAGCTGAAGATATTTATTTAATTTAATTCAAAATTTCGTCTTTTTTAGTTCAAGTGAACTGGCAAGAAACTAATTTTTTTTTTAATCAATTTTTGAACAGAAAATGTTTTTAGCTACTCTGACAATACAAGCGAAAGAACCAAAACTAACTTTTCGTCATAAAAATCAGGAAATTAATTTAATTACCCCAATTTTTTAATAATATAACGTTGAAAACATATATACATTTAATAAAACTACCTCCACAAGCAGAAAATGCGTTAATATTCGAAAACTCGAACGTGCCGCATTCGCCGCCGCTCCCCTATTCCTAATTTTTTTCAAACGTTAAAAAGGCTCCAGTATCTTTTAAACTACTCAAATTTTTCCTAAGATTTTTTAATATCCTGTAAAATAAAAATAAATGTCTTAGAAATTTCCTTGTTACTTTTTCGAAGTATCTGAAATCTTCTTAAATTTTCTTGAGAAACCTAGGAAAATTATATTCATATAAGCTTAAAGAAAATAAACAAATAAAATTAAAAAATAAATAGTCATGCGAAATTTTTATTTTGGGTTAAAAATTCGTTTACCCTTTAAATTATAATTTGCCTAATTTTTTTTCTATTCTGGACTGAAAAATCTTATTTGGTTGCAAATCCAACAATTTTGTTGAAAACTCGTCTTTTAGGTTTGAACATTCATCTCTTTTAGTAAAAATTTCATTTTTTTTGGTTAAAATTTTCAAATGTTTTGTTTGAAATTAAAATCTATTTTGGCTGAAAATGCAACTATTTTGTTGAAAACTCGCCTTTTTGGATGAATTCAAATTTTCGATTCGAAATTAAAAATATTTTTTAGTTTAATTATCAACTATTATATTTTTCGTTGAGAATTCATCTTTTCCGTTGAAAATTCAATTACTGGGTTAAAAGTAAAAATATTTTGTTAAAAATGCACTTGTTGAAAATTTGTCTTTTTTGGCAAGAAATTAATCTTCTTGGTTAAAAGGTAATCTTTTTGGTTGAGGATTCAAATATTTTGTTGATTTTTGTTATGAGTCCAACTCTTTTTGATTAAAAATTTTTTTTTTTATAGAAATATCAAATTTTACATTTTTTGTTGAGAATTAATCTTTTTTGGTTAAAAATACAAGTACCTGGTTAAAACTTAAACTATTCTGATTAAAGGTATTTTTTTGGTTGAAGATTCATGATTTTAGTTGAAAATTTGTCTTTTTTAATAGAAAATTTATCTTCTTCGTAGAAAATTCACGTATTATGTTGAAAATCGAATTATTTCCTTCAAAATTAACTTTTTTGTGTGGAAAATTGATATTTTTGGTTTAAAAAAAATACATCTCACATAGAAAATATTTAAGGGGTTTTGGTTAAAAATAACATTGATTGAGATTTAATTTTTTTGATTGAGGACTCAACTATTTTGTTAAAAATTTGTCTTTTTTTATGAAGTCAACTGTTTTTTATTTAAAATAAAAATCTTTTTAGATTGAAATATCCATTATCACATTGTTAGTTGAGGATTAATCTTTTCTGTTTAAAAATTCAACTATTTGGTTGAAGATAAACTTTTTTGTTGAAATTTTGAATTTACATATCTGAAACTTTTAACAATCTTTTTGAATTTCCGCAAGATTCTTAGGAAAATGAAATATATACAACCTTAAAAATGAATAAGTAAATGTAATTAAAAAATAAATAGTTATTCGAAATTTGTATTCAAAATTATTTTGTCCCTCAAATCCAGACACTATATGCGAGCTATTGATGGTGCTACTTTTTAACAGAAAATAGAGCAGTAAAGTTTGTATTTCCGAAAATTAATTTTCAATAAGAAACGAATTTTGTATAAAACAGTTTCGTTTTCTACTAAATTGTTGAATTTTCAAGCCAAAAAGACAAATTTTCTACAAAACAGTTGCATTTTCGAATCGAGAATATAGATTTTCAACAAAAAGTTAATTTTCAACAAAACAGTTTAATTTTAAATTAAAAAGTTAATTTTTAACGAATAAACAAATTTTTAACTAAAATTGTGAATCATCAATAAAAAAAATAACTTTTAAGAAAGTAGTTCATCAACCAAGGAGTTGAATTTTCAATCTAAAAATATGAATTTTCAACAAAAAATATAATCGCTGATATTTCATCAAAAAAATATTTTAATTTTTTAACCCCAGTGAGTCAGAGATATCAGCCAACAGCGTGGCTGCGGTCCTCTCCTTATGGAGAGGGCTTTGGGATCACGCTTAGGTCCACAAGGGGACGCAACGGGATTATCCAAGCGTGAGGGGCTGTTACAGTCTCAACCCAACTAATAATAATAATAATAAACTTTGGGAGGCTTTTAAAATTTTATCGAAACTACTTATTTTTATAATTACAATCGATGGTGATAAAATCTATAACATCAAGTTCGTTATAACTGTACAAAATAATCTCCCACAATTATGCATTTCTCAATAATGATGAATAATTTATCATTTGAAAAATTTCACATTTTCATTCAAATGAACACATTTTCTAACTAGTAAGATATGGCATATCTTTATTATTGATATCATTTTACATTGAGAAACTTAGATCATTTTGAGACTATAAATAGGATTCAGATAAAAATGTTATCAAATCTGACGTCAGCATAATTTTATTGTACGTGTACACCATACTTTGACAGTGATTAGCCTCTCATCTGATTCTTATTATTAGAAATAGTCTTACATATCTTAAAGACAATATTTATGATAAACCACAATAATAGGCTGAGTTTACGATGATCGTGTTACTGTTGCCTAGGTGGTTTAGAAACAGTAGATAAGACCTACAAAATTTACTTACCTACACATTTCACGAGATCCCACTAAATATCTTCATATCCCTTCCCACTTTATTAATTTTACATGTGAAAATCGCAGCGTTTCCTGAAGCGCGAAAGATTACATACATGGCAAAATGAGTTTTCGTTAAATTTGTAAACAATTTTTTTTCCTTGAAACTTATTTTATTATTATTACATTAATCAGTTACTTCTCTCATTAAAAAAGATGAGAATTGTCTGAAGTCTGGTTTTATTCTTGACCATAATGCCTAATTCTATTGGTAGATATAATAATATTATAGATCTATAGTTTCAAGTAAATATTTTTAAACTTTACGCACACCAGAATGTTTGCGATTTAATCTGCCAATGCTCTAAAGATCACAGTATTATTTAATCATCCCGAAAATCCAGCCTAGCACAATTAACAAACCCTATCCCAGCTTCCTTCAATTGAAAACGACAACAAATGAAGAAATTGGAAATATCACTCAATTTACCATCCCAAGACTCTAGTAGATATTTCCATTCCCATAATAATAATAATCAACTATTCCAAAAAAGACCGCTTCTGGCACATTCAACGAACACTATCTAAGCCGCCTTGAACTTAAAACGCCAGACAAATTTTAATTTGAGAATAGTAATACCAGCGACCTTCTAAATACGCTAGCGGTGGATTTTGAAGGTGACTTGTGTGATTAAGCTCAACTTTAAAATGTTATGGCTGTTCAACGCACATACTGGTTAATATACAAATCTGTCTCGTTCTATAACTCTAAAGGTGGCTTCACTTGGAATTCCACCTAGGGTTCCACGTAGAACTTCTACGTTAATTGATTTAATTGACCACCCGAATTTCACGTGGAATTTTTTCTGTTAGGCAAGATAACTTCAATTTTTATTTATGACAAACAGAATTGGATAAAAACGTCGCCAACAGTTGACAACCTTGTTAAAGCTACAATTGACAATGACAACCACATCAACAACTAATCACATACCAACTCACAATTGTGTATTTTGAGAAAAATGTAATCCTCTGATTCTTGTTGCAGAATTGAGTTTAGAGTTCGAGTGCTTGCCCAATGGCGAGCCTATTCCTAGTATTCATTGTCCCGGCACTTTTTCTTCTTCTTCCCGAGAAAGAGCACGTTCTTTTGCAGGGTCTTCACCACCTGCCGAACGTTCTCTTCCTGCCAGGTCTGGGTCTTCTTCTGCCAGGCAAACTGTTTCTCACGTACTTGGATTCACAATTGAAGAACTTAGATTTGTTCGACTTATTCCCCACAGCCATTCGAGCCAGACATTCGAACTTTGAAGATACGTTTTTCCTTCTGATAAACCAATTTGATTGAGAACCCAATATCAAGACCTTATTCCCATGCCGACAGAAGAACAAATTGTATTATCAACATCCACTGGTGACTGGGAGCCGATGTCATTTTTTAGATGACAGTTGCTCCCAGTGGGACCCTGCGGTGGTTGTTAACTTTTAGTTTTTAAATATATATATACACACACACACACACGATATTTACCATTTGAAAAATACCATTTAAAAATCAAGGGAATTGACAAATGAACTATGTAATATAGAAACGGCTCCATCAAAAGGTAACAGGAAAATTGTATTGACTTAGGAAAAGAGAGATAAAGAGAGAGAAGAAGACCGAGGAAAGAACGCTTTCACGCAATTCCCTTTTTATCGCTAAGGAAATTACCAGAAGGAAGGATGGAACTCATATGTATGGTGGTATCTGCAAGATATTGATTAGTGGGATATAGCAAACCATTGGACACACATATATACACACACACATTCATCTGATTAAAGAGAAGAAGCAACCCTTGGGCTAACGAACTCACTACACGTGGAAGAGGGTGGAAATAACTGCACCCACTCAAAGTATAATCGATTACACGTGGACCTCTTACATGGAACAGAAACTTCTAGAAGAACACGTGCTACTCGTCGTGGATCTAAATCCGAACTCCGGACCTTCTCGCCAAAGGCCCGCCGACCTTCAGTCTTAGGCTTGGTGGCAAATCTTCGCAGTGCGGAAGCGCTGCTGATACACGTCGTGAATCTAAATCCGAACTCCGGACCTTAATTCCAATGTCTCGTCAACCTTCAGTCCCAGTCTCAAATTCAAGTCCAACCAGCCTCGGTTTTGATACCAGTTTCAAGTTCAACTCAACCAGTCTCAGTCTTGTTCCAGTTCTTCAGTCTACAGTGCAGCAGCACAGTTGGTACAATCTATAATCAAGTGCCTGCAGTCTTCCAAATGCAGTTCCAAATCTCATTCAAGGGCATTTCCTAGTTCTGTTCAATCCCAGTTCAACCCTAGTTTTAGTGTGAAGTGCCTCTCTGTGTAAATTTGGATTGACATCACTCAGTGAAATATTTGGATTACTCCTCAGTTTATCACAAGGTGTGTCCCTGAACCTGTTCCCTTAGTCCAGAACTTTCGTTCTGTAGATTAATCAGGATCTAACCCTGACCACTGTGTTAGTACTTCTAATTACCATCCTAAGACGTAACATTAGGCTGCAAAGTGAGGCGTGACTCGTCTATTTCGACACGTGCGACCGACCCGAGAAATCCAGTCCCAACACTTTCTACACATCTTTCCATTCTGTGTCCGTATGACTCGAGAGCTCGCCTGATTTCGAACGTCTCTTCAATCGCTTCTACTCAAAAACTAACCAGCTAACCCTAAGGTCCCTTTCCTCGTGGCACGTCACATATGTATAATGTAAAATATGTACAATGATTCGATGAAATTAATTCAAATTTAATGGTACTTTACGATGCAAGAATTTTGTTATTGCAATTTAGCTTTCAGAAGGTAATTAGAGTTGTGAGGAATAAGTTTTAGAGCTCTTTTCACCAGTACAAAAATCGTTACCAATAAGAAAAATATGATTTAGTCAAATAAAAAGATGATTTTTCTACTTTTTTCAAGTTTAATGTCAATTTACGATAAATACGGATTTTTTTCATTGCTGCATAGTTTTATGAGGATAATAATAGTTGTAAATACTTGTTGCTAGACGTACCAAAAATTCGCTATTATTCGTTATTTTGATCTTTATCATGGATGCGCGAACATAAGATATATTTTTTCATCTGCTAATTTTTTTCGGAGATCCAGGTACCAAACTACAACTTTTAGACCGCATCCGAACTTGAAAAAAATTCGCTCCGCCCAAATGTGACAGTTTATTCGTTTTTTTTTTCATCAATTTTTCTCATAATTTTGTCTACGTTCTTTTTCCTGTTGGATATTTTGCTCTACATTGCAATAGCAGGGTGGCCACTATTATTTCAATTTTTGTCTCCCGGCTTTCTCTCGGTTCTCCCGGTTAATATTCGTGATTTCTCCCGGTTTAGAAAAAGACATACTCGATAAGCATCGGCAAACTTTTTTGCGAGAAATCAGTTGACTTTGAATCATATAAACAATTTAAAAATACGCTATTAAACCAATTTTTCTGTCATTTTTGAGTTTTGATTACCGCATATACTATCTATAATATGATATCCATATCATAAACTGACATCGAGTTTGACCTATCACTTACGGGTTACGCGATATTTATTGATAATAATAAGAATAACGGTATTTCTTGTTTGGAACGTTCCCAACCGGCGGACATTTTACACCTCCCGGGAACGTTCCGCTGGAACGTTCTGAAGGTGCCCGCGGAACGTTCCGTGCTATCAGGGACATACATACATACATACAGACAGGCAGACACCGACAAAATTTTATGATTTCTGGACTCTGTGAGTGCCGAAACGTGAAGATCCGTTAAAAACCAGAGGTCGAAAATTTGGACGATTACATTACACTCTCATGAATGAGAATGTAAAAATGAATTCTCACAAAAAGTGTACTAGTTGATATTTCCACCAAAAAATACGAATCTTTGAAAAATTATTTGAATCCTGAACCAAAACAAACTAATTTTCAAATCAACAAGATGAATTTTCAAGAAAAGAGTTGAGTTTTCAACCTAGAAAGGTTTTTCAGTCGATGAAAAAAAATCTCATCCAAAATGTCGAGTTTCAAGACAAAAAGACATATTTTTAACAAAAAGTTGAATTTACAACCCAAAAATATGCATTTTTTACTAAAATAATTAAATTTTCAACCTAAAAAATACGAGTTTTCACCAAAATAAGTGAATTTTCAACTGAAAATGATCATTTTTCTAGCAAAAATGGAATAGCTACATTTCATTTAAAAAATTCAGTTTCCATGATAAGAAACGAATTTTTAACAAAACAGTTAAATTTGTAAAAAAATATTTTTAATTAGAATGAGGAATCTTTAAACAAAAAAAAATTAAGTTTGCACCAAATAGTTGAATTTGCAACCCAAAGATGAAATGCCTACCAAAAAAACAAACAAATTTTTTACAAAATAGATGAATATTCAATGAAATAGTTAAATTTTCAATCAAACAGATGAATTTTCAACCAATAAGATTGAAATTCTATCAAAAAGATACATTTTCGACAAAAAATGATATAGATACATTATCAGTTTAAAAAATTAATTTTCAACCAAAAAGATTAATTTATAACAAAATACACGAATTCGTAATCAAATTTTGAATTCAAGAGAAAATTTTAACCTAATAGTTAAATTTTCAGCCAAAGAAATTAATTTTTAACCAAAAAGTTGAATTAGTCACCAAGAAGATAAATAATTTACCACAAAGGACAAAGTTTCAATGAAATACATAAATTCTTAACCAATTAGTTGAATTCTCATCTGGAAAAGACAAATGTTCGATCAAACATGGAAAGGTTAAATTATTAGTTAAAAAAATTAATTAACGACAAAAAAAAATGTTAACAAAATAGTCAAATTTAAAAAAAAATGTTTCCAACAAAAATGATTAATTATCTACAAAAAATGAATTTTTATCAAATTAGTTCCACGTTCAACCAAGTTGTTGAAGTTTTAACCAAAGAATGTTTTTAGTCACTGTTCACGAATAGCGCAAATCTGGAAAATTTGATCAAAATGTTATATAAGGAGGGAAATCTCGGGAACCGACGTAAAATTGACAGGGTGATTTGAGCAATAACTGATTTAAACACCCTGTAAATTCCAGATTTTACCGGTTTTCTTTGTAAAGCTCATCTTGGAAAATATGGAAAACCTCTAAAGTGTCAAGTTTCGAAGAAAAATTTGTCATATTGCAAGATCAAGATGAAAATATAGAAAAATAGTTATTTTTTATTTATTGTAAAAATACAATTTTGAATGTTATTTAACAATAAAGTTACTTGCACTCACATAAAATTCAAATTGAAATACTGTTGAATGCCTCTGGCTTGACCAAATAAAATGTTACATTATAGATCTTGTATTTCAGTTGACATAAAAATAAAATAATTTAATACATTAGTGTAACAAATATGTCCAGAAAGCGCGGTAAATGAAATCATATAGAAAATTCTAATCAAATTCTTGGCAGATGGGAACATTTGAACTCCTATCTATTACAACGCTGCTGAAGACTGGTGACCTTCTCAGCATAAAACATCTGTGAGTTATGTGTTATAAGTTATAAATTATGAGTTATGCGTTATGCATGATGAGTTATGTGTTATGAGTTACGTGGCATGAGTCATGTGTTATGAGTTTTAAATAATGAGTCATTTGTCATGAGTTATGAGTTATAATTGATGATTGATGAGTCATGAGTTATGTGTTATGGCCTATTAATAATGAGCAATGAGTAATTTATAATGAGTTGTGAGTTATAAATGATGCTTTATGAGTTATAATTCATGAGTTATGTGTTATGACTTATAAATGATGAGTTATTGATTATGCATGACGAGTTATGAGTCATGAGTTATGTGGTATGAGTTATGTGTAACGAGTTATAAATTATCAATTACGAGTTATAAATTATGAGAAAAGAGTAATTTATAATGAGTTGTGAGTTATAAGTTACGAGTTATGTGCCATGAGTTATTAATTATGAGTTATGAGGTATAAATTATGAGTCATGCGTTATGTGTTATGAGTTACGTGGTATGATTTATGTGTTATAGGTTATAAATTATGAGCTATGAGTTATGCATGATGAGTTATGAGTCGTGAAATATGTGTTTTGAGTTATAAATAATAAGTAATGAGTAATTTATAATGAATTATGAGTTATAAATGGTGCTTTTTGAGTCCTGAGTTATGTATTATGACCTTCAAATAATGAGTAATTTATAATGAATTATGAGTTATAAATGGTGCTTTTTGAGTCATGAGTTATGTGTTATGAACTTCGAATAATGGGTAATTTATAATGAGTTATGAGTTAAAAATTATGAGTTATGAATTATGTTCTATGAGTCATGAGTTATGTCTTATGTCTTATAAATTATGAGGTATGACTGATAAATTATGAGTTATGACTTATAAATTATGAGTTATGCCTTATAAATTATAGGTTATGAGTTATGCATGATGGGTTATGAGTTATGCTTGATGAATTATGGATCATGCGTCATGTGATATGAGTTATGAGTTACAAATGATCAGTTTTGAGTTATAAATAATGAGAAAAGAGTAATTTGTAATGAGTCATGAGTTATAAGTTACGAGTTATGTGTTATAAGTTATAAATGATGAATTATGAGGCACAAATTATGAGTGACGTGGTGTGAGTTATGTGTTATAAGTTATAAATTATGAGTTATGCGTTATGCATGATGAGTTATGTGTTATGAGTTACGTGGTATGAGTCATGTGTTATGAGCTTTAAATAATGAGTCATTTGTAATGAGTTATGAGTTATAATTGATAATTGATGAGTCATGAGTTATGTGTTATGACTTATAAATAATGAGCAATGATTAATTTATAATGAGTTGTGTGTTATAAATAATTATTTATGAGTTATGAGTTATGATTCATGAGTTATGTGTTATGACTTATAAATTATGAATTATTGGTTATGCATGACGAGTTATGAGTCATGAGTTATGTGGTATGAGTTATGTGTTACGAGTTGTAAATTATCAATTATGATTGATAAATAATGAGAAAAGAGTAATTTTTAATGAGTTGTGAGTTATAAGTTACGAGTTATGTGTCATGAGTTATAAATTATGAGTTATCAGGTATAAATTATGAGTCATGAGTTATGTGTTATGAGTTACGTGGTATGAGTTATGTGTTATAAGTTATAAATTATGAGTTATGCATGATGAGTTATGAGCCATGAGCTATGTGTTTTGATTTACAAATAATAAGTAATGAGTAATTTACAATGAACTATGAGTTATAAATGGTGCTTTTTGAGTCATAAGTTATGTGTTATGGCCTATTAATAATGATGATTTATAAGTCATGAGTTATGTGTTATGAATGATAAATTATGAGTTATTAGTTATGAATGACGAGTTATCAGTCATGAGTTATATGGTATCAGTTATGTGTTATGAGTTATAAATTATGAGTAATTTATAATGAGTTACGCATGATGAGTTATGAGCCATGAGTTAGGAGTTTTAAGTTATGAGTTATGCGTTGTGAGTTAGATCATTAATTTTGTCTGAGTTAAAATAATAAAAAATGAATAACTATTTCAGGTGGCGTTTATGGGGATGGCGTGCCAAAAATATGCTAAGGCACTTGCGAGATGGATGCAGAAAGCTGTCATCCTTGGGTCGCTTCGTGTCCTCAAAATACACGACTCTGCTAGTATCTATCAGTTAGCTGGCGTTAGATGCGAACGGTGGCTATCAGGCATACTAATCCTACGGATGCAATAGATAGGGATGGCAAATATCCCGGTATTTTAGTAAACCAGATCTAATATTTTCAAATGATTCATCGAAATCGATTATTCTCGCGTGATTTATTGATGTATTGTTGCTTTTAATATTTTTGTTATCCATTTGTAACATTTAATAACAAGCTTATATAGCAGCCAGTACAAATTTCGAGGTTAAGTCGTCGTGTCAAACCGAGCGAGTAGAATTGTTCTGACTTACCTTCGAATCAGCCTTGTGCATCTCTCCATATTTCAGATTATAACTTAACCCAGCAACTGTCCTAAGTCGATTAGTTCCTAATATCTCCAGCGCAGCGCTAGTTGTCCCATCACTCCCTGTTTTTCCATATGGAGCAATGGAACTAGATCACTTTTTTTATTTTTTAGTTAACAAAATGTTATTTTCATGCAAAAAAATATTAAAATTAAAAAATTTTACTTATTTAACATTTCACAATAGTTTTCCAATCATTTTCTATGAATACTAAAGAAAAAATATTAATTATTAGGTATATAAAAAAATTTCATGTAGAAAAATTTGAATAGTATAAAGTTCAAACTTACAAAGTGCGTACATTTGCTTTTGAATATATAATGGATATAATGTATTTGACATTGAATTGAACTAAATTTATATTGGAAAAAATGTTATTCAATAATCAGTAAAAATATAAAAAATAATTGCTCTCTTTTATTATTATATCCGTGTAAGGGTCTTTAAAACAAAGATGTTAAAATGATGATTCTATTTACATCTTGAGCTTTTTATAAAATTATAATTATATTTTTGGTCCTTGAAAAAAATATTTTTTCAAAAATTTTACTAACAAATTATTTTAAATGTTGTTCTCTTATTTTTATATCACATTTACATAAATGAATATTTGACTTAATTCGATTACCCCTACTAGAAAAGAGTCCTGAGCTTTCTTGACGACTCTGACTATTTCTGAAGGTATGCTAATTCACATCCTATCAGGTACCTCATCGGCTAGGACCGCAGGTAGGCCAAACAAACAAACAAACAAATTCAATAAGAGAAAGGCATAATAATCGCGACATATACAGCTGACGCTCCGTTCACATCTGCATAGACAATTCAATACAGTAGATGCTGGGAACGCATATCCGCTGGGATAAGCGTGACAGATATCTAAGGGCTTGCTCCAGCGCCCGTCTTGATACTAGCCATGACTATCTCATGCCGCCTTGCTCCGAAGCAGTATAATCTGGCGTACGCGAAGATACCACGTCTCATGGCCATGAGATAGGTGGTTACAGTCTCCGACGGATTTAATACGATGATCCGGCAAAAGTCTCGTGTATCCTTAAAACACGGAGCGACCCAAGGATGACGGAGTTCTGCATTTTCCCCTCAAGCGTCTAAGCATTTTGTTGACACGCAGGGATGCTTTTCAGATTATTAACCAGTGAAAGCTTGGTACCTTCAAGAGCCGCATGAGTTGGACAACTAAATATCATGTGACACGCTCTGCAGCTCTCATCGGGAATATCTTGGCTTATAATGTGGCTATGGTATGCTAGAGTGGAAATGACTCCGCCTTGGCATACTGAAATGAAACCTTCCGTGCCCTACTTCAATCCAGGTGATTTAAAGAAAGCAAGCGTTAGCTTATACGACATCGACTGATCCTCTACACATATGTGAAAGATGCCGTGCATCTTCTTGTCAAGGAGCTCTTCGCAGAAGTTTTTCTTCTATGCTTTCTTCATCCAAGCCTTCAGGAACAAGTACTCAATATGGACAAGATTTAATGAATTTTTCTCACCCCTGATATTGAAGTCAAGTCCGAGTGTTTCAGCAACCTCCTCCGCTGCTTTATACAGAAACGCTCCTTTGCCCACTTCTTCGTGTTTCCTGACCATTTTAAGAAGAGGGTCTTCAAACCATTAAAATCAATCGAGAATTCCCTCGAATTTAAAAAGAATAACAATTTCAAATTCAAATCACTATAAATTGATTAGAAAAATATTCGAACATTATAATAAAATTCAGTGAAAACCATTAAATTAATCTCTGGAATCTGTTAAAAAGTCATAAAAATGCCATGCTTTTTATAACAGGAAAAAAAAGCTTTGAAAATTCCTTCAAACCATTAAAATCAATCGAGTATCCCCTCGAATTAAAAAAGAATGGCAAATTCAAATCATTATAAATTAATTAGAAAAATATTCGAACATTATTATAAAATTCAATGAAAACCATTAAATTAATCACTGGAACCTGTTAAAATTCATAAAAACGCCATGATTTTTATAAGAGAAAACAAAGATCTGAAACTTCCCTCAAACCATTAAAATCAATCAACAATTCCCTCGAATTAAAAAAGAAGAACAATTTCAAATTCAAATCATTATAAATTGATTTGAAAAATATTCGAACATTATAATAAAATTCAGTGAAAACCATTAAATTAATCTCTGGAACCTGTTAAAAAAGTCATAAAAACGCCATGCTTTTGATAAGAGGAAAACAAAGCTCTGAAACTTCCTTCAAATCATGAAAATCAAACGAAAATTCCCTCGAATTTAGAAAGAATAACAATGTCAAATTCAAATCACTATGAATTGATTAGAAAAATATTCGAACATTATAATAGAATTCAGTAAAAACCATTAAATTAATCTCTGGAAACTGTTTAAAAGTCATAAAAATGCCATGCTTTTTATAAGAGAAAACAAAGCTTTGAAACTTCCTTTGAACCATTAACATGAATCAAGAATTCCCTCGAATTTAAAAAGAACAACAAATTGAAATTCAAATCACTATAAATTGATTAGGAAAATATTCAAACGTTATTATAAAATTCAGTGAAAACCGTTAAATTAATCCCTGGAACCTGTTAAAAAATCCTGAAAATGCCATGATTTATATAAGTGGAAAAAAAAGCTTTGAAACTTCCTTGAAACTGTTAAAATCAATCGAGTATTCCCACGAATTCAAAAAGAATATCAATTTCAAATTCAAATCACTATAAGTTGATTAGAAAAATATTCGAAAGTTATTATAAAAATCAGTGAAAACCATTATATTAATCACTGGAACCTGTTAAAAAGTCCTAAGAATGCCATGATTTTTATAAGAGGAAAAAAAAGCTCTCAATCATCCTTCAATCCATTAAAATCAATCGAGTATTCCCTGGAATTCAAAAAGAATAACAACTTCAAATTCAAATCACTATAAATTGATTAGAAAAATATTTGAACATTATTATAAAATTCAGTGAAAACCATTAAATCAATCCGTGAAACCTGTTAGAAAGTCCTAGAAATGCCATGATTTTTATAAGAGGAAAAAAAGCTTTGAAACTTCCTTCAATCCATTAAAATCAATCGAATATTTTCTTGAACTCAAAAAGAATAACAATTTCAAATTCAAATCACTATAAATTGATTAGAAAAATATTCGAACAATATTATTAAATTCAGTGAAAACCATTAAATTAATCACTGGAGCCTGTTAAAAAGTCCTAAAAATGCAATGATTTTTATAAGAGGAAAAAAATAGCTTTGAAACTTCCTTCAAAACATTAAAATCAATCGAGTATTCCCTAGAATTAAAAAAGAATAACAATCTCAAATTCAAATCACTATAAATTTATTAGAAAAATATTCAAATTTTATTATAAAATACAGGAAAAACTATCAAATTATTCCCTGGAACCTGTTAAAGAGTCCTGAAAATGCCATGCTTTTGATAAGAGGAAAACAAAGCTCTGAAGCTTCCTTTAAACCATGAAAATCAATCAAGAATTCCCTCAAATTTAAAAAGAATAACAATTTCAAATTCGAATCACTATAAATTGATTAGAAAAATATTCGAACATTATTATTAAATTCAGTGAAAACCATCAAATTAATCCCTGAAACCTGTTAAAAAGTCCTAAAAATGCCATGATTTTTATAAGAGGAAAAAAAAGCTCTGAAACTTCCTTCAAACCATTAAAATCAATATGCATCTCACTATGTGTGGATATACCTTCAAGCTTTCCAACAGACAGATGATAAGTCTATGAGAGGTTGAATCGAGAGCTTTGCGGTAGTCAATCCAGGCCACTGACAGGGCGCGTTGATGGTTTGCAGCGTCTTTACAGACACACCTGTCAATTAGCAGGTTCTCTGGACAGCCTGGGCTACACCTTTTTTCGAGTCACGTTGTTCGTACATCTCACGTCACACAGGCTCAATTCGCCGAAAAATCCTGTTGTCTAGGACAGCTGTAAAGATCTTATACAGTGTGTTCAAATAAGTTATTGGCCTGTAATTCGGTGGCTTTGTCATGGGCCCTTCAGTTCTATTTCAAGGGTCCCACTGGGAGTAACTGACATCTAAAAATGACACCGGCTCCCAGTAGAACCGCGGTAAATCAGACATATGGCCACGTCTCACGACCGTCAGATGGATGGTACAGGGCAAGATGAAATTACAACGACATGTTGGCGAAAATCTTGTGTGTTTTGAGGACACGGTGCGATCCAAGGATGACAGCTTTCTGCATCCACCCCGCAATTGCCTTGGCATATTTTTGGCATGCGGGTCTTGCTTTAAGGCTACGAATCAGAGATAGTTTCGCACCCTCGAGAGTACCAACTACAAGGACGAGCAATTCAACCAAATATTTTGGGTACAGTCGTCGCAGCTCCCTTTTCAGGTCCTGATACCTCTTCTTTTTTTCCTTCTCCTTATCAGTGATGTTGTATTCGGATTAGCAGGGTCACGGCAATCACTATAAGAGCAAGAAAGATGATAATAAAGCACTCTTAGGGCCACATTATGTCTGTAGAGATACGTCGTTCCAGCTTGATTAGGAGACCCTGATGATATGTCTTCTAGGTACTCTGCGTGTGCATGTCACGCATGATTAACTTGATCATTTACAGTCTTCACTCAGTAAATTCACATTTTTCTTCTAATAATAAAGTAAGAGATTAAAGACTCAAATTTAAAAATCGCGCGTTTTGTGTCCTTCAGTTTCGAGTCTGCTTCGGCCAATCAAAAATCTCAACGGCCCTGACTCATCTCTCCTTTGAGGATCTCTATAACATCGTTGGCGTTTCACATCAGAGCAGATTGATCTCACAAGTAAAACAATATTTACTGAGACTGAATATCAGCGCATTTTTGTACATTTTCATCGCAATGAGAAGATATTATTCGTTTCACGTAAAAATTGACTTTTGCGAATTTCATAAAAACTCGACGTTTTCAGATTCACTGCTTCAGAAAAAATTAATTTTGCCTAGGTGTCTGTCTATTGTCGTTATCGGTGCCGTCGATTTCGTCTACGAGGATGATGCTTTTGAATGAATTCCACTTTTGCGTACTTTCTCAAGGCCTAAAAAAAAGATCAAGTTTGTTTACAAGCCATTTTTCACAAAGCGTTCTGGTTCAATTAGTTCGGAAATGTTTTTTTTTTCAATTAAAAAATTCCATTTTCCGGCCAAAACATGCGACATACAAAAACAAAGGTTCAAATACAAAATCGTTAATCTAAACAAGATTAAATTTTTTGTAATATTCACAATCGAAGGACCTTACACTATGGCTAAATCAATCAGAAACAAGGTAGTGACGTGCAGTTTTGGAGTTTATTGGACCTTATGAATGAAAAAGGATACAAAGCGCTCTTGGATTACCGACGGGGCAGATGTACAATTATGTATGTTCAAATCGAAAGCCCACAACAAAATTATTTTAGAAATCAGAGATTTTGCATACACTTGACAACTATTATTTGAACACCATTATTACTATTTTTGTCGTGTTGAGCAAGGTGCTGACCGGTCCTGTCCCGGCGATAAGCAGTCTCACTGGGGGGTTTGAAAATGTCATTTCAAATACTATTTATATAAACAATTTCAGTTGTGATAAAATTGTGACATTTTTTTAAATTTTTTGGCACGTTAGCAGTTTTTTCGACTAACCCTGTCCCGTGACGCACTGTAGTTCGTTAATGTACTAGAAGTAATAAAAGTGCTTGAGAGATTATCTCGGAGATTATTCACCAATTCCCAGGCTCGAATTCATATAATACAGTTATATAAGTGTATTTATACATTATTAGATACATTATATATACATAATGTATATATACATTGTGTATATATACAAAAGACACTCCTGCTGACTAGGATCGACGACAGGAGTTCAGTTGAGTGAGGGGAAGTCGTGTAGTGGGAGAACCTCCCTCAGGTACCCAGTGCGGAATTTTCATCTGCCCAGTTGAGAGAAGTAAGGCGATGGATTGTAGGGTAAGGGAGGAGAAGTATGGGAAGGGTTGATGGGTGGGGGAGGGGAGGGGAAGCAGGCGAAAGGATGGGGTAGGAGACGTTAAGTAGTGTAGGGTGACATGTGAACCACTTAATTAACGACTTAATAGGCTACGAAAACCTGTTTTATAGGCCCGCGGCGCATACTTTGACAAATTTTTTTTATTATTTGTGACCTAAACTCAGTTTCGCGTCAAGGTTCATTAGCCGTTTACCCATTCTATTGCATTTCGCATACTCCTTGAGTTCAACACTGGTAACAAGTTGTTAGCGAAGCAGGTGTTTGTTCACAAACTAGATGATTTTAAAATAATCCTTTCCAGCTGGGAATTGCTAATCAAGGCTGATAACTCGGTATTATCCATTTTAATAAGCGTTTTCCCTCTACGATGAAAAACCAATTATAGCCACTAAATGCCACAGTTAGTATAAGTCTTAAAAAATGCTGAGATGAAGCTGGAAAAATAATAATGTTGAGTAAGCTCATAATTGTTGGGTACGTATAATGTAAACGTTTTAGGCTGAGTGGATAGTAATTGATTGAAATATTAGCTCCTTTCCTTCCTTGTTACCCATTAGAATCTAATCTGGAAATCTTGAGAAATATAATTCAATGTAGATTGTAGGCTGAAATTTCTTACAGTCTACATTTATCCGCGGCTATTAGGGGTTATTTTTCAATAATATTAATTCAGTAATAAATAAAAGATGAAACCGAGACGAGATAAAAATGACAAACTGAATTTAAACTTAACATAGGTATAAATGAAAATCTAAGGGAAAAAACATCAAGATAAGTTAAACTGGAGATAATAAAAAAAATACTAGATTTTTCTTCTTTTTAAGTGTTTTTTTTTATTCCTTTCTTCCCTCTTTTCATCTTAGACCATCGGCATTGCAGTCAGGTGCCGCTACTTACACAACCGGTAGATTCCTTCTTCAAGCGGTGAGGCCCGGAGAGCGGTTTCTATTTTCTTCCATCCTGTGTCTGCGGCAGATTTCATCGCCGGTCGGGTATGCACATGTCGATTTATAGTATCGTGCGCCATTAGAGATAATTGTTAGGGCAGACCCTATTGTACCCTGTACACCCGTGGCACGATGTAAAGTCGTTTTTCCTCTTCTCATCGGTATATCCTCACCCGCTCATCTACAGATACACATACTAAAACACACGAATCGAAATAAACACTGGAAAACGCAACACACACACACACACATCCAGCCAAACACCCAAGTCCGTTAGCGCAACACACGCACTTCAAAATTAATACACCAATCCAGGCAATGATATACATTATAAATATCGAGATACGCAGTCGCAATTAACTTGAGAATAGTACGAGAGAAAATAAATAACCAAAAAAGAGATAAATACAGATCCGTATATAGGAACATATTTATGGTTGCTTATCATAAATACATATGCGCGCACAGGTCGATCAGGACTTTAGTGTTTGCATCTAAAAGGGTGAATTCATAGAGCCACTTTTGGTATATAGTTACACCAAAATAGGTCTAATAAGAAAATATTTAGAAGAAAAAAACTGAACTCGATGAACCAAAAATCAACTTTAGATAAGCACACAGGTCTTCATCGAAAATGTTTACAAGAACTGACATATTGCTGAAAATCAAATATATATATATATCATTAAGCCATTTTCCTTTCGGGGTAGGCGTGAATTGCTCGGTTGGAAAGTAGTGGTGTGTGGATGGGTATATAGGTATGGGGTAGATAGGTAAATAGGTGTAAGGTATAGATATTTTAGATTGATCTAGAATTCTCGTGTTATTTATTTAAATGACACGTTCGTTCCGCAGTGTATAAGAGACAGTATATATATATATATATATATAGCCTGTCGTTGTGATTTCGTCGTGTCCTGTGACCACCCATCTCACGGTTGTGAGACGTATATCTATAAATTGCACGCATCACGCTGAACCTTGTGATTCTTTCTGCCCTTATGTGCTAACTATTGAAACGTATCACTACTTCTAATAAACTAACAGTGCCGAAACTAATAGTGCCGAAACTAATAGTGCCAGGCTCTCAGTCAGGGACCTATGATCCGTTTCCGGTGGATTTTACTGCGTAGTGAACAAAATTTTGGAAATTGTTTTTCTAATAAGGGACAAGGGTAATCTAAATATTCAACGGAACTGAGGAAGAAAGTTTGCTGTTACACGTTAGAATAAATGTGTTTTCTGCTTATGTACTTGAAACCTTTGCGGACCACTGAGCATCTCGTTCGAAAAAAGAGCTTTCTCTTGAATAATCGATCCAGATACTCTGTCGATCACTTGATTAAGCCACTCAAAGAGAGCGGCTTCCAACAGCCCATCACTTTTTACCAAAAGCGCTCGAAAAACAGTTCAACGCACTTTTGCGTATATACCGCATAATGATGACGCATTTTCATAACCAGACATACGAAAAAGTTATTTGAAAGAAAAACACTTTCAATTTGATGAATACTAGATTAATTATCCACAAAAAAGACAGTTTCCACCATTCTCACGTCAACGCTTGATAGTTTGACATTATATAACACTACAGTGGGACTTGAATGCCTGAAGTCGATCGGACCTCTCTTTTTACCATGCGTGATAGACAGAGACGATCCGATGGTGTTACAATGACAGGTCTTTTCGTTTCGAAACGATCATACTCTCTATATATCTGTCTATCCAATACTTCTTCTTCTTTGTTTTCTTTGTCGAATCATAGAGCCTATTAGTAGCTACGACAGCGCGATCAATTCAGAAGAAATTTTATATTCAATAAAATATTAACAAGAAATCTTATAGTAAATAATTAATTTTTAACCGTAGTATAACATTTTTGATTAAAATGAATTGATATTCACTGCCATTTTTTATTAACATTGCCATCGTGTTTCGTCGCGTGTGCCTCCCGCTTCAAGTGAACTGTCGGAACTTCATGACGTAGTTAGACAGATAGGCCGTTAGGGCACAGCGCTATGCCGCAACACTTCTGTTTTGTCACGCTTGAGTGAGCACTGCCATCCCGCTCACTAAATCCAGGTTTGACTGTATTTCAAAATTTGAAACACGAAATTAAAAGCAGAGTAATAAGGAAATAAATTTATGAAGCGACTTATCAATTTCGCATAGCTATAATCACCGAAAGTGTCAGGAATAATTAAAATACATAGTTTTTCGAATGAAGCGACAGTTTTGGAGTTTTAGTTTTTGTTTGGGAAATTTAAAAGAAATTATTAGCTCATTTGAGAAAGTAGCACGGAAATTTATACTTTAACCTGTATATTTTGTAGATATTTTATATGTTGAAACATATCAACACAAATATTAACAAATATTATCTTTAGAATTTTCTCACGGCGTCTATTCAAATTCTGTGAAAAAAAACTGTCAATACCAGGTTTTATCCAAGTATCTATAGATTTTTCCAAGGTATAATTTCCTGAATAAGAAGCAACTTAAGTATTAAGTATCGTATTCTTTAGAACAATTCTAATCCTACATCTCTTCAAAGTATTACAAAATATTTTTAAAAATTCCTTTCGTTATCCATCTATGAATGGTTAAATTGTAATTAACTGAGTATATTTAAAGTGGTGAAAGAAATAGGAATAAATAAAGCGTGGTCCCAAGAGGCCTTATTCTTTTTCGAAAATAGCTGCCTCGCAAATTGTTCTTTTTGATGTCAAAATGTCCCCTGAATATTGACATTATTAAGAAAATATATATATATATAATTAAAAACTAAAGGTTAACAACCACCGCAGGGTCCCACTGGACGCAACTGTCATCTAAAAAATGACATCAGCTCCCAGCAGGACCGCGGTAAATCCCATTCATGGCCACGTCTCACAACCGTGAGATGGGTGGTCACAGGACACGACGGCATGGAACTTGAAAGAGTTGAAGTGTACAGGGATCTAGGAATTCTCTTTGATAGTAGATTGACTTTTCAGGACTATATAAGCGAAATAGTAGCTAGCGCGAATAAAACTTGGTTTTTTAATGAGGCCATGTAAACATTTTAAAACGATAACTCCGCTAATGAGGCTCTTTTGTTCATTGGTTAGTTCCAAGCTTGAATATGCGTCTGTCGTCGGGGCACCACAAACAATGAATCAAATAAATTCAATTGAGAGATTCCAGAGGCGATTTTTAAAGTATCTGGCATGGAAAGAGGATAGTGTCTATCCTCCACGTGGGTCTGATCACCAGGCCCCACGTAACAGATTTCAGGTTTGGTCACTTGAAGACAGACGCACATTTTCAAGTATAACACTATTTAAAATCACGCGTGGATTAATTGAGTGCCCAGAATTTCTCTAACTCTTATCTTTACATGCGCCGAAATACTGTACTAGAGATTCGACAATGTTTTACCTCAAAAAGAACCAGCCTCGTAACTCTCCGCTTTTTAACATGTGCAGTAATACTAACACGCTTGTTCTTCAATCAGTCAACAATATTGTTGATCTTTTCTTTATGTCACTTGAAGAATTCGTTAGTGTTGTTCATAAATTTATTGTAAGCACGAACACACTATAAAAATGTGTAAAAGTCTGCCTGCGTGCTCACGCTTAAACCGTATCTATAGATACATTTTGTAGCCCCGTCATTGGTTCTCTGAACTGTTGGGCTTACTGATTTTCAAATAAATAAACAAATGAAACATTTTATCTAACAAAATTTTTGGCCTAAATTATATCAGCAAATTTTCTCAAAACCACTGTACGCTAGGATGCGTATTCTTAGTTTAAATTGTAAAAAAAAAACACATGAAAAATAAACAAATTATATGACAGCCCTGCTAAAAAACGTCAGGAATCGTCACAAATGGTAGCTCATCGGCTAGGACCGCAGTAGGCAACCGAAAAGGATTACAAATTAAAAATAATTTTTTTTTAATATTGCATATGTATTGAATTTCGAAAAGCATAACTGAAAATCAAAAAATTGTTTATTTCTAAACGATTTAAATTTGCTTAAAGTAATTTAAGTAGTTTCAATTTTGTGAATAAAATTGAAATGGTTAAATTTCGAAAAGTATAATTGACAATTTTAATATCGCAATACTTCGCGACCAATTTTTTTCGTTTAGTTTTAGATGAAGTTCGGATTTAAGTTTCAAGTTTTTGGAGTATACATTTTTTCCTTTTTTAATATTTCATATTTAAAATTACTTTTTATTTCGAACGTTTTTTTAGAATAATTTAATTTTCGAGGTTAAGAATTGAAATTGTTTCCATTTTTAACGGTGAAAATAAAGGTGAATTTACTTTTTGATTTTAGAAAAATTTCTCTAATCAATTTTCACGTTAAATCATAATTTAATTTAATAAAAATTTAGGTTTATGAAATTTCAGAAGCTTTTACTTTGAAATGCCGAATTTATTTGTCAAATTGTCCAATTTTAATCGTTTCGAATTAGAAATAATTAGAAATAATATAATTTTCATTCCTCTGAATTTTAAAAGATCTATTTTTGAAAATTCTAATCGGACTATATTCCATTTTTAACGTTTTGAAAGTATCCTCTTTTCTAATTTCAATCTGAAATCATTCAATTTCGAGATTCTGGAATTCAAAATAAAATAGTTTAATTCTGAACGCTTCGAATTAGGTATCTTCACTTCAACCACCAGCTAACTTCACTTCGTTGATTGCTAAAGGGAAAACAAGGGACCAAATGCATAGGAGCAAACTTTATTTTTGTAATATCTTCGTAATGAATAATAATTATTATCATTTTATTATGTCAATTTTTTCGCGTCCTCGCGGTGTGTTGAGCATTTTTTATATCTTTGTGGACAGTTCTTAAGTGTTTTTAAGATTATAAAGTGATATACATTGATGGTTTTCCAAATTCACAACAATCTACTACTATAACCAGTGGCTAGAAGGAAGTCGAGGGGGAGAGAAGAAAATAATTTCCGAATCCGATTTCAGACAGAAAATTCATTTAAGGATGTTTTTCAAGAGAAAAAATCAAGCTTTTTTTCTAGCCTAATTAAAAAAATATCAAAAATGCAGCCTTGGGAGAAAATCGCAAAAATGGTTTTTAAAATGAAAAATCAAGATGAAATAAGTTTTTTATCGTACAGAGATTATTTTTATTGTAAACCTTGGAAAAATACCTTTCAAAGCCCCTCATAAAAAAGTAAAATTGGATAACTGTATCAGGAGTTACGTACAATTGAATGTTAGCAGTCGAATCGTCGAAAATGCGGGCCCCTGCATCTTGACAACCCGTTGTACGGCTATCATAAAGATCAAAGAAACTTGCACATGGCATACATTGACTGAAAGCAAGCGTTTCCTTCTGTACCATATGACTACTTTCTTGAAGTCTTAAACATGTACAAAATCGGCCCACGTATCATCGACTTTCTAAGTCGTCCGATGATGCTTTGTAGTTCAAGAATCAAGTATGTTAATCGTGGACAACCAGGATAACTACATGAATATGCATTACGACGGGTATCTTTTAAGGAGACGCATTCAGTGCATTATGAGTCCGTTTAGCGCTGAACCTATTGACCAAAACACTAAATAGCATGTCTCATGGCTTCAGAATACATATCAAACAACCATACTCCAAAAAATGGACAATTTTAGATGACTGTAGCTCCATCTTGCAACCGGCTAAAACGTCTAGCAAGTGGCTTTTCGAGTGCTTTTTAGTTTAAATAACTGGTCCTCAAACAGCCAGATGGTGTGAAGTCATGCAAACCCCTCACCCTCCCAAATTTACAATTTTTTATGAGTGTAACACCATTTTGCAACCGGACAAAACATCGGACAAGTGGATTGTCAAGTGTTTTTTATTGAAAATAACTGGCCCACAATCGATTAAAATCATGCAAAAGTCATCAATTTTTTAATAACTTCAAATGCGAAAATAAATATGCTACAACTGCGGGGGGGGGCGGCTGCCGTTTCCGTAAGTTTATCTCCGTAACATTTATCTGGGAGGCATTTATTTTAATGTGAAAGTTTGATAACTACACTTTATTCGGCTCGTTATGTTGACGAGTAAATAAATTCTAATAAATTTTATGTTTCAGCAGAGATGGCATCCGGAGATCTAGATCAGTTTATCCCGGTAACAATTCCCGGTCCAAGTACTTCAATGGATGATTTTGAAGTGAAATTAGAAGGTGCCTCACGACCGCCTTCATCTTCTCAAACTTCGCTCTCTGAAGATCCATTATCACCACCATCACAGTACTACTCAGAAGAGGAAGATGAGGATGATGAAAGCGAGCAAGACGAACAAGCTGACAGTGATCTTGAAGTCAACTAGCACTTCTATTGATTTCCATAAACGCTAACCCAAGATTTATTTGTTCTGTGTATAAAGTTTTTCTTTTCAGAAATCGCTGAATCTTGGAATCTCCAAACGTTGCTTAGTGTCACTAAATCAGATTTTTTCCTTGAATCAAATTTTAGCAAGAGATATCTTTTGAATCAAATACACAGAGTATTGATGATTTTATCACATAACGATATGTTCTTAAATTACCGATTTCCCTGATTGCTTACTGGTGATTCGCCGTTAGTCGAAGTGGAGGTTCTGGTTTCATGCATAGTCGGTATGATTTTTTTGCGTAGATCATGATATTAGGATGAAACATTAGGATGATGATCGTGATGATTTGACAGGGGCCAACGAAATCTTAAAAAATCGCAGTTCATACAAATGATTTAAAATGGGACGGCTGAAATTTTGTTTATAAAGTATTTAACGTATAAGATATGAGAGATCCGCATGGCTGCATCTTATGTGCAGAATTACTCGTAGTGTCATCGTCACTGACCATGGAACTGGGTGCTATTTCAGTCGCATCACAGATTTGTATGATTAGTAATAATGTAAGATAATCTTACGATATCGCATATGACACACATGTATAAAATATAACTTCTGCTATCGATTTTCTTATGGTTCAATATAAAAAACATGTATGTGGTACATAACAGATTATACTATGACACACATATATATATATATATATATATATATAAAGTTGCTTCAACTCATCGATGTTCCATTTTACTGCACCAAACGTGTAGAGCAGTATAGGAACGGCCAGCATATTGGGCGCCTAGACCTTATTCTTTCCAGATAATTCGGAAGCCCAAATTTGTCTGAGAATTTGGCGATACTTTTTTTCAAGGGCCGTTTTTAACACACGCACATTTTGGGTTTCCCCTTGCGTCATGCCAAGATATGTATATGTTCCTCCATTACCAAGATGCTGAATGTTATTTCCGCCTATTTGTTGAACATCCTGATCGTCACGCGATTATGTACTTTTTAGTCTTCCTTGGTGGAGGTGGACGCAGGCACACTGGTCCAGTCCGAACACATGCCAATCGCTTTAGAATACCTATTTACCGCCTCCACAAGGATGGTAAGGTCCTCTTTCTAGAGCATGAGCATGAGCATGAGCATGAGCATGAGCATGAGCATGAGAGCATGAGAGCATGAGCTCTTTCATGCATCTCACTATCTTTGGATCCACCTCCAGGCACTCAAGGAGCTTAATAAGTAGCTCATGGTTCGTGCTATTGAATGCCTTACGGTAGTCAATCTAAGCCATGGACAGATTGCGTCGATACCTTTCCTGAAACCTGCCAGCTCTCTCTTGCATCAACGTTGTTCAACTATTGCACTCCATACCGACTCGATAGATGTTAATATCGTTAATAATATAGATGTTAAGAAAGTAGTCAATATACGAGCTAAATACTGGTGGGTAGAAGTGAACTTCTTCCACCAAAAGTTTTTGATTTTATATACCCCTGGCGCTGAAAAATTCTTAGTTCTGCAGCGTTTTCATTGAGCTGATAAGTATCTCCATATACTTGCTTCCAAAAGACTTGAATCTCCTCTCGTCTAGGCAGATTTTTAACGGCACGTGACGCTATATTGAACAGGCGAGAAAGATGAGTAGAAAAGGTGGAATTTTCCTCGATCTACTTTACTCGCCATTCAAGGCGCTGTTTCGCTGTTGAAAGAGATCTTATTTTTTGCGAGCAATACGCTCGCATGTCTTACTCAGGCGTATTGAAGTATCGATACTTCTATTGTCGCTCAGCAGGGAGGCCGCCTTCTCGTCTACTACACAGGTCAGATTCCATAGATTAAAATCTTCAGGGAGCACATCGGGCAGAGCAGTATTAGTTTCAGCTAATTTGTCCATCCTAAAAAGACTTTTCGGTGGATAGCTCTCCTACCTCTCATGTTGGCATTATCCGCTATTTGCAAACGTGGTTTTGCTGGAATGGGTGGTGTGTCCGCTGGAGGATGTTGCTCTTCTTCTTGCTGATAAAGAGCTTCATATACTTTCTTGCGCAAAGAGGATCCCTGATCTCTTAAATACTGAGGCATTTCATGAGTATATTCCAAGTGCATATTGACTCAATGTTCACGTAACCTCTGCATGAATCCTCTTCGCGGCGGTGAGCAGCTAGGTAAGGATGTCCCGCCTTAGTTGGTCCAACTATTCAAATCGATGTTCTCGCGTTTGTCTGGGGCCATTGCCTGTTCGTCGCCGCTGTTGGGTCCTATTGCCACTCGCAACGGAACCATGGCCTCCATCCGACAGAGGCCTTTTGTGGATGGCAATGGACGATACTGATGACGTAACCACATATTTCAATGCATTGGGGAGTTAACCCAAAGCAACGTGGCTGACTGCAAGAGCCAGAGCCAGGCTGTGGACACTCAGTGCTTTAGAAGTGCACGCGTATATTCGACGGTGGCACCATCAAACGAGCCCGCAGGTTTTCAAAATAAGATAATAGATGCTTGAGGTTATATCCAGACGATTTGTAGATAACTTAATTAAAAAACTTAATAAATAAAAAAAAACCAATTGAAAAACCAATGGAAATACATCAATAATTACTGGAATAATCATATAGAAATTTCTGTTTGTTTTGCTATTGGTTTTTTTTTTCTCTTAAAAATGTGTTTTAAGGACAAAGCAAAGATGATGAAAGTATGTTTGGAACGTGGTTTGAAAGCAGTTTTTATTTGAAACTTGTAATAATATATTTACGAAGTATTCGAGGGCCGGTACGTTCATTCACTACTTTACCACCAAGCAATTCACGCCTACCCCGAAAGGGAAACGGCTTAATGATATAATAATAATAATAATATGTATTAAACATCAAAAGTTTACACTGAAATTCACGTGTCAGTAAAGTAGACAACAGTACCACTCTGATACAAAATTCAGCGTTTCCCTTAACATGTACAAGGTGGCGTTGCAAAACGGGCAACCCGGTGTGGCACGACTCTGGACCATGAAATTAGCCCTACCCGGGCCATGAGATTAGCCCTACCCGGGCCAGATCATGTCAGCCCGATCGGGGCCGGATGGGTAAGAGGAAAAATATATGGCGATTTCTGCGAGGGTATTTAGGGTTTCCCGAATATGACATTTGATCTTTAAAAAAAATTGTTTAAACAACTGTACCAAAAAATTTTCTTCTTTTCTCATTCCCCGTAATATCATCGACGGAACGTCGTGCGATTTTTCCTTGGCCCTTTTTTGTTATATATGGTGTTATGCCACCTTAACGTTATAAAAAATACCTGAAGAAAATCACAAAACCCATTCTTTCCCGTCGCATAATTTATGTGTCATTAAGGACTAATTTGGGCCCCTAGTAGCAAATTTAGGGCTCCATTATTTAAAAGAAAGGTGTTTGCGCTAGCTTAACGTTAAGCTGGCCGAACAGTGCTGTAAAACGTACTAAACATGATTTTACAGAAAATTCACCTTATACAATAATTTAGGACTTATTTAGGGCTCTAGGAATATGATTATCAACATTACAAAGAAAAGAGTTTAAACAAATGTTCTAAAACTTAATTAAACAAATCTCTTTTCTTACCCTAAGTTAAGGCTCATTTAGGGCTCCCCGAATATCGTAGGTAAAGTTCGAAAAAACTGTTAAAAATGATTGTTAAACAAATTTAACAGCGATACATTTTTCAAAATTTATTTCCCTTGCATAATTTTAGGATCATTGACGGTTCCCCATATATAAGGTCTAAAAAAAGTCGTTTTAACCACTTAAAAAAAGTTATTTCCAATACATGATTTAAGAGGGCGTATCTATCAACTAAATTTTTGCAATGAGGAAGCGTTTTTTAATTGCGTAAGAAAAATATACGAAAGCTTATACCCCGCCCACCCCTAATGCTCATTTGTCACTTTATTTCATTCATAGTTCGCCAATACATTTACATACAGACCGTAAGTAATTGAGGGTCTACATTAGGGTTTTCCAAAAGTTCGACTTTCGATTTTTGGTGATGGGTACCCCCAATTTGTTCGTTTTTCGGAAAAAGAAATTCCATATTTTTTATTGAAATCGGTCAACATTTACCTGTGCTCCTGGGCTTTTAAAATTACTATGCGTTTTTAAATTTGAAAAGATCGGGTTGCAAAAAAATGGAAAAAATAAGTTCTTGTTATTAGCTTTTTGTAAATTGCATTAAAGTCACTCCTTAAAGATTGTTCAAGAAATAATTCCCACCCAAAAACTTTTAATTTTGACCTCCCCTACCCCCAAATATTTCTAAAAAAGCTTCAATTCAAATTCAATGTATAAAAGGTACTATTTTGGGTAGAAATAGAAATGTCGCAGTGGGGAGAGAACCTTGGTCTACGCAGGTAGAAAGTTACAGAAGTAAGAAATTTTACGAGTTGCGAATTCGTACTAGTGTGGTTATTGAGGGTTCAGAATATTTGGCAATTATTCAAACAATTTATTCCCCCTGTTAGTTGTGAAAAGTTATTATTTTCTGGAATTATTGACGTAAATAATGAATGTTAGGAGTAATATTTTTTTTGGAAGAGATTTTGCAATCAATTGAATAAATAATTAATATCAATTGCTCCTTTTCATAGAAAAGATGGAGAAAATTATATTTTTACATTCTCATTCATGAGAGTGTAATTGAATCATCGAAATTTTCGATCTGTGGATTTTAACGGATCTTTACGTTTCGGCACTCACAGAGTCCGCAAATCAGAAAATTTTGTCGGTGTCTGTCTGTATGTCTGTATGTATGTATGGTTACCTGAATGTTGTAGCCACGCTAACTTTTGAAGGATTTGTCGAATCGAGTCAGCCTTTGAAGGACAGAAGGAGCAGAAGTGGATGACGAACACGTTCCAGTTGCGTCGGGATTGGTTGCTTTAAGGAACCATGATCGCAGCTTCCGGAGCATACAACTTCTCTCATAATAATAATAATAATTATTATATATACATAAAAATAATTTATTTCAATTAAAAATATTTTTCCGTTATTTAATTAATATTAATTCAAGAAAATATAAACGTCTTTAATATAAATATTATGCTTTCTGAACTTTTGATTACTAATAAGATTCTTGTTCATAACACTGCAAACTTTTATAGCATAGTTTAATTGACTGAAAATCTCATGCATTCTAGACTTTATTTCAAACAGATGTATATTCTTCACCCTGAAATAAGAAACTCAAATTTCGCTGGTAAAATAGTGAGAAATTGTCCACTTACTGATTGTCCCTGATTTTTAATGAAATGTCACTTATTATATCATCAACTATTAAATGTTTATGCTTTTTTTTACTTTTACACAGTTCGTCTCAAAAATAGAACCAATATGAAATTAATGAATTATTTTACATAATGAAAATTTATTTATTTATTCATTCATAATACTTTGATATTACCTGATTTTTTATTATATTTTTCTTTTGCGCCGTTGAACAGTATTAATAATCGTATTTGAGACTCTCACTATAGTCCGCGCGCGCGGCGTATAGCTGCTAGCGACTTGATACATTAATAATTTCTTCAATATCAGTTCGATTTGGCTGAAATTGTTCAGAAAAATTCTTTGTGCAGTTGTTAACAACTTTATCGCTTGAATTTTTTTGTTTCTTAAAATTATCTAGAATAACGATACGCTGTAAGTTATAAAAGTCCAATTTTATATGCATAAATACAAAAAATTATAAAATTTTATGCATATGTTATGTTTACGCAAGAAAAATAATTAATTTACGTTTTATTGAATGAAAAATCAAGACATAGTACAATCAAGATAGCTATGAAAAATCATGACATGACCTGATAAAACAAAACGTGTTGTCAACCTCATCATTTAAAAAAGACCAGTGACCTTGTTCATACATGATTTGATATTTTCATTTTTGAGGTAATTACTTACCGACTGTGTTTTGCCTATAAGAAGCTCACATGCCTCAAAACTTCTGTTAGAAACAGCTAGTGACATATAGGTCGTACTAACCAGTATACAACTTTGAAACTAATTTTCAATTGTTAATTTTCATAATTTCTAATATTATAATTGCATTATAGGCATTTCATATTTTCATTTTGAAAAAGTCTGTGTAATAGAGTACAATTTTTAATTTTATGTATAAAATAATGTTTTATACAATTTACAAATATATTATGCACAACGGGATAAAGAGTCTTTTATTATTCTACAAATAAAATGAAGCTTCACGATATAAATTTTTATGGACACAATTTTAATGTATTTATTTGAAAATTAAAATATAAATTTTATCATAATTTGTAACAACATTGTTCTTATGAAATTTATAAAGATTTTGATAAACCTGAATGAAAATTAATTTTCTTGTTATAAATGTTTTAATAATATGAAACATATTAGTTTTTATTTTGATAACACAATCTAATGAAATAAGAAAACTGTTACTTATTTATGAATATCATCTATTTCATTTATTTATTAAATGATACTTATTTTTTTATGGAGATATTTCAAAATTAAAGTTATGTCCCATGCTTGGGATATTATGATATTTTTATAGTCCCCACAAACAATTAGAACACAATGTTCTAATTGTTTTTTCCAACAACACTGAACAGTAGGCTGGGGCGAAAAACCAACATTGTGCGTCCAGGAAACGCCTGGATGCGGAAAAGTGGCCCAGTCCAATTCGAATCTCAGCGCACTTTGAAATTTTGAAATCGGATGATATCTTCAGTCTGTTCTTTGAGGGTGAAATCTCGAAATTTCACTTGAAAACAGTAAAATTTAAGGTTTTGCAAAAATGGGATCAAATTCGGTCGCCGGTCTCCTTCCCCCTCCCCCTCCCACTGGTCGAGCGTTGTCGAGACTTGTCAGAACCTGTCAATGGCTCGTACTGTCGGCTCACGCCTTGCATCACCAGGTTTAAGTTTGACATCATCCCTTAAAATAGCTATTTGCCATTCTTTAACAACATTTGGATCATTTGATGCTTTGAAAAATGTTATTTTGTTATCTTTGTCATTCTCCCGTCTACTTTTATGTACCGATTTACAATCAAAACAAACGCACAAAACGCATCCGTGAATGGGTGCAGATTTTTACATCTAAAAGCAGTTTTTCTCAGTTTTCTTTCGATTAGCAGATACAAAATGTCGCAAACATCATTGAAAATACTCAAAAATTATTTAACACTGTCAGTGAATTACTTTTAATGTGTGATTAAATTCAATGTTATTATTTTGCCATGCATTTGCAACGATCATATGCCAACTACAATGCTGGCGACACCACGCGGCCACCGTCAACACATAGTACATTTTCAACTCAGAGTTCCAGGGGGCTGGGGGAAGCTGCTTCCGCCTGGTAGACGCTGGCACTGAAATTGAATTCGCGCGTTCAAAATGTAACAATTAGGAAAATTTCATGAAAGAATGGACATATCGAGATGTTTTTATTTTAATCTCAGCTAACTTTTTGCGCTGATTACAAACTTTGCATTGAAAGCTCAGAAAAAGCACGCCTTATGCTTGAAAGGTAATTGTACTTTTTTACATTTTCACTAATTGTTCAATTGCTGGAATAATTCTTCGATGGAATGTAAGCAGCATTTCATTATTTTTAAGTTTATTCAATAATGATATACAAAATGTGTACTTAATGCAATATTTGTTTTTCAATGAACTTGGGTCATAACGTTCTGTGACCATTCGAAATTCCACCTGTGCTACTATATCTTGTATTTCAGTAGAAATCTTCAACTTGATGCGGGTCAAATCTGGGGATACGAAAAAGTTTACAAATCGAAAATTTACTCAAGCAAATTTGATGGAAACGACATGCCCTGAGTTTATTGAAAAACAAATGGTGCATTCGATACACATTTTTTTTAACATTATTGAATAAACTTAAAAATAATGGAATGCTGCGTACAATACTACGAAGAATTATGCCAGCAATTGTACAATTAGTGAAAAAATAAAAAAGTACAATCACCTTTCAAGAATAAGAATTGCTTTTCTGAGCTTTCAATGCAAATCTCATAATCAGCGCAAAAAGTTAGCTGAAATTGAAAAAAAGAACACATCTCGATGTGTCCATTCTTACATGAGATTTTTCCGTCATACACTGTGACCAATTTTGGTCGTAAATAAACCGCTATTCTAAACAGTATTTTCGCAACTGATTTTTCTGACAATTATATTGCAATTAGTATCAGTATCCAGTTATTACTATTTACCAATTTTAGCTGTGTATCTTGAAAATTACGACCGCAATATTTATTATAAACAAAAAATTAACTCCTCACTAATTAACTTACAGAAAATATTTTCATCTTAAAATCATGCACAAAGTGTAAAGTTCGCGTGACTGTAACCGCGATTGTTTATGATGAAAATTACAGAAGTTATTCCATTTGTTTACGAGACAAAAACGCACTATTCTTTTACAGTCATTTTTAACGTACTTAATACTCCAAAGCCAATGATCTGCTAAGCGTATATGACACTTTAACTCTTTAGCATTGGAATTTGTCCACTTTTATGGCTTTGCGACCGCCTGAAAAAAGTTAGCCCTACCGAAACAATGGTACCTTTTTTACAAACAAATAGCTTTTCTCAATAACTGTTTATTATTTTGAGCTAAAAGTTTACACATACTCTCAGCTCAGCAAAACCCACAGTTTCAAGGACTGTAATAGATGTGCATGCACTTTTTGCATAAATAACTAGATTTTACAAAAAAAAACTACATGATGGCATACCTCGTTCATTCTGAAATTTTGTGGTGAAAAAATCCTTCATTCCCTGAACTAACGCGGAATAATCATTATATCCGGAACAAAAATGATCCGAAATACACATTTCCATCGAATCGAAACATAAGACTTTTCAAAGAAACGTACCCAGATAACAATTATAGTCTCATATGCTACGCATATTACTCACACGCGTGCGGATTTATTCCGCACGCGTGAAGTCGATGGCAAGGAACGCAACGACGAGTCTAACAATGACACGCAGCAGGGCGACGTTGAGACGAAGAAGAGAAAGGTGTACATTCCCGAAATAATTCTTCAGAAGTCTAGTTTCGAAGGACTGAAAAATGTTATTGTGTGTGTCGATGGAAGGTTCATGATGATTCAACGATTATTGAAAAACGTAGAAGCATGTAAAGATTTTCTAATTGAAACGATTGTGAATTATTTAGGCTCGGAAAATATAGGCGCACCGAATGAGGAATCAATCCGTCAGATGATTAAGTTTAAGTCTGCATACTTCAAAAGTCAGGTTCAAACAAAACTTGAAATGCAATTCGTCGAATTGTATTTTGAAATCGTTTTTATGGAACTGACAACCATCTTCATTTCATACATTGTTGGAGAGGTTGAATTTATCTTTTCTACACGTAAATAATTAAATGTGTTTTGTTGGAAATTCAATAAAAAACAATCAGATATGAAATTATAATTTAAAAAAATGTGTATACTTACTACCCATCACTTAAAATAGCTTAGGGTAATTTTAAATTCTAATTGGTGAATTAAATATGATACATATCTTTAAGTAATTATTACTTTGTTGTTATTTTAACAAGCCCTTTTCAAACTAGATGGATCGAAAATAAGATTACAATACTTAATCTGCGTAATAATTAGCTGTCTCCTTTTGCAAATCGTCCTCTACTCTTAGACTAACAGGGAGGGGTAGGGCCCCCCCCCTTTTCGAGGTCGAAAGTTTCCGTTTATGAAAAATCGCAGTTTCTCACAGGGAGGGGGTGAGGCCCCCTTCCCTTTTCCAACTCGAAATCATTCATTCGATCAATTAGGATAACAGCAACTTTGTTTTCAGGCCCCACCCCCTAAGGACCCCCATTTTTAATTATGCCACGCCTTCTCATATCCGCCATTTTGTTTTTAGGCCCCACCCCTCAAACAACTAGGAGGGGCCACGCCCCTCCCCTGCCCGCCCCTCCTCTAAGGACACGCCTCTCGATCAATCAGAGCTCGTCCTATGGCTCGGGTTATCTACTATAATAGTCAATACTTCCACCTATAAGTAAATTAATTTTGAATAAAAAAACAGCTGAATTCACACAAACAGACGAACTTTAAACAAAATAGATTAATTTTGAACAAAATAGTTGTATTTTCTACTGAAAAATATAATTTTCCAAACAAAAATCAAATAGTTAAATTCTCAGCTGGATAAAATTATTTTCAAATAAAAAAACATATTTAACAAAATAGTTAAATTATCTTGAAAAAGGTGAATATTCAACTAAACTGAAGAGTATTCAACCAAAAAATAATAATTTACAAGAAACTAGTTCAACTAGTTCATAAAAAAATCAACATCCATGTATATATATTAGTTCAACTTTCAACCAAAGAAATTCTCAACAACAAATATAATAGTCAATACTTCCACCTACAAATAGCTTAATTTTGAATAAAAAAATAGTTGAATTCACCCAAAAAGAAAAACTTTAAACAAAATAGATAAATTTTGAACGAGATAGTTGAATTTTCCTCTGAAAAATATAATTTTCCAAATAAAAATCGAATAGTTAAATTCTCAGCAGAATAAATGTATTTTCAAACAAAAAAACAAATTTAACAAAATAGTTTAATTTTTAATCAAAAAGGTGAATTTTCAACTTAATTGACGAGTATTCAACTAAAAAAAAGAATTTTCAAGAAACTAGTTCCACTAGTTCATAAAAGAATCAACATCCATGTATATATATTAGATCAACTTTCAAGCAAGAAGGAGAAATTCTCAACGAAAAATAAAGTAGTCAATACTTCCACCTACAAATATCTTAATTTTGAATAAAGAAACAATTGAATTAACCCAAAAAGACGAACTTCGAACAAAATAGATTAATTTTGAACGAAATAGTTGAATTTTCCACTGAAAAATATAATTTTTCAAACAAAAATCAAATGGTAAAATTCTCAGCTGAGTAAAATTATTTTCAAACAAAAAAACATATTTAACAAAATAGTTTAATTTTTAATGAAAAAGGTGAATTTTCAACTAAATTGACGTTTATCCGTTTGAAAGTGACTAAAATTTCAATGTTTTTCATTAGATTATCTATGAAACTACACGGTGGAAAAATTTGATGTTTTTTTCTGAAAATTTGTATTTTCATGCAGCACAAACACCGACATTTGTTCAATTCCTGTACTAGAGCATTTAATTAGTACAAATTAAATTGTGCACAGTGCCTATGCATTGCCCACGAATTACGTGTTAAAGTAGTCACCTTTGACATTAATTATCTCCGCATCGGTACGGTTGAAAAATTTCAAATTAATTTAGCATATGAATAATCATTCTATTTAAATATAGCTCCTTTTTTTAAAAAAATTCTGCCAGAGATAGATTTTTTTACATACAACCTTAACATGACTCTAGTAGTTCTGTCTCTCAATATAACATCATGAAGGATCAAAAAAATAAAAATATACCATTTTGGTCAGGAAGGAGGACATTTTCAAACGAAAGGAGGCCTCGGGAGAACAAGGCGATAAAGGAGGACATGTCCTCCTAAAGGGGGACATTTGGTAACCCTACTTATAACCTAACCTTTCAAACAAACTTTTGGATAATATATAATGATACAAACCCTACCTTTCGTCTAGTTAAAGGGAAAACAAAAAATAAAATATTAAAATAGCCTCAGTACTTTGTGAATATTAGAAGGTGGACTGACGTGGACATTACCGACTCGCTGTTGTGGCACAAGCCTACGGAGTTCACATGAGTCAAAACAGAGAATTCTTACTCCGAGCCCGCATATCATCGCAATGGGAACACTTAACCAATGATCATAATTCTCAACAGGAATACACATTCTGATTGGTTACACTTAAATTCGCGGGAAACGTTAAAATGCGAAACCGCCTGGTTTTAACAATTGAAACGATGCAAAATAATAATAATAATAATAATAATAATAATAATAACAAGAAGGAGAAGGAGAAAAAAATGATTTTATCTAGTGAAACAGCTGCAATATTGAAGAGTAAATAATACTAACCTATTTTATTAGAAAAGTTAGTTATTATTCAAAATGTTAAAAATGAGATTAGGGAAAAATTGAATTAAATTCATTAAAAATTTAATTCATATAAAAAATTTGTTTGCGGAGAAATATTTAAAAAATGGATCTGTCTGAATCAATTATTTAAAAGGAGCACTGAAAGAGGAAAAACGTTCAACACATTTAAAATAACACCTATTCTTCAATAATTGGTGTTATTTTAATTATTCGTTATGACACATGCATGATTTCGACCCTTATCGATGCCTATGAAGCGGGGCTAAAGCTCTACTTTTTACTCCTTAGGGACTGAAAAGTGACGACAGAGGTAAATAATTGAAATAATATATCTATATGCTCACGTTTTACGATTATCAGCCCACTTACCGTAAAAACTGTGAGGAAATTTTGACTGTAGGTAATAGAAGTTTGCGGTTGTTTATGAAAAGTTACCATTTGTAACTGATCAAATTACCGAAAATTTTCATAAAGTTCTGAAAATTTAAAAAATTAATTCTGGGTAGTTTATGATAAGTAAAGATATTTAACTGTAAAATTACCATAAATAGGGTCATCCACTTTTTTTTTATTTTTGCATATTAAAGTATATACTCTAAAATCACTAATAATACAAGCATAGTGCAAAAAAACTTTTTTTTCGAATTTATATTTGAAAAAGAAAAATTTGTACATATTTAAAGTCCCTATTTCTCTCGCGCCTATTCCGCCATCTTGATGTGACGTAGCACGCCGCCAAATGGTTGTAAATAAGCCGGGCGATTCACGTTTTTTCATAAAAACAGAAGAAAAACAGCGCTACCATTAGTATTTTGTGCCTAAATGTAAGAACACTTATGTCAAAAATCCAGAATAATTATTTATATCTATACTCAACGGTGAGGAACGAAAGAAATGGTACATAGTTCGGCGTGACATGTGCTGTACCACATCTTTAACGTTAACAGTATATTGTTTCGAAGATCATTTCAGCGATATTTAAATACTTTTATATTGAATAGAAAAATATAAAATATGTTTTTTTTTATAGCATAAAACTCGTAATTGACACTGGGCCGATTCCGAGAAAGCATTCCAATGTCGACTACAAACTAATTTAATAACAAACCTTGTACATATAGATATACGTATTTTTTTAATGCTGCCTCTGTATTATTTCAAGAACGAATGCTATGTGTATTAAACAAGTATGGACCTGTCAAAGTTTACGGTGTGCTAGTAGCTAAATATAGACACGTAACGAAAGATGATCAGTCTGTACACGTGAAAACATTTCTGGCTGAAGCAAATGACATATTTCCGACAACATTGTTAGACGATTGGTTTAATGAATATATGAAGCAACCAATCCTGACAAAAATTGAAGAATTGCAGGAAACTGATTCAGATTGGACATGACATTCAATCATTCACCTGGAAATCAATGGAAATAAATATAATCCTTTGCGGGCTAGTTCATTTATTCACCTACCTTATCCAATTTAGAGAAATCAAGCATGTATAAATGTAGAAAATAAGAATGATAATAATTGTTTTAAATGGGCTGTTCTATCAGCATTATATCCACCTCTCAAAAATGTTAATCGTGTTTCTAGCCACGATATGCATGAAGATAGGTTAGATTTTACTGGTATAGACTTTCCTGTAACTTTAAAAAATATCCCAAAATTTGAGCGGCTAAATAGCATCTCCATCAATGTATACGGTCTCGTACAAAGGAATGTTGATTACACTGTCGTTCCCCTATATATTTCATCACAAAAGAGGGAACGGCATGTCAATCTTCTACACGTACAAGAAGATTACATTGATGAGAGCATTGATGATAATGTGTTTGAAATATATGATGGAGGCATCAATACTTCAAATTTCCACTATGTATGGATTAAAGGTCTATCTGCACTAGTTGGTGGACAACTATATAAAAATAAACGCAAAAAAAAAAATTTGTGATCGATGTCTTCATTATTTTTCAAGCGCAGAAAAGTTGTGTGAACACAATGAAAACTGTAAAAAGATGAATCATTGTAGAGTTAAATTACCGAAACCTGAGAAAAATATCATTGAGTTCACCAACTATGGAAATAAGGAAAAGGTACCGTTTGTCGTGTATGCCGATCGTGAGTGTCTGTTGCTTCCCGTTGAAGACTCTCAGGAGAAGGTAAGTAACACTGAGATCTTTCAAAAGCGTCAGATACTAAGCATAGGCTATTACATAAAATGTAATTATGATGACACACTTTCCGACTATAAGGCATGCCCGGAAGATGAAGCTGACCCGGCCAAATGGTGTGCAAACGAATTGCAACAATTGGCAGGAAATGCTGCAACAGTATTCATGTGCGCCATACCTATGGAAAACTTAACTCCTGAGCAGAAGGCTGCCTTTAGGGAAGCTACTACCTGCCACATTTGTGGACAGAGTATAGCACCCGACCAAAAGAAAGTGCGTGACAATTCACATCTAACTGGCAAATACCGAGGGCCTGCGCATGAAGATTGTAATCTAAATTACAAAGATTCTCGAACCATACCCGATGCTTTCCATAATTTGAGTGGGTATGATGTTCATTTCATTATTCGCGAAGTAGCCACTAAGTTTGAAGGTCGAATTGATCTATTCCCTCTAAATAAAGAGAGGTATATTAGCTTCACAAAAACTGTTAGAGAGAGTGAGATAAAATTCCGCCTAATTGATTCATTCCGCTTTATGGCGTCTTCACTAGATAAATTAGCATCATACCTCGACAAATACAAAATAGTAAGTGGAGTCTTTTTAAATTTAGGTGCTCAAAAAATCAAATTGCTAACGCGAAAAGGAGTTTTTCCCTATGAGTCCTTTGACTCTAGGGAAAAGCTCAAAAAAACGCAACTACCACCTGAAGAAAAATTTTATAGCACACTAAATGACTCTACAATTTCCTATGAAGATTATGAGCATGCGCGACGGGTATGGTCTAAGTTTAATTGAAAAAATCTTGGCGATTATGTGTATCTGTACATGAAAACGGATGTGTTGCTACTTGCAGATATCTTTGAAATCTTCCGTGATCAGTGTCTGAAAGCATATAGCCTTGATCCAGCACATTATTATACAACTCCTGGTTTGACTTGGGATGTAAGAACAGAGAAAGTCTATCTTTTGAATATCTATTTGTGAAGTTCCCAAAGCTGTCAGAAGCAAAAATTAAAGAAGCTGTTTCAAAAGGTTAAGCTGTATGACTCAGTGACGGACCTCAATCTTCAAGTGATTTTATCCAATGTAGTAGTTGCTAAACATTGTATGTCATAGCACCTTTTGTGTAATACTCTTCAGTCTAAAGCATAAACTTCTTCACCAAATATTCCATATGTTCTAATTCAGCTTGAATAATAGTAGATTTTAGGGATATATGCGCTGCTTTAAGAAATAATGCCCAATGCTTTACTATTTTCTCTTCTAGAAATATTTCCAGAATTGGTAAACTGAATTACTGTGTCCAATCCTCCCATTCGTTTGCTTTCAAATGCTTGTTGAGCGTGTTACACGCATACTTTTGTGTCGCATCTGAATGATGCCCAGAAGTTTGTCAATTTTTTTCCATGTCAGCAACAGATAAGGTGCTCGAAATTGCTGAAAGGTTGTTGTCAAACCAATAGTCTGCAAATTGTAGCGCAATTCCCAATCGTCCGAAGCGCATGTTGTCGGGTACGAACCCAAGTACAATGTCGAATTTCTTTAAATTTATTAATGGTGATACGCGCTTAACTATAAGCCTTCTCATCATACATATCTGTATAAAAACCAGGTTGATGATTTCTTTCACGTGTTACATGATGATAGTACTCGTCGCTATACTCTAATAATGCTTGTATGTTGCTTTCCATGTTAAATGTCGAGTAGAATGTTTTGAACACTCTATGACGAAGTGAAATTACTTTTTTGCATATTGGGCATTTTTTTCAGATCTACACGTACGAAAATACCTACGTACCCGCGCAATATGGACGAATAAAATGGACGCCAAAGTTAAAAAATCCGAAGAAAAGAAAAGCTCATCTATTAAATGAAGCTTACCATGATTGATAACGCTTGGTGCATCAACAACCTCCAAAATGTCGTCTGCTTGCAACACTCTGATTAATTCGTTGATAGGAAGGACAATATCCATAGCATCTTCAAGGTAATTTTCTAACAGTCGATTATCTTCTCCCAGTACTATGGGAAATAAGTATTCTTGATCAATTTCTTCATCATCACCAGTATTGTCATCTTCACCATGTTCAACTTCATCATCCCCACAATCTGCAAACTTGAAATTTTTATAACAATTTTTTTGGAGTGCCGGTAACCAAGCTGCATATCTATGTATTCTAGTTTAATTATACTTTTTTAGGATCCCAATACACTTCTTTTTCGCGTTGTAGCAATTTCAAATCCCAGAATTTGTTTTATTTTCGACCCACCCTAATATGTATATATTTATTTATTTTTGTTGATTTGTAATGGAGAAATTGATATTGATATCTTGAGTTAGATTAACGAAAAGCACGATGTGACTGCGAATGAGTTTCCTTAGATTTTCGAAAATTTGCAACTGCGGAAGTTGTCGACAATTAATTGGCACATATTGATCAATATTATTATTTTCAATCATTTTAAGTTATTGGTATTTTCTAATTTAGGCACTGTCTAGTATGACGGATTTTTTGTCAAGACTAACCGGTCAGGCACAGGGCTGGGTCTATTATTACATAAAATTCCGTAATAGCAGACAGTGAGAATGATTTATTAATTGGACTGAAGAAAGAAAAAATTCAACTCATACAAAATTGATTCTTTCCCTCGCGAAAAGAAAGATCAACTCAATACCACTTGAAGATCAGTTTCAAACAATGTTTGGTCTTTTTCTGGTCTGTACCCTTCAGCCTCTACCTGCATCATTTTCAGGGCATTGAAATAGACACCACTCTCTCTCTCTCTCTCTCTCTCTGAAATAAGGATAGCTGTCTGTATCAACAGACTAGCTATACCTAAAGGTTCTAAAGAAGCTGGGTCATCTTAGTACGTGATGTCACGAAGGTACCATAAAGCAGTAAAGATTATGGTTATGGGCTTGAATCGTGATGACCCTAATAATGATGGGATATTGGGAGTTTAAACTGCTGGTTGGGACAAAAGGACTGTGGTCTTCTGGGGACCAGAAAAGTGTCGAAGGAGCAAACTTTTGCTTTTCTCAGATCATCAGGGCTTAATTCAGGTACAGAGGGTTTTATTTTTGCATGCCAGGACGGTGTCATTTCCACCTTAGCATACCGTGACCGCATTTTATGTCAAGAAGTTTCCAGCGATAGGTTCAGAGCTTGTCATGCACACGCTAAGTACCTAGAAAGCATACTATCGGGGTGACCCACCCACACAGGAACGACGTATATCTACAGACATAATGCGGCCTTAAAAGTGCTTTATTACCATCTTTGTCGTTCTTACGGTGTTGACCGCGACCCTGCCCTGCCGAACGCTCCAAGGGAGATAGAATCAATTGGCAAAAACGAGAAGTACCAAATTTTCTGGAACTACGATTTTCGGACACCAATTCCCGGTGCACACTCGAGGCTTGATATTGTTCTCCAAGTCTTCGAGAAACGAACTATATTGTTCATCGAATTCTAGGATCCATCCAAATATAACATCACTGCCAAGGAGAAAGAGAAGGATGAGAGGTATCAAGACCTTAAAAGGGAGCTGCAAAGACTGCACCCAAAATATTGGATGCAAGTAATTGTCTTTGTGATATGTGCTCTAGGAAGTGCAAAACTATCACTGGTTCGTAACCCTAAAGCCATATCCCCATGCCAAAAATATGCCAAGGCACTTGCGAGATGGATGCAAAAAGCTGTCATTCTTGGGTCGCTTCATGTCCTCAAAACACACGAGGGTTTCGCCAGCCTGTCGCTGCGATTCCGTCGTGTCCTGTGATCACCCATCTCACGGTTGTGAGACGTGGCCATGAGTGTGATTCACCGCGGTCCTACTGGGAGCCGGTGTCATTTTTAGATGACAGTTGCTCCCACTAGGACCCTGCGGTGGTTGTTTAACCTCTGTTTTGGATTATATATATATATATATATATGTGTGTGTGTGTGTGTGTGTGTGTGTGTCATGAGACGTGGCCATAGGTGTGAGTTACCGTTATCGCTCTCAGTGAGACCCAGTGATAGTTTCTTTAACCCATATAGTGATGCAGATTGATAAAACAACCATGACAAAAGTCTTTAAATTAAACGGATTGAGACATTCTAGTTCTTATTAATAATGAAATTCCGTTCTTTCTTAATCTGCAAACATTAATTTATACTTCACAAATCTCCGAATATACAGGAAAACGAGAAGAAATTCTTATTCTAAAAATAAATGAAAGGTAAAATGTATGAGATAAGAAAACCAAATAAAATTTTTTATTCAATTTAGAACAAGTGAAGCCTGGTGTTGTAACCTCAAGACGTGGGATTAATACAAAAATTTCAAACTTTATTCAGAATTAAGCAAAATACAATAAAAAGAGAGACATTCACACTCATACACACGCATTCAATAAAAAAGACAGCAGGAAAGAAAATCTCCTAGGAGGCCATATCCGGATTCAATTCCCCCTCCAGCCACACCACCTCCGGCCATTGTTCTAAAAACAGGAAAACAAACAAACCGAATTAATTAAACGAAATGCAATCAAAACATCAAACAAAACACCAAAAACAAAGAATATACATGGAAAACAAAAACTACGAAATCAACACACCCTTACTTTTGTGGACCAGCGCACCACATTTAAACCGGACCTCCCAATGGATCATACGAACGAACCGGCCACAAAAACCGATCCTACCTTTGGCTCCCGGAGCTCTGAACTGACAAAAGGAAGGGGAACAAGTTAACACAAAATATTCGGACACTCGAGTGGCAAAAAAAAAACTTACCCTAGACATGGCGACGCACACCCTAAGGCAAGTCTCACCAAAAGGCAGTCAGTTACTGCAAATACTGACAGTGCCAGCCGCGATACTAGGTCAAACAGGCCCGAGAACAGGCTCTCATAAATCTTGTGATTCGAATGGTCCCTAATCCTTCTTGATAAATTACAGTTTAAAATGAAAAAATGAAATATATTGTGAATTCAAGTAGAAAAAAATCAGACCCTTCAATGTGACAATGAGCCGCAACGAGCCGTGACCGTAACCCTTTCCAGGATTCCTGGAAACCGAAGAAAAAAATGACAGAACTTTTTGGTTGAAATTTAATTTCTTTAGTTGAAAATTAGTCTTTTTTATGGAAAATTGATTATTTTAACTAAAAATGTGACTAAATTTCGTGTAAAGATTTTTTTTTCATTGAAATTCCATCTTATTGGTGGAAAAATTATTTTTTCAGTTGAAAATTTAACTATTTCGTTGAGAATTTATTTTATTTGCTTCAAAATTTATTTCTCTGACTGAAAATTAGACTATTGTATTTTTTGTTAAAAATTCATGTATTTTCTTGAAAATTTGCCTTTTTTTTGGAGAAAATTATTATTTTTGGTTGAAATTTAATTTCTTTGTTTGAAAATTCCATTACAAATTTTAATATTTGGTTGAAAATTAATGGGTTTTGCTGGACAATATTTTTTTTTGTAGAAAAATAATCTTTTTGATTGAAATTTAATTTCTTTGGTTAAAAATTAGTATTTTTTTTTATTAAAAATTAATTTTTCAAACTAAAAATAAAAATCCACGTCATCATTTACAATGGCATGAATTGAAGAATAAATTAAAAAATGTATAAATTTTCAAAATTGTATCATTTTGATCAATTTGAGGCTAGAAACATTAATTTCTACATTAAAATTGGGTTTGAAATCTTTTTAAATATTCTCTTCAAAATTTGTTTAAAAAAAAATCATTAACAAATTTTCCAGAAATCTAATAATAATTTCATTATCTTAAAACTCGAATTTTTTCTACAATTTTTTTAAAATCCTGCAAAATTAAAAAAATTCCCTTAAAATCATCCAGATTCTTTTTTGAAAATTTTGTAAAACTTATTAAATATTTTTTTTAATGTACTTTTTTAACCCTCAAAAATCTACATTTCTACATTTCTACATTTCTAAAAATGTATCTTCTTTGGTCGAAAATTAATTTTTTTTGATTGAAAATTATTTTTTTGTTATTAAAAATTAATTTTTTTAACTGAAAAATTAACAATGTATTCTACTTTTTGTCAAAAATTGATATTTTTTATAGACATTTAAACTTTTTGGTTGAAAATTGAACTATTAAGTTGAAAACTTTAATAAACATTAAAATATTTGGTTGAAAATGAGTGGAAAATTCCATATTTCATGGAATTTTGTTTGATAGACTTTAATCTTTTAGTTAAAAATTACCTTCACGTCTTTTTTGGGTTGAAAATTCAATTATTATTATTAATTTTCATAACAAAATTAATTTTCAAGCAAATAGTGGAATTTTCTACAATTTTCAAACCGAAAAGACGAACCTTCTACAAAACAGTCAAGTTTCCAAAAAAAAAAATGAATTTTCGACCAAATTTGGACTTCCTATCAAAATATTGCATTTTTCTACAAAATACATAAGTTTTCAACCAAGTGATAAAAATTTGCATAACAAAAATATTAATTTTCAACAAAAAAGTTACTTTTCAACCAAATTTTGAATTTCTAACAAAATACTTAACTTTTTTAAACAATACATGAATTATCAACAAAATGGTTGAATTTTCACTCAAAAAATATTAATTTTCATCAAAAAATTTAATTTGTAACCAAATAGTTGAATTTTCTATCATTTTCAAACTAAAAAACTGAATCGTCAACCACATCAGATTAGTATTCAATCAAAATAGTTTAATTTTCAAAACCAAAATAAATTCGATTCTTTTTTACCAAAAGAGATCAATTTTTAAACGAAAAAGTCCAAATTTTGTCGAAAATTAACTCTTTTGTTGAAAATTCGTCTTTTTGGTTTGAAAATTATAGAAATTTCAACTATTTGCTTGAAAATTAAATTTTTCGATGAAAATTAATATTTTTTGGGCGAAAATTCAACTATTTGGTTGAAAACTCATGAATTTTGAAAAAAATTTAAATATTTTGGTAGAAAGTCAAAATTTGGTCGAAAATTAATTTTTTTTTGAAACTAAACTCTTTTGTTGAAAATAATATTTTTGGTTTTAAAATTGTAGAAAATTCCACTATTTGCTTGAAAACTTGTTTTTTTTAAATGAAAATTAATATTTTCGGTACGAAAATTTAACCATTTGGTTGAAAAATTAGGAATTTGGGTAGAAAGATTACAGAAAAATGAAATTTTTATTTATAAAAAACCACCAACGTTATTTTATTATATACATATCGCATAAAATCTCGACAATTTTATTTTTATTTTTGTGAAGTCAAATTTACTGTAATACAGAAAAAATAATTTTGAATAGTGATACACACAATAAAATTTTTAAAATTAATTATTAACTTTTTTGGACTTTTATTCTGGATGAGAATCACTTGAGTAAAAACATTTGAGAACCTGGTATTAATTATGATGAAAAATAAAAAAGATTTATTTTTTATTTTTGCGAAAAATTCTTTTTTATAATACGAAAAATAACATATTTTATCATTGACCTAGTTTTTTTATTTATGATTTGAACTATTTGGGTAATAAAAAAAGAACAAAAATTTAAATCACCAATTAATATTTCGATTAAAATGTTATTTTTAATTGCGAATCGCTATACGAAGTAAGATTTATCTGGTCGTAAAATATCTTCGTTTGTATTTAAATCCTTGAAATTAGCATCTAGATTGTAGCAAATAATCTTTTTCTATATTTGCATTCCATTTCGGTCGAAAAAATTGATTAGAAAAAAATTCCTCGAAGGATTTTCCTCTGAAATTAACTTTTGAGATCTGGTTTTAAATCTCTGAAAACTGCTTCTAAAATTTTTTAAATGGTTCACTTTCTTATTTTTTATTTATTGTTATTTAGTACTTTAATATAATGTTACAACTCACCAAAAACAATTTTGATGCAAAAAATTCAACCGAATAAAAAATTATGAGCACAGTAAACAGTAATTTACAAAAAAAAAATGAATATTGAAAAAACTAGTCAAGTTTTCAAACACAGCGATTAATTTTCAACTAAAATGATAAATTTTATATTAAAGAAAAAAAAAATTTCTACAAAATATTTAAATTTTGAACCTCACAGATGCATTTTCAATCAAAAATATAAATTTTTAACCAACAAGATTAATTTTCTATCGGAAAAAACGAATTTCCAAAAAATACATAAATTTTCAACCAAGCATTTGAATTTTTAACTAAAAAAGAAATATTTCTTTTCTAAAATGGAATAGCTACATTTTTAATATAAAAAATTATTTATTTACCAAAAAAGAAGAATTTTCAAAAAAATAGTTAAAATTTCAACCACAGAGATGAAATTTTAGCTAAAATGAAGAATTATAAGCCAAATAATTTCAATCTTAAGTGGAATAGTTAAATTTTTAATTAAAAAAATTATTCATGTACCGCAAAAAAAAACTAATTCTCAACAAAGCACTAAAATTTTCAGCCAAAGAAATGAAATTTCAACTGAAAAAGTTAGGATAAAAAAAAAGAATTTTCAAAAAACTAGTCAAATTTTCAACCAAGGCGATGAATTCTCAACTTGAATGATAAATTTTAAATAAAAAAAAATTTAACAGAAAAAAAAATTTCTACAAAATAGTTAAATTTTTAACCACATAGGTGAATTTTCAACCAAATAGTTAAATTTTCAACTGCAAAAAATCATTTTTTAGCCAGAAATGGAATATAAATTTTCAGTTAGAAAATTAATTTAAAAAAAAACGGATTTTCAATAAACTAGTTAAATTTTCAACCAAAAGAAGAATTTGCAACTAAAATAAAGAATTTTCAACGAAGAACATGATGTTTTATTCAAAAGCATGAATTTTTAAGTAAGAAGAAGAATTTTCTTGTGAAAAAAATTGTTATTCATCCAAATAGTGGAATTTTTAACTAAAATGGAAAAGTTACATTTTTAATTTTAAAAATAACTTTTTACCCAAAAAAGAAACATAAATTTTCAACCAAATATTTGAATTTTCAACTAAAAAAGAAATATTTATTTTCTGAAATGGAATAGCTACATTTTTAATATGAAAAATTATTTATTTACCAAAAAAATACGAATTTTCAACAAAATAGTTAAAATTTCAACCAAAAAAATGAAATTTCAATTGAAAAAGTTGAGATAAAAAAAAAAGAATTTCTGAAAATGATGAATTTTCATCCAAATAGTGGAATTTTCAACTAAAATGGAATAGTTACATTTTCAATTGAATAAATAAATTATTACATACATTTTCAAACAAATATTTTAAACAGTGGATGTGATGTTAGTCCAAATTTTATTTGATTAATTTTCAGTCTGTATTTTTTTCGTTTCAAAAAATTTTCAACTAAATAGTTGAATTTTTAAGATAAAAAATATCAATTTTGAACTAAAAATAATGTAATTTTCATTAGGGAGAATTAATTTTTAATTAAAAAAAATAAACGATTTTTCTACAAAACTGTTTAATTTTATACCAAATAGTTGAATTTCATACCAAATTGTGAAATTTTCAAGTTAAAAAGACGATTTTTCTATTAAAAAAGTTGAACTTTTAACCCGAAAATATGAATTTTCAACAAAATAGTTAAATTTTCGGTTGAAAAATAATCACTTCAAAACAAAAAAAACAAAGTTTTTAAAATAAAATTATAAATCTTCAACAAAAAAAAAGTAATTTTTAAGAAAGTAGTTCAACTTTGAAACAAGGAGTTGAATTTTTAATCTAAAAATGTGAATTTTCAACGAAAAATGTAATAGTTGATATTGAAATAAAACAAAATCAGATTTCAATTTGCAATAAAAAATAAACAGTTCCATTTAACCAACAAAGACAAATTTTTAATAAAATACTTGAATCTTCATATAAAATAGTTCATTTTCAAATAAACAATTTGATTTTTAACAAAAAAATTAATTTTCTTCCAAAAAAGACGAATTTGTAACAAAATAGTTACATTTTCAGTTGAAAACAAAATTGTTAACCAAAAACACATGGTCTTTAAAAAAAATTATGAATCTTCAAAAGAAAAAAAAAGAAAAAAAACATATTTAAGAAAGTAGATCAACTTTCAACCGAGGAGTTGAATTTTTATTCTAAAAATATGAATTTTCAACTAAAAATGTAATAGTGGACATTTCAACAAAAAAAAAAACAGATTTTAATTTAAAATAAAAAGACAGTTGGGTTTAACCAACAAAGACAAATTTTTAACAAAATAATTGACACCTCATCTAAAATAGATTATCTTCAACTAAACAATTTGATTTTTACGCAAAAAATTAATTTTCTTTCAAAAGAGACGAATTAGTAACAAAAAAGTTAAATTTTCAGTTAAAAAATAATAATTTTCGACCAAAAAAACATGGTTTTTCAAATAAAATTATAATTCTTCAATAAAAAAAAAAGAATTTTTAAGAAAGTAATTCAACTTTCAACCCAGGAGTTGAATTTTTAATCCAAAAATATGAATTTTCAACAAAAAATGTAATAGTTGATATTTAAAGAAAAAACAGGTTTTCATTTGAAATAAAAAATAGATGGGTTTAACCAACAAAGACAAATTTTTAACAAAATACTTGATACCTCATCTGAAATAGATTATTTTCAACTAAACAATATGATTTTTAACCAATGAATTAATTTTCTTCCAAAAAGACGAATTAGTAACAAAATAGGTAAATTTTCAGTTGAAAAAAATAATTTTTAATTGCAAAAACATGGTTTTTAAATAAAATTATAAATCTTCAACCGAAAAAAAAGAAGTTTCAAGAAAGTAGTTTAACTTTCAACCAAGGAGTTGATTTTTTCATCTAAAAATATGAATTTTCAACGAAAAATTTAATAGTTGATAATCAAAAAAAAAAAAAAAAAAACAGATTTTAATTTAAAATAAAAAGACAGTCAAAGACAAATTTTCCACAAAATACTTGAATCCTTATCTAAAATAGATTATTTTTAACTAAACAATTTGATTTTTACCCAAAAAATTTATTTTCTTACAAAAAAGACGAATTTGCAACAAAATAGTTCAATGTTCAGTTAAAAAAAAATTGTTCTTTACAACAACAAAAAACATAGTTTTTCAAATAAAATTATAAATCTTCAACCAAAAAAAAAAAAATTCAAGAAATCAGTTCAACTTTCAACCAAAGAGTTGAATTTTTATTCTAAAAATATGAATTTTAGTTAAAAATGTAATAGTTGATATTTAAAAAAAAAAAACAGATTTTAATTAAAAATAAAAAGACAGTTGGATTTAACCAACAGAGGCAAATTTTCAACAAAATACTTGAATCCTCATATAAACTATCGACACATTTAAATAGATAAAAAAATTAAAGTTTGCAAATAATTATGAAAATTTGGATAATAATTATACATTTTGATAGTCAATTAAGTTTGTTTCAAACGTTATTTCACTTAAAAAAGTATTAAAAGATTATAAATTCACTGCGTCTATAATTTTTTATTGCTAATAATTTAAATTGAAAAATATGCTTGAGAGTGAACCATTTCGAATTGTGCGTATGTGCATGTTGATCGGCTACCAGCTTGAAACAAACAACCTTAAATTATTCAAAACTGGAATCGTTTAATATTGAAAAACTTCAAATTGAAACATCCCTAAGATTCTTAGCCATATTTATATAGTTCACAATGGTTTTTAGAGCATTACTTAAAACCCAGGCAGATTAGTCGTTTTTCACACTCACGACTGTCGAGTTGTTGCAAGGTATTTTCGATAATTCGATTATTATGAAATTTGAATACCCTCCCTTGAAACGTTAAGGGATTTTAAAACAACCCTTGAAATAGAATTTTCTACTTTTTCTTATAGGATATGTTTTAAACGTCTATTGTGAATTGATTTCCGTTTCGAGTACTACTGATAACCGTAAATTAAAATTTTAAATCTTAAAAAAAGTGGTCTCAAAAATTTTGAAAGTTCGCTCACTTTTTAAATTTTCATCCAAAATGACTGGCTAACAAACTAGACCTTCAATTTGAGACACTAAAAGAGTATACCAAAGGATAATCCAATCTGTTAATTTTTCCAACAGTTATCGTGCTAACAAACTAAAATTCTTCAGACAAACAGACAGAGAGACATATTCGTATAAACCTGTTTTTGAGATTTAGGGCGTCTCAAAACGTGGACATTTCACAAAATAATGTAACAAATTATAATTAGACGTCTTGATAAAAAGCCATTTTTTGTACATTTAGTGTGAGGTCCTTAATCAAGTAAATTGAAAATATTCAGCCGTTACATTGCTAATGAAGTACTTGATAATTACATTAATCAGTTTTTTCTTGAATCAGAAAAAATGAGGATTGTTTATACGCTTGTCTTATCCTTGACGGTTATCCTAATTTTTATTAGTGAATACACCAATATAATATATTATTTATAATTTCAAATACATATTGTAAACTATAGGAAAATCAGAATTTTGGCGATTTGATCTACATTCTATCAAAATGAATTTTCAACCCAGTAGTTGAATTTTCTCGTAGAAAAGATAAATATTTAACCAAAAATGGCATCGGTAAATTTTCTGTTAAAAAAACTAATTTTCCGCCAAAAAAACGAACCTTTAACCAATGAAAATTGAAAGATGATTTTTCAACAAAAAAGTTAATTTTTAAAAAATAGCAAAATTTTCAACCAACAAAGATTTTGCAGTCAATGAAGAAAAAATATCAAATAGCCTTTTAATAAAATTGTTTAATTTAAAAAAATGTCAGCCGAAAGGATAAATTTTCAACGAAGATGATGATTTGTCTACACGAAACGACGAATCTTTAACAAAATAATTAAATTTTCAACCCAATAGTTGAATGGATAAATTTCAGTTGAAAAAATTAAGCTTCAACAGAAAAACGAAGAAATGAACTCTCAACTAAAACGATGATTCTTCAAGCAAAAAAAAACATTATCAACGAAAAATAAAATAATTGATAATTGCACCAAGAAGGATATTAATTTTTGATCAAAAACAGTTAAATTTGAGAGAAAAGACAAATTAAAAAAAAAAGGTTAATTTTCAAAAAATAGTTAAATTTTCAAAACACACAAAATTTTTAGTTATTAAAGAAAACATATTTCATTCATAATGTTAAATGTCAAAAATAGTAATTACGTACTTGTGAAATTTTGTAAAAGTGTCCCAATTGTAGAAAAAACTTGTAGTTTCTAGTGGACTTATTTTGAACATTTTTCGCTATTTTGACAATTTTTCAATGAAAAAACAAAACGATTCAATAATAATTCTACTTAGGAAATAAATATCTCTCCTAGAATTCGAACACTTTTAAAAGATCTTACAAGTACAGTGAAGGCTCGCCTATATGAAATCTCGCCTATTTGAAAGTTCGCAAGCGTTGCGTATGGAAGGGGAAAGCCTCCTGATTGGCTAAACTTCATTGAAGGATATCTCTGCGAAGAAAAATGGTATCTTCAATTTTAAAAAAGCTTTTTGAAGCTTGAGAGTTGTAATTTTATATGGAAAAATTTTGACCTCGAATTCGGATTCTATGCAGAAAATTACATCGGAAATGACCCTTAGTTGGCCAACAACAATACTAATTTATTTTTTGTAGATCTGTGTAATTTATTCCACTATTTTTGGCATTTACAGAAAAAAAAATTTCCATAACAAAAAAAAATTATGGACCATTCTGATACAGAAGGAAAAATGTATAAAGGACTTGCCCTGATGCACTCAAGGGGGAAAAACAGTGCCAAAAAACTTAGAATGATGCTCGATTCCTTTATAGCGAAAAAATTCGGCCCTGAAAAAACTCTCGAGTCGAGAATACCGAGGAACTTTTTGAAAAAAGTGGAATCTTGCCAGCAAATTCCTCAAGCTCTTTCTGAGGTTGATTCATCTTCTGGTAATAAAAATCATTTTACACCTTTTTTCAATTTTCAATTTATTTCAATAAATTCAAGGTATTTCGAAAGATTTAAAAAATGTTGTATGAAAATTTAAAAGATTCCAAGGAATTTTTCATTTAATTCAATAATCTAATGGAATTTTAAAGGATTTGGAAAATTTGTGATGACATTTTTAAAGTTTCTAAGGAATTTGTATTTGATTTCAGTAATTTACTCGAATTTCAAAGAATTTGAAAATTTTTTTATGCAATTTCAAGATTCCAAGAAATTTTTAATTTATTTTAATAATTGGAAGGGAGTCCAAAGCATTTTTAATAATTTAGAGTATTTCATGGAATTATTATGGAATTTCAAAGAAATTGGAGAATTTTAAATGAAAATTTTAAAAATTCCAAAGAATTCAAATTTTTTTTGAATAATTTGACATTATTCTAAAGCATTTCAAATACTTTGGAGTATTTAAAAAAATTCCAAGAAATTTTTAATTGGTTTCAATAATTTGAAGGGATTTCAAAGGATTTCAAATATTTTAGGGTATTATAAAAAATTCTAAGAAATTTTTAATTTATTTCAGTAATTTAATGGGATTTCAAGGGATTTTAAAAGATCATAAGGAATTTTTAATTTATTTCAGTAATTTATTAGAATTTTTAAGGATTTGGAAAATTTTAACAGAAATTTTAAAAGATTCTAAGGAATTTTTCACTGATTTCAATAATTTGAAGGGATTTTAAAGCATTTCGAATATTTTAGAGTTTTTTTAAGGAACTATTATGGAATTTCAAAGAATTTGGAAAATTTTTAATGAAATTTTCAAAGATTCCAAGGAATTTTAAATTTATTTTAATAATTTTAAGGGATTCTAAATCATTTCAAATATTTGAGAGTATTTTAAAAGATTCCAACGAATTTTTAATTGGTTTTAATAATTTGAAAATTTAAAAGATTCCAAGGAAATTTTTATTAATTTCAATAATTTAATGGAATTTTAAAGGATTTGGTAAATTTTAACAGAAATTTTAAAAGATTCTAAGGACTTTTTTATTGATTCCAATAATTTGAAGGGATTTCAAAGGATTCGGAAAAGTTTTTATGAAGATTTGAAAGATTCCAAGGAATTTTGAATTGATTTCAGTAATTTACTGGAATTTCAAAGAATTTGGAAAATTTTAAATACAATTTTAAAAGATTCCAAGGAATTTAACATTTATTTTAATAATTTGAAGGGATTCCAAAGCATTTCAAATATTTCAGAGTATTTTAAAATATTCCAAGGAACCTTTAATTGGTTACAATAATTTGAAGGGATTTCAAAGGATTTCAAATATTTTAGGATATTATATTAGATTCTAAGAAATTTTTAATTGATTCCAGTAATTTAATGGGATTTCAAAGGATTTTAAAAGAGTTCAAGGAATTTTGAATTGATTTCAGTAATTTAATGAAATTTTAAAGGATTTGAGAAATTTTTAATGAAAATTTAAAAGATTCCAAAGAATTTTCAATTGATTTCAGTAATTTACTGGAATTTTAAAGAATTTGGACAAGTAGTTCTAAAAAAGTATCCAGAGGTGAAACCTTCATCTCTAACTGTCCCGTCTGCCGCGTAAGGTCATCCGCGTCTAGAGAACGGACTCCAAGGAACAGTGTTGTGCGAAATATTTCGCGTAAATTTCCCGCTCTTGTTTACCTTCTCGGATAGAAGGAGCAGGGGTGGATGACGTACACGTTCCAGTTGCGTCAGGATTGGTTGCTTTGAGTAACCATGGTCGTAGCTTTCGGAGACTACAATCTCTTATATAATAATGAACATGGTAGCTTTAAGAAAGCACCCAGAGGCGACTGTTGTCACCTCCAACACTTGCGGCCGCTGTGTAAGAATAACAATTGTCAAAGACAGACTGCAAACTACACCATGCTTCTAATTTTGTACCTACAACATCATTGCAAATGACTTCAAACGTCGTATTTGTAATAAAGAAGCCCTCTTTCAAGCAATTAATTTAAGCTAATTAATCTGTCTTCGTTATCATCTGTTTTCGGATCCCAAAAATTAGCCAGCACCCTTTTTGCACTGGCTGGCACAACTGGCACAACTGGCTCGAGTCCAATGAAGTTTTGTCTTTCTGCTAGTTTTGGTTGCCTGTCCGATATATAATTGCCTTCGATGCCGTTGTGTCCGGGGATCCAAAGTAGAATCACTCGGTTTTCCGTCGTTAGATTGTTCAGTGCCTCAAAGCGCTCCCAAACTAGGAGCGACGTATTCGTTGTCCCATTCACGACCATTATAACAGCCCTGCTGTCTGAATAGAAGCGGATGTTTCGTTTGTTGCCATACTCGTGTGCCTTGTAGGCGCACTGGAGCATGGCCATAATATCAGATTGTAGGACTGCGACGTAGGACACCATCAGGATTGTGAAGCCTATTCCACTTCTTCTACAATATACACCGGCTACTGCTTTCTCATAGTTCCTGGAGCCATACGTAAACAAGTTGTCCCCATCACTTAGCAGGTGCGCCTCACCGTTAAATCATTGATTCTTCGTGGATAGGCGTACACGATACTTCTTTTCGAAGAGATAGCGAATGGGCGTTTTGTCCCTAAACATGCTCAGGGTCAGCCTACACGCGATTTTGTTTGAGATCCGCACTGCTGTTGAGATGCTTCCGCCGTTGACTATACTTAATCTCCAGGCCGCCTTTGCAGCCACGGCCTTGATGGTGAGATGGAGAAGCTCCAACCCCGTTAGGGTCTCCAATGCAATCGTGACTTTCGACTTTGAAGCACCAGTGACGCCTCTTTGAATCAGTCCCCTGATTTTTTTCAGTTGAGACTTCACAGTTGGGAGTTCGATCCTGCTCCGCCAGATCACCGACGGAAAGGTTAGCCTGGGCCGCAGGATCGCTGAGTAGATCCACATAAGTGTGGATCCTCACTTATACTGTCTGGTGAATACAACCACGTCAGTCTAACTCGGATTGACCGAAAGTCGAGCCTTCTTGCACCAAGATTCCACTATCAACAGTGCTTGCTGCATTACTCCGAAGAGCGCGTACAGATGCTGGCCGCGTCCGATAACCATTATATCGTCCGCGTGGTTTGTAACGTGATAGCCCTGACTCGTGAGCAGATGAAGCAGTTTATCTACTGCCAAGCACCACAGCAGGGTCGATGAAACGCCTCCCTGCGGACATCCCCAGTCAACGGTTCCACATAAAGTAGTATCACCCTTAGTCGTTGTTAGGTTTCTGTTAGCCAACATGTGGCTGGTCCATTCCATGACTGCAATAGGCACACTATGTGCAATAATGACCGCCCTGATCACTTCTTTAGAGGTATAGTTGGAGGCTCTGTCAATATAAATAAAGATTCCAATCGCGAGGCCCTTCTGTTACATATGTCCTTCGATAAGGTCATTTCACTGTTTTCAGTAAAAAAAATGGGCTGATTACCGATCCTGCCTGGCTTTGGAATTAAGATTACTTTTGTACCTCTCTGTATCGTCGAAACATATCCCAGCGTCATAGTAGCCTCAGAAAGTCTCACAAGCGGCCTTATGATGGTCTCTCCAGCCTTCTGTCAGAAGATCGGATATATGCTACTCAGACAGGGATACATTATTATACTCCTGATATTAAGCAGCGATTTTTTGAAAAGAATAATAAGTTTGAGTTTGTTAAGGGAATTTTCCAACAAAATTATTCAGAAATATATCTGGATAAAAAAATTAGGTATAATGAAGTATAATTCGGACGTGGACCAATGGATTTTGGAAAAATAATAATTTTAAGTAATTCTGAATTGGATAAGATAATTTTTTGAAACAAAATTCATATTTGCATCTGGAACAAGGAATGTACCTTTGATTCCGTTCATTCAAACTTCAGTTCTAAGACAACTCTACTGTGATTAATTAAACTAGAGTTCTTTCAAACTTGTCTACAATTAAAAAATGTCATTAAGATAATTTGTGAATCTTGTTAAAATCTAATCAAAATAATGCTGTAAGCTTACGGATTTCTTTAAAACAAGAATTGCATATTTTCGCAAATGATCTAATTTTTTTAATTTTTGGCCTAACTGAAAAATTTCATGGAAATACTTTTAAAATATATGTTATATCTAGTAAAAAGTTGGATTGATATTACTCAATCTTGTCTTGTATCAGAGACTTCGTTTCAAATTTTGAAAAAGCTATAACTTTTTGACTTTTGATCTAATCGACAAATTTAACTGGGATAGGTTATATTATTCTGCAGTACCCTTATTTGAATTTTGTTTAGTAAATCCTATTGAAAATTGAATTTTGAAGTAGAAAGTGTCCAAGATGTACATAAAATTAGTGACTTTTATTTAGTTTTGGGAAATCTGAAGTTATAATAGAAAGTATGTGTGTCAATGGCGGTAATAATAGAAAGATATAGTGGTATAAAATTAAAAATAACATTCAGGCAAGCATTTGTTTTCAAATGCGCTCATATGCTAACAAAAGAAGTGCAAATCTTGAAAATTGTTCATTATAAAGCGCACTTCTTTTCACTTGAGGAATTTATGGGTATTCTTGTAAACCGAATTAAAAATATGTACAATATTTCTGCCATTCATGGTGGACTGAATTTGATTTCATACCTAAATTATTTATATTAAATACAAAACTTTTTTTCCTAGAGCATTATCGACAACTACAAGACTCGCTTGCATTTATTATTCAGAATTTCGAAATGTTTTACCAAGAGTCATTCAGGATTTATAAAATACTGGTACCCGTCTTTTTTTAGTATTAATTACTGAGTTTGTTAGATTTTCATTTTCAAATTCTATAGATTATTTGCACAAAACTACTTGAAATTATTAGAAATCAATTGTCATTATTCAATATATGAGTGGATATTAACGAACACATTCTCATCACGTATCTCGTGCTTCGTGCTTGATTTCGTCCAGAGTGCGAACTTTTCTATATTATGTTCAAAACTATTATATCAAATGTATATTATATTTATTTCTGTACCTTCGCCTGGGATTATGTTCAAAACTATTATATCAAATGTATATTATATTTATTTCTGTACCTTCGCCTGGGATTGCTCACTCAGATATTGCAGAACAAAATACAAACTTTATTTATCATGATTACTCTAATATTCGTTCCTTATTTTGCATTGAATTTTATTCTCAATGACCCTAAATAATGTATCATTTTAATAAATTTATATTATTACAATTCATAATATTCATTGGTATTAAAACAGACCTGTGTTTATTGCCTTGTTTAAATAATTAAAGAAATGCGCATTCTATAAAAATGATGGTCAATAACCATTTTACTGCAACTTGTGTCGTTTTTCCATAAACTTAATCTGTTCATTTTTAATGTTATTTTTGACCAATTAAACCAAAAGTACGCATCCAAGCTTAAAGTGATTTTGAACAAATTTGTCGATATAATTTAGGCGAAAAATTTTGTTGAATAAAAAGTTATTGTAACTTGCGTCGTTTTTTCAAAAAGTTAATTTTTCAATCTCTGATGTATTCTTATAACAAATTATCAGATCTTTTTTGTTTTATAACTTTCGTGTATTCATTTTTTTTCGTCTTTCATGTCGTTTTTCCAACAATTGAATATCTTTATTTTCAGTTTTATTTTTTACAATTTGTAGATCTTTTTTGGGTGCACGGCTTCCGCCTACTCCATAGCTCAACAGTGACCATATTAGCACATCGCACATGCATACGCTGATCCTTTAATCGTCCTTGAACCTTCTTTTACCTATGCCCCATACTTGCCCCATCACTTGACTCGCGCTTTCTAATCTCTTTCTCACCTGCAGATCGCTTCCTTCTCTTGTTTCAAATCAAAATCCTAGGTAGCAAAGCTCTTCAACCAACTCTACCACGACGCTATAAATCTTCCATTCATATTCTACTCTGTGCTTTTTATTTCTGAAACACATCATCTTAGTCTTATTCACGTTCACTGTTAGATCCTTTACTCTCACGTACACTTTGGACACTCTTTCCATGAGACTCATTTCTCATTTATCATCCGCTACTGGCGCTATGTCGTCTGCATACGCTAGTGAATACACTTTGCCTGTTTCTAATGTTTTCCCTTCTTTCCCTTTTCCTCTCAACCTTTTCGTCTAAGTCTGCCAGAAGAACACTAACTAGAAGTGGACACAACGGGCAACCTTGAAATCTACGAACAGTCCAACAAATATCCCTTTTTTAAGCTTTAGGTTCCTACTGTCTAAATAGTCGACCACGTAAATATTTTCTCTGGTCCCCATCTATTTCCCAAAACTCGTTTGGTTGTGTGGTATACTTCACTTTTCTCTACCTGTCTTTCCGAACTTTTTCTGAGTACTTCCACGTAAATTTTGCATCCCACTGACATGAGTGTGATACCTCTGTATTCTTTCACCCATTTACCCTCTCTGTTTCTAATCAACGGCCTTATTTTCCAAGCCATCCTGCCCTGTAGCCTTGTTTATTTTCAGCCTTGCAATCCCCTCGTTCGCAGCCTTTCTACTAATCTCGTTTCCGCTGTCCTCATCCCCGGCTACCGTTTTTCTTCCTTCTTCCATGTACCTTTCTTTTTCCTTCTGCCTTTTTCCCTCATCATGCTTTCGTACTTTCTCTATCTCTTGTTAAGTTCCTCTTTTTACATTTTCCCTTTCCTCCATTTTCTTACATTCTTCTTCATTCTATCTTTACTTTCCCTGCATTCATCGTTCCACGCGATCGCCGGAAAGTGCCTTGTTTTTTCCTCTGACAGAATGTAGTCTATTTCGGTGTCCCCTATACCCGCGTACGTGGATTCTTCTTCACCCTTTCCTTTGGTATTGCCGTTATAAATAAACCGTTCCGCATCTCCCAACAATTCCAGTAGCCTCGTACGCTCCTGATCCGTTTCCTTGTGTTTCGAGTTTTTTGTTTTCGAGTCTTCTGAGGCCCTCCTTTTCTGTAACCGACACTTATCCCTCTTGTTCTCCAGTCCACGCATCCAGCCTCACCCCCCCCCTTCCCTATCAGCACAAACCCCTTGTCCTTTTTTTCCGTCACTTATTTTCTTACCCCTGACACCATGCCAACAATTCCTCTTTTTTTCACGTGATCCTTTCTCTATGCTTGCACCTACCACACATATGCTATCGGTAACAACCTTTCTATGCTGTTCCAACCTTTCTCATCTGCATAAGTTTCGCTCATAATTATCACGTACCATTTTCTGATTTTCTCCCTGAAACCCCTTATCCTTGTTTTTTAATCCTGAAACATTCCAGAACGCCACTTTCACGTGTCTTTCTTTTCCTCCCGCTCCTCACGTCCTTGTCTCTGCCCCTTTTTTTATTTTGTAAACCCAGACGCGTTTCTTTTCTTCTTATTTCCTTGTCCTTTGTCATTCTCCTTCCCTTGCCTATTCTGCCGAACTCTCAATTCTTCTATTTCTTCGTCCCAGATCCACATCTCGCCGTTTACCCACATCCACTTACCAATTACCATTACTTATCCAATTACCCAAATTCTATCTCTCGCTATTAATAATATGCTACCGTTTTTTCGCTTCGCTCATGCCCTCTACTCAACTAGCTATTTTCTTCTCCTTTCCTGCCAGGTCAGGTCTTCTCTATTCTCTCTGTTCTTTCTTTCAACAAATTCATTTTGAGTATTATTTTAAACCTATGCTGCTCACACCCTAATGTTACCAGAAACATGCCTATCCTCCCTCCCTACATTCTTCCTACTCTCTTTACCTGTTGTTAGTTTCGTTATTATTTCTGAAATGTCTATAGGTCAAATGTAACCTTCAAAGTATGAAAGATGAATCAAAAATAGACTTTTTAGATAAAATTTAATTAAATAATAAGTAACTCAGTCAATATCACCGAAATATAATTTTATTTATCCCTCATCTGTTATGAATCTTGAAATTTATTATGATAATTAAATGACGAAAAAAAACTACCCTTAAGCGTGAAAATCTGCATTTTATCGGGGTTGAAATATCAAATTGTGCATTTTGAAATTTTTACGCGCAATCTTTTGGACATTTTATTACTTAAATGGTTTGGGACAATATAAGAAAGGGATCGTTTATATGATTATGTTCTCAACATTCTGCTACCACAATATAATTTGTAAACTTCTTTACATTTTCACAGAGATGAGAAAAATTAAATTATAGGCAAAAACTTATTTCGAAGAATTCGAAAAAAAATTTAGAAGCTTTTTAATAACGTTTAAAGATTTGAGATTAATTTTTTTTTAGATTTCTGGGAAAATTTCAAATGGTTTAGTTTTTCTTTTAAGACATAATTTTAGGTTTTGAAGATTTCAAAATATTTCAAATTATTTCCTAAAATGTTTAAAAAGAGTGTAAAAGATTTTAAAACAAAACGTTGCAATTTTGTCATATTAGATCATTTTACAAAAAATCTGAGTAAGTTTAAGAGATATTCAGAAGTTTTGAAACGATTCAAAAGTAATTGAAACTTACAAAGTTATTTTAAATATTTTGTGAGGTTTCAAGGAAATAAAAAAAAATCATTAGGTTTCTAAGAAAAATTAAAATAATTTATTTAAAGAAATTAATTTAAAGAGAATATTTAAAAAAAATTCAAAACATTTCAAAAGATTTCTAAAATTGTCAAAGAAGAATCTGAAAGCCTTCAAGTCAATTTTTTTAATTTTGCAGAATTTAAAAGAAATTCAGAAAAAATTTGAATAATTTTAAAAGATTAGAAGGTTGAGAAAGTCTGAAAAGATTAAAAAAAAAAGAATTTTCTCTAGATTCTCGGGGAAATTTTAAATAATAAAATAATTATTGATTATATAAACAATTTAATTATGAAAATTTTTTATATAACTAAAAGTTTCTGCAATAATGAAAATATTACAGCAAGGAGTCTTTGCAAAACATTTCAAGTTGAATCAACAAAAACAAATAGTTTGTTTATAACATTATAAACCATTTTTTCTCACTTTAACCTGTTGGCCATTAGTTCTAGTTAATCATCACATTGATTTATGACTTGTTTTAATAATGTTCTGCCTCGTGCTATACTCTTGGTTAATATATCTGATTGATTGGGAATTGTATGAAACTGCAAAGGTCGAATGTAAGCAAATTGTAGAAAATTGAATGTTATTTTTAATACTGTATTTTATTTATAATTTTTTGCATGAAAAAAGCTTTTCAATGAAAAAGCTCTTTTCTGGAAAAGTTTTCTCTGGAACTATTGGAGCATGGATCTCCCTGACGCGTCTTTGTAGGGTATACTTCGTTGCAAAACTTTTGTCGCAACATTTGCACTGAAACTTTATTTTTACGGAATTCCTCTTCTTTTCTTCTGAATCCATTTTTTATCGAAAATAAACATACGTAAACATAAAAAATAAGCAGATTGGAACAGACAACTAATTTCGAGCTGGACGCTGGACTGAGAGTTGCACACGGTGCGCGTGTGCGAAAACGGGTGCCTGGGGTAAAGAGTAGGGGGTGAAGGAGTGTAAAAGATCGTCTCCAATAAATATACACAAAGTGTCATATTATCAAGAACATTACACTCTAAAAGCACACTAAAGAATTGATCATTGCTTTACTATTCCTATTGAGAACGAAAACATCCACCGTGCCAAAAGGAGCGCTGCGGTGTCATATAAAAATGACCGCGGAATTCGCCCGAATTCCGCTTTCTGATTCTTCTAAACGAATTCAGCCAGCGCGAATTGAATGAGTTTCAATTCGCTTTAATTCGTGGTCAAGGTCATTTCGAAAAAAAATCAATAAAAATTGCATGCCTCGAGACTCGAACCAGCGATCCTAACCTAATATTGTTACAAAAAACCTAATCAGCTAATAATTAATTGATCTCTTCACGAGATAAAAAGCCTTAAACTATAATTTACATTCAAACATTCAAATGATTCTTAATATACATTTTTTTTTAATTTTCACTTTCTTTTCTGAAATTTTGATTTATTAGAAGCCTTTTATACTAATTTCAGAAAAAATTTAAACATATTTACATATAATTTTGAAAATTATATTCAAATACTCATTTCACAACATCAGAAACATTTGAAAAATTATCTAATTCGAATAGGTGTATTTTTAGTAAAAATACACTTTTATTACACAAATTATTTAGCTAATAATTAATGAATCAGTTCACAAAATAAAAGATATTCAACTATAATTTTCATCAAAACATTCAAATAATTTTTATATTTTATTTTTCTTTAACTTTGAAATTGCATTCATATATATTTAATTTATTAATAACCTTTTAAACTGATTGAAAAAAATTAAAATATATGTACACGTTAGTTTATTTTGAAAATTGAATTGAGATACTCATTTCACAACATCATAAATATTTAAAAATGTATATAATTGTAATAGAGGTATTTTGCAGGAAAAATAAACTTTCATTATAAAATAATAGCTAATATTCAGTTACATAACCTGAAAGTAAAAAATCAATTTATGATAATTAATTAAAATACAATTAAAATTCAATCATTATGTAATTTAATACTCTAAACAAAATCAATCAGCTAATAATTAATTAAACAGTTTACAGCATAAAAACCATCAAATTATTATTTTCCTTCATACATCTAAAATGCTCTTACAACAAAGAAAATAGGGTGATTTTTCACAAAAATTGGGGAATGAATTATTTTTATTAAAATTAATGTCTAGGTACCATATTGAATTTATTATGAAATTTTTTAGGCGAATGATCTTTTGAAGAGTTTCAGCGAGCCTAATGCTAACACCATCCACACTTCCCCTTCCTCTCCAACTACTTGGCGACCAATATCATCACTTTCCCTCACCTATTTCCCCTTCCCTAAGCCCTTCCATACTCCTATACACCAGCGCCTTCCCTACTCCCCGCCCCCTTCTTAAATTCATTCCCCCGCCTCCCAACCATCTACTAACCTTCTTCACACTCATTTGATATATTCCTATTTTATATCCTTTCTTATCCTCTTCTCTTCTGTCTTATTGGATTCTATCATCTGATCGTCTCTTTACTTCTCCTACATATCTGCTCCCTGCTACCCAACCCTCTACTAACACTTTTCACACTTTCTCCACTTCTTTCTTCACCTTCTACTGCTCTCCCTTCACTAGCATCACTTCACGTTAACTACTTTCCCTCCCACAAATTCTCTTTTACTCCTATACACCAGTCCCTCCCTTATTTCTCCTCCTCATACTTTGAGTTATTCCCTTACATCACGACCCTCTAATAGCCCCCTCCACACATCCCTCCCCTACACATCCCTTTCCTACACATCCCTCAATTAATTACTTTCCGCTACGATCACTTGCCCTTACCTACTTCCCCTCCCTAACTCATCCCATACTCATATAGACCAACCTCTCCCCTGCTTCCCTCTCAAATCATTTCATTCCCCCGCCTCCTAACCATCTACTAACCTTCTTTTCACTCATTCGATATGTTCCTACTTTATACCCTTTCTTATCCTCTCCTGTACTGTCTCATTGGATTCTATTATCTGATCGTCTCTCTACTCCTCCTACATATCTGCTCCCTGCTACCCAACCCTCTACTAACACTGTTCACACTTCCTCCACTTTTTCCCTCGCCTTCTACTGCTCTCCCTTCACTAGCATCACTTCACATTAACTACTCTCCCTCTCACAAATTCTCTTTTACTCCTATACACCAGTCCCTCCCTTTTTTCTCCTTCTCATACTTTGAGATATTCCCTTACATCACGACCCTCTAATAACCCCCTCCACACATCCCTCCCCCGCACATCCCTCCCTACACATCCCTCAATTAATTACTTTCCGCTACGATCACTTGCCCTTACCTACTTCCCCCCCCCCCCCCTAACTCATCCCATACTCATATTGTTACAGTCTCTTATATGAGGGAGGGGGGGGGTGAAAAGGTCGAAAATAACGTTACGTAATATGTGAACGCTCCCTTAATCTATTCCATAAAATTTTCATAAAAATTGTTTAAATAAATAACTGTTCTCGTTCGTTGGCAAAGTGTTATTGCAAAAAGTCATTGGCAATACATTTTTAGTTGATTTCGCTAAGAAAATGGAGCTTATTTTTGAAAAAATGCTCAAAATCTGCATTTATTTATTAAAATCGTTCAAATAATTAATATTTTTGATCAATTTGAACAAAATTACAGCTAATAGTTACTCGCAATAAATTTTTAGTTGGTTCCACAAACAATATTGGGTCCATTCGTGGAGTAGATTCAATAGAGCCTATGAACTGTGACCTACGAAAACTGTATATTTGTTCATAAAAATTATTTTAATAATTGTTAATGAGCAGCATTTCTTCACCTATCGCAATAAGGCAATAATTTCTCTCATATTTTATATAAAAACTAGGAATTTCAAACAACTATGACCGTTGCCAATCAGGAGAAAATAGCTTTTTTTCATTAATTTGTTTTTCAAAACATTATAAACAATTCTTTGCTTACTCTAATCTATTGAAAATTACTGCTAGATATTTATTATACTGACTTAAGCTCTTCTTTAGTTAGTTTGAAGATCTTAAAAAAAAGGTACATCGGAAAAGTTAGGAAAAAAATATTGTTTTTTGTTGTTGTTAAATAAATATTTGTCCATTAAAAGTGCTTTTGGCCACACTGTGCCTCGTTCATAATTTACTTTTTAAGGGGGGACTGGTGAGTTAACCGATTTCAAGGGGTTTTATAATATTTAGGGAGATTTCAATAGATTTCGGAGGATTGCAAAGGGTTTCAAAAAATTGCAATGGATTCATGAGAGTTTTTTAAATTCTTTGTACTCTTTTAATATTCTTAGAATACATTCAAATGTCATGGATCGTTTGAGATTTCTTAAAATCCCTTGAAATATCTTAAAACTTAATTAAATTCCCTGAAATACCTTAAAAAGTTTTGCAATTTTTTCAAACTTAGCAAAAATGATATCCAGCTGTAACAGATATATGAAAATATTTTGCAAATATTTATTAACAAATTACTGAACAGAAGTAGGTATTTTGGCCTGAATGATATTTAAGTACTTCAGAATTGTACTTTTAGGTGGAAATTTTTGCATACTGTAAACACAGTTTAATAACTGTATAAACATATTTCATAAACAAATGTGCCATATGGTTATTTTTAATAAGATTAGTCTCATTTTATGAGTAAAATCGAAAATAAATATATTGGAAATAGATTTTTAGTATGATATTTGTTGTACAAAAAATTAATTGTTTGAACAAAATTAATAACCAAATGTCCTAATACAGTCATTCTTCACTAAGCTGAATTTGTTTTTTATCGTAAAATTAACTGCACGTATGTTAAAAATGCCTCTTGCTATGGTTATTGATTATTGAAAATGATTGGTTATTATTTAAACAAACTTGATAAATATTTATGGTTTCGTTTTTTTCAGGTGGATATAGTTTTTTCAAAAGTAACAATTGCTAATAGCTGGCCAGTAGCGTTCTGTTGCTATATTTTACTGATAGATAACAATTCATAAATGGTATTAAAAATTTAAATGAGTAAATGTACAATTTGGCTATTTTTTAGTATATACATAGATTTTGTTTTCAGCATAATTAATCGAAAGTGTATAACTGATGGGCCATTACTATCAGGGTTTGATGTTAAATAAACATTTCTAATTTTTGAAACAAATTTATGAAACTAATATACTATAAGGCCATTTTTAAATGAAAACATCGTATTCTTCTACGAAATTGATTAAAAATGTATTATTTATTATTTAACAACTTTCAATAAAAACTTTTTATTTGTTTGATTTGGTTATTTTTCAACACTCATAAAAAATACATAAAAAATCTTTTGGGTTCGGTTATGTTAGTTATACAATTTTAATTCATTGTATGCTGAAAAACATACTCTATATATACTGTAAAATTACCATGGCATGCATTTGTTTTTTCAAATTATTTCCTTGGAATGTTTAATAATTTCATAAAAAATTTCCAAACCCTTTAAAATCTTATGAAAATACTGAAATCAATTAAAAATTCCTTAAAATCTTTTAAAATTTCCTAAATTCCTTTTAAATGTCTTCAAATGATTGAAATCAATAAAAAAATTCCTTGGAATCTTTTATAATTTCATTAAAAAAATTTTTAAACACTTTAAAATCTTGCTAAAATACTGAAATCAATTAAAAATTCCTTAGAATCTTTCATAATTTCGCAAAATATTTGAAATCCTTTGAAATTATTTTTGAAATCAATTTAAAATTCCTTGGAATCTTTTCAAATAACCTAAAATCATTTCAAATCCTTTGAAATTTTTATAAGCTGTTCAAAATTTATTGACATTTTTAAAAATACCCTAAAATCTTTCAAATCTGTTGGAATAATTTCAATTTATTTTAATCAATTTAAAATTCCTTGGAATCTTTTAAAATATCCCAAAAGATTTGAAATCCTTTAAAATTTCTTCAAATTATGGAAATAAATAAAAAAAGCCTTGGAATCTTTTATAATTTCATACAAAAAATTTTACCCCCTTTAAAATCTTATTAAAATACTGAAATCAATTAAAAATTCCTTACAATCTTTTAAAATTTCCTAAAATATTTGAAATCCTTTGAAACCCCTTTGAAATTTTTAAAAGCGGTTTAAAATGTATTGTAATTTTTTTAAATACTCTAAAATCTTTAAAAACATTCATCGTTTCAAATCTTTTAAAATTTTTATAATTTGTTTAAAATTTATTGACATTTTTAAAAATACCCTAAAATCTTTAAAATCATTTGAAATTTTTATAAGTTGTTTAAAATTTATTGAAATTTTTTAAATACCCTAAAATCTGTGAAATCTGTTGGAATACTTTCGAATTATTGTAATCACTTTAAAATTCCTTGGAATCTTTCAAAATATCCTAAAAGATTTGAAATCCTTTAAAATTTCTTCAAATTTTTGAAATAAATAAAAAAATCCTTGGAATCTTTTATAATTTCATTAAAAAATTTCTAACCCCTTTAAAGTCTTATTAAAATACTGAAATCAATTAAAAATTCCTTACATTCTTTCAAAATTTCCCAAAATATCTGAAATTTTTCTTTCTTTCCTTTGAAATTTTTAAAAGCGGTTTAAAATGTATTTTAATTTTTTTAAATACTTTAAAATCTTCCAAATCTTTTGAAATCAATTTAAAATTCCTTGGAATCTTTTAAAATACCCTAAAATATTTGAAATCCTTCAAAATGTCTTCACATTATTGAAATAAATAAAAAATTCCTTGGAATCTTTTATAATTTCATTAAAAATTTTTTTAACCCTTTAAAATCTGGTTGAAATACTGAAATCAATTAAAAATTCCTTAGAATCTTATAAAATCTCCTAAAATATTTGAAATACTTTGGAATCCCTTAAAATTATTTTTGAAATCAATTTAAAATTCCTTGGAATCTTTTAAATTAACCTAAAATCATTTCAAATCTTTTGAAATTTTTATAACCTGTTTAAAATTTATTGACATTTTTAAAAATACCCTAAAATCTTTGAAATCTTTTGAAATCCTTTCAAATTATTGTAATCAATTTAAAATTCTTTGGAATATTTTCAAATAACCTAAAATCATTTGAAATCCTTTGAAACCCCTTGAAATTTTTAAGAGCGGTTTAAAATTTATTGAAATTTTTTAAAATACCCTTAAATTTTTTAAATCGTTTGAAATCCCTTTAAATTATTGTAATCAATTTAAAATTCCTTGGAATATTTTAAAATACCCTAAAAGATTTAAAATCCTTTAAATTTTTCAAATGATTGAAATAAATAAAAAAATCCTTAGAATCTTTTAAAATTTCCTAAAATATTTAAAATCCTTTGAAACTCCTTGAAATTTTTAAAAGCGATTTAAAATTATTGTCCTTTTTTACAATACCCTAAAAACGTTAAAATCCTTGGAAATCGCTTCAAATTATTGAAATCAATTTAAAATTCCTTGGAATCTTTTAAAATACCCTAAAATATTTGAAATCCTTCAAAATGTCTTCACATCTCGATTTGACAAATCCTTCAAAAGTTAGCGTGGCTACAACATTCAGGTAACCATACATACAGACATACATACAGACAGACAGTCAGACACCGACAAAATTTTATGATTTTTGGAATCTGTGAGTGCCAAAACGTAGAGATCCGTTAAAAACCAGAGATCGCAAATTTGGACGATTACATTGCACTCTCATGAATGAGAATGTAAAAAACATAACTCTGCTGAAAAGTGGCGCATGAGGACCCTGAATATGAATAATTAATTTATAATTAATATTGATCCATTATAATTTTAAGATTGTAAAAAATTCTAATTTTTCTTGAACTTGTTCAAACAATGAAAAGGTAATGTTTTTAAATTGGAAACGTACTAGTTCACGTTAACAATTTCTCAGTATGGCCTTCTTATTGTTTGACTAAAGTCAACAATCTCACACGATCGCGACGTTTGATTAAACTTTTCTATTTTCCCCGTTTACATTTTTATAACCATTTATTAATTATTATATACTGTACTAAATAACTTTTTTTACCAAGAAATTATTTTTTTACTATTGAATAAGGAAATATTTCAACTACTCGAATTAGTAATTTTCTACTCATCTTTTGTGGCTCACTTTCAACTATTTGGTTTCAACACCTTTTTTTGGTCCAAAATTACCAATTTTGTTGAAAATTCTCCTTTATTTCTGTTTGAACATTAATTTCTTAAACTGAATATTTAATTATTTCACTTTTTCTTAATTTATCTTTTTTAGTTGAAAATTTAACTATTTTTATCAAACTTCATTTTTTGGTTCAAAATTATTTTTCTTACTGAAAACTAAATTATTATATTTTTGCTTAAGAAATTATCTTTTTTAAATGAAAATTCAACTATACGATTGAAAATCCATTTATTTGGTTGAACATTCTTTTTTTTTAATTTTTTAATCTGAATCTGTAACTATTCCATTTTTTTCAATTCATCTTTTTCAATTAAAATGAATGGCTGCGGTATGCCATTTTTTTTATATAATTCGTCTGTGCATGAGTCTACAGGATTTGCTCCTCATACTTTTGTCTACGGTAAGGAAATGAATTTACCAACTAGTTTTTCTGAAAACAAACCCCCTTCCACTTATGTTAAACATGTGCTAGATTTATTTCAAAAATTGGTTGACGCTCAAAAAACTGCTGAAGAAAACCTGAAAGCAGCAAAGGAAAAGTCAAAAAGATATTGTGATCAAATGTTAAATGTATACAATTTTAAGGAGGGAGATTTTGTTAGGCTCTTGGAACCCCCATCTGCTCATAAGTTTGATAGACAGTATTCTGGCCCATTCCAAGTTGAGCGAATAACTGGGAATTGTGATGCATTAATTGGAATGGGACCCAATACAACTAAAATTGGGCATCTTAAGAGATTGAAATTAGCCGCAGTTCCAATGGATACTTAAATTTTAGGTCCCATTCAATTTTAGGGAATTTTAAATAAAAACAAGTAATTTATTTGAAAACGGTTTTATTGCCATGAATTCACAATTCAAGTTGTAAAGAATTAAATAATAAGATTATACAGATCTTCAATTACTTTCATTTTTTAAAGGGAAACTATAATATTATTGCAATACTCTATTGAATACATCTAGTAAAGGTAATGGAGTATTGCTTCAGGGCGTTAGAAGTGAAATTCCTATTCGAAATTCCATTTTTGGAAAAATGTGTTACGGGTAAACCTTCGTTCTTTATTCATAGCTTAGCAATAAAATCTAAAAGGATTTTAAATTTCAAATTTTAATTGCGTGCTAGTTTACTAAATAATATTCAATTGATAAATAGAGAAAATATTGAATAATAGTAAATTTAAAAAATATATGGCTGGAAATTGACTAGAGTTTAATTACAAGATATTGATTTTGATGCAATAAACATAAAAATTCTGAATTGTGTTTACAAGATTTTAATAATGTCTAAAAATAGATGGAAATTTCATAATTTTGTGTTCAATAATGTTTTGTATAAATTCTTGAAAATAAACCAAGAATCTTACGATAAAATTTGGACAAATACCACAAAATGCTCCTATTGTAATAAGAAGAATGCATTAAATATTAGCAATGTTAGAAATACATTAAATTTTTGATTGTTTCTTTTCCTAATTGGAAAATGCAATAATCTAAATAGATTAGTTTATAATCAACCATAAAGATCTTTTTTAGTTTGAAAATTCCACTATTTAGTTACAAATTTTTAAAAACTAACACCACATCCATTGTTTAAAAAATTCAGTTGAAAATGTATGTAATTTGTTGATAATTCGTATTTTTGTTGGAAAAGTAATGATCATGGTTGAAAATTAAGCTACCTGGTTGAAAATTGATGTAATTTGTTGAAAATTCGTCTTTTTTGGTAGAAAATTAATCTTCTGTTTGAAAAACTCGTTTTCATTTTGATACAAATTAATTTTTTAAACTGAAAATTTAACTATTTTCTTGAAGATTCAACTGATTGGTTAAAAATGAACTTTTCTGTTGAAAATTCATATTCTCGGGTGGAAAATTCAACTGATTTGTAGAAAATTCTTTTTTGCTAGAAAATTCAACACTTTGGTAGAAAATTCAACAATTTGGTTTTTGATTCATAATTTTAGTTGATTTTTGTTGTTGTTAAAAATTATTTATTTTTTTAACTTAAAATTTAAATATTTTGTTGAACATTCAACTGACTGATTGCAAATCAACTTTTTTGTTGAAAATTAATATTTTTGTGATGAAAATTCAACTGTTTTATAGAAAATTGGTCTGTTTCGCTTGAAAATTAGACTTTTTAAATATATGACATAAAATCATTATTCTTAATATTTTATAAAAGTATATTTCATTAACTAGATAAAAATAAAAATGTTAGATAGCCAGGCGTTTAGAAGAATGGTTGAGTATTCTTCTGAGCCCAGGCAGTCGGTCGACTGCCTAGAACTTCTAAATGTCTACGAAAAATATACGGATACTTGATTTTTTACTCTAAAGCTTAATTATGATATATGAGAAAATAGTGTGAACTAACTGCTTCCTCTTCGTAGAACAGCCTCGTAAAAAACGTCGATCGAGTTGACCAAACCCTCACGACAAAATGGAGGCGTATCTGGACTATTGCAGTAGTTTTTCCAGGAGAGGGTTACAAACTTGCACAAATTTGTAGCGATTTTCTGCGGAATGGGATCCACAGTACCGGTGAAAATAGGCAAGTTTCCAGACTCTAGTTGACGAATCTCAGTACATAATTCGAGTCTAGCCTTCACGCGCCTCTTTATTTCCTTCAGGACATTTTCTATGTTGTCGTGGGCGAGTTCCTGACTCGTGACCTATGAAAAGATCTCAAGTAAATTAGAACGGTAGGATTAAACATGATGTATGATCAGGAACTAAAGAATAAATAAAAAAAATTACGAACATTTGATCTCTGCTCTTGAACATCGGGCGCATCGAAATAAAGCCCTGCCATTCGCTGAGCCCATTTGTAGGGAATCCCGAGTCCTAGAGAAGGAAAAGATCCAAGTTTGTGTCTTGCCAGTTGATAATGATTCGTCGGATTTGGAGATTCGAGTCCTGTGTCTCTGGGATAGAGTTCTCGGAGAATAGATTCGGATATCAACATGTCCCTGGTTTTACAAACAATTAGAATATTATTACAGACCACTTTAATTAATTCACCGGCTGTAAAACACTAATTAATGTTCTCAAAAATAGGGAAATAGGGTGATTTTTTAATTTTTTTCACGAATATATATATATTATATTTTTATGATATATTTTATTAAAATATCAATTTTCGTTTGTTTTTTGGGCTTTTGAAAATGTTGTTATTATGTTACGAATTGTACGAATAAATATGTATGAATAAATATATATGAAAAATATGTACGAATTGCAGCGTCAGTTTTGTTACAATAGTAAAAAATGAAATTGTCAATTTCAATTATAATTATTAATTATATTATTCATATTATTCATTTATTTATTTACATTAACATTAATATCAGTTATATTAGATCTTATATATATATAATTAAAAACTAAAGGTTAACAGCCACCACAGGGTCCTACTGGGAGCAACTGTCATCTAAAAAATGACATCGGCTCCCAGTAGGACCGCGGTAAATCCCAGCAGCCAATGAGCGTCGTCGATAAAAATAAACTGCCCACTCGCGGTAAGGGTGGGGCCCCCTCCAGCATTGAAAATAATGGATCACTACGTTTCAAGGACGCTGAAATGTTGGAGACTTTACTGTGGTTCAGCTTTTAACATAAGAGATGAATCTTCAAGTAGAATGTCAAATCTTTGAAAAAAATAATAAGTTTTCAATAGCTCAGTTAAACTTTCAACCAAATAGTATAATTTATTTTTCAATTTAGAGTTTTTGACCAGGTGAATGTCGCATTAACGACATTTACGTCCGAAAGGATTCTATGGAATAAATAAGTTTTTTCAAGGAAAAACACGTATAATTGATATATTTGTTATTAAGAATGTAATTTATCAACTTTTAACAATATTCCGCAGTTTAGAGTTATTTCTAAAAACGTTCAAATTTGGCTCCATGGAAAGGAGAATTGTAGCCGAAAGAGAAAAACCAAACTCAACAAATTGTTGATAAAGTCATTGACATATTACATTACACCAAACCCTCGGTTTGAGATCAGTGTCCGGGGTTGCCTGAAAGTAGCCTTAATCCTAAATCAGGGAAATCAAAACGTAAACAGTCAAGGCCGTTTGAATAATTTCTGTTGGATTTTCTCCGTATAGTGAAAAATATTTGTTTGATACTGTCCACTTTGTTCTCTAATTCATATAATAATTCTTACATGAAGATAAACTGCAATGTCAGCAATCCGTTAGACGTAAAAAATGTTTCTTCTGCTTAATTTAAACGTTTTCGGAATCGGTCTCTTGCTCCCTTAAAGCATTCCATCAGAGCAGCCTCCAAACCCATATAAGCACTTGTTTATGACGATTTTTCGTTCCTCTACGTAAGGTAAGAGATACCATATTTCTGTGAACTGTCTTGTTTCGAGATTCATGCTTTCAGTTGACCTGAAAGCTCACATTTTTCCTTTGAACGACAAACGCTGTCTCTTGCTTTCCTTCGGCATTTGTATGCATCGTAACACAACCGAAATCTACACACCTTGCTAAACACTGAAAACAAATTGACGCATGTGCTGACAGCTGACGCACTTGTCCGCTGAGTGTGCTGCCCCTTTTTATCGCACCGCTACTGGTGAGCCAGAATGATTGGCAACCTTCCCTTGATCCCGCGAGCTGAGAAACTGCGTGAGCCATCAGTTCGAAGAATTCCTAAAATGCACAAACACAAAATGTAGAAGTTTATAAAATCATTTTAAAAGTTTTTAAGCAGATGAAGATATTTGCTTAAGATTTCTGAAAAAATGTCAAATGATTTTTTATTTCAGAAACTATATTTTCAGAGAATATCTCATTTTATGTTGCCACCTAACGCCAGTGTGTCCACGCTAGCACTGAACGAGATGGGAGAATTTAGACTGCTAACCCCAGATTGGAGAGTACAGCATGGAGGTACCGACTTCACAAGATTTCAAAACATTTAAAAGATTCTCAAGATTGTCAAAAAATAATTGGCAAGATTTTAAGCCAATTTTTAAAATTTTGCGGAAACTTTTAAAAATTTTAGAAAAATATGAATTATTTATTTTTGCACAAGGAAAACTCTCTCTCTCTTTTTTTCTTTGTTTTGCAACAGTCTTTAATAAGCGGATTACTCTGATTCTGCAATTCTGCTACACCTGTTGACTTTTTTGAGTTTATCGTGTTCAAAACTACGAATCTTGCCAATGTTTCGTGAACTGCAGTTCGTGAATTGTAGTTCACTTCTCCAGGGATAAACGGAAACTGAAGCTTAAGGTTATCTTGTTCATGTATAATTGAAAACTACAGGTTAACAACCACCGCAGGGTCCCACTGGGAGCAACTGTCATCGAAAAATAAAAAAAAAATGACATCGGCTTCCAGTAGGACCGCAGTAAATCCCATTCATGGCCACGTCTCACAACCGTGAGATCGGTGGTCACAGGACACGTCAAAATCACAATGACAGGCCGGCGGAACTTCCGTGTGTTTCGAGGACACGAAGCGACCCAGGGATGACAGCTTTCTGCATCCATCTCGCAAGTGCCGTGGCATATTTTTGGCACGCGGATGTATGCAGACTTAGACGGTCAGTGCATCAAATGTTTTCTATAATCAAAACTTTTAAACACGTCTGGATTTTATCTGGAGTCCTTCTCGCTCGCTCGCTACTCGACACCAGAATAAAGCGATTAGAATCCTGAGCACATAACCTACCATAAGAAATGCTTTATTCTTTTAGATACTCTCTTACCTATATTATTCGATTGTCTTAAAATATTTTCTAATTTACATTTGTTTATCTTCCTCTTTATCCTTGAGTTCTAGAAGATTCTACATTACAATCAACACGTTTGTGATATAATTTTTTTTGCAACGCAAAATGTAATGCGTCATGGAAAATAACCTTGAACTTGTTTACCAAAAAATTTCGCAGTTCAATTTGACGCCGTCATCAAGAATGTTCTAGAAGAATGTTGAATATGTTATCTATAAGGTAGCAATAAATCAAATTTAGCTAGCCAAAACAGGATGTCATGCATAGCCCTCCATATCAAATTTCATCTGTATGCCTGCATACCTGCACCTTTTTGCGCACTAAATAAATATTTCATCTGTGAGGAAGCAATAAATCATCCTTGAAATAAATATATGACGCAGTAGAAATTGCCAGGACAAAGTAAAATATAACCTTGAAAGTATTTACGCGATACAATTCTTGAGATAAGAAATAACCTTGAACCTGTTGTCACATGCATTTGACTGGCACAATTGCGCAATATTACTCTGTGACGTCATCGAGGAATGTTCTAGAACGGCCTCGATGTCAATCTCACACAGACACACGCACACAGGCTTACCTCACACAGACACGCACTAATGCTGATTGGTCCAGAACGCGCCTAGTTCATCTACTATTCCATTTGTTTAAATTCATCTTCTTTAGATGAAACTTCATTCCTTTCGTTGAAAAAGGGACTATTTTGTTGAAGAAATGTTTTTTAAAATTCAAAATCAATTTTTGAAAAAAAAAAAATTTTGATGAAAATTTAACTATTTTATTAGAATTCGTTTTTTTTGTTGAAAATGGATTTTTTAGTTCAAAATTCGTCTTTTTAGTAAGAAAATTTTTTGCAATTCACCTTTCTGGTTGAAAATAGATTGTTTTGGTTTAAAATTTAATTATATAGTTGAAAATTCATACATTACATTAAAAATTCGTCTTTTTTCGGCAGAAAATTATTCTTTTTGTTTGTAAATTGATTTTTTTGGTTGAAAGTATAATTATTTTGTTGAAAATTTGTCTTCTTGTTGTTTTTTGGTTCAAAATTAATATTTTAAACTCAAACCATTCCATTTTTGGTAAAAAATTTATCCTGTTTAGTTGCAAAAGAATTTTTTATTAATGTTTCTAACCTAATATTTAACTATTATATCTTTTTAATTTGTCTTCTTTAGATGAAACGTCATTTCTTTCGTTGAAAAATGAACTATTTTGTAGAAGAAATGTTTTTTACAATTGAAAATCAATTTTTATAATTGAAAATCTAACTATACCATTTTTGGATGAAAATTTAACTATTTTATTGAAAAATCTTTTTTTTTTGTGTTGAAAATGAATTTTTTTTATTTGAAAATTCGTCTTTTTAATTTACAAATTTTTTTCAGTTTATTTTTTTGGTTGAAAATACACTTTTTTGGTTTAAAATTCAATTATATAGTTGAAAATGCATACATTTCATTAAAAATTCGTCTTTTTCGGCAGAAAATTATTCTTCTTGTTTGTAAATTGAGTTTTTTGGTTGAAAATATAATCATTTTGTTGAAAATTCTTCTTTTTTTCAAATTAATTTTTTAAACTCAAACCATTCCATTTTTGGTTAAAATTTGATCCTTATTAATTGAAATTCTTTTTTTAATTAATTTTTCAACTCAATATTTAATTATTCCATTTTTTTAAATTTATCTTCTTTAGATGAAACTTCATTCCTTTTATTGAAAAATGAACTATTTTGTCGATGAAATGTTTTTTAAAATTGAAAATCAGTTTTTTAAACTACAAATCTTCTTCTTTATTCATAATGTGTCCCCTAAGGGTTTACATGACTTCCATTTCTTACAATACTTCTGTCTACATATTCAGTTGAATTTTGTAAATAAATATATTTTTAAGGATAAAAAGAACGAATTACCAACCAAATAGTTTATTTTTTAGCCAAGAGAGATGAATTTCCGAAAATTAATTTTCTATTCAAATAATTATATTTAAAAGAAAATAGTTGGATATTCCTATAAAAAAAATTCATTTGTAGCAACCAAAGATTAATTTTAATCCTAGATGCCTCATTTTCATCCAAAAAGTTAACCTTTTCACCATATAAAAAATCGAATTATCAACAGAGTAGTTGAACTTTTAATTAATTAGTTGAATTTTCAAATCAGAAAGATAAAGTTTGAGAGAAAAGAGGATCATCAGGCATCTCGTGCTTTGTGCTCGATTTTGTCAGAAATGCGAACTTTCCTACATATCAAATGTATTTTATATTTATTTTTTTTACCTTTGTCTGGGATTGCTTATTCATATACTGCAAGATGAAGTGCAAATTTTATTTTCCATGATTACTTTATTATTTTTTCTTTATTTTGTAATAATTTTAATCCTGATGTACCCTGAAAAATGTATCATTTCAGTACATATATATTATTGCAATTCATAATATGCATTAATATTGAAACATACACATTCTCTTTGCCTTGTTTTCATTATTTAAAAAAGGGCACATTCTATAAAAAAAAACAATTTTGTTATTAAATATTGTATTGTATCGTTGTTGTCGTTTTCCCATAAATTTCATTAGATTATTATTTTTCATGTCATTTTTACAATTTAAACAAAAAATACGCATCATAACCGAAGCTGGTTTTTAGCAAATTTGTATATATAATTCTAAAAAAAATGTTGTCAAATATAACTTTATTGTATCTTTTGTCGTTTTTCCAAAAATATAATTTATAAATTTTTAATCTTGCTTTTGATGATCAGAGCAAAAACTATTGCGTCCTATAAAAAAATGATGAATAAAAAATTTATACGTCTTTTCTAGGCGAGCAACATTTGTTCACTCATTTTTTTCGTATCTAATGTTATTAACAAAATTCAATATTTTTTTATTTTTAATGTTATTTTTTACGATCAAAACCAAACCTACGCATCCTATCAAAAAACAATTCATAACGAATTTGTACCTCTTTTTTGTGAATCACTTTTGCTAAATCATTTTTTCTCAGAGCTTTTGTCGATTTTGCACAAATTCAATTTTTTGTTTTTAATGTTATATTATACGTGCACAATTTTTGTCCATTCACATTTTTTTTGTATCTTGCATAGTCAGACCGAAAAATGGAATTTTCGATTTACCATTATCTTTTTTGTGGTTAAAACCAGAACCGTTTTTCAAAAAATGATATTTAACGAACTCGACCTCTCTATTTGGTCTCTAAAGCTGATTGACATATTACAGCCGAATCGGCATCTCTCTCGCCTCTCTAGCAACTACTCGATTGCTTCTGGACTTTCAGGAAGTGGGCTGATGGCTCGCTTATACATCCTTTTTATTATTATTATTATATGTCCTATCATGGTTTATTCTCTGTGATCATAATTATTAATTTTGAAATTGCTTTCATTCTATATAGTGAGGTTTGTATTTGTTTAATCGACTTGTATCGATTTTATATATTTCTGATTTGCTCTGACCTGTGCAGCCCTAAATTTGAACTTTACCTTCTGTCGCGCATTTTATCAAAAAAACCTGTACGTAGATATAATATTTTCCATTCCATATGGTTTAGCGATACCATAAGCAGGGCTTTCCTGTGTTACATTTCGATTTCTATGGGCCTGGTTACACCGGCGAGCCTACAGTAGGCTATAAGCTATAAGCTATAAGCTAGCCTAAATGAGAGTGCCAAGATTCGCGTCGGCGCAGAAGCCGCACAGAATCCACGTGAGTTGACGCCAAAATAAGCCACTCTCGTGTTTAAGCTAGCTTATACTTGGCCTGCCTACTGTAGGCCCGCTGGTGTAACTCAGACCAATTTTAACCTGTAATAACACGCTCGTCTATTCTATAGATATTGCTTACTATTGTTGCAATTCTTAAGCTAGATCATATAGTAATTATGTTGTGACCTCTCCTGTATTGGCGAGATTTTATATTAGCTAAAACTTTTGTTTACAACATTTTTCGAAATTCTGCGTATTTACTGAGATAAACGCAAAAAACATTATTTTTATTGTGTTTATGGTTTTCATCATGAAAATCGCTTAGTCGCCAATTTTCACTATCATATTCGTAATCAACGCGTCAAAATACATAAGTATACGAAGTTACAATAAAATCGGAAAATTCAGCTATTCGGAACTGCACCCTTTTTTTTTAACTTGTTTTGGATGTCAACTCGCAAATTCTTATCCCTCAGCTCAAACGATTCAATTAATTTTAGCATTTTTACTTCGCTCTACTGAAGAGTGTAGTTTTAAATTGCCATTGAAAGTATTAATTATAGTAAGGAAGAAATTACAAATCTCGGAAAGAAATATTTATGAGAACGATGTTAAACATATAAAAATGGTGTATTTAACTAATTTTATTTTTTCTCGGACTTTTTTATATCACTGTGAATGGATTTCCAACGACCTAAGTATATACAATTTTTTAAAATAAATTCTTTAATGGCAGAAATCATTGAAAATTATTTTAAAATATAACATGTCTTATAAAAAGATTGTTCGTTCTTTTCGACATGTAAAAATAAATATTTAATCTATTCCCTATTTTCTCCCTTCTTTGTGAGAAAATTGCCCTACTTTTCCTTTTTTTAGCTCCTTTTGCGCTGTGATACTTGGAAGTAGGTAGACCAACAAAAAAGAACATCGGGCAAAATTGGATGTATACATTAATATTCTTCAAGACTACAGTTAAAAGTTATTTCACTAGCCTAGACATTCAATAAAGAAATGTTCTTAAAAATCTTTAAACTGTTGTTCTCGAATTCTTTAATTTCAGTAAAAAAAAAGTTTAATGACATCTATTTTTGGTTGCAAAATTATTGACAAAACGATTAAGGGAATAAGAATAACCATTGTATTAACTGCCGAGAATGATTGTCCTCAATTAAAACGAAGTGTAAATAAACAATTAGTGTAATCTTGTAAATAATTAGTGTTAATAAATGTCCACCAATTCAGCTTGTCTTCTGCTTTTTAGTTTTAGCTAGTCGTCCAGCTTGTTAGGATCAATAGCGAAAATCTTTCAAACACATAGATTAACCATACACTGACACACTGGGGTCAAAAAGACCCCAGGCATGTTGAACCTTATTTAAATCCCTTCAACATTTGAAAATAGTACTTATACGATTATTAAAAAAGAAAAAAAAAAGTTATTAATTTTGTCGCAAAAAAATGTCATTTTTCGCTATGTTTTAACTTGTACAGTCTTCTTTTCATATTTGAAATAAATTTTGAACTAAATAACTCACATCATTCTTTGAAGTAACTATCCAAGAGTGTGTACAAAATTCAGCTACTCAAAATAATCAATTGGCTCTTTGCGGGAAGCTTTTTTCGCTTGGGGTAAAAAGACCCCAGTATGCCAGCTATGTTACGCGTCCGGAAGTGTGCCATCGAAAGGATAAAATAAACCTCATTGGTCATTCCAAAGATTTTTTTTAATTCCAACAAAAATTCTTGCCCGTCGATGTCAGCGATTTAGCTGACGATTTTTTCCCTTATATTAGGGACCCAGATATGAATCATTAGATTTTGCAAATCAGAGCATTATGTGAAACTTTTTTTTTTGAAATTGGATTTTTTCGTAAATTTTACTGTTATTTTCTCATTTGCATAAAAAGGTAATTCATAACGTATTTTAATGTTTAATGACTAAATTTATTTGCCTCTACACGGAAAGAAATTTAGGACAGCTGTTGCGTTCGGTGTAGTAGGACAACACAACCATGATTTTAACGCGACAGCAGCGCCATTTTTCGTGCAGCGGCGACCTTAAAATGTGGTAAAACGTTGCTCTCTTATATCTGGGAACACTGCTGTCTCAAACGAGAGAACGTAAGCGTGCTACAGTAATCGATTCGACTTCTACATTTCTATGGTCGGAATTAAAAAGAGAGAAACTATTAAAATCGAAAGTTTTCACGAAATTGGATTCTTCCCACATATCTATAGTTACATATATATATATATATATATATATATATATAATAAATGACAAGCAAACTAAACTTGAAAATTCTTTATTTTACTTTCAATTTGTTATATTCCGTTTATAAAACATTTTCAGTTAAATCATTACAAGCCTGGTCTTTGAGTATGAATTTAAAACGAACTTTTAAGGTTACCCTGATATAATATTTCTCTTAGTTCTTCATTAGCCTTGTGATTCTATTAATATTTCTTTTCTTTTGCAGTTGCTTCTTCTTGTAGAACAAGTTGAATTTTTGCTTTAAAAATTCATCTATTTTTCATCTTTCTGGAATACATGTAAATGCAACTGCTTGGTTATAAATAAGAAAAAAAGCTTTCTTCCAAAGTCGTCCTTTTTGGTCAAAAATTGAACTGTTTCGTAGAAAATTCCACTGTTTCGTAGAAAATTAATTTTATATTTCAAATTCATATTTTGATGTTTACAAGTTGGCTGCAATCTTCGTCGGTTTAAAATTACAATTTTTCTTTTTAAATGTGTATTTTTAATTTAACAATTCATCTACTTTTGAAGAAATTGCTTTCTTCTTCGACAACAATGTAATCGTTTTGGTTAAAAACTGTTGAAAATTCAACTTTTTGATGGAAAATTCAACCAGCTCGTGCAAAATTTACTTCTTGTTCCTGTCAAATTATCTTGTCCTATTGAAAAGTCAGCTGAAACATTTTTGGGGGAAAATTGAACTAGTTTCATGAAAAATTATACTTTTTCGTTCGACTGTCGGGACTGTTTCGTGGAAAATGAAACCGCTTTTTTAAAGAATCGTGCTTTTTTGTTTGAAATTCAACTGTTTTCTTGCACATTCGACAATTTCTTTAGAACTTTCGTTTTTAACTTACTATTTCCGTGGTGAAAAGTAAACTGAACTCTGGCGGTTGTAAATTCAACTTTTTCCCCCAAAATTTGTCTTTTTTATCGCGAATTTCATCTGTAGTATCGTCCCTTCTACAAACATATTAAATCTTTCTCATATGAAAAAGCAACTGTTGGGTTCCAAATTAAACAATTTTGATGAACATTCCTCCCTTTCTGTGGAAAGTTCGACTGTTTTATTGGAGAATCAACTGCTTCGTCCAAAACTCATATTTTCATGTTGACAAGTCAAGCAAACATGTTCTAGTGATGAAAATTGAAAAATACTTTTGTCTTCATTTGGCTTTTTCTTTTTAAAACTCGTCTGTGGAAGTCTAAATTTCTTATATCGAAAGTAATCTTTTTTTCAGGTTTTAACTATTTTACTTGAAAACTGATCTTTTTAAATTCGAACACAAAGGAACTTTGGGAATTGAACATTAAACTGCACGGGTAATGGTGGCATCTGCGACACATTTTTTTTAACAGGATTTATCTCTTTGGGTTTTACACGAAATTTGTCTTTTGGCTTCAAGGTTCGTAGTCTTCTAATTTCGTTAAGAATTCTACTATTATATTCTTGGTGGCAAATTCATCAATTTTTGTGGGAAATTATTCTATTTGGTTGAAAATCCAACTATTTTTTGGTAAATTTCTCCTTTCTGATTGCATTTGACTATTTTTTATTTAAAATAAAAGTAATTTTTTCAAGAAAGATGAATTAGAAAATAGTTACATTTTCATGTTAAACAGTTCAGTTTTCAACCTATAAAGACGAATGTTCAAAGAAAAGGTCAGATTTCCCAACGAAACAATTCAAGTTCAACCAAAAAGCAAATAGTCCAATGTTCAAGCCAAAAGCTGAATTACAAAATTCACCATTGTAGTACAAATCCAACTATTTCTTTGTGATTTACATTTTCGTCGAAAATTCACATTTTCGGGTTGAAAATGCGACTGTTTTGTAGAAAACTCCCCTGTTTGGCTTACAAATTCAAGAATTTTGTCTGAAATTCAAGTATTTGATTGAAAACTCAACTTTTTGGTTGAAACTTTGCCTTTTTGGGTATAATATTAATTTTTTATTTGTAAAACTCTTCCGTTTGGTTCAAGATTCAACTATTCTGTTACAACTTCGTTTGTTTTGTTGAATTAAACCGGTCGAAAATTCATTTTTTAAAGTAATTTGTTATACTGAAAATTTCAATATTCCATTTTCTAGGATAAAAATGCAACTGTTCCGTTGAAAATTCAACTATTTTGTTGAAAAGTCATCCTTTTTGGTTGAAAATTCAACTGTTTTGTTGAAAATTCATGAATCTTCGTATTAAATTTACTTCTTATTTAAAACTCATATTTTGATGCTGAAAAGTCAAACATGAATCTTTTTTGGATGAAAATAAAAGAGAATTTAAAAAAAAAGTCAAAAATTTACTTTTTGTTTAAAATTCATATTTTTGCTTTAAAAAGTCCAACTAAAATATTTTTTGGATGAAAATTCAACTATTGTTTTGAAAATTGTGTTTTTCATTTGGAAAATTCTTCTATTTTAGGGAAAATTGCATCTTTCTAGGATAAAAATGCAACTGTTCCGTTGAAAATTCAACTATTTTGTTGAAAAGTCATCCTTTTTGGTTGAAAATTCTAATATTTTGTAGGAAATCTAATCTTAGTTTGAAACTCATATTTTGATGTTGAAAAGTTAAACTGGAAACTTTTTTGGATGAAAATTCAAAAAAAAATTTAAATTTGTCTTTTTGATTTAAAAATTCATCTGTTTTTGTAGACATTTCATCTTTCTTCGAAGAAAATGTAACTGTTTGGTTGAAAATTAGTCTTCTTTGCTTAAGGATTCAACTATTTTGTTTGAAAATTTTGGTCGAAACACTTTTTAAAAAAATCATTGTTTTTGTTGAAGATTCATATTTTTAGATGAAAATTCATCTCTTTGGTTGAAAGTAAAGGTTTATCTCCTTGTTTGAAAATTTAACTATTTAGCTGAAAATTTAATTACTTTCTCGCAAATATAAGTATTCTGTTAAAGTCATCTTTTGTCGTAGAAAAGTGATTTTTTTGTTTAAAATAAATAAATTTGCAAATTTAAAATTTTAATCTGCAATATTATTTCATTCCGGTTATAAAAGATCCTATGTTAAAAGCATTACTAGAAAATACTCGTAGTTGAATGTTAATGTTCAGGAAACATGAAAAATGGGTCAAGAAAAAAATCAGGGAATTTTGAATTATTATATGATTATTATTATTTCTGGAAACCTCAAATTACGTACGGTAATACATATATGTTTATTAAACATTAAAAAAAAAGTTAAACATTCACTCAGGAATAATGACAAGCAAAAATTTTTGCACACAGTCTTAACCTCATTACTATACGCACACCTCGTTTTCTTTATCAGGTTGTAAACACTGATAAGTACGAAAGTTTCAAAACCTACGTTGTATACAATTCTTCAAGCAAGTGTTAGAAGTCGCTTAATTTCATTTTGTTAGGAAAGTTATAAATTTTATGGGCAGCAGAAAAGAAAATTTTGTTTGACACGGTCCTCGATGCTCTATAATAATTTCTAATTTTAAGATAAATTAACTATAATAATCTACGTCGTCTCGTGGAGAAATTGCCCAATTTGATCCCGATTCCCGTCGTGGCCCCGATCGGGTTAGCTGTCTTAATTAGTGTATATTCAACTAATTTTTCGCTCAATGACTGATCTGAAGTTAAATCATTTAAATTCAACTTTTCGTATGCAAAGAATATAAAAACGACAGAAAACTAAAAAAAGCTTCATTTAATTTGAACAAAATGTATAAAAATGTATGTTTAGGGACGCATTAAATTATTTAACAAATATAAAATTATCAAGTTAGTAATAATTACTGTAGGTATTTTTTAAATCTGTTTAGAGTTTATACTCATTTGTATTTGAATTTACCGCGCTAATCTCGAATGTATTCGATTAGTCTTCCATTCGATTATTTGGTAACGAACGGGTGGAAGGAAGGAAGACAACTTTCTAAAAGTGACGATCAGTAAACAGATAAACCGGCAACCGTCATGTGGATAAATCGCTTAAAATAATTCTCAATTAAACTCGTTAATCATCTATGCATAGTTTTTAGACCAGGGTGAGGTGTTCATATAAAACTAGAATTATCCACTGTAGCTCTCTAAGATTCACAATAGTGAACCTCGAGAAAGAATCGACAATTTGAAGATCATTTATTGTTCCTCTTTGCGTGAAAGTGTTAAATAGATTGAGAATTGGGAACATAAAATGTAGAATTATCATTTTCTGAGTATTATTTTGCCAAAGCAGTTTCGCTTTTCCATTATTTTCGAGAATATTTACTTTAAAATTTTCGCAACGAATTTATTTTCTATAAATGTTATTCATTTTTTTCATAATGTTTACCAATTATATTTAACCTATGAACGGCTAGCGGTACCATATGGTACCACGTTTTTTATCTGGTATAAATTAGTTAAATCTGTTAAGTTTCAATTATTAGTTATTCAAGTAATTAGTTAAATTAGTAAATTAGCTAATAAGTTTAAGTGACTTGAAGCAATATGGCTGAAAAATCGAAAAGGAGTTGAAAATCCGCGATAGAAAAAAATTACGCAGCTGATGGGTCAAAAATAGAAGTATGTGTGAAGTTTCTCAAACAAAAAATATTATTTTTAATCAGAATTTTCAAACAGAACAGTGGCCCGATAAAAAAATATATTATCTTCCTAGAATAGAATATGATATTTTCTTAAAGCTTTTTTCATATAAAAAATTATAAATAAAACACAGTATTAAAAATAACATTCAACTTTGTACAATTTGCTTACATTCGGCCTTTGCACTTGCATGTAATTCTCAATCAGTCAGAAGTATTAACCAGGAGTATCTAGAACTAATTTCTAGCAGGTTACAGTGAGAAAAATTGTTTATAATGTTATAAACAAACTATTGAACAAAATTAATTTTTTTTATTCGTAATGATTAGTTGTTTTAAATCCATAGATTTCGCATTATATATGAAAGATAACAATACGCACTTTAAACTTTTTAAGAAAAACTGCGGTTTATTAATTAATTAAACAATTTTTATAAACAAATCCACACTTTAACCATATTTCCATGAATAGGCATCATTTGTTTTTGTTGATTCAACTTGAAATGTTTTGCCAAAGACTCTTAGCTGTCATATTTCCATTATTGCAGAAGTCTATAGTTATATAAACAAATTGTTTATATAATCAATAATTATTGTCATCATGAAAAATATTGAATTTACTCGATTTTTTAAATTGTTTAATCTTATCAAATTGAAATGTTTTATCGTTTGAAATGTTTTGAGATCTTTTTCAATTTTTTTTAAAGTTTATTTTTCAAAATAAAAAATAATTTGAATTTCCCTAAGAATCTTGAGAAAATTCTTTTTTTTTTAATCTTTTCAGAATTTCTCAACCTTCTAATCTTTTTAAATTATTCAAATTTTTTCTGAATTTCTTTTAAATTCTGCAAAATTAAAAAAATTTACAAAGTCTTTCAGATTCTTCTTTGACAATTTTAAGAAATCTTTTTCTAAATGTTTTGAAATTTTTGTTAATATTGTCTTTTAACTAATTTTACAGAATACAAAATCATTTTAATTTTTCTTAGAAACATGATGATTTTTTTAATTTCTTGAAACCTTACACAATTTTTAAAATATCTTCATAAGTTTTAATTCTTTTTGAATCGTTTCAAAACTTCTGAATATCTTTCAAACTTACTCAGATTTTTCCAAAATGATCTAATATGACGAAATTTCAAAATTTTTCTTTAAAATCTTTTACACTCTTTTTAAAATTGTTAGGAAATAATTTGAAATATTGTGTAATCTTCAATTTTCCCTCAAAATTCTTTTAAAAAAATTATTTGGAATCTTCCCATGACTCTTAAGAACACATTTTTCATTCTCTTGACACCCTGCCGAATTCAGTTTACCTAAAAATTGTTTAAATGCTGAAGAATAAAAATTGCCTTGAAGTCTTTCATATTATTTTTCCACACATTTTGAAATCTTAGAAATTTTAAATTATTGTTTTAAAATAAAACCTAAAACATTAAAAATTTTCCCAGAAATCTCAGAAAAAATTAATCTCCTCAAATCTTTAAAAAATTATTAAAAAACTTCTACATTTTTTTCGAATTCTTCAAAATAAGTTTTTGCCCATAATTTAATTTTTCTGATCTCTTTGAAAATGTGAAAAATTTACAAATTATAGCGTGGTAGCAAAATGTTAAGAACAGAATTATTTCCCAATACTAAACAATTATTTACAATTTAAATTTTCTCGTTTTCGATATATATATATACATACATGCCTACATGTTGTTAGTTAGTTAAAAACAACATCATCTTTTAGATAAAGATTGGTTTCTTATACCTTGTACATGCATTCTTAGGATTAATAAATCCTGATTTTATAACTTATATTTGAGGTGTTCAAAAGAATTCTTATTTCTACTCCCAAGTCGACCCAGTATATATAAAAATACTTTTTACTTGAGCTAGAAAGCTTTCACCGTGTATACTAGAATTGCAAACATTTCTAACAGTGTATTTTGCTTCAACTCGAACTGTCTTTTCTGAAGTTTTGCATTGAGCTGTATATTTATTATTGCAGATTACCTGACATATACATCATAAAGCATCAAAATTTACACATGCTTAACCAGCAATTCCAAAATTTTCATTCATCACCTGTGATCCAGTGTATCGCAATTTTTTCTTGATTTAGGAGGCCAATCTGATCGTTTTGGATTAGGATGTATTTTCATTTATTTATTCACGATAAGACGAAGCCTTAGAAAACTATCTTTTGTGAAAAATTCAGAAACTTCTCGAAATTTTCAAACACAATTTTTTAAACTGAATTCTGGAAAAAAGGCAATTTTTGATTTTCTACACATTTTTGTATCGGTAGTTTACAATATGCTCTAACAGCCTTGTGAATATAAAAATGGGATCTCCTTTAATTTTTAAAAATAATAAAAGACGATTTTTATCTTCAGCTACTCTAAGAAATATATCATTTCAATAAATGTATATTATTACAATTCATTATATGCATTGATATTGAAATAAACGTATTTTTATTTTCTTGTATATAGTAAATACTCTTTCCTTATGGCCGATGTAATTAATAAATAATAATTTCAATAATTTTGTTATTCAAATTAAAATTTGACAAAAAACAATAACTTTTTATATTTCTGCTACCTACTTTGATCTGTTTATTTATATTTTCCGACAAAACATATAGATTTATAAAATTTACTCAAGAAAAATACAATTTTATTATAGATTAAGTCACTTTATTTCTGTAGTTGTTATAAACAAGTTAGTGGATCTGGAAACTGACATCTGCTGCATTTTTGGTGTCTGAATGCATTATTTATACTAATTTTGTCGTTGAATTGCGTAAAAGTAATGATTAATCATGACCATGATCTAAACGAGAACAAATGTCATTGTTATGAAAAATAATTTTTATAAACAAATTGACTTAGTAAAGAATCATTGCTAAGTAATTTTCATTTTATTCTAGAAGAAAAAACTCAATTTTTGGATTACGAATGCATTAGACGAGACAATTTTTTTGTAACATTATTAATATCAATAACATTAGGGAACCTTCATTGAAATGTTAGACAAAAGTTTAAAAACTTGTTATTAACTTTTGATTACGTTAAAAGGACAAAGTTCAAATTTGGAAAATAGCCAATTTATGCATTTATTGATGAAGTTTGCTTAAACAATTATTTATCAAGTGTTATCGATTCACAGCTAAATCCATAACATGCCATAACAGAAGCAAACTTGTGGTTTCCCAGACGGGCTATTCAAAATGTCCATTTCAGTTTTTTGATAGTTCACACCATTTTTCAAGTATTTCCAAAATTATATATCGTTACTAAAGAATGTACAATACAATATACAGAAAAAAAAATATTTTTTCTTCAGAACTCTTAGAAAGGAATAGTTTTGGTTTTTCACTTTTTGCCGCATCCCACATATTTTTTGAAAAAAAACAAAGATTTATTCATTTATTTTATTGAAACAGTGAACTGGCTAAGCCCTTGTATACAATATAGTATTAACGATAAAGAAATTAGGTGTACGTCTAAATATTGGCGCAATAGTTCAACGACGGCCGCTATGACAACGCAAGTAATAATTGCAATATATTATGATTGAAAATTAAAAGTATAGCAAATAATGTTCGGATAATAATCAACAAAAGTATTAGCGGGTCTGCGCAATAAGGTTTTGAATTAGAACGCTGACATATTGAAAAAGTCGAGTTCATTGCATAAGTTGTTCGCTTCTCTACAAATGCGTGTAAGCGCTGAATTCTCCCCATAATTAGTCGCGTCAAAATACATAAGGATAAAGTGGTCTTGTCAAATAGTCCTCACCTTTTTTTTTTGTAAACCAGTGTTATTGTAAAACTGGTTTATTCATAAAAATTGAAACATCCCCAATTTTATCGTAAGCATAAATTAGGAAATTTATATGTATAACATTATTGAATGCATTTGTAAAATTTCTTAATTTCCAATACATTTTATTAATTTAAAAACGATAATTTAATAGTATGTTCCTTTACTCGATCGGTGAAAGATTAGCAAGAAAATTGTTTGGTTATTCTGTAACTTTTTAAAAAGAAAACAGTAACTTCTAACTTTTCAAACTTTTTTTCTATTTTCTTTGTTTTTTTTTTAATTCAGTATAGATTCATAACCACACAAAAATATTCTAAAAAATTCTTACAGCAGAGTAATTTCACACATAAAAAATTTCAAACCCATAAAAAAACTATAAAAGAATAAAGTATAACTATAACTTCAATTTGTAGTTTGAATTTCATGCTTATTATTGTATGATGTTTAAAATCAAATTTAAAATGACTGGTTATTAAATTTAAAAAATGCGTCTCTCATTTTTAATGGACTTCTATGTATTTTTACTATTTCCAAGTGGAATGAAGAAAGCTTTATTTAAAAACCGGGCGCTGTCGTTGAATAATAAATATGGGGCATAATTTCTCAAGTGAACCCACCTCGAAAATGAAAGTTGTCCGATCAGGCTCAAAATTGGGTCAATTGTAGTTCTATTAGATTAGATTAGATAGTACTCAAAATTTGACCCTAATTTTTGAAAATCAAAAATAAATTTGACATTTTTTCAAATTTCGACACTTTTTTTGCTTCAAAATAGTTTTATAAGAAAGCTGAGATTCTTTCCTTTAAGACCCCCAATTTTCAGAGAGGCAAATTAAATCGTCTCTGAGTAATAGAACGATACGTAAACAAGATGCCATGATAGAGCGGGTGGCGCGTGATCTCCCCTAGTGCGCTCACGCCGAGGATCTTTGTGCAATGCTTTAGTGCCAATTTTTTAGGTTCAGTATCATTATATGCTACTAGAATAATTGCTCTTTACAAAAAGTAAGGTATAAAACAACTAATCTTAAACTCCGTGGTGTTGCCCAGGACTTGCGTTTGAAATTCCCTGCACTACCAGAAGGAGCTCAAATTTGCAGGTCATGTAGATACCAACTCATCAACTTAGCGGGAATATCATCCTTGAACTCTGGTGATATTTCAGAACCTTCTGGTAGCGATAAGATAGATACTGAGGATCATGAAATAATTTCTGACGATGATGAACATCAGCTATGTGACAACGAAAAAGATTGAGATGTCTTAGACACCAAACTGCAGTGTGAAAAAAAGATCATAAAGCTGGAGTTGAAAAACCCGGTCAAATCATCGAAAAATGCTATGCCTCTAAAGATCTTTAAGAACAATTTCAACTTCTCTCAGTTGCGCCAAAATCTTGGGACGAAGAAAAGTGATGCAGGTGTTCAATACATTAGAGCGAAACGCAAGAAATGTCAAAAAATTAGTTTCAGAGCATGGAATTCTTACGCTTCTGAATCCAAAAAGCGGAAGAGCTTTGACTCCTGAAACTAAAACTCTAGTGAATAACTTTTATGTAGCGATGACATAAGTCGAATGATGCCAGGGATAAAAAACTTTGTGTCGATCAAGAATGATGATGGAACTCGTTCACATGTTCAGAAAAGGTTTCTACTGTGCAATGTCAACGAGTTATATCCTCAATTTACATCAGAACAGGCCTGAATACCAGCATTTCGAAATTAACAAAACTCAGACCTCGTCATTGTGTTCTAGCAGGAAGCAGTGGCACTCATAATGTGTGCGTTTGCGTTAATCCTGAGAATATAAAGTTGATGTTGAATGAAATAAATATACAACATTTAACCGAGGATACTGACATTGTGTTCAATCCAGGTACTGCAAAGATGAAAGATAACGTCACAAAAGCTTTTGATGAGCATTGTATTAATGAAGTGAGATTTTAAATTTGGTTACAGACCGACAGATGTAATGGATACTGATGAATTCCTAGATGAATTAATTTTTTTGGTTGAAAATTTAACAATTTCGATGAAAATTTATTTTATTTGGTTGAAAACTTACTTCTCTAGCTTAAAATTAAACGGTTCGACTTTTTGTTGAAATTTTATCTTTTTTAGTTGAAAATTCATCTATTTTGTTGAATTTTTGCCTTTTTTCGGTACTAGTATAAGCTTTTTGGTTGAAAATTTAACTATTTGGTTGAAAAATTATTTTTTTGGTCGAAAATGCATCATCTCAGTTAAAAGTTCATTTCTGTTGTTAAAAATTTAGCAAATTTTGTTGTAATTTCATTTTCTTTACTGATTGAAAAATCTCTCTTGGTTGAAAATTCAACTCTTCTGTTGAAAATTCGTATTTTTTTGTTTCATTTAACATTTTTTCATTGAAAAATAAAAAGAAAATTATGGAAATATCAACTTTAGACTTTTTGTTGAAAATTAATTTTTTTTATCAAAGATTCATCAGTTTAGTTGATATTTAACTGGTTTGTTGCAGATTCTCTTTTTCTTGGTTGAAAATCAATTATTTTAACAGGAAATGTAATTATAACATTTTAAATTAATAAATATTAATCAAATGAAACTCGATTCTTCATTATGTGTGTGAATTTGGTAACATTCCTTCGAGTTTTTCAAATTGCCCAATTGGCATTAAGGAAAACCGAAAATAATGCTTCTGATATTTTTGTGACACACCTATTTTTTAGAGAAAGATTAAGATTTTGAATGTTATTAAAGATTAAAAGTATACTTGGAAGTGGGTAATTCTTATTGTTAATAATTTGTTGATGTTATTGTTCCTCTTTTGATTGACCTTCAGGTTTCATTGATCATAACATGGTCTCCGCCCAATGCTTATTCTCCTCAAAGTTCTCCCTCTATTTTTGAGTTTCATGCACAACCTTTTCGTTGTGTGGGAACCCAGGTAGTAGCGTGAGTCTTCTTTTGTTGAGCAGGCTCGGACCCTTTTTCTGCTGTGTTCAGTTTCAATCAAGGTGTAAGCTAACGTAGCGACTTCGGTTCTTGCAAAGATTAAAAATCAATTGTGGTTCATTTAGATAATTCGGGTATTTGAGTCCTTTCATTCAAAGTCAGTGTTTCTTCAATTTTGTAATACTGGTTTAGAGATCTCCCGACTCCATCGTCTTCTGGTGTTGCGGGAAGTGAAGAGTCGGATGACGTATTACTTCCGGTCGCGACGGGATCGATCGTTCGGTGAACGATCGTGGTCGTAGCTTCTGGAGGCTACATCTTTGCCAATTTTCCAAAAAAAACCAAAACCTTTTTTTGGGCAGAAAAGGAGTGCTGTATGAGACAGGCTACGGGACACGTATGCCGAATTAAATCGATACAAGGTATTTAGAAGTTAGGGATCACGGTGAGAAATGTCTTGTTCATTTTCATTGACTTTAACATGACTGAGCATGATTCCTTCGCTACCCCACGTCAGTCCGTCATTAATTAAAAACATTTTTGGTCCTTCGAGCCGGATAGTGGGTTGGCGAGGGGAGCATGATCTTAAAGTAAGTTTTTTTTAATTTTCAAGGTTTTAGCAGCTTGTTTGACGTTTCGAAGAATGCATTTCTATTAATGTCTTTCGAAAGAGTTTTAATAGTGAAGATATCTTACGTATATGGAATGACATTTTCTGTGCAAAAAGGAATGCCTTCTGAACATCGAGTTTAAAATAGACGGAAATTGCAATAAATTATGCTAATAAAATATCGCATGAATTATAGGGAATAAAAATTCACGTAGGGGCTTATTTTTATCTCCTTTTCGTCAGGTTGTTACATACTGTCAGAATCTTGTTAATTCTTAGTGCAAAACTATATCTCATTACTTTGAATGTCATTATAATTACATGACAAACTTACTCACTGACTGTGTGATTGTTCTCAACATTGCCAACGTCTCGAGACAGGCTCTCAGGCATGACAACCATACTGCTGATGGGTTGTTTGCAACATTGCGAACGTCTCGAGACAGGCTCTCAGGCATGACAAACTTACTTACTGACTGTGTGATTGTTTGCAACATTGCAAACGCCTCGAGACAGGCTCTATATATAATATATTCTATATATCCAAATGTATATATATAAGTGACATTTGCCGTCAAGGCTATTTTCCAGCACTCATACACGAGAAAGTGACCTATATCGGAAATATTACTTATTAGGTTATAGCTTTGGACAGAAGATGTATAATTTATTATTTAAAAAAAAAGTAAAATACAAGATTTCTTTTTATTGGCTTTGGGGTGGGACGACTGAAAAATCCCGAAAAATAAAATTTCAGACACTGTAAACTGCAAAGTGTAAAGGAGTTGTGAAGGGAAAAATCATTCAAAACATGTTGCCAAGAATGTTTAAATTTGATTTGTTACGAAATTTTGTTTATTGAATCTTAGTGGTTTATTGTTAGGAACTCGGTTTTCATGGTAATTACTAAATTTACTACAGAAAAATTGCCTTTCATAATGTCTATTTGTCATCTAAAATAAAAAATAATTTACTTCAATTATTACCTGAAAAAGTTAAAAACTTTTTTTTGTATAGTAATGGATAAAATAAATAAAAATCTTGATAATCATTAACTCAATATTTTAACATTTCAAACGTTTCGACTCTATTCTGTTGTCTGTGACGATTGCATTTCGAAAGTAGATTATTATATAATTTTCTTAATATAACTATTTGGAATTATTCAATAATTTGATTAATTTTGTCGTTGAAATAATTACCATTAACTTCTCTCGTAATATATCAATCATTTTAGATAACCCAGTGATCATTTGATTCTGAGACCTTGGTAAAGACTTCGATGGACGATGCAATCTTATGCAAGTCCATGGCTTTAACAAAAATTTCAAACTATTAACTGATTCATTGATTTAATTATTTAATTGAATTCACACTATTACAAAATAGTTTTATGATACTAAATATACCTGCTTTTCATTATTTTATTTCAAATTTCTTATATATAATAATTATTAATCATAATTAATTTATAATCACGTACAATTTTATTTACTAATTTTTATTACTAAACACTTCTTATGATACATGTAACTTTTCACGGATATTACCTTTGCAACAGAAATGTCATGCATAGTCTAGGCAAAAGTTAGACTAATTTGATGTAATGATATTTATTTTCGGAAAGCATGTTTCCTACAGGATATATAATATACCCAGCAAACCAGAAAAATCTCCTATTTTTTAAAATGGAATGCATTATCTAATAAAAACAATGCAAAACGTGCGAATCTCCACACGCTTCGGAACTTGAGATAAACCACTACTGCCTCAATTAGGTTGTTGACATTGGGAATATATGGTCTAAAAAAAACCTACTTTATCGATCAGACTATATAAGCAAAGTGGGAATCTGATTTGTCACACAAATCTTTGTAACCTCCAGTAAGAAAGACACCGGTACTATTAACGTAAGTACGCCTAAATAACACTTTCTCTCTCCAAAAATTTTCAAATTCTAATTATTAAAAAATTTAATTACATTTAAACATGATTAATTACGATTCACTTTGATTTTACTTCAAGGTATCCAAAAATGGGATTAATAACCCAACTGGCAATAATCCTTCTGCTAAAAGTGATCATCATCAATGGATTTTACTCCTCAGTTTCATTTCCAATGACTGGAGTATACCATTCCATTGGATCTCCTGATGACGATCTTCCAGTTTTGCCAACCGGAAATTGTCAAGATCTAAAAGAAAGAGGCCTAAGTTTGTTCCTCCCTCGAGTTGGACTTCGAAGTCTCTACCCAGGAATCATCAGCAGCCCGGAAGTGTCCTGTCTCAGTTTTCGAAACAACTATATTGATCGAGCTGGATCTGGAACCTTCCATATATTACCAAACCTTCTCTATCTGGACCTCTCAAGAAGCAGGATTCCAGTTCGCAATCTTCTATGCTTTGGTGGTAGTAACAACAGGCTGAAAACTGTAATTCTCGACGAAAATGAATTACCAGTTAACGATTTCGGACGTGACATTATTCACAGTGATAGTTTTCCTAGCTTAGAGAGGCTCTACATGAGAAATAATTATCTAAGGAGTTTACAATTTTCTCTAAGAACAGCATTTCCGAATTTGAGACATCTTTACTTTGCAGACCTCCAGAAAACGTATTTTTCAGACGGGTTAGAGAAGTTGGAGCATCGCTGGGTCAAGTGTATCGAGCCAAAAAGAGACTATGTTGAGAAATAAATCACCACCTTTCCCAATTTTTCGTTTTTCTTGTTTAGGCTAAGTACTTATCGGACCGCCCTCGTACTCTTAAAGAAATGGTTGAATTATTTTCTATTTCAAATTAAAAGGGAAATTAATTTACTTAAGGCTCTATCGACCTTAAGGAACACTTTCTCATCAAGATAATGGAGCTTCGCGCTCGATTTTCCGTAAACATTCCTATAATTGTTTAAAAATTTAAATTTCCGACTATTTAGTAGCATTTTTGACGTTTATAAGAAATACTATTATTCCTATCAAAAAATATTCCATATAAAATTTGTACAACTTTTTAAGAACAACAACTTTTATTTGTAACATTTTTTTCACATCCCATATATTTTATTTAATTGTATTTTTCACGATTAAGACAAAAGTGTGCATTTTATCAAAAAATAGTTAGAAAATTTGTAGATCTTTTTCAAACGAGCAATTTGGTATTTCAACATTTTTTTCGTTTCTCGATAGTTTGTTCGGAAAATTAAATTTTTTACATCTTATAGTATTTTTCACGAATAAAATACAAACTGTGCATTTCCTCCAAAAAGAGTCCAAATCAAGTTTGTACATCTTTTTGAGGTGAACAATTTTGCTTCTTAACTTTTTTAGTACCTTGTATTATTGCAAAGCCGGACCGCGATCAAGATTGTCGGGATGTCGTGTTCGCTAAAATCTCTAAAATCTTCAAATAGCTGGCTGGAGCGAGGTAAATTTTTACTCGAGTTTGACTAAACATGGTACACAACTCGGATTGTGTCAGTTTTTGATTGTGAGAAAAATTTTTGTTAGGTAATAATACGTAAAAAAATTTGCCTATCTACATTCATCCTTTTATTTAATGTGAAAGATTTTATATATTCAAGATCTGACTTCTGAGATCCTAACATTCAAATCTCAAATTTTAAAGGAAAATACAAATAATGTATAGAGTAATTGATCGGACCGGTTTAAAGAATTAGATCGAATTTAAGATCTAGTCCAAAAAACATCTGTCATTCCACCATGAAAATAATACGCAATAGTTGAGTTCAACACTTTTAGAGTACCCGCCCGGAATCCGGGCCGAATTTCTTAATAGAATAGTCGATACATTCACTTTAATCAAAACGGTTATACGGAAAATACCAGATAGAACAATGCTAGTTTTGACCAGATTTCCAAGAGCAATCCCGAGAGCGCGAAATACTGTAACGGAACGGTGAATGTTATAACTAAAACTCCACTGTTAAATATGACGAATTGCGTGGGCGAATTCAAAATGAGTTCAAGAATGTTGATAAAATAAGAAGTAAGATAAGTAATTAAGAATGGCATTTGAGTAAATTGTTTTTCTTCGTCCCCTAGCCCAAAGTACGTCTTCTTGGCTGCATTTCTGTCCGGGAACAGTGGCTTTTGCGGCCTGCTAGAGTTCACGCGATCTCTGATTGGCTGCAAGATTTTTGTGGCTGGCTGACGTAGCAACGCTCACTCAGTATTATGTTATTGTGTACTTAACCTCCGAAAAAAATTTATCTTGACAAGTGAATGGAAAAAAGAGAGCGTCAGTGTGTTAAACCTCAAAACTGATGGTTTAAGGTTATTGCGATTTTTTTGCATAAAAAGTCGGCCTTCATATCACACACGCCCGGAAATCCAACTTTCTGGCCTTAGGTCGTAGTATACTATTGTTTAACATTATAACTCCCTCTGTCTTGAAACGTATCGAAATGTTATATTGAGTATACATAACTCGAGAATGTGTTAGCATTAGGTCATCGTTATCTTTAGACCAAATAATTAGTCATAGCACTATTTTTAGCATCATTAATTACATATAGGCGCCAGGTAGACCGAAAGTCTTTGTATTTGTATTTATTCATAAAAAGTTCCCAGGGCTAGATAGCCCTATAAGGAACAGGTGATACATGTTACAATTAAAAAGTGACGGTGATCGATATAACGATTAAAAATTAAATAATATTGCACTGGGAAAAATTTAATGAAGAAACTACAATTATAGATATTAGTCATTCTTGAAAGGAAGACAGTGCACATGAAATATGACAGTTTTTAAGGTTATGTTGAAAATCCGACATTTTCATCTGCGCATATACCAAAAAAGCGCTGTGCTAGTTAAAATTATATAATATACACTTGCAATAATACGTTAATATTACATTTTTCAAAGAAGTTAAGTATTTTTATTATTCAATTTAATTTGCTTTAAAAAATAATAAAAAAGGTTTGTTAATATTTATCTGTATGATTATTCATAGTCTCTATTGATGTCAAATAGGTTTGCGCTTTTCGGCACATGCGCAGTTGAAAATATGAATAGCTATCTATCGGATATCAACGAAATAAAAAGGAACCCTCAAAAAGAGTTCCATTGGAGTCTCAGTTCTAAATGATACCAACTTTCACTTATGCCGCAACTTTACTGAACCCTCATTTTTTTCTGTGATATCTTTCAGTAAGAGATTGTTCCAATTATTTTTTAGTTTTCACTTTTGTGGTGTATTTTCCAAAGGTTTTTTGTAAGGTATAAATGCACTTTTACTGTATTCTTATTCACTTATGATGCCCAGGAGGAAAAGTCGGACTTATGCCGGATCTTAAGAAGAGCATAGTACCGCGCCATTTGTAAACGAGGAGCAATGCCAGTGCTGATCCACTGTACCGTGCCTAGCGTTGGCGCGGTACTGATTCAGTACTGCCCCAGTACTGAATCCAAGTGCTGGCTGGAAGCCGACTTATGAGTTTTGTCGAGTGTTGGCGCAGTACTGGCTTAGTACTGGCCCAGTACTGAGTTCAAGTACTCTAATGGCCGTCTTTGATTTTTAAAGGTTCAAGGTATTCAAAAAATAAATAATAATTGATTGCCAGTATTTTGACTATAAATGTTAATGGTGCTTCTTAGAATGAATACATATATTACATTTGTTAGCATTATATTACAAATAAAATTTCTAACGCTACGGGATTTCGAATCTACATCTATACCTGAATCTATCGCCTAGCAGTCGGGAGTCTTACCCATTACTCTATACCTACAGAATTGAAAGTCGATGAAAGAACCATCCTCATAAGCTACAGTTCAAAGCAGTTGAAAAAAAACAAACATTTTTTAACTATTTTTTCTCATTAATTTCTTTATTGTTATGCGACATCATGTAGATGTAAAATAAATTAAGTGTTAACGGGAATATAAATGAAATAATTTTTAAATAAATAATTTAAACCGAGTACAATTTTTAGGGTTTCTATGCCCGGGCTGAAACACTTACATTTTTTTTCAAAAATTTGTCTTCAAAGAATTTTTTTTCTACAATTTTCTTTTCAATAATAATTTTTCAAACATTTTTTTCAAACTTTTTGTAAACATTTTGAAAACAAATGTGTAACGTTTTGCTTTTTAGGTGTTCAGACTATTTTAAAATGATTAAGAATTACATCAAATGTAAAATTTTCGGAACATTTACAATTTATCATAAAGATGGAGCTTAGAATTAAAAAAAAAATGAAGTGTCTGCGTGTACCGAAATTTCGGTACGAATGTGGATATTTCTACACAAAATTCCAGCCATTCGTACCCAAATTTCGGTCGTTTTGAAATAATAAACCCTAGTATATCCGACGGCCGGCCCAAATTGTGGCCGAGGTATGAGACCGACCGTCGCGATGCGTCGGGTGCATCATGATGACTTGTTGAAGCGAATATTATGCCGATGTTCGGGCCATCTCTTGTGCAGACTCGGGTCGACCGTACTTTCGCGGTCTTTTTGACAAAACTAACCAGAGTTTATCCGACGGCCTGCTCGTACTCGGGCCAAGGTTTGACCTACCGTCGGGTGCATCACGGTGACTTGTGGCTAACCGACTGCTGTATTCAGAGTCGTACCGACCAATCTGCCGCAGTTCATCCGATGGTCGGCCCAAAGTTGGGCCAGAATTGGGCCGACAGTCGGTTTTTCGCCCGCTGCCGATGTCAGTTGCCAACGTCGGTGGGACCATGGCAGCTTAAAAACACCTTAGTCGGAACAATTTTTACCTTCCTATAGTATAGAGTTTAAACTACAACCTTTACGGTAGTTTTTATTTAATGATTCAAATTTTCAAAAATTAAAAAAGTTTTCTATTGGTTCAATTTTGTTGACAATTCGTCTAGCTGGGTAAAAAATTAATTTTTGTTGTTGTTAAAAATTCTTCATTATGTTTAAGAATTTTATTCAACTATTATGTTGAAAATTCGCCTTCCTTAGTTGAATCCAATAGGTTGAAAATTGGGTATTTGTTGCAAATTTTTTATTGAATATTCAACAACTTAGCTAAGATTTAAACTTTGTGAAAATTAATTTTTGTTGTTGTTGAAAATTCTTCATTTTTGTTGAGAATTCAACTATTTTTTGGGGAATTTGTCTTTTTTAGGTGAATTTAACTGGTTGAAAAATCGTTTCTTGTTGAAAATTGTTTTTTTTTTAACTGAAAATTTAACGATCTAATTTTTTTCTTCTTCAAATTGCACTACTTGGTTAAAATTTAAACCTTGTTAAAAAGTCATTTTTTTATTGAAGATCCATCATTTCAGTTCAAAATTCAAACACTAATGGAAAATAATTTAAAGTTACTTTCTAAAACATAATATACACTATGGTATCATAATTGGGGAAAAAATTTCAATGATGAAAAAAAGCTAGTTTAAACATTTATTTTACCCCCTCTACATTCATACCTTCAGGTTACCCCGTGTTACGTATAGATTTGCATATTGAACTATTATTATAAATAAAACCGTAAGTCCCATCGGGTTACCTGAAGGTATGAACGTGGAGGGGGTTAAAACAATGTTTAAACCAACATTTTTTCATTATTGAAATTTTTTTTCCAATTATGATACCTTAGTGTACATTATGTTGTAGTAAGTAAGTTTAAATTATTTTCCATTATTGTTAAATAAATTCCCAAAAATTATAAACAATATAATTGTTCCAAAAATGACTTTTTTCAAAAAATTAAAAAAAAAACACCTGGAGATATTGCCGAGATGAATATCGGGGTATCTTCAGTTTTTCGATGGGACTTATGGTTTTATTTATAATAATAGCTCAATATTCAAATCTATATGATGTATGGTATAGCATCAAGGAGTGAACGTGGAGGGGGTAAAAACAATAGGTCATTTGTTAATTATTGTTGATTGAATGTTCTGGCAGATTAAATAACGATTTGGCCGTGTATTAGTGTATGTTTTGCTAATATTTTTGGCGTTAAACTAGAAAAATCTGGAAAAATGTTAATAACAACGTAATTGTTTAAATAATTTGTTCATTGAAAAAAATGAAGAAAACACCTTGAGATATGGTAGTGAGGAATCTCCCTATATGCTTAGAATTTCTTTGAGACTAATACTTTTGTTTATAATTAATGCACAATGTTGATTAACAATGCATTTGTTTATAAAATTACTTTTTTCAAAAAATAAAAAAAACGCCTAGAGATATGGGTGATACGAATCCAGGACTCTTTTTATTTTTTCGTTAGGAGTATTACTTTCGTTTTAATTCAAGGTACAAAATTCAAATCTATATGTATAGCTAACTTCTGGGTCGTGAAAGTTGATAGTTTTTATTTTCAAATTCAATTATTTGATTGAAAATAAACATGTTGCTGAAATATGTCTTTTTGGTTTCATAATTATACACATGAATTATAATAATATAGATTTAAGCAATGAAATACATTTTTTATCAATTTAAAAATTGTTTTAAAAGTATTACTGATTTTTTCTGATATCCGCTACTTCCGAATGAATTCGGTAGTTCTTCAAGTGAAAATTTTATCCGTCTGTCTTCTAAAAAATTTGTTGCAGTGGCTTGAAGATTCAACTATTTATTTAAAAATGTAACTGTCGTCGAAATTCAATCTTTTTTGTTTTAAAATTCAAGCTTTCTGTGATGCTTTGTGACGAAAAAGGGAAGAGATGGGAAAATAGTTTAAAATAACGTGACGTAGCTTATAAACTGCCCTTGACATGATACATATATCTCACTTACTCTCGCACTTATTATCAGGTGCTGGCAGCCTCGCTGGATGCCTCGCAGGATGCTTTGGCATTCGTGGAATTAATGAAGTTCACGGAATTCACGGAATACATGGAATTAATAGAATTCACTGAATTCATGGTATTGACGCAATTCATAGAATTCACGGTATTCACAAAATTCACGGGATTCATCAAATTCATGGAATTCACGGAATTCATCAAATTCATGGAATTCACGGAATTCATCAAATTCGCGGAATTCATGAAATTCAGGTCATTCGTGGAATTCACGGCATTCGTGGAATTAATGAAGTTCACGGAATTCACGGAATACATGGAATTAATAGAATTCACTGAATTCATGGTATTCACGCAATTCATAGAATTCACGGTATTCACAAAATTCACAGAATTAATCAAATTCATGGAATTCACAGAATTAATCAAATTCATGGAATTCACGGAATTCATCAAATTCATGGAATTCACGGAATTCATCAAATTCCTGGAATTCACGGAATTCATGACATTCAGGTCATTCGTGGAATTCACGGCATTCGTGGAATTAATGGAATTTACGGCATTCGTGGAATTCATGGAATTTACGGAATTCACGAAATTCACGGATTTAATAGAATTTAAAACATTCGCTGAATTCAAGAAATTCACGGAATTCATGGAATTCATGGAAATCACGGAATTCATGGAAATCACGGAATTCATGGAATTCACGGAATTCATGGAATTCACGAAATTCATGGAATTCAGGAAATTCAGGGAATTCATGGAATTTATGGAATTCATGGTATTTGTGGAATTCACGCAATTAAGGAAACAACGTAATTCAGGGAATTCTGGGAATCAATATAATTCACGAAATTGCTGGAATTCACAGAATTGAGGGAATTCATGGAATTCGCGGAATTCATGGAAATCACAGAATTCATGGTTTCCACGTAATTCATGAAAATCGCGGAATTCATAAAATTCAGGGCATTCGTGGAATTCACGGCATTCGTGGATATAATGGAATGCACGGAATTTACGGCATTCGCGGAATTCATGGAATGCACGGAATTTACGGCATTCGCGGAATTCATGGAATTTACGGAATTCACGGAATTAATAGAAATCAAGAAATTCGCTGAATTCAAGAAATTCACGGAATTCACGAAATTCATGGAATTCACAGAATTCATGGAATTCGCGGAATTCATGGAATTGGCGGAATTCATGAAAATCGCGGAAATCATGGAATTCACGACATGCATGAAATTCTGGGCATTCGTGGAAATAATGGAACGCACGGAATTTACGGCATTCGTGGAATTCATGGAATTTACGGAATTTACGAAATTCACGGAATTAATACAATTTAAAAAATTCGCTGAATTCAAGAAATTCACGGAATTCATGGAATTCATGGAATGCGCGGAATTCATGAAATTCACGGAATTCATGGAATTCACGAAATTCATGGAATTCACGGAATTCATGGGATTCATGGAATTCATGGTATTTCTGGAATTCACGCAATTAAGGAAATAACGTAATTCAGGGAATTCTGGGAATTAATATAATTCACGAAATTGCTGGAATTCACAGAATTGAGGGAATTCGTGGAATTCGCGGAATTCATGGAAATCACAGAATTCATGGTATTCACGTAATTCATGAAAATCGCGGAATTCATGAAATTCGCGGAATTCATAAAATTCAGGGCATTCGTGGAAATAATGGAATGCACGGAATTTATGGCATTCGTGGAATTCATGAAATTTACGGAATTCACGGAATTAATAGAATTCACGGAAATCACGGAATTCGCGGAATTCACGAAAGTCATGGAATTCACGAAATTCATGGAATTCACGGAATTCATGGAATTTATGGAATTCATGGTATTTGTGGAATTCACGCAATTCCGGAAACAACGTAATTCAGGGAATTAATATAATTCACGAAATTGCTGGAATTCACAGAATTGAGGGAATTCATGGAATTCGCGGAATTCATAGAAATCAAAGAATTCATGGAAATCACAGAATTCCTGGTATTCAGGTAATTCATGAAAATCGCGGAATTCATAAAATTCAGGGCATTCGTGGAATTCACGGCATTCGTGGAAATAATGGAATTAAGTGCTTCACAGATTTCACCATTTCTTCGGACACTATTCCAACATCTTTAATGTCAATACAAAATTGCTTGGTTTCAGCAGCTCCAGTAAGATTTTGAAAACTCCTTTCTTTGATCATCCGCATAATTTTTAAAAATAAATGTTTGATTATTCATAAAAAAAGGACCTAATAATTATGAAAAATGTTTTTTGTTTTCAACTTTGGTCTTGAAAGATAATGATTTCTAAATAAAAAATCCTTGATTATACAAGATGTATGCATTTCCCCATAATAGCATGGCCGCTTTAGATCTTTCTACCTTTTTGAAATTGTTTTCAGACAAACTTATGTTCACACGAAATAAGATATAGAGTTGAAAAATATGTAATATTAAATGAAAGGCACTAAGAAAGGTCTAGCTGGTGACGAATTTGTGTAAATTCGCAAAATTGGAAATATTTATGGAAATTATAAACACTTAGGACCAGATAAACCATCATTATTGAATTTCATTTTATTTTCAAAACTTTGAACTTGATATCTTATTTAGTGTGGACATAAACTTGAAGTAGAAGAAAATATCGGTAAGGCAGGAATCGGAGAGGTATTCCATAGCCTAAACAATTTTTTTGGGTTGGAATGGTATTTAAAAAAAATAAATTTTAGAATAAAAAGTAGTACTTAGATGTTTTAAATATAGAAATAACTGTTTACGGCATGTGACACTCTCTAATAATCTATTTTTAACACCTTTCAATCTCAAAATGTCTTCGTATTTACATTTTTAATTTTATTTCAAATCGTAACTTTTTAAATAGCTAAACTTGATTCACACGTGCAATCGCGCGGATGGTCAGTTGACCACCCACGTTTTTTCATGATTATCATGCTGTTTTCTTTACTTTTTGTGAATTATTTACTGCCATAAAAGCAAAGAAACTCTGATACAACTCGGCAAACACCTTCTTTATCAAAATTCTTTATTTAAACAACATATAGTCATTAAAATAATATAGATTCTAGCTTGAAAAATAATTTTGTTTTCAACTATTTTTCGTCAAAAATATAAATTTGTTCAATTAAACTAGAAAAAAACTAGAATATACTCAAGTATGATTGACACTTCAAAAAATGCCTCTTGAAAAAAAGTACATAACTTGACACTTGTAACTTGAAACTACAATATAATCAACTTACGAGTAGGTGACACAAAAAAAAAGAAAAAAAGGAACTTTTGGCCGTAAACAGCGGAAATTGCCGAAAATATCGGTCGTAAGTGTAACTAAAGAATACATGCCCCTCCCATCGCACCCAAAGCTCACTGGTGAGCGACACATTCGAAATTTCAAAAAGGCGGTCACTTGACCGCCAACGCGAACGGATGAAGGTTAAAGTAACAAGAAACATTTTTTCGCATTTTCCGCTAAATAATAATGACATTATTTCAATTTCGCCGTAAAATGTTTCGCCCTAAATTAGATACTTGGAATGGCGACGCCAGCTGGCAAGATGTACGCATGCCGAGGGCCAAGCAATATTATCAGTTGCATGAAACGAAACTTAGTTTTTTTAACAACTTGAAAAAATGAGGTTTCAGCATCGATGATTTTGATTCGTAACAGCTTTTTGATTTACTTAAAGAACTTTTCAAAAATAAAACATAATACACTGGAATCTGCAATTAGAAACCTGGGATTCACTATATTGCGAGAATTAATGCCTCGGCGCTTTCGTAATGAGATGAGCCACGGGGGCTGAACAGAGGATGTGCTCCGTCAAGCCTGACAAACGGCTCGAGGGCCGCACTCTCAGCGCGTTGGTTGCATCAGGTTGCGTAATGCATCCAAATCCAACAGACATTATTTATCCAGGTCCCAGTGTATTCAAATAAACTTATTGAAAAAAAATTTTTTTTCTATGTTATTCAAAAAATAAAGTTTGGTATATTCCAATAGTATTAATACAAAAGAAAGGGAGATAAAAGATAAAAACAACTGCAATAATTACAAAGTTATCAGCTTACTAACTACCGTAAGTAAAATATACTCAAAAATACTTATTCGTAGGGTAATGGAAATTACAGAAGAAATATATATATATATATATATATATATATACATATATGCAAATTTTGCGTACATACTCATGTATCAATGCATTAAAGAAAGTTTCCTAAATAATTTTAAATAAATAATTAAAACAAAATACTTTAAATTTCAATGCCAAGTAAATGAAGAATAAATTTAAATTATGTCTTTATTTGTCTATAAAATTTAGAGCATGATAAGGTATTTTGTTATTTTAAATAATTTAAGGTTAAATGTTAATTTAGTGTTAATTTAATAGTGAATGTTGTGTAATCGTCGTACTTTACAGACTTCAAAAATTCATTGGGTTTTTTGTTTATGGAAGGGTACCGAATTAGTCGTGCAATTCCTTTTTCTATTAAATATTATCATATTCTTTTAAATAAACTGTTAGTGTAAAATAAAATTTCCTAATAACATTCAAACTTTCTTTATTTCTCCTCATATGTAGGAGAACAAATAATCATAGAAAAATTCGTGTAAATATGAGAGTTGTTACAAAAATGTTCGTAATTCCAAAGAAAAATTATATTAAAAAATGTTTTAAACAATTCTTTTTCTTGAAACCCCATTTAAAGAATTCAATTTTATATCACTTTCATTGTCCCCATTTTTAATTATAATAATTGCCTTATTGAATTTCTTCACATATAAATAATAACAAGCAATAAATCATTTACAAAAATTACTCATAAATCTAAATTCATAATAATTAAATATAAATTGTATTTTATTTAATGAAAAAACGCTATTTACATTTAGGAAATATAACCTATACGATACACAGTACTTAACTTAATGTTTAAGTGTCATATTCATTGAAACGTTATTCAAAATAACTTAGCACACTAATATTATTTTTTAAATATTACCTAATAAATGCAACAGAATTTCAATGTAATTTTTCAATTTGTAAAGTGTAATTTTCAAATTCCCCTCGAAACTCGCGCGAAACTGTCAAAAGTGTCATCAGCTATGCTCAGCTTTTTGGCATTTTTATTATTTTGAGAATAACGAGAACATTTAGAACCAAAAAACTTGTTGTCAAAGTTTAGCATAGGGTATTTCCTAACAACTAAACCACTTTTCTCCATAAAAGAAACTTTTCTGATGGATATATTTGGGTCTGACCGCGTTTTACTAACTTTTACCGTCATGACCGGACATTACCGGTCAGGTCAGGTATTACCACAGTCAGACCGAGCAGTGCCCATCACTAATGTCATATCATGAAACCCGCAAAGTGCCTACATTGTGAACTTATTAATTCAAAAAGGTTCGGGAGAAGCGGGAAGGAGAGGGGAGTAGTTCAAGGTTTTGTTTGAATTAACCAAAAAATATATATTTGAAACATTTTATTGTATAGCTATATAGTTACATGTTCCCCGTGACAAAATACAGGATGCGGAGGAGAAACAATCAGATAAATTCATATTCATTCTACTTCTTAACATCAATTCTATGTATTTTATATGAACTATTTGAATAGCGAGTAAATTAAGTATCAGTATAATTATTAATAAGTATAAGTAAAATTATAATAAGTATTAGTCGAAACGTAAAATGTTTTCTTTTCAAGTTTCGGAATTTTCAGATACAATGTATCAAAAAATAATATGAGGAAAATCCATTAAAAAAGAATTGCTGAAATGAAATAATTGGATGAAATGATTTTGTTTCATGTGCTAGAGCTGTTGGACTCAAGCGGTAACCTCAAAACTCGATCACCTCATTTTACTGAATAAATACTACAATTTGATATTTTTCAGATACCAAGCAGTACACCCTTTCAGAATACACTGAGAATCCCATTTAAGTCGCTCCCATTCATGCGTACCGAGAATTGTACCCGCAGCGCACAGTGGGCTGGATCGGGAATTTACTTTTCAAAATCACCTACAGCCTACAATTTTCAACCGATTTTCAATTCGTTTGCTTAGAAGTGATCAGAAATTGTGACACAAGAGCGTCTATGGATTTGATTTCTCAATTTTTGTTATTTTCTATTTTTTATATAAATAAACAAGGAGCGAATATGAGACATTTTTTAATTATTATTTTTTATCTTCAAATTAAGCTCCTTGAGTGCCTGGAGGTGCATCCAAAAATAGTGAGATGCATAAAAGAGCTTATGCTCTTGAGGCGGACAAAATTTGTCATAACATCTGACAAAAGACAAAACCGCTGCCATTTTTTCATTTTTGTACTTTTTTTTTTAATTTTTTAACGGATTTCGAAAGAGGAAGAGACCATTTTTTTAACATCCGCCTTTTCAATTTTTAAAATTGAAACACTCATAACTTTGTAAAAAAAAAGTTTCGGCAAATCGCTACGATACGTGTCGTCTTATTGCCTTTTAAAAACAACATACTTGAGTATGTCTTGCAGTAAATAATATATTTCAGACAAGTGAGTGTCCCAATTTCAGTCTCAGACACTTGCAATCAGCAAACGTTGGTATACTTTTAGTATAAGAGTTTTGTCAGTAAGTAGATAAAAATCGCGAAATTAAAAAAAAAGAACGATAACTAGGTAAAGCCCAATTTTGTTGAAAATAATTTTTTTTGTAGTTTCAAGTACTTTAAGTTTTGGCTTATTGATAAGTGTTAGAAATGTGTAAGGAAACAAATTTCATTCTGCCAAAAAGCGTGGTTAAAGTTAAGGTGGATTTTGTGAAATGGTTATGACAACTGGGTAAACTATAAAGATAATTTTTTTCTCCATCTTACTAAGAGAAATGATATGAGGATTAAATTTATGTTTGATGATTCGAGTGATGTTTTTTATACTAAAAGGTCATTTTCAAAGATTTTGAAGTATTTCCTATATTTAAAAATGAATAATACGCTTTCAAATAATTGAGAATCACAACTAGGTAAAGCCCATTTCTTTTGTCCTCCACACTACTATAAAAATTAAAAAAGTATATTTTCAAATCTTGAAATTATAGCCCATAAGAACCACTTGCTTCTATACTTTTCTTAGAATTTTTCATTTTGACTCCTATGTTATTTTCAAACTGCACATTGCGAATTTTTTTTAATTTCGTAATTTTTTTTTGGTTGATGAACAGTCATCAACAGTCATTTGATGTCATGTACCTGCGGGGAAGGTTCATTTTGTGGTGGACTCATACTCCTGTAACTATCTCTTGCTTCACATGCATATTAATGAATTCGCCATGATTACCATGAATTTCCAGGAACTTTGCAATAATTTTTATAATTTTTCTGGTTACTTCACAGAAATGTTCAGTAAATTTCAACATATTTTTGTAAGTTTCAGGTAATGTTAAAAAAATTCAATTTCCTAACTTAGAAACTAAGTCTCTAGCTTATTCTCAAAGTTTCCAGCGCAAGACAAAGTTTTTATGAAAATACCGCCAGGCCAAATTTTTTTCAGTACTACCCTACTGCCTATAACTTAATGTCTCTGTTTAGTAACTTAAGAAAAAAGTAAATTTTTTTATTAACATCATATTAAAAAACATACCTACTTCGTATATTCCGTTCCATTCTGTCTACAACATTTTATTTTTTCAAGCCAACCGTCAGTATAACCTATTATGTATCGAGCGCGAGGCACTAGTGTCGCAATGAGAATGTAATCGTCCAAGCCGTAGGTGCTTTGAGAACGTTTTTTGAATACAAATTGAAAAACAATTTCAGTTCTAACTTATGACTGTAGTTCACTGAGTTTAAATCACAGTTTTCGATTTGAGTTACAGTATTTATGATATTTGAGGCACCTAGAGCAAGAGTCAAAAAATTATCAATGTCCAGGAAAAGTACGATCGAAAAACAGTTGGAGCAAGAAAAAGACAAGTTTCGTTCCGCTGTAAAAACTTACAGATTGAAGTTTGAGGAAAAGAGCAACAACGGAGTCGCTCTTTCCTCGGACTTAATTGCGTTCGTCTCGGCCCTATCCGACCGCGTGCAAAAGCGCTGGCTAAAGTTTGATACCAGCCGTGAATTAATTCGCTGGCGGCGCTGCTGCGCTTCTTGCTGACAGATATATTAGGCTATATGAAATATTCAAATAAAAAATTAAGTATTAATGAAAAAAAGAAGCTTAAGTGATTTATAATGCGCGTAAAAGAAATTAATTATTTTAAAGAAGGCTTTTGTGCATTAATATGGCCGGATCTCTCCAAAAGTGCTGTTAGCAAAAAATAGCTATTTCAGTTTTTGAGGCGGTAGCGGGGAAAAACTGGAGGATGAGAACGGTCCGTTTAGGGTGCAATCGACTTATTATTGTTAGTAGACACTCTTAATAATATAACCAGACTTTTATACCCAAAAACGACTTAGGCCAAAAACCGCCCACATCAACCCTCCTCCTTTATAACATTAAGAAAATACCATGAATGTAAACGTTTGAGAGAGAACAATTGTTTAGATTTCCCTTTAAAAACTAATAGGTACTCAAGAATATCCAGACAGTGTACGATTATAATTGTTCAAATAATTGAAAATTAGTTAAAATATCAATGGAAATTTATAATTTACTGATTAATGATGATTATTCACGCAACAAATTTTTAAGTGATAAGAAACCACAATATTTCGTGGAACTCTCATTTGTCACTAATAAGGTATTTTCTGGGGCTCTAATAAATTCATTTACCTTTAAAACTTTAGTTTTAAAATTAAGTAAAATACTTAGGAGGATTAATTCAAATGAAAATAACGCAAATACAATTCTCGTAATATATTTCATTTTCAACAAATATTACATAATCCAAATAGTTTGTATTATAAACGTTTCAATTAAAATTATATTTAAATTATATGGCTTTTTATATTTATGTTTATTAATTTTAAATATATATTTTATTTCGCTATATTTACTATACTCCATACTATCGTTTGTTAGATCCACTAGATTCGGAAGGACTTCCAACATTATAGTTTTGTTGGCAATTTTGAGGATTTTGAGTGTTTCGTTGAACATCAGATCTAACTATATTATTATTGTTTTGAACATTATTGTTTTGAGCATTATTGTTTTGAGCATTATTGTTTTGATTCTGAGGGTTTCTTTGATCTTTGGGCCTGATTATAACAGACTCACGGACTACTGAACCATGAGCCTCACCGTGAAATGTAACTCTAGGAGCGACACCTGAATCATGATAATGGCGTTCTGCCATTCTTCCATTCTCATCTCGTTCGAATGTAGGTGTTCTGCGTGGCACAGTCTTCAAACTTGAAGTTTGTTTTTCTCTACCACCCAAACTTAAAGATAGTTCTGTAAACAGAGAAAAGAGATTTATTAATGTAAAATGTTAAAAATGTGTCAAAAAGATTATTTACTCCTGAATTGTGAATGATATTTAAGAAATGATTATGTATCTGTATTGCAGATACAATGTACATGTGTAGTAGGGTGGTTAAAAAAAAGGCAATGTTCGAAATTTGTTGGGGAGCATATCTCATTGTGGTAGATTCCCAAAAAAAGTGAATATATCGATCGATGCGTCTCGAAGATGCGAACAAATATACTAGATATAGTATTGTTGTATTTTGAATATTCAAAAAGTTTTTCTCATGTAAACAGATATAATATATATGAGTTTTTATTTTGACCCCCCCCTCCCCCTTCCAGCAAACCCAAGAAACCATCTTCTAAACGAGGATCAAGTATTTTACTATTTTGCGGTATATTAGTCGTAAACATTACTTTTGTGTAGTTTGTTTCAACAGATCATTTTTAGTGGTCCGAATAGAAAGTTTAATGTATTTGTTATTAATTATTAATTGTTTAACAACCTTTTTTAAGTTAAACAATACTTTCTCACATTTTATCCCAAATTATCGGTACCCTCACATCGAGATAAACTAATGGTTTAAACAACCTTTTCATTGTTTGAACTTTTTTTGTAGAAATTACACATTTTTTAAGAGCCGTGACATTATCAAAGAGGTACTTACAGATGCTAGACGAGTTATTATTTGAAAAGTATAATTTAAAGATTTAGTAGATCAGTAAAACAGATTCTAGCTTTCTCAAATGCTTAAAAAAAATCCAATTCAATTCTTCCGAATGTTTTAACTTATTAAATAAAACTGTTATCGATTCTGCAATGTGTAATAGCGGAATTGTTACAATTTTTACAATTTTCTCTATTTTCAGACCATTTTTACTCTGTACACTTTCAAATTTACCGCCATGTCTGACGCCTTCTGCGCCTGGCGTCGGCGTAGACACTTGCAAAACTTGAGGAAAACTTGCATCGTAGGTTTGAGGGAAGCTTGCAAGACAAGCTTGAGCGAAACTTGCATCGCAATATTTAGGCAAGCTTGCCGTAAACTCTTGTGCTATCTGGGGAGTCACTTGAATGCACATGAAGTCACTGAAATCACTTGAAGTCAGTGTACATTCGATCGGTCGAGTTGTGAACCCTTCCTAATATGTGACCGTCCGCGAAGAAAGGGACCTGATGCGGAAAAAATCGATTTTAATTTTCTCACACCAATCGATAGTTTCTGAGTTACTCTTTCATTTCCAATAATCAGAAATCGTTTAAGTTAATTACTTTTCTTGTTATTAAGCTACAAACATAGCCATGATAAGCGTACGCGGAAACCGAACGAGAGGACTACAAAAGCCAGCCCCACCACCTACCACACAGCTGTACGCGACGGGTCCGTGACCTCCACTGGCTCGTGCCTAAAAGTGTAGTGGTAAGTGGAGGGGGTGATTTTCTTAGACGCATCCCCACTACTCAAATGCTGGCGTTCGGACTCTGCTACGATCGCCCGTCCTGTAAAATTCAGCTTTGACGCATTAGGTCCCTTTCTTCGCGGACGGTTACATATACATTCAATGTTATAAAGTTGATCATAGTATAGGAACGTTCGCGTTTTGGACTTATGAATTTTAATCAAGTGTGAAGCGCGAGACGCATGATCAAAATGTGTCCGTAAAATCTTAACAAAAGAAAATTCACAATCATCAAATTACCCTTGTCGAAGTGTTGACCTTTAATTTTAAAAAGTCTCTGCACGAATGTGGGGCAGGTACTAAGACAAGTGCGCAGTGCGAGATAAATACATTGGGAATCCCATTTAAGTCTCGTTTCGGGGATGGTCCTAAATGGCCTTCACTTAAATCCAACGCAACATTGGATCGCTCTGAACATGAACATTTTGGACAGTATGAGCCATTTTTGTGATTATAGTTCACTGAAAGATTTTCTCATCCGCGATCGGATTGTGATCGGAACTGCTGACCGGAAAGTATCCGCCCGCTTGCAGTTGACGGCAGATCTCACGATCGATCAAGATGTGAACATCGCGCGCCAAGCTGAAACTCAGGCAAGGGAGAGCAAAGCCATTCACTAGGATGACTCTACTGCCCTATAAAATCGTGTAGATTCTGAAAACCCTACGACGCACTTCATTGGGACCGTGCTTGTTGAAGTGTGTCAGGTCGTGCAATCGGCGAAGGTTCAGGAAATTTCGTAGAAGGCTATGCAGGAAATGAGCATTTTCTAGGTTCAATAGGTTCAAATAATGTATCCAACGACTCAGATTACGATTTTTATTTAAAAATGAAAGAATTTGATACCGAAAGATGTTTTTACAAAGACACGGGCGCAGACGTTACGTTTATTCCGCTAAATTTTGTACCTGATACATACAAGAAAAAGATTGATAGAACTGGCGAAATAATTTTCCGCGATCCAGTTGGCAGAAGACTGCCAGTCGTAGGTTGTTTAAACTTAAAGCTAATGTCAGACAGTAGTGCTGTACATGTAAAGGTTTTTGCTGTACGAAATTTAGTCAAATGTTTGTTAGGAAACACGAAATAAAAAAATATGTCCGCGGCGCAAACACATTCTCATTGCACGCTGAGCACGCGGCTGGCAAGCTTGAGCGCGCCTATGGCGCGCGACTGTTGGTTCTCACGCTTCGCGCTCGAGAATATATTCATCATTGTATTTTCCACACATTTATGCATAGGCCTTTTAAGATTAAAAAAAATGTGAACTTTTCTACATTATGTTCAACACAATCATATGTAATGTATATTGTATTTATTTATGTACCTCGATCTGGTAATGCTTATTCAGATATTGCAAAATAACGTACAATTTTTATTTTTCATGATGACTTTGATATTTTCTCTTTACTTTGCACTAATTTTTATTTTCATCCCTACGGCCTTGACGATTACATTGTCATTGCGTTACTTGCGCTTCGCGCTCAACAGATAGGTTATACAGACGATTGCTTTTGAAAAATAAAACCATGTAAACAAAATGAAACGGAAAATTTTGTTAGCATTGCTCACCAAAATAAATTTAAGACTGTGTCTAGTCATCTCGAAAAACCAGGGTAGTTGGAAAAGGGTATGAAATAGTCACCACGAAAATTCGGTATGACTAGAGAAGCTCATGAAAAATATTTGACTACTTGTCCCGAATTTCGGGACGACGAGACAAATAGTAAATTTCAACCTCAATCTGAATAAGAAATTGCTACATTTTTTGTACATCAGGTTATTTTTCACTGAATTGCCAAAAGCATAATATTTTAAGTTTATTGCGAAATTTGCGAAGTACACTGTAAAGAAGTTTGTACCGCAATGCTCTAGAACGAATGGATTGCTAGGAAGGAAATTTTTTGGGCCTTTTCTTCGAAATAACTATAAATAACGTAAAACTTTGACCTTTTTCGAAAATTTATTAACCTCACTAAAAAGTACACTTTTTTCCACAAATTCCCTGAATAGGCAGTGTTGAATAGAAGGAATTTTTTATTTACAAATCTTCTTAAAAGAAGAAAACATTTGAGTAAATCATGTTCCTTCAGAAATTTCGCAAATTCGTTTAAGGATGCATTTTTCATCAAAATTTTTTTTTTTAAATTCAGTTCATTATGTCCGTTTTTAAAAATTTTCTCTAGTCAAAAAAATGAACTTTCTTCTCTACTAAGCCTTCTGTCAAAGCGAGAAAATAGAAGTAAATTGTCTCCATCTTCGAAAATTTCGCAAAGCCCATTAAATAACTTTTTGCTTAATAAATTCTTTTGAAAAAGTACATTTTCCTTCAACCAATCTCTTGACAATTTTATAAAAGTTACCTAAATTATATCCCTCTTCAACAATTTTTCATAGCTCAATAAAAATTCTTTTTTCAAAAGTTCTCTTGAAAAATTAAGTAAATTATGTTGCTTTTCAAAAATTTCGTAAATTCCAATAAAACTGTTGAAAAAGCGAGAAACTAGGAGTAAATTATGTCGATTTTCAAAGATTTTGCAAAATACAATGAACGTAATTTTTTTCTAAATTCTCTTGAAAAATCGAAAAAAATGGAGTAAATCATGACTTTCTCAAACAATTTCGCAAACTCCAATGAAAGAAAATATTCATCCACCAATCCTCTTTAAAAGCTAAGAAAAGTTTAGTAGATCGTGTTCATCATCGAAAATTTTGCCAAAGTTCAATGAAAGTTCGCTCAAACGTGGGCGAATACTGTCAGTGGGGCCATTAGCCATTCTACCAATATATATGTTCTCATCAACTCATTCTACTCTCCTATCATTTAAGACAATGTTGCATATTGTTTCCTCACTCTTTCCTTGAAACACCATAATTTTTGTTTTATTTACGTTAGTTTTAAGGCCCATGATCTTCATGCTTCTATTCAGTTTTTTCAACATTCTTGCCAAGTTTCCGATTGATTCTGCCATAACAACCTCATATAATATAATAAATAGCCATAAGGGTATGACGCATTCTTGTCTAACACCTTGCATAATGTCGAACCGGTCACTCTGTTTTCACTTAACCCTTACACTTGCTTTGCTACCAGTATATATTGTTTTTATTGCTTGGAGGAGCCATCCATTGACTCCGTTCTTTTTTAGGACTTCCCAAAGTTCACTCCTATCCACCTTGTCGAATGCTTTTTCTAGGTCAAAGAAAGCACAGAAAACTTTTTTTTCTACTCTGTTTTTCCTGTGATCTTTCTGAAGCTAAATATTTGATCCGTATATGATCTTCCTGGCATAAATCCTCCTTGGACTTCAATATATTATAATATAATAAATAAAAACTTATAAAAATATGTTTTTATAATATATAATTTAAGCTCATCCTTGGTGCTGGTAAGAAAGTTTTCATCTTTTTCATAACAGAACGAAATGCACCTAGCCGCAAGCATTGCCCGCTAGCAGACGCTTCTGCCGCTACAAAATACAATGGCAATAGACCCTAAACGGTGTTGCAGGTTTTAGGCGCAAAAGAAATACCCTCTTTTCCATCACAAAAATAAAAATTAACAAAAAGAACATTTTCCGGAAAAAGTTCTCTGTCGAAGCCAGTATAATTGCCTTTAGATTACGTGGTGAATGAACGTGTTATTTAAATAAGTAACACGAGAATTCTAGATCAATCTAAAATATCTATATCTTAAACCTATATACCCATCCACACATCACTACTCTCCAACCGAGCAATTCATTCTGGAAAATTCGGAGAAGAATTCAATTCACTTGAAAGAAATTTACAGGATTTTATCGAAATGTGAGAAAATGCAACTGAACTAAAGGCAATTCCACTGAATTTAAAGGTATTCAAAGAAATTCGAAGGAATTATAATTGAAAGGAATTCAGTGTATTTAATGGAATTCAAATATATTTGAGAAAATTCGATATAAATTTTGAGGAGAATTCAAAATATTAAAATTAATTCAAGCGAATTTATCGGAATTTAAGGCAGTTTATCTGAATAAATGGAAATTCGACTGAATTGAACGATATAAAATGAGATGAAAAGGAACTGAAATAATCTCAAGCTAATTAAATCTAAATTCTATGAAATTCCCATGAGAAGTTATTTTTCTTAAAAGGACCCTGGATACTAATGGGCCCAAGTAGAGAGCCACACATAAGAATTTTGTGAGGCTCTTCACGTTGGGTGATCGCTAGAGAGATTGATCAGCAACCTGGGTCGGAGCAGTGTTGCGGAATGAACGTGTTCTTTAAATAAATAACACGAGAATTCTAGATCAATCTAAAATATCTATACCTTAAAACTATATACCTATCTACCCTTCACCTGTATACCCATCCACACATCACTACTTTCCAACCCTGCAATTCACGCCTACTCCTAAAGGGAAACGGCTTAATGATATAATAATAATGAAAAGTAAAAGACTGCAAATTGGATACGAAGTTTTCAGTCAAGAACAGGTACTGATATTAAAAAATTAAATACTTTTATGCGAATTTTTTCGAAAAAGAGAAATTACTTTTTATTGCGAAATTACTCCAGCTACTTGCAATAATTTCTTCTTTTCTGCTTCTAGATAAACACTAGTACTAATCTGTCAGACCTCATGCACACACAGGTTTCTAATCATTTAGAAAAATCTCAGTTTATAACATTATTATCACAATCCAATCCATTGAGTACCAAAAACGTTTCAAACGAGTTTATCCCTCCACTGATTGACTCTTTAAAAGAGAAATCAAGTTCTGTTCCTCAAGAAACACAGCCTGCTACTGTAGATAATAATGAACTATCGACTTATACAAATAATACAATTTCATCACAAAATGCGCTAACTGATGTAACAGTGACTGACATTACTGTCAGTTTTCTTTGAAATTTTCTTCTTCATCATAGAAGTAATTATATAATCTGAATTGAAAATTTAATCTAAAACCACTCGGCTATAAAGTATGTTAGTATCATCTTAAAAATGCAAGAGAATCAGGAAATATTTATTTCATGATATTATAGGGCCTGAGAACATACCTTTCAGCAGATTTGGATGGATTAGCTATACTCAATTCTTATCAAAAGTATGAAGTATTAGTTCCTCGTGTTAGAGAAAGTCTTGTTCACAAAATAATAAAGAGTAAGGAAGATATTCTTTTCAGTACTCGTCAAACAGAAGAGACAGGGTTGCAGTTTACGTGAGATTTTTATTTGCCATGAAATAATAATGGATCTTGGGATTTATATTGAAATTGCAATTTCAATATACTATGTATATGCAGGCGTATTGATTATTTCTCAAAATTTAAGAAACTTCGTTTCAAGTAGTTTTACTCATTGGCTTTGTTTAGGAATATAAAGTAAAAATGAGCAAAATTTGTAAATTATAGGTATTTATAAATTGGCGAACCTGAAAATTTTGCATAGCGATAAATATTACAAATTTGTAATTTGCAAAAGTTCTAAAAATTCTGTTGCTGAAATTTTGTTTTGCGTTAGCAAAGCTAATATTTTAGGTTAGGATTAATAATAAGTCACTTTAAAGAAAGGCGTACTCCAAATTTCATAACGTTTTAGCAAGGACCCATATTTTCATTGTTAACAAAATTTTTTTAAATAGAATAAGCCCGCAAAGATTTGAAGACGTTACTTCCGATATAATATCGCTTTTTCCCTCTGAGACACGTGGAACTTTGAAACTTCCTTCAAACCATTAAAATCAATCGAGAATTCCCTCGAATTCAAAAAGAATGACAATTTCAAGTTCAAATCAATATAAATTTATTAGAAAAATGTTCGATCCTTAATATAAAATTCAGTGAAAACCATTAAATTAATCCGTGGAACCTGTCAAAAAGTCCTACAAACGCCTTGATTTTTGTAAGTGGAAAAAAAGCTTTGAAACTTCCTTCAAACCATTAAAATGAATCGCGAATTCCCTCGGATTCAAAAAGAATAACCATTTCAAATTCAAATCTATATAAAAATGTTCGAACATTATTACAAAATTTAGTGAAAACCATTAAATTAATCCCTGGAATATGTCAAAAAGTCCTACAAACGCCTTGATTTTTCTAAGCGGAAAAAAAGCGTTGAAACTTCCTTCAAACCATTAAAATCAATCGAGAATTCCCTCGAATTCAAAAAGAATGACAATGCCAAATTCAAATCTATATAAAAATGTTCGAAAATTATCACAAAATTTAGTGAAAACCATTAAATTAATCCGTGGAACCTGTCAAAAAGTCCTACAAACGCCTTGATTGTTCTAAACGGAAAAAGAAGCTTTGAAACTTCCTTCAAACCATTAAAATCAATCGCTAATTCAAAAAGAATAACAATTCCAAATTCAAATCTATTTAAAAATGTTCGAACATTATTACAAAATTTAGTGAAAACCATTAAATTAATCCCTGGAGCCTGTCAAAAAGTCCTACAAACGCCATGATTTTTATAAGCGGAAAAAAATGTTCAAAACTTCCTTCAAACCATTAAAATCAATCGAATATTCCCTTGTATTCAAAAAGAATGACAATTTCAACTTCAACTCAATATAAATCGATAGAAAAATATACAAACATAATTATGAAATTCAGTGAAAACCACTAAACTAATCCCTGGTACATGTCAAAAAGTCCTACAAACGCCATGATTTTTATAAGCGGAAAAAAAGGTTTGAAACTTCCTTCAAACCATTAAAATTAATCGAGTATTCCCTTGTATTCAAAAAGAATGACAATTTCAACTTCAACTCAATATAAACCGATAGAAAAATATACAAACATAATTATGAAATTCAGTGAAAACCACTAAACTAATCCTAGATCCTGTCAAAAAGTCCTACAAACGCAATTATTTTTATAAGCGGAAAAAAAATCTTTCAAACTTCCTTCAAGCCATTAAAATCAATAGAAAATTCCCTCGAATTCAAAAAGAATAACAATTTCAGATTCAACTCAATATAAATCTATATAAAAATGTTCCAACATTATTACAAAATTTAGTGAAAACCATTAAATTAATCCCTGGAACATGTCAAAAAGTCCTACAAGCGCCATGATTTTTATAAGCGAAAAAAAGGTTTGAAACTTCCTTCAAACCATTAAAATCAATCGAGAATTCCCTGGAATTAAAAAAGAATAACAATTTTAATTTCAAATCACTATCAATTGATCAGAAAAATATTCAAACATTATTATAAAGTTAAGTGAAAACCATTAAATTAATCCCTGAAACCTGTCAAAAAGTCCTAAAAATGCCATGATTTTTATAAGGGGGAAGAAGAAGCTTTGAAACTTCCTCCAAACCATCAAAATAGTTCCAGATATCCCTCGAATTCAAAAAGGATAACAATTTCAAATTCAAATCACTATAAATTGATTAAAAAATATTCAAAAATTATTATAAAGTTCAGTGAAAACCATTAAATTAATTCCTGAAACATGTCGAAAAGTCCTAAAATGCCATGATTTTTATAAGAGGAAAAAAGAAGCTTTCAAACTTCCTTCAGACCATTAAAATAAATCGAGAAATCCCTCGAATTAAAAAAGAATAACAATTTTAAATTTAGATCACTATAAATTGATGAGAACAATATTGAAACATTATTATAAATTCAGTGAAACTCATTAAACTTATCTCTAGAATCTGTCAAAAAGTTATAACAATGCCATCATTTTTATAAGCGGAAAAAAAAGCTTTGAAACTTCCTTCAAACCATCAAAATCAATCGAGAATTCCCTCGAATTCAAAAAGAATAACAATTTACAGTGTGGATTGAGTCTCTGATTTCTGGGATCTTAGAAAATACCCCCTCCGATTTTAAGCTTCAACCCTCAACGTTAAAAATCAAACCCTTTTGTATCACGTAGATATGACTCTGTTAAGAAATAATCGCTTTTTGAATTTTACAGTGTGGATTGAGTCTGATTTCTGGGACCTTAGAAAATACCCCCTCCGATTTTAAGTTTCAACCCTCAACGTTAAGAATCAACGCCTTTTGTATCACGTAGATATGAATCTGTCAAGAAATAATCATTTTGAGGTTGATACAGTCTGGTTACAGTCTCTGATTTTTGAAATCGTCGAAATTACCGACTTCGATTTTGGGCTTCAACTGTCAACGTTGAAAATCAACCCCTTGATACCGCGTAGATAGGACTTTTTCAAAAAATAATCATTTCGAGAATTTTACAGTCTGGTTTGATCCTCTGATTTTTCGCCTCATCGAATATATTAACTCCTCTTTTTCGGCTCCAACCCTTAACGTTACATATCAATCGCTTTGTACCACGTGTATATGACGTTGAAAAAGCCCCAAAAACAGCAAAATAGCGGTTTTTTTTGTAAAAGTCATGATAAAGACGGTGTTTTTTGGAAAGGTTCCTGTACAAATTATTTTTATTCGATGTGTCACACGTTTTAAAGTATATTCTAACTAACCTGGCTTTTTTTAAACAAATTGCTATTTGTTGGCACATTTTTTTTACCTTAAATAGTGAAAAGTTATTACTCTCTGAAGTTAATGACACATTTAACAAATTTTGAGAGTATTATATTTTTTTAACGATATTTGATAATTATTTAAATAATTTTAATTTGATCAAACAATTTTTGCGCTTCGTAAATCTTGAAATTTAATGCTTTTTGCGAAGTCAATAACGCAGTTTATGAATACTGAGAGTGATAATTTGTGTGAAAGATATTTTTTAAAATTTTGCATACAACTTCAATTTGTTTAAACAATGTTTTTTCTTTGTCAATATTAAAATATAACTATTTCTGGGAATTAACAGTGCATCTAATAAACGTTAAGAACGATATTTAATGTGAAAGACAGTTATGCAATGATTTATGCAATTGATAATGATTCACTTAAGCCTTTGGATAAGAGAGGTGGCGACAAATCTTGTTTTTTAAACTCTTACGCTGTGTCGCTTCCTATTCAGTATTTTTTTATTTCGGAACTTACACCCTAATTGTTTGAATGTTCATCATTTCTTCAAACTAGAATTTTCTCCATCTTTCCGATGAAAAGAAGCAAGTGATATTGATTTTTGAAATGATTGCAAAACTGTCTTTTACGAAAAATATCACTCTTAATATTCCTTACCTGGGAAAATTGTTTGAGCAAATGAAAATTGTTCAAACAGTTACCATATATCCGAAACAAAAAAAGATACTTTCAATATTCGTTAATTGTGTCCTAATTCCCGGAAAAGATAACTCTTACGATTTACAGGCTAACAACATTTTTTGAACAAATAATAATTGTTTCAAACAATTTCCAATTACTTAAAAATACTTTGAGACTTATCGAATGTATTTTATTTCGAATGAAAAAACCTTAGTAGTTATACAATAATAAACTATAAGTCAGGTAAATGCGTAAACTGAAAAAAAAATACAAAAAACCAGATACTTGTTGAAAAGCATTTCAGGCTCTTCAGAAAGTCGCACTTTAGATATGTAGAAGATTTCAGATGGTTTCATTTGAAGCTCCAAATCAACATAGACCGCACCCGCTCAGCTAATGTTGAGAATGCCTGGCAAATCTCTACTTGTATATTAATTCTAAATCATTTCCCGACGTTAGAGGGCATTGTCGACAATGACCGGGCGTTGTCAACAATCCCCAATTCCGGTTTTTGGCAGAAGCACATATACATTCATTCACATTAAGGGAGATGTATTCGTAATTTTATATACATTCTTGACTTCTTTTTCTTTGAAAAATGCGAATCTTGCTGTACTTTCGTTTATTATTGTGCTAAAACACAGGTGATACCTAGGGCCCCTAAGATCTGCCAATTGTACACAGTAGTAATTCGAGTAGATGAATTTTATGATGAATCTTCAACAGAAGCAGATGAGTTTTGAACCAAAAAGATTAATTCTTACAAAACAAGACGAATTTTCAACTAAAAAAAAATAATTTTTCAACCAAGAATTGAATAAATAAATTTTTAGTTAAGAAAATTAATCTTCACCAAAAAGATGAATTTTTAACTAAAATGATGGAATAATCAACTAAAATAATTACATTTTCAGTTTGAAAAATTAATTTAAAAAAAAAAAAATTCAACGAAATAGTTAAAATTTAACTGGAATTAGTTAAATTATCAGTAAAAAAATCAATTTACAGCCAATAAAAAAACAAATTTTCAACAAAGTAGTTCATTTTTCAATCAAAGAGATGAATTTTCGGTTAAAATGATGAATCTTCAACCATACAAATTTATTTTTAACAAAAGAGATTAATTTACAACCAATCAAATTTTTATTAAAAAAAAATGAATTCTGAACGAAAAAATTAGTAGTTGATGTTTTAACCAAAAAAGATTGAAATTTTTAATTAAAAAAAGTTGAATTTTCAACTAAGAAAGATTTTTCAGTTCATCTGCTCGTCCTATCTAAAAATTATTAATAACAAATTTGTAAATCCTTTTTTGGTGAAGAACTTTTGTTTATTAACTTTTTTTCTTACCTAGTGTCGTTTATCAAAAAATTTAATTTTTTAATTTTTAATCTTTTTTACGAATAAAACAAAAACTACGCATCCTATACAAAAATGATTAATAACAAATTTGTAATTATTTTTTGGGTTAATAACATTTTTCTTTTTCTTCTTTTTTTCGTAGCTTTACTTTTAAACTTTTTTGCTCAAGTGACACGTGAAGAGAATGTGTTCGTTAAAGCCAAATGAGCTTTAACAAAAGAGAATTCACAATCTCTAAATTTCAGTTTTCGATGGTTTAACCTTCAATTTTAAAAGTCCTATGCAAAAATGTGAGGATGTACAATGATGTACAATTAATTTTTAATATAAAAAGAATACGAATAATCTACGAAATAGTTAAAAATTCTACGAAACTAATGAAGTTTGAAGACAAAAAGGCAACTTTTCAAAATATTCAAAAATATGAAGTTTCAAAAAAAATGTTCATTTTCAATCAAATAGTTATATTATGGGTTAAAAAATTAGTTTTTAACCCAAAAAAGAAAGTTTTCACAAAATACTTAAATTATTAACCAAAAAATTAAATGTTATACTCACGAACATTTTAGTTTAGTTAAAAATCTATTCATCAATGTGGATTCCAAATATGTTTTAATAATGATTAATATTTTTTAAATTATTTTTTAACCGAAAATTTAACTATTCCAGGTTTGGTTGAATATTTATCTTCTGCAATTGAAAATTCAACTATTTGGATAAAACTATTGGGATGAAAATTAATATTTTTTGGTAGAAAATGAATCTTCTTGGTTCAAAATTATTTTTTTTAATTGAAGATTAAATTTTCAACTAAAAATTGATATGATGTTTGTTTGAACATTAATCTTCTTTGATTGAAAATTCAACTATATGTTTGAAAATTTCTGTATTTTGTTGAAAATTTGTCTTTTTTGGTAGAATATTAATCTTGTTGGTGACTAATTCAACTTTTTGGTAGAAAATTCAACTATTAGGTTAAAAATTGCATTAAATTTAAATATTTTTTTGAAAATTCATGTATTTTGTTAAAAATTATTCTTTTTTGTGAAAAAATTAGTTTTTTTTTAATTAGTGTTTTTATTGAAAATTAATTTTTTTAACTCAAAGTTTAACTAAATTTGTTTGTTATAGAAATTTAATCTTTGTGGTAAAAAAATAATTTTTTTGGTTAAAAATTTAACTATTTCGTTGAAAATTTATTTTATTTGCGTAGAAACTTATTTCTCTAACAGAAAATTAAACTATTCTATTTCTCGTTGAAAATTGAACTATTTCGTCGAACATTTATTTTATTTGGTTAAAAACTTATTTTTTTAACTTAAAACTAAACCATTCTATTTACTTTTAACTTTTTGTTCTCACGAGACGCGTGATGAGTATGTGTTCGTTAAAGACCAAGGAGCTTTAAGAAATGGGAATGTTAAAAAAAAGTTAATTTTAACAAAATAGTTAACATTTTTGATGAAATGTTCCAGCTTTCATTAAAATAGTTACATTCCATTATAAAAAGATAATTTTTAAAAAATTAGTTGAATTTTCAGACAAGAAATAGAAATGTTAAAAAAAAGTCATTTTGAAAAAAATAGTCAATAATTTTTTAAAATGTGTAAAATTTCAATAAAATAGTTGCATTTTAATAAAGAAATATGAATTTTCAAACAAGAAATAGGAATGTTGAAAAAATTCGTTTTTAATAAATTAATTAAAAATTTTAATAAAATGTATAAACTTTTATTGTAATAGTTACATTTTAATAAAAAAAGGATGAATTTTCAAAAAATCAGTTGAATTTTCAAACAAGTAATAGGAATTTAAAAAAAAAGTTAATTCAACCAAATACTTTGAATTTTTAATAAAATATATAAATTTTCAATAAAGTAGTTTCATTTTAATAAGAAAAGTTGAATTTTCAAAAAATCAGTTCATTTAAAGAAAAAAAAAATGTTAGAAAAAGGTATTCTTAACAAAATAGTTAAAAATTGAATAAAATGTATGAATTTTATTAAAAATAGTTACATTTTAATTAAGAAAGACAAATTCTCAAACAAGAAATAGGAATGTTAAAAAAAGTTATTTTTAACAAAAAAGTTAAAATTTTTGATAAAATATATAAGCTTTCATCAAAAACGGTAATTTCTGATAAAAAAATTAAAACTTTTAAAAAATCACTTGAATTTTCAAACAAGAAATAGGAATGTAAAAAAAAAGTTAATTTTAATCAAATAGTTTAAAATTTTGATAAAATGTACAAGCTTTCATTAAAATAGTTACAATCTATAAAAAGATAATTAAAAAAAAATCAGTTAAATTTTCAAAAAACAAATAGGAATGTTAAAAAAAAGTCATTTTGAAAAAAAAATTTTTAATGTATAAACTTTCATTAAAATAATTACATTTTAATAAAAAAAGATGAATTTTCAAACAAGAAATAGGAATTTTACAAAAACTTATTTTTAACAAAATAAAAATTTCGGTAAAATTTACAAATTTTCATTAAAATAGTTACTTTCTAATGAAAAAATATGAATTTTCCAAAAATCAGTTGAATTTTTAAACAAGAAATAGCAATGTTAACAAAAGGTTATTTTTAATAAAACAGTTAACAATTTTAATAAGATGTGTAAACTTTTATTGTAATAGTTACATTTTAATAAAAAAAGGATGATTTTTTAAAAAATTATTTGAATTTTCAAACAAGAGATAGGAATGTTAAAAAAATGTTATTTTTATTAAAATAGTAAACAATTTTAATAAAATGTATAAACTTTTATCAAAATGGTTACATTCGAATAAAAAAGGATGATTTTTCGAAAAATCAGTTGAATTTCCAATTAAAAAAATTTTCAAACAATGAAATTCCCGAACAATAAAATTACGAAATGGAAAATTTCGAAATGAAAAAATTCTCAAAGAATAAAATTCCCGAATTCAAAAATTCCCGAAGAATAAAATTCCCGAAGAATAAAATTCCCGAAGAATAATATTCTCGAAGAGTAGCATTCCAGAATAATAAAATTTCCGAATTGGGATGTTCCGGAATAATAAAATTTCCGAATAATAGAATTGCCGAATTCGCAAATATCCAAAAAATAAAATTTCCGAATAACAAAATTCCCGAATTGGGAAATTCCCGAATAATAAATTTTTTGAATAATAAAATTTCCGAATAATAAAATTCACGAATTGGAAAATTCTCCAATAATAAAATTCTTGGAGAATAAAATTTTCGAAAAATAATATTTTTGAATTGGAAACATCCGGAATAATGAAATTTCTGAAAAATAAAAATTCCGAATAATAAAACTGCCGAATAATAAAATTACCGAATTGGAAAGTTCCGAAATAATAAAATTTCCGAAAAATAAAACTCCCTAATTCAAAAATTCCCGAAGAATATAATTCCCGAAAAATAAAATCCCCGAATTGGAAAATTCCTGAATAATAAAATTCCCGCAGAATAAAAATCGCGAAGCACAAAATGAATCTGAGGTCAAAAACATGATATCCCTCGAATTAACGAAGCTGACCTTCAAATGACCTTGATCCTGACATTTAGGGGTTGTAAGGGCTTCAAATTCGTAAACAGCGCACCCGAAAACGTATTTTGTAAGGGTCATTACCTTGATATTAGCAAACTATGACAAGCTGTCTCTCTCTTCTTTCAGAATCTGAGGTCAAAAACATGATATCCCTTGAATTAACGAAGCTGACCTTCAAACGACCTTGATCCTGAAATTTGGGGGTTGTAGGAGCTACAAATTCGTGAACAGCGCACCCGAAAACGTATTTTGTAAGGGTCATTACCTTGATATTAGCAAACTATGACAATCTGTCTCTCTCTTCTTTCAGAATCTGAGGTCAAAAACATGATATCCCTCGAATTAACGAAGCTGACCTTCAAATGACCTTGATCCTGACATTTAGGTGTTGTAGGGGCTACAAATTCGTGAACAGCGCACCCGAAAACGTATTTTGTATTAGGTTTAGAAATTCTGCACAATGATTTTGACGTTCATGTGACCTCTAGATGTCACTCGATCCCGTGGGTAAAAATATATGCGAACGTAAAATTTTCTGCTTTTTCAGAATCTGATGTCCAAAAGATGATATCTCTCGAATTAACGAAGTTAATCTTCAAATGACCTTGATCCTGACGTGTAGGGGTCATTTCATGTTGTGGCCCTGTGTAATTGGTGTAAGTTTAATAGTTATTTAGAAGTTTGAAAATGATTCAAGAATGATTGAAAACTTAAAAATATTTAAAAAAAATGGATGAACAGAATGAAAAATTTTCTTCAGTTTCCTAGAAAAATTTTCAAATATTTCTTTCTTTTTTGACAAATTAATTTGGAAAACATTTTTTAAACATTTTAAAAGATTTGAAAACTTGTCACAAAAAGAACCTGGAAGACAAAACCGAGACTGGAGTCTCAGAAACCGATACCGATACGAGAAAAAAACGAGAATATTAATTTTTGATAAAAATAAATTTTCAACAAAATAGTTCAATTTTCGACTGAAAATATCAAATTTCAACCAAAGAGATGAATTTGAAACTATAAAAATAGAATACCCTAATTTTCATTTAGAAAATTGTTTTTCAGCTTAAAAGGATCAACTTTCGATCGAAACTGGAATAAATAAAATTTTAGATAAAAAAGTAATTGTCAGAACAAAAAGCAACGAATTTTCAACAAACTAGCTAAATTTTTAATCATATAGATGAGTTTTTAATTAAAATAATAAATCTGTAACGAAAACGAATATATTTTTAAGAAAGTACATCAACCAAGTAGTTGATATTTTCAACAAAAAGTATTTTTATTTTTGAATAAAAAAAGCATTCAACCCAAAAAAGACGAATTTTCAACTAAACAGTTGAACTTTTGACTAAAACAGATAACTTTTTGACCAAAAATTAAATATTTGGAATTTCAGTTAACAAAATTGATTTTTAATTTAAAAAAAAACGAATTTTCCACAAAATAATAAAATTTTCAAGTCATAATAAAATGTACTGCCAAAAAGATTTTTTTTTTTACAAGAGACGAATTTTCCACAAAATACATTTTTTTATTTAAAAAGATAAATTCTTAGCCAAAAATGGGATAGGTCAATTTTCACGGAAAAAAATGTATTACAAAAAATCAATTTTCAATAAAAACCCTCAATCTTTATGAAAAAAATTATTTATTTTCTACCAACAAAAACAAATTCATTTCATCAGTAATATCCACATACCAAATCGGTAATTCAAAATGATCTAAACTGTAATTGTCATTGAATAAATCAGTCGTTTTAAATTATGTAATCAGTAACTTTCGTTAATTGAATCAGTCATTCTTATTGATATAACTTTTAATGTGTTAACCAGTCAATAATTTTAATAATAACCTAAAATGTAGGAATTTATTTAAGAATAGCATGTAGAAATAATTCTACAATTTTATTATAGCAGCCAATTAGTTACTTCCGTTGACTTAGAATCATTCATTTCAAGTGTTTGATTCAGTCTCAAAGTCGACTTGATTAATTTATTCAGTTAAATTTTGAATCTTCAACTGGACTAGTTGAATTTTCAACAACAAAAATTAATTTTGTACCAAAAAAGATGATTTTTAACAAAGTTAAATTTTTAAATAAAATAAATAATATATGATAAAAAAATAATAAATAAATTTTAAGGTTAAATTTTAAACAAAAAATATTAATTTTCAAACAAGAAGATTAATTTTGTACCAAAAGACAATTTTTAAACAAAATATATGTATTTTCAAATAGAAAAAAAATTAATTGTCAACCAAAAATTGAATAGTCAAATTATCATATAAAAACATTAATTTTGAACCAGATTGATGAATTTTTAATTAAAATGACGGATTATTCAATTGCAATATTTACATTTTCAGATCAAAAAATAATAATATTTTTCAACAAAAAAAAAACTACTAATATTAAAAAAAAAATAGTTACATTTTCAAACAAAGTTATGAATTTTCAATTAAAATGATAAGTCTTTAGCTACAATAATTGAATTTTCGACAAAAAAATAACAATAAATTTTCAACCAGGAAGATTAATTTCTGCCAAAAAGACCAATTTTCATCTAAAAAGGATAAATTGTCGACCAAAAATTGAACAATTAAATTTTCAGATGAAAAAAAATTAATGTTCAACCAAAGAGATGAATTTTCAACTAAAAATGATGGAATATTTAATTGGAATAGTAGAGCATGGTGTCTACTAAATTTTGCTTCAGTAGCTCAAAGGAACACTAAAAAATTATAAATGATGAGGAAATGAAATGCACTTCCCGCATCAAAAATAAAATCAAGGACAATTCCCGGATTTCCTGAAATTCCCGCACAGTAGACATCCTGGAACTTACGCCTGTTTCATCTGAAGAGCTGAATCAAAAAGCAAAATTAATCACATTCATATCATCCAAAATAAATTTCTTAGACGTATTTCCAGAAGCTTAGATCAATTACCATTCAGAGTGTATCAAAGAAACTGCCACTAAATTTTATTATTCTGCATCACTATCACCTTTTGAACCTATTTCCTATCTCGGGAAATATAATTTTGAACCTTTTCGCAAAGACGCGATGCCAAAAGACTTCCTCATGAAATGAGCCACCCTGGTTGGGGACGGCGGATCAGCGAGGCGCCAAGGCTCGTTTAGATCTGGCGCCAATCTGCCACCCCTGACCTTCATTTTCAACCCCACTAACCCCTCTTCATCGTTACTTTTCTCACATCAAATAATTTCTCAGATCACGATCCCCGTTTCCAAAAGGACTACTTCCCTATCGCCCTATATAGCCTATATATCCTGGACCACCCAAACCAACCTACGGAGAGGAATACTTCCCTATGGGTAGCCTTTACTTCAATCTTTTGAGTCACAGGCCTCGGACTCACTTTAGAGATCAAAAATAGTGTAAATAGTGTCAACATTATTTTCAAATAGTGTAAAAATAGTTTTTTTTTCAAGTATTAAAAATGAACTTCTATGTTTATTTAAGATGTTTTTTTAGTCTATAAATTATCGAAAATCTTATTTATTTATCGCAGGCTTCACAGTCTTCCCCCTTTTGTTCATTTGCTCATTTTGGTTGAAAACTCATTCTTCTCGGTTGGAAAGTCTACTATTAAATTTTTCGTTAAGAATTCATCTTTATTATTTCAAAGTTTTATTATTTGCTTCAAAATTAATTTTTTTTATTGAAAATTCAACTAATGTTTTTTTAGTTTGATAATGAATCTCTTTCTGTAGAAATTTCATCTTTTTTTTTTGTTAAGAATGCAACTGTCTGGTTAAAAATTGATCTGTTTCGGTTGAAAATTAAATTTTTTGTTAAAAACTCACATTTTTGAGTTGATAATTCAACTTTTTTATAGATGAATCGTCTTTTTGACTGAAAAATTTCACAATTTGGTATAAAATTCAACTATTTGGTCGAAAATTGGTGTATTTTTTTGAAATTCGTATTTTTTTGAAGAAAATCAATTTTTTTTATTAAGAATGCAATTGCTTGGTTGAAAATTAACCTGTTTCAGATGAGGATTTAAGTACTTTGTTGAAAATTTGTCTTTTTCGGTTAAATCCAACTATTTTTTACGCACTACTTTGTATCCAATAACAATTTGTACCCACTTTACTTCATTTCAATAGATCATTGCAAAAAATAGAATGGCTTCTGTTTCTGAACAATTTTGTTAGAAAAGTTCTTCTGCATCAACTAAAGGCGAGAGAAGCATTGAAAGAAATCAACTTTTTGCTCCGTAGAACAATGATAAAAACACCAAAATTGATCATTTGCAATTCAGAAGTATCCTATTCTTAACGTTTGTTATAAATGTACAAGAAGCTTCCAATGACTCCTTGTGGCTTAATGGCCTTTCTCAGCAATTGAAGGCCGATTATTGGACTCCCGAAACAATAATATTAATTCAGCGAAATTGTACGAGAAATAACTAGCAATGCGCTAAGTCAAATAATTAACTTTTTGAAGGTGTCACCAAGAAGTATTAGACCTACAGGAGAAAGTCAAAGTTTTTATGAAAGAGCAACATTTGTTGCGATTCTAAATAATAGTTCAATTTCTAAAAGCGTAATAGAATTTTTGATGAACGTATCAGTGGCACAGAGTCATCCAAGGCTTTCGATAATCACTTTGCTAAACATAGAAAGTAGTAGCTACGAAGAACTACTTTGCTGCGCATGGTCCAAAAAGTTTCTAGACTTCACACGTCTTGATATTATCCGGAAAAAGGATTTAGTTTAGAAACTCTTCTGGGACTCTCAAATTACAACAAAAGCATAAACTGCAGTGATGCATTACTTCAATCCTATTACCCAGATCTACACCAGGAAGAAACTTTTGAACGGGGCGTCAATTTTTCCCAAAAAATTAAACGATTTGAATGGAATTCAATTGAAAACAGGTTCGATATATCTTCGACCCAGGGTTCAGGTGGTAAGAAATCTTTTTGGATATTTGCTTGAGGTTTCAGGACCTGAAGCAATGATTCTGAAAATCCTATCTGTGAAAATAAAATTTCACAGTTTCAGAAGTTGCGTCCAAAGAAGAATCGCTTGGTGACTATAATTGCAAAAAAGTAAGACAATTGGTTTGGCAAAAAAGTTTATGAACGGAGAAATACAGTTTATAACAAATAATGTACTACATGGTATCCGATGTGCAGAGCATTCTATCACATATGTCATTAGAACCGAAATGGTCCGCTTCTACGCAGTGGTACCAATTTATTCAGAAAAGATTCGATCTGTATTAATTACAAGTACCTCGTTTTGTGCGGAAATTCTCACTTGCTTCCTAGTAACTTTAATCTGGCTGATTGCCATCTTTTTGAAATTTGACAACAAATTTTGGCTTCCCCTTCACATTTTAGAAGCTTTGTTAGGACATCAAGTTCTCAGAGACGTAGGCAGGCATTCGGATAGAATTGCATTGTCCTTTATGATGATTGGGTTTTGTATCTTCTCATCTACTTTTTATATGATCTTGATGGACATAAAAAGGAGAACAATAACACAAGAAACGGTTAACACTTTCTCAGATTGTACCGATTATTTCTATCAAACTTGCTTTGTCATAGAGAAAGCTTTGTAATGTTTAGAAGTTTGAACAAATTTTTATTAGTTCAATTAAATGTTGCCCAATCAAATATGCCTGATACAGTGTCCTATCAATTTTCCGGATGTATTTGTGTATGTTTTGATTTCGCATGTTCTTGTGGACGATTGATGTCACTTGACGAGCTTATTTGAACATTTAATATTTAACAACTGATACAGGGATTTTAAAAAATATCCAATCAATTTGTTTTGCACTTTACAGTATTTTAAAAGCGAGTTTTTTATATTGAAACTTTTGACATCAACATAATTAAAAGTTGATACAAGAACGTGAAAGTTTCATTACTTTAGTCAAATCGCCTGACCTGTATAATACATTTAATTGAAGAGCAAGAAGGTTGTATTATTTGAGATATTTAAAAAATCGTGTTTTAAAGAAATGTTTTTTCATTTAGATAATTTAAAGATTGTGAAGAACTGCCCGGTAAGGAAGCTTGCATTGGAAAGTATTCGAAAATGTCCTGTTCAATGGTGACGTGACAATTAATAAATTCTTCTTGATACCTTTTTTGTTCTCGCGTTTTGAATTTAGATTCCAAGGAATTTTTAATAGATTTCAATAATTTGAAGGGATTCCAAAAGATTATAAATATTTTAGAGTATTTTTAAAAATTCTATGGAATTTGAAGATTTTAGGGTATTTCAAAAAATTTTCAAGAAATTTTCCAGAGCTTTAAAAAGTTTCAAGGAATTTCAAAAGATTTTAAAATATTTGGGATGTTTTAAAACATTCTAAGCATTTTTAAATAGATTTCAATAATTAGAATGGATTCCTAAGGATTAGAAAGATTTCTGGGTATTTTCCAAAATTCTGTGGAATTTAAAGATTTTAGGGTATTTTTCAAAAATTCCAAGTAATTTTCAAGCGCTTTAAAAAATGTCAAGGAATTTCAAAAGATTTGAAATATTTTACGATATTTAAAAAGATTCCAAGGAATGTTTAATAGATTTCAATAATTCGAATGGATTCCAAAGGATTAGAAAGATTTCAGGGTATTTTTAAAAATTCTATGGAATTTGAAGACTTTAGGGTATTTAAAAAAATTTCCAAGAAATTTTCCAGAGCTTTAAAAAGTTTCAAGGGATTTCAAAAGATTTTGAAATATTTTAGGATGTTTTAAAATATTCTAAGGACTTTTTAATAGATTTCAATAATTTGAAGGGATTCCAAAAGATTATAAATATTTTAGAGTATTTTTTAAAATTCTATGGAATTTGCAGATTTTAGGGTATTTTAAAAAAATTCCAAGTAATTTTCAAGCGCTTTAAAAAATTTCAAGGGATTTCAAAAGGTTTTCAAATATTTTGGGACGTTTAAAAAGATTCCAAGGAATTTTTAATAGATTTCAATAATTTGAAGGGATTCCAAAAGATTATAAATATTTTAGAGTATTTTTAAAAATTCTATGGAATTTGAAGATTTTAGGGTATTTCAAAAAATTTTCAAGAAATTTTCCAGAGCTTTAAAAAGTTTCAAGGGATTTCAAAAGATTTTAAAATATTTGGGATGTTTCAAGACATTCTAAGCATTTTTAAATAGATTTCAATAATTAGAATGGATTCCAAAGGTTTAGAAAGATTTCAGGGTATTTTTAAAACTTCTATGGAATTTGAAGATTTTAGGGTATTTTTCAAAATTTCCAAGTAATTTTCAAGCGCTTTAAAAAGTTCCAAGGAATTTCAAAAGATTTGAAATATTTTACGATATTCAAAAAGATTCCAAGGAATTTTTAATAGATTTCAATAATTTGAATGGATTCCAAAGGATTATCAATATTTCAGGGTATTTTTAAAAATTCTATAGAATTTGAAGATTTTAGGGTATTTTAAAAATTTTTAACGAATTTTCAAGATCCTTAAAAAGTTTCAAGGGATTTCAAAAGATTTTGAAATAGTTTAGGATGTTTTAAGACATTCAAAGAATTTTTTTATTAGATTTAAATAATTTGAATGGATTTCAAAGAATTAGAAAGATTTCAGGGTATTTTTCAAAAATCCCAAGTAATTTTCAAGCGCTTTAAAAAGTTTCATGGGATTTCAAAAGATTTGAAATATTTTACGATATTTAAAGAGATTCCAAGGAATTTATAATAGATTTCAATGATTTGAAGGGATTCCAAAAGATTAGAAATATTTTAGAGTATTTTTACAAATTCTATGGAATTGGAAGGTTATAGGGTATTTTAAAAAAATTTCAACGAATTTTCAAGAGCTTTAAAAAGTTTCAAGGGTTTTCACAATATTTGAATTATTTTAGGATGTTTTAAAAGATTCCAAGGAATTTGTAATAGATTTCAATATTTCGAGGGGATTCCAAGAAATTAAAGAGATTTTAGGGTATTTTTGAAAATTCTATGAAATTTAAATAATTTATTCAAACATCTAATTGTTAATATAAAGTAAAACTTTATGTATTAAAAACAATTTGTATTAAAAAAAAACGGAAAAAAATCATAATTAGCGCCAGAAACTTGCAAAACCTAATTTTTCACTTATGGGGGTTTTTTGGGATCCTATTTTAAAGAGACTTATGGGGGCGATATTTAAAAAGTAATTATTCGTATGTATTCTGTAGATAATTGTGAATATAAATGTTGAGTTTAGAAAGAAACATTCCATATGTGACGCTTCTCATTAGTAATGAAAAAAGTTGAAAGTTTGAAGGCTGAAGGTTTTGAGGTTTCATCATGTTTAGAGAGTGCATTCAGATAATATATTCATGAATTTTGAAGAAATACCACGTTAAAAATTTTACAAATTAAATAAGTAGTATCGAGGGCTGCAGTATATGGGCGTTCCACCCAGTCTATTCCATAATTTGATATGATTGGGTGACGGTGACCTACTGGAGTTTCGTGGATTTCGGTTGCGGTTAAAAAGGTAGGCCTACCGCTATCAACGTTCATTTTCGCCCGCTTATATCCGATAATTTCATCGTAATACATATATTGTCCAATAATAACATCATAGGTCTCTTATATTGTAAATACGTCATTATCGGGTGTAGACATAACAATGTGTTTTTGGTTTGCAATATTCAAACCGATATTCTTTCGTTTCTTGAATTCAATTTGTGTGTCCACAGGAAAAGTGTACCTTCAAAGTTCGAATATCTGGCGCATGTTCCTCCAGGAAGTCATTTGAATGAATTCAAGATGTTCAAGACCATGTCCCTGTCCGTCATGAGAAATGAGCCTGGTAGGTGGAACCATGCACCTGGCAGGAGGAGAAGGCGCTGCAGAAGAAGCGCTCTCTGGAGAACATGGTCTGCCATGAGGAAACGCAGCAGAAGAAGACCTGGACCTTGACCTTGCAGGAGGAGATAGAAAGGTGACTGAAGAACGATTTAGGTCAATAGGTGCTCTATTACGTGAAGACTTAAAACTTCACTCTGCAACAAGAAACAGAGAAATAAATGTTTCTAAGCTACGTGAGGCAAAACAAATCAACCCTGAATGGAACCTATGTATTGAAAATTATAGTGCAACAACATACATGGGGGTGTGTGCATACACAAATGATATGCATCCTTGAGCTTCAACTGGAATTTTCATTTTGAATTTGTATTCCTGTTCAAATTTTGGCGCTTTTTCGGTCACTAAAGAGTCTGACTGTTTATTAAATACACCCTCAACTCAGAAGTGATATAGTTTTTGATATTAGGATCCATCCTATCCTGTTAAATAATATTCTATTTTATCTGATTCAATTTAATTGTATACGTTCTCATTCTATTCAATCATATCCCATCATATATGATCCCATTTTATACTAGATTATCCAATCTTATCATGTCCTAGTATACGAAAATGTATGCTATGCTATCATATACTGTCCTTTTCTGTCATATCCTACAGTTCACTATCGTTTCCTGTTCCATCCGTAAATAATATTAAATTGAGGGATTTAAGCCATCATAGCCTAAATGCTGTCTTTCACGGAACAGTCTTTATGAGCTCAATAATTCTCCAAATTCAAGAGCCAGTAAAATATTTTTCCCCGTACAAAATCGTTTATTTTTTCTTTGCACATGCATAATGAATGAAAAATTTGGTTCGATACTGATAATCAAACAAAGTATTTTTTTCCCAACTTTATTAGAAATTGTGTTATAACAAAAACGGTTTTTTTGTCATGATAGTAGAGGATCCAAGTTAATGAATTCATTACAAAATTGAATTTATGAATAAGCGTTGCGAACCTTGAAAACTGATTAGCATATTGAAATTTCGCAAGATGTAAAAATCATACTTTTTATATCCAAACTTTCATTGTTTGTATAAAGCCAGGTAGTTCACAACAATAATAATACTATACTAAAAATGAAATAACAAGTATACAATCGAATAAGAGATAAAGAGGGAGATAATGTTTTAATAATAGATGAGACTTCAGATCAATCTTTAAATAACGTAATAAAACAACGGACAAATGCTCGGATATAAGAAACAACAGATTAGACGTTAATTTGTTCTATTTTCGATTTCATTCTCAATCTGCTACACAAGCACAGAGTATTTCAATTTGAAGAAAATCCTCATCTAGAGACGCTTATCAAATTTCATTTTTTAAAACACACACATCATGTTTTATCCGTGAGAAAGACTGAATAATTTCGTACTTATTTTCTACACATTCAAATAGAGTTTATGAACACGTCATAATTATGATTATTCCTCTAGTTCTTACGTCTCGCAAGCGCAGGACGTAATATAAGCAAATGTTCGGGGTGGATGTATAAAAACAAAAAGCAATAATTTTGATTTTAGTTATTGTTAGTAGATGAGTAAATCTTAGTAATACAAACTTTTGTTTGATATACTTTATCAATTTTATAAACAAAAGACAATTTTTCTTTGCTTATAGATGTCCACCTTATTTTTTTATCAATTATTCATATCATTTTTTGTACTATTTGTTCATAAAACGAACAAATAGCATCGTGAATTAGTATCATCTTGCCGATAAAAAACATTAATCTCCAGGCGAGAATAGACTCAAAGCGTTAAATTTCGAACAAAACTTTGTACACCTCTCCACTCCCCGTCCATCAGTATGAACAAACTTTTGAACAGGATTTCAAAGTAGTTTCAACAGGTTTAGTGGAATCTTAAAAATTTGAAAAGATTTCTTATAGTGCAAAGATTTCAAGAGATTTCAAATTCATTAATTAAATTTTTAAGGATATCAAATTTTTAAGAATTGCATTATATTTCAAGTTGTTAAAAAAAATGTAACAAGACTATCGGATTTCTTGGGAAATGTAAATCAGATGAAATTACAAATTTATTTTGATGATACTGAATTCTCTTTTTTTAAGGCTTCTTCGGCTTTAACGTACACATTCTCATCACGTATCTCGTGCTTCGAACTGGGTTTTGATAAAAACGCGAACTTTTCTACATTATTTTTTCATTCACTTTAATATTTTATCCTTATTTGGTATTGTATTTTACTGTCAGGTACTCTGAAAAATGTATCATTTCAATAAATTTATATTACTATAATATTCATAATATGCATATTTATATAATATGATATTTAAGGGAAAGGAGAAGAATTTAAAAATATGCAAAAACTCAATACCCTACAATCCTTGAAAATCTTGTAAAAGTCCTGAAAATATGTTAAAGCTTTCAAAAATTTTATGGAATTAAAAAAAATACCCGGAAAATTAAAAAATTCTTTGAAATCCCTTCAATTAATTAAAACCAATTAAAATTCCTTTACATTTTTTTAATAATCTAAAATCTTTCAAAATCTTTAAAACCTTTGGTGATACCTTGAAATATTGGAAATCCTGAAATCCTGGAAAATTCATTAATTCTTTGAGCGACAAATTTGTTTCAAGTAAGTACACCACTTCTACAACTGTATTTTTTTTGCTTGAACTTGTAAAAAAATATACAAATTTCTTACAGAAAAGTGAACACAAAATATCTGTGAAGTAAAAATTTCTACAATTTATTATAATTTTCAATTCTATTTTTTTACTATGTTGTAAAAACTTGCCAGTCGTTACAGAAAACGATAGTATTTTATATTTTTCAAATATGGGCATTTGACGTCATAAAAGCATTTTTAATTGAACGTTAATTATTGTAGAAAATTACAAGCCGTTACTACACAATACCAGATTTCACAAAAGTTAAAATACATATTGAATTACATAAAACTAACACGTTCTCAATAGAGGATAAGAATGTAAACAATTTTTGTTTGACAACGTATCAGGTATTGCTGAATCGAGAGTTTGGTCGGCTACAATAATAAAATAAAAAAAAATGTGTTCTTTTTTTTCTTCAAACGTTATAGTCAAGTGTCGACTTAGCCCCAGGGGCTGTCGGCTTAGCCCCACGATTTTGCGCTCAACACATTTGCCATCACTTCACTTTTTTTCTAATAATTGAAAAACACATCATCGTAGTTCAAAATCATAGGCAAAATTTTGTGGCTAACTAAATTCTCGATCCAACCATACCTAATACGTTGTCAAATAAAATCGTGTTAAATAAAAAAAAACGACTTTAAAAAAAGTTGCTGGCTTAGACCCATTCTCCCATACTTTCTAGTAATTTTTGCTCTAATGTATTGAATTTATTTGTAGGTTACTGTATAAATAAGGTTTTGGTTTCTCAGGCGAAAATATTATATATAGTTTATATATAGGTGAAGTATTATATATAATATTCATTTGTTTTATATAAAAAATGTATAAAACAAATGAATATTATATATAATACTTCGTCTGAGGCCCTGAGACTTGATATGGTAAATGAAGTAATATTTCCAATTCTTAAATTTGAGGGTATTTTTAGTTGAAGGCAGCTGGGGTTGTTAAATATTTGAGTATCGGAAATGCAATTCTAAACCTAATTCAAATACACAATTTTAATACACGGAAAAAATACTCATATTGATATAATTACCAAAACAATCCTATCAATGTACTCATACTACAAATGTTTTGAAAAATCGACTGATTTTTAATTTTTCATTAGTTACATATTATGCAACGTTGTTGTATACCGTACTTTTGTATCTAGCGTACTTGTGGAAATAAATTAGAATTTTGGATTTAAAAAAAAATCTTTACTAGTTTGCCTATTGGAACATTTTTCAAATTTTCCAGCGAATTTTGAGTAAGTGTGAAATTCCTTTATGTAATCGAAAAGGAAAAGTTCTTAATTGGTTTAAAAATATATAAAATATTGCCTTCTTTAAAATGATGCAAACTAACAAAAAATGTATCTAAACAAAATTATGTGAACGTAAAATGTATGTTTCAAAAGATAATTTGCTTCAAAAACTTGAAATGATCAAAAATCTATTCTAATTTCAAACTAGAAACTTGAAAATTTGCAGAAATATCCGGTCTTACGCATTTCCTAAAAAAATTATTCCAGTGCGAAAATATATTTTAAAATGAAACAATTTTGAAAAACTTAAAACTAAAAAAAATGATACAAATAAATATATTAGCAAGCGAATTCTTTCTGAATTAAGGAATTGCAGCTGTACCGGGCCGTTTTTTCGTTTTGTTTCTTATATAGTTTTTCCGTACACGTTTAAATCTTTTGATAAAAAAAGTTAGCTTGCTCATTTATTTATTTATAATTGAATGATTAAATATTTGAGGCGTTTTTATTCCATAATTTCGCTTTCGAAATAGCATCGCTGAAATTTGGAAGTTTGCCGCATTATTACTTACAAGATTTTTCCATTTGAAAAAATAGTTTTTCTATGATTTTTAGGATTAAAATATTACTACTGATGATGGCATTTCAAATCAAAAGCTTTGTTTTTAATGAGAAAATTACAAAACTTAAAAAAACATGTATTTTATCAATCGCTTCCGCAATTGAATTTTATTTTGCTATCGCTTCCTATACATTTTTAAAACTGGATTGAACTATAATAACGGAAGGCTCAATTTTTTGTAGAAAACATTCTCTACAACCCTACTATTTCCAACTTTTTTCTTTCATAGGTTATTACTGATAATGTGTGTATGTGTTTTTCTTTCAATTCCTGAAGTCGTAGGAAACATAATTTTTCCAGACACATGATTTGTGATATTTCAAGTGATTGGATAGAGTCTTTCGTCAAAAAATGTATAAAATTTCCAGACAAAAAGAAATACACTGTCATTTTCCGTTTTTTTCTGTTCTCGAAAAAGTTCGCCTTATTTTCAGGTTTTATTGGTTTCCCGGTCCAGCGACCATCCTAAAGAGGGAATTCAGAATCACAAAGTTACAATTGTCACTGTTTTGACCTTCAATTTTGATAGGCCTATATATAAGCCTCAGGTACGCGTAATATTTTGAAACACTTTTTGATTCTGTTTTTGGCGCCTACTATACATTTCGCAATTTCTTCTGGGGTCAACTCTTCAACCGCGTCGCTGTCTATATTTATTGACATCCGTCTTGATCCCGAATAAACAGCTTTATATATTGCACGAACATAATTTCTTCGGTCTGATGCTTTTTCTCATATTGCACATACAACACCAGTAAATGTTGATAATACAATTTGTTCTTCTGTCGGCACGGGAATAAGCTGACCAAATTGGTTTCTCAATCGAATTGGTTTATCGGGTGGAAAAACGTATCTTCGAAGTTCGAATGTCTGGCTTGTATGGTTGTGGGGAATAAGTCGAACAAATCTAAGTTCTTCAAGTGCAAATCCAAGTACGCGAGAAACAGTTTGCCTGGCAGAAGAAGACCTAGACCTGGCAGGAAGAGAAGGTTCGGCAGGTGGTGGAGACCCTGAAGAAGAATGAGATCTTTCAGGGAAAAAAGAAAAAAGAGGTCTGTACAACTCAGTGATGTCACGCTACTTTCTAACTACGCACACGACCCTCTTCCGAGCAACACTACACGCGGTGCACACACTATGGATTTTTAGTTGAAATGGCATTTAGTTGAATCGATATTTAGTTCGATTGTATAGCAACCGATATTTTTGTTTCGATGTCCCATCACTAGTCATACCGTGATATTCTGATTTTTATTTACTCGAAACAGAATCATTTTTTTGGATTAAACCGTGGAGTGGATACTTATTTTATCTTTAAATAGGGATTTCGATTTTACTGAAGTTTTTTCGCTCTTTTGAAATATTTCCATTTGCAATCGTTTGAAATTGTAATTGGTCAATGAGTATTGGCCAAATTAAGAACTAAATTGATCATTAAATAAATTTTTTGAAAACTTTGCGCAATATTTAAGATTTTAGTGAAATCTTTGTGCAATTTTGTTAAATGTTCTGAAATCATTTAAATTGTAATTGGCGAATGAAAACTGGGTAAATAACGAACTGAGTAAATAAATAAATTGTTTGCAATCTTTTAAATCTTTGTAAAATCTGTTAAACTTTGTGCAATATTTGAAGTGTTGGTAAAAACTTTGAAATCTTTTAAAATCTTTGAGATTTTTGTAAAATCTTCTAAAATTATAATTTTTCAATGACTATTGGATGAATAAAGTACTAAAAAAATAAATCATTTGAAAGCTTTAAAATCTTAATAAAATTTCTGAAATCTTTAGGAAATTTATTTTAATCTTTATAAATTGTAATGGTTTAATGACAATTAGATAAATAAAGAACTAAATAGATAAATGAATAGATAATTTTCTTTCAATCTTGAGGAATCATTAAAATCTTTGTGCAATATTTTAAAGTTTTGTAAAATCTTTAAATCTTTGTGAAATGTTCTGAAATCTTTTGAAACTCTAATTGATCAATGACGATTGGATAAATAAAGAACTGAATAAATCTTTTGAACTATTTTGAACTCTTTGAATGTGAAATTTTTTTTAATTGTACTTAATAAGGGTGGCCATTCGGTGGACGATTTCACATTTTCCCGGTCAACTAAAAGTAACAAATTCATACTTGCAGCTAAACGCAAACATTTATTTCAATTCATGACGTTTATTCTAAAAATACTTTAACACAGCAGAGCAAACAATTACGAAACCAATAAATTTTGAAATAAATATTTAAAATTTTCACTAAAAAATATCAATTTTTAACCAAAAATGAAATAGTCACACTTTTAGTTGAAAAAATAAATTTTCAACAAAAAATAACAGATTTTCAAGAAAATAGTTCATGATTAGTTTTCAACTAGAACAATGAATCTTAAATTGCAATAGTTGAATTTTTAACAAAAATTTAATTTGTACTAAAAAAGATAAATTGTTAACCAAAACTTAAATAATTAAATTTTAGGTTCAAAAAATTGATGTTCAACTAAACAGATGAACTTTCAACTGAAACTATGGAATATTTAATTAGATTAAGTTACATTTTTAGTTAAAAAAATTACTTCCCACAGAAAAACCAACTTTGAACAAACAAAAAAAACTACCTTTCAAAAAAGTAGTTACATTTTCAAATTAATTTTTAACTAGAATTATGGAATATTCAACTGGAATACTAGTTATATTTTCATTTCACATAAATAATAAATTCCAACCAAAAAAGAAACAAATTTTCAACAAAATAGTTACATTTTGGGCGAAAATCTCTTTTCATCCAAAGAAAAAAAAAGTTTTCAATAAAATAGCTCATATTTCAACTACAGAAATGAATTTTTAATTAAAATGATGAATCTTCAATGAAAAAAATTTTTTATTAACAAAATATGTGGATTTCCAACGGAATAGTTAAATTTTCAATTAAAAAAGATAAATTTTCATTCACATTGTTGAATTTTGAACAAGGAAAGGTCAATTTCCAACCAAAAATGGACATTCAAATTTTCAGTTGAAGGAATTAATTTTCAACCAAGCTGATGAAGTTCCAACTAAAATGATGAATCTTCAACTGGAATAGTTGAATTTTATACCAAAAAGATGAATTTTCAACCATAAAGATTAACAAACAATTTATCAAAGTGAAATTTTTCGATAAAATGAAAATTATCAGAGTTATAGCATTTTCAAAATCCCAAAAAAACAAACGAAAATTAATGTCTTAAGCCGAACAACGCATGATATGAAGAAAAGTCTAAAGAAGAAAAACGTTTTCTTTGGAGCCCTATAAGATTATCATAACAAGTTTTTAAATTTTTTCGAAAAATTGAAAATGCAAATTTTGATCGCAAAAAAAATAATTAAAAATTAAAAATTCCATTTTGCGGTCAAACTATGCAAGATGCAAAAAAAGATTAAGTACAAAAATCGTGAATCCAAAAAAGATCTACAACTTTGTTATTAATCACTTTTTGATAGAACGCGTAATTTTTGTTTTATTCGTGAAAAATAACACTAGAAATAAAAAAATTTAATGTCTTGGAAGATGACACAAGGAAAGAAAAAAAAATAATAGGCAAACTTGTTCACTCAAAGAGGCTGTCCAAATTTGTTATTATAGTTTTCAGAAAGGGCGAGCATATTTTTCAATCGTAAAAAATAAGCATACAAATAAAAAAATTAAATTTTTTTAAAATGGCACAAGAGACGAAAAAAATGAAAAGACAAAAGTTGTTCAACCAAAAAATATCTACATATCATCAAAAATTAAAAATTGACTTTTTGGAACAACGACACAAGCTGCAATAAAATGTACAATAACAACATTTTTTGTATAGGATGCACACTTTTTTATAATTATACAAACAAGACAATGAAAATACGTATGTTTTAATACCAATGCATAATATGAATTGTGATAATATAAAATTATTGAAATGATAGATTTTTCAGGGTAGTTGAGCATGAAAATTAGTGCAAAATAAGGAGCAAATATTGAAGTAATCATGAAAAATAACATTTGTAAATTATATTGCAAAATCTGAATAAGCAATACCCGATTGAGATACAGAAATAAAAATGATATACATTTGATATGATAGTGTTGAACATAATGCAGAAAAGTTCAGATTTTTGGCAAAATCGAGTGCGAAGCACGAGATTCGTGATGAGAATATGTTCGTTAAAGCCAAAGCAGCTTTAACAAAAGAGAAGTCACAATCTCCAAATTACAGTTGTCGATTATTTGACCTTTAATTTTAAAATGTCTGGGCGCAGATGTATGGAAAGTACAAAGACCGAGCACGTAGCGCGAGGTAAACACATCATCGAGCGCGAAGCGCGAGAACCAATAGTCGCGCGCCCTAGACGCGCTCAAACTTGCTTATTTTGTGTTAATATAATGTTTATTGTGTTATATAGAATGTAATTTTAGTCCAAAAATGGAAAAAATAAAGAATGCGGACGCGGCGATGAACAGCTGAGAATGTGAAACTCGAAAAACCGTCGAAGCCCCATCTTGAGAAATGTATATTTTCAGAAAAAAATAATGGAAATTTTTTTAATGGAAAAATCTGGTTGAAATTGCCTGAAATGGCAAGAAAAGAAAAGATGAGAGCAACATAAAAAATTTATTTATAACAATATATATCTAAGTACTTAGAAATATATTGTTATAAACAATTATTCAAAGTGTTTTTTCATCTGTTGTTTTTAGCAATTTCAAACAATCCTAACCAATGATCTCAAATGCAATTTTTGTCAAAAAATGGAAAAATAAAGAATGCGTACGCGGCGAAGAACAGTTGAGAATGTGAAACTCGAAAAGCCGTTAATGTTTCATCTTGAAAAATGTGTATTTTCAGAAAATCATTGAAATTTTTGTAATGGTAAAATAGTCTTGCGGATTTGTTGTGCTGGTGTGAAATATATTTCCAAGTTAATGAAAAAACCAATAAAAATCAAATTTCGCCCAATGGCGAAAGACAAGGCGAGTCCGACACTGAGCAAACGAAGGTAGCAATGTAGCATGCGCGAAATACAAGAACCGCCAGTCCCGCCGGTCAACATGTCGGTTCTTGTTTTGCATAATGGGGTCGTCTGCCAGTGTCCGGTGCGGGAGAAAGTGATAAAAAATGTTATTACACATTGACAGTGTTTGTAAATTAATAAAGTATTTTTTTCTTGATATTTTTTAGTCCACCCATCTCACGGTTGTGAGACGTGGCCGTGAATGGGATTTACCGCGGTCCTACTGGGAACCGATGTCATTTTTTTTTAGATGACGGTTGCTTCCAGTGGGACCCTGCAGTGGTTGTTAACCTTTAGTTTTTAATTATATATATAATAGAAATATTCCAAGGTACTTACTAGAAAAGAGAAAATATAAAAATATGATATTAAATTATTATTTACTTACCAATAGAATTAAGAATAATGTCCAAAGTTAGGACCAGAGTACAGAGGGTCCTCATTTCTTCAAAGTGTGGGACAAACTAATTAACGGAGAATTTTAAGTACAGCGTAACTAATGAATATTCTGATATTAGTTTGAGAAACTCAGATAAATTTTGTTTAAAGTAAACATATGTATTTACATTAGTTCACCTTGCGAAGCTCAGAGAATCTTATATAATATGGAGAAAGTAAATATATAAATCTCTTTTCAAAAAACATTTTCCAGTGAAGTCTTTTACGTAATTAAAATTTGTTCAGGATAATAGGTCAAATAATGTCTCTTTCCATAAAATTTTTAATAATAATCTTAATTAAGCATTTTTCTCTGCAAAATAGTTTATCAAACGAAGAAACTTAATCTATCAAACAATATCATTTTATCATGGATTTGTCATTTCTGAAATAAAAAAAAAACGTTTCATCCACAGGTTATTCGACATTAAGCTGAAAGTAATATTAAAACTAAATATGAGGCATAAAATAACACCATGTGTTACTGTAAATAGAAATTTCTATACAAAATATCTCAATCTGCCATTTCCTCTTGAAAAAGATTATTTCTTTTTCAATTATTTTGGGTGTTAGCTTATTTGTCCTTCTTGCCAGTAACCTCATTTCCAACGGCCGTTCAGTAACCGGGAACCCCGGTACCTCTTATGATCTGTGAACGTAATTTATTTATTTTTATTATTATTAACGCAGGTATTTGATTGTAACTATGTATAGGGAAGGACTCAGGCCAACCCCAGTCAAGTCACAGATGTCGCAAGCTACATTGCAGCAAGACACATTGCGGCAACTCTCATTTTGAAGAATAGGAACCCAGCTGAAAATTTCTCTGCAGGAACCTCGTAGGATCCTGGACATGTTCCTGGACACGATCCTGTACACAAACCTGCACAGGTAATCTCGACGATTCCTGTGCAGAAATTTGGCTATTTTTAGGTTTTATTTTGGGCGTAGAAGAAAGCTGAGGTTTTTTCTCCTAGACAACCTTGTCATAAAAAAGTAGGCCGACAATTATTTGTTCATGAAAATAAACGTTTAGTGCTCTGGTGGACGAGCGCCGTCATCATGGGGCACGCCAAAGTAGTTACCGCGTATTTTCATAAGCAAATAATTGTGAGTACACTTTTTCACGACTAAGTTTCTTAGGGGGAAAAAATTTCAGTTTTCTTCAAAGCCTGAAATAAAAAAAATGGCCGAAATTCGAAAGAAGTGAAATTTATTTTTGACTTTCATTTTCGAAGATTAAATATTTTAACAAAATAATGCTTATAATTGATAGAAAGATGCAAGTCGCTGAATTTGATTGTACGCTTCAATAATCAAAAAATCGTCAGTAAATATTTGTCTCAAGGGAAAACTTTTTTCCCCATAAATTGTCATCCATTAGGACTACACCTTACCCAAATTTGAGTCTGATCGGAGAACTTTTGTTTTTGTAGCTGGCAATTTTTAACCAATTTTGGATTTCTTTTTTAGAAAAATTCAACATTAAATTTTGAAGATAGTTATGCGGCTTGATTTTTTAATTGTATTTTGCTCAAAATTTTATTTAAATGCAAAGTGTGAAGAAAAAGTTGATTTTTTAGTTTTTTATGTTCATCTTCGTGAAAAAAAATGCCTAATGTTGACATTTGAAGGCAGAAAGAATCGTTCTTTTTCTTAATTTTCCTTAAACTATGTCGCCAGTGATGTTTGATGATAAAAAATTATCATCCGATATTTTTTATAAATTTAATAAACAAAATTATATAAACAAATGCCTAGTGTGGACATTTAAAGGCAGAAAGAAATCGTTTTTCCTCTTAATATATATATATATATTGTATTATAAGTAACAATACAAGCAGCTAGAGCAGCAATGTCAAGAATATTGAAAAAGAAGGCAAGCGGCCACCTGCATGTTCGCCATTGAGTCTTGTACCTTGAGCACGTTTGGTCGATTTGGTCAACTCCTGCTTCAGTTTTGTTGTAAAACATTAATACTTCCGTTTTCTGATGAAGTTCTTCGGAAAGGCTTGCATCGTTATGCATCGGGCTGAGTAAAATTACGGCTTTATTTTTTTTCGGTACATAAGAACAATTTGTAACTTTCGCATGAAATCCAAATATGGTTTTATCTTTAGCCATAAACGTTGGACTTTTCCTTCCTGAAATATCAAATCTTATAAATAAAAAGGCACATAATATACAAGTCTATGTATAGTTGTGATACAAAAATTCTTACGTTCCATTGCTGTAGCAACTTCTTGCTAGTCCTCTATCTCAGATTCGCTGTTATCGCCACTCTCAACTTCTTCTTCTCCATCATAAATACTACCTTGCTTATTTTAATTCTCTTCCAATTCCGACTCGTCATTCTCTACTTCGTTGTCGGAGATTTCGAGACAAGGTTCATCCGTAGGAAGCCAGTCTTCGTCCTCGCTGTCTGGCGAAGGCAAACTCTCATTATCTTCGCCTCCTAATAATGATGCTAAATATTCTTTCTTTTGAGCATCATTCAATATGAACAATAAATAAATTCATTTAATATAAAAAAATTCTACGCAAATCGATACTCAATCAATTTTTTTTATAAAAAAATTATGTTTGTTTTACATACCTCGCAAATTCTGCTCTTGATTACTCTTCCATCGTTTTATCAGTAGAACATAATATTTACTATGTGAAAATAAACTAATATTAACTAATATTCACTAAAAACACTGATATTACTAAAGATTTTCAAGCTGTATTCGCAAGTCGAAAAACTTCAAAGAGACTGCGTCACACTGAATATGCGTCGTTTCACTCCACGTGTTGCTGCTCTGAATAACTGCCAAAGACTGTGGCAGATGAGCTCAAGCCGCTCAAGGACAAATATTCATACTCCGTTTCAAAGGTTTCTGCAATATTCGGCAGGTCAAAGAATTATCCTATCCCCTCTTTTTGAGTATAATTTCAGTTGTACGCATCTGGTCTAGAGAAAAAAAAGAGGGACACGGTGTTTTCAGGTATAGCAAAGTTTTACCTCCAAAATCGTACCTGGGTATCTGGCTGGTCGTTAGTGTAGAATTTTTTGGCTGGAAACACAAGGGTTAAATTAATATTAAATCAAAGAAACATTTAATTACATGGGATAAATAATCAGAAATTTTGATAAATGTAATAATCGATAAGTCGATTAATCTCGTTTAGATTTCAAACCTACTTTTTTATAAATCTCGTCTTAAGAGAAGAGTAAATCCCTATACCCAGATAGCATAATGTCCGCCGACTGTAAGCGATCTGCCGGCCCGCGATCCGATCGGTGGGACCGACGTTCCGGCAGATATGCACCTTAATGTGCACACCATTGATGGCTATACAGCCAGCCCGACAGGCGGAAGCGTCGCTGTCCGGCGAACTGCATGACCGACCATCCGGTAAAATGCCGGCTGAGTGTGCGAGTAGATTAAAATTTCAAAAAGCTTTTGTTATGTAAATTAAATAAAAACGTCTTCCTCCAAATATCACGAAATAATTTATTTTGAAAAGTATAAGTATAAGAAAAAAAATTAATTTTTTAAGGTTCATTTTTTTACAGTAAAAAGATCATTTTCACGAGACATGCCTCAAAAATCTGATTTTAGGGTTAAAACACCGTTTCTTGGTGATTCTTCTTTTATGACAGCAAAAAATTACGACGCTGCAATCGAAAATATTTTGAGCTCTCTCATTTTTTAAGCTTCAACAAAATTTTTGTTTTAATTATAATTGGTGGAAATTTTACTGAGTTATCTATTTTCAAACGACACTAAATTTAATTTCCAATGAAATAATTAAATTTTTAACCAAATTGTTGAATTTTCAACTTACAAAGATGAATTTACAACCAAATGATCGAATTTTAAACAAAAAACGCATCGATTGAATTTCTTAGCTTTTGTTTCACTGAATTAGAAATTATGATAATTATTTAATCGAGCATAAAACGAGGAATCTGATTCTTCCAATTAGGTAAGTGATGTAATCCAATTATCCAGACGTCACAAATGGATAATAAAAATAATTTAATAAATAACTAATTGAATTTTATTGAATAATTTTTAATTGATTAATATTGTACTTACTAATAGAACTAAAAATGGCCACCAAAGTGAAGACCAGAGTGAAAGCGATCTTCATTTTTTGCCAGTATAGAAAACACGAATTATTGTGGTATAATAATTAATATTCTAGTTTTTAATTTGAGTTTATATAATGTATTCGTTATCTCACAGCCTATAAGCACCTTCTGTTTACCACTATCCTTCCACGAGATTTATTTTTCATACGTCAGTTACAAGGGAATTAAATAATGTACGTAAGTCGTTAAAGTTGATATCACAATGTATACAATGTTCCATCTTCAAGCGAAAGACAAGTTTTAAGAGGAGAAAACGTAACTTTCAATTGTACAAGATTTTGAAATCATTATAAATACGCATATTATTCTTTCTTATATTTTATCAACTATTGTCGAAATGCTTTAATCAATTTGTAATACATGATTTCAAAGATTTTCAATACAGGTTCTAGAACACGCGTTTGTTGGATCTCGCGCTTCGCGCTCGTTCTTTGACCGTCCTCTACCTAAAAAGTTTCGTATCTTGTGTCGTTTTTCCACAATTTTCTAAAACTTTCAATGTTTTTTTTTACAATCAAGACCAAAGCTATGCACCCTATCAAAAAGTGTTTCATGATGAATTTGTGAATCTTCTTTAGTTGCACAATTTTTGTTAATTCTTCTTTTTACGTAGCTTGTGTCGTTCATCCAGAAATTTGATTTTCTCATTTTATTTGCTACAACTAAAACAAAAAATGGGCATTTCATCAAAAATGATTGATAACAAATTTATATATCTTTTTCGGGTGAAAAACGTTTGTATAATCATTTTCTTCCGTTCCTTGCATCGTTGTCCAAAAATTTAATTTTTTTGTTTAAAATTTTATTTTTTACGATTGAAACCAAAACTACACGTCCCATTAACAAATTATTGTCAACAAATTTTTAATTATTTTTTGGAAGAACAACTTTTTTCAAATTATTTTTTTGTTAGCTCGTGTCGTTTGACCGCGAAATAGAAATTTTGATTTTTTTCAAATTATAAAATTTATCAATTTAGTGAAAAATGTAGTTGAAAATTCATGCGTGATGTTGAAATTTCGTATTTTTAAATGAAAAAACATATTTCTTAGTTGCAAAGTTGGCGCTTTGTCCAGCTGCGAAACGTTCACGATTTTCGCGGCCCCAAAGCATCTCCTTCGCGCACGACGTTGGCGTTATCTTCGCTCGTGCCTGCCCATAACCTGTGGAACAGCATTTTTATAAACGGTGATGCGGAATTCGATGGGATCATTCAGGACTCACTTAGTCACGAAATTCGGGGGCTTCCCTCTAATGAGGACGAGAGAGCCTAACAGTGATAAGTAATGGGGGTTAAGGATCGCGAGATATGTCGGACAGCAAGGCGCGAGCCCTTCGATCCACCTTCGGTGAGAGGACCCAAAAACGAACGCTTGTTGCCTTCCAAACGGCCTAGCAGGAAATAAGGGTGAAACAATATACGTAAATACGATGAGGCTTGCAACAAAAGGGTTAAAAAATGATAAAACCGTAATAGCGAGGCGCTAGGCCTTCAATCCGGTTCTTACAGTCAACGACGTTGCATTGGGCTACATCCCCAATGCAGCGAATTATACGTTTACGTCACAAGTATCGCGAAGTGCCATTCACAATATGCATCTCTCGAATGGAGACCATAGTTCAGTTGGGAGTGGCAATAGGACCGCATCGAGGCGAACACCAGGCAATGGCCTCGGACAAACGTGAGAACCTCGATTTAAATTGGTCGGACCAACTTAGGAGGGATATCCTTACCTGTTGGCAAAGAAGCTCACCGGCGCGAAATGGATTTATGCAGAGGTTGCATGACCGTTGGGTTAATATGCTTGACGCGTCCAGACAGGTTATAGTGGATTATAGCGGTTAAAACCTGCACAGACCTGCATAAACCTGTTTAACAGAATTGGTTTTCACCATCAGTTGAAAATGGAGGGGGGAAAACGACGAATATGTACCAGGGTATATAAGACGCTCTGCTCATTTGCTTGCAGTCTCTCGTAAAGGACTCTTCATCTCCACCTTGACTGTTGACTGAAAAAATGGATTATATAATCGACATACAAGGCTTGCGAGATATAGACGATCACTTTATACCAAAGGAAGTGGCTGTCGTTGCTGTTGATCATGAATACACAGCCCATTGGATTGTTGGGGCACCATATATCTTCTCTGAACATCCTGCAAGTGCAAAATCACAAAACAGCTGCCTAGCCTGTTTCTGTCATGGACTTGAATGGTTCGATCGAGACATCCCACTGAAGTTTTTGTATTCAAACCTTCAAGGCGTGGCCAAAACAGCATCACAGATTCACACACATGGTGGGGAAAAAGCCTCGCTTTTGCAAAAAAATCACAAGCAGACAAATCAACTGATTCTAAGCCTTGTGCTTACGAAATTGTGAGCATTAAACGTGAACAGTCTGGCTCTTCAGGTTTTTCAAGTGCCCACGATTAGTGTATACCCAGCAGATCAAATTCCTACAACCTGGACAAGACCTGGACAAGACTTTTAAGAGATTAAGTTAGACATAACTGAATCCATTTTCCGAAGTCCAACATTGAAAATTTTATTGTTTTATACTATTTGCATATTAAATAATTTTCATTTGCGATTTTTAGACATAATTAATTTTTATAATCAAAATTTCTTACTCTAAAAAATTAGATTACACGCTCCACTCCCCACTCCAAATTCTCCAAAGTACACATCACAGCAGACCCCACTCCAAATTCTCCAAAGTACAGACCACATCGGACCCCCTACTCCAAATTCCTCAAAGTACACACCACAGCGGACCCCCCACTCCAAATTCTCCATGGTACACACCATGGCGGACCCTCACTTCAAATTTTCCAAAGTACACACCATGGCGACCACCCCCCCGCTCCATATTCTCCAAAGTACACACTGTCACTAGTATGCGCAAGCTAATGCATGGGTCAAGGAGCTGGACGCCGAGAGAGTAGGTGAAGTCAATGAGGAACAACAAAATAATATAAATGGTCATTTGCTACTGACTTCCAGATAGTTATGTCGATATCCTGAGTTCTAGGCTCAAAACTGGCGGTAACTAGGGGCAGGCTATTAGGGTAGGTAGTACCCGGTCGATGAAGCCAAGGAACCTTCGAGATTCAGTTCGGTTGTCCGGGGACAGCCTGTAAACTGCCTTCCTTGAGAATGTGTCAGATGTCGCACTAGGTGAACTGGTTTTGGGCAGGATACGACCTCCTTAGCGCAAAACGCCTTGAGGTGGGTAATTAGGAAGTGTTCAGTCCCCTCTTCCCACAGGAGTCCAACCATGACGTACTAGTTGCGAGGGAGGGGAGAGCTTTATAACTCTGTTATAGCTGATTGCGTTAAATGTTTTAGCCTGAATTTACTCTCATGTTCCTTTACACGTTGGCTCACCGCCCTCCCGGTTTCGCCAATATAGACTTTGCCACAAAAACAAGGCATTTTATATACTCCTGGATCACTGAGAGGTGCCTTTTTATCTTTAGGATTGTTTAGAAGTTGTCATATTTTCGCAGGTGGTTTAAATATGGTTTGGATGTTATGTTTGTTGAGAATTCTTCCTATTTGTTCTGTGATATCTTGAATGTAGGGTAGGATGATGGTCTTTTTTCTCTTTCTTTCTTTAGTGGGTTGTGTTGACTTGTTTTTTTGAGTGTATTTTTACATTGCTTCCTCAATTTTTTTTTCTTGTGTAATCGTTTTGTATCAGGATTTGTTTGAAATTTTGTAATTCATTTTGTAAGTTATCTTCATCTGTTATGGAGACAGCTCTGTATACAAGGGAATTGATGATTGACTGCTTTTGAGATGGGTGGTGGTGGGAGGAGGCATGTAGATATCTGTTTGTATGGGTGGGTTTTCTGTAAACTTCATGTCCTAATGCGATGTCATTTTTTTAGATGACAGTTACTCCCAGTGGGACCCTGCGGTGGTTGTTAACCTTTAGTTTTTATATATAACATTTTGAAACATTATATTATGAATAAAATTTCTAATGCTAGGGGGTTTTGAACCTACATCTATATCTGAATCTATCGCCTAGCAGTCGGGAGTATTACCCATTACTCTATACCTACAGAATTGTAAGTCAATGAAAAAACCATCCTCATAAGCCACAGCTCAAAGCAGTTGAGAAAAAACAATTTTTTGAATCTTTTTTCTCATTAATTTTTTTATTATTATGCTACATCATGTGGATATAAAATAAATTAACTGTCAACGGGAATATAAATGAAATAATCTTTGAATAAATGATTTAAACCGAGTACAATTTTTAGGTTTTCGTAGCCCCGGGCTAGTAGTCGTAGTCGTGCCCCTTAATTTTTTTCAAAAAATTTTTTTTTCAAAATATTTGTTTTATTTTTTTTTAACAATTTTGTTTTAATTTTTCTTAAACAATTTTTTTCAAAAATTTGTTTCAAACTTTTTTTAAACAATTTTTTTCAAATTTTTTTTTGCGCCCACTTTGACTAATTTTTCTTCGTGTAATATTTTGTTTGTTCGCGTTTTAGGCCATTTCACAACTTTTGATAATGACATAAAATGTAATTTTTAGCATCGACGGAACTTGGAAATTTTATTGCGTGCTGCGACAATTTTTTTAATAATTTTTTTTTTCAACTTTTGGGTAACGTTTTGCTTTTTAGGTGTTTCAGACTATTTTAAAACGATTAAGAATTACATCAAATGCAAATTTTTCGCAACATTTACAATTTATCATAAAGATGGAGCTTAGAATTTTTTGTTTAAAAAAAGGAAGTGTCTGCGTGTACCGAAATTTCGGTACGAATATTGGTATGTCTACACAAAAATCCAGCGATTCGTATCTAAATTTCGTTCGTTTTGAAATAATGAACCCTATTATATCCGACAGCTGGCCCATATTTGGGCCGAGGTCTGACCGACCGTCGGGTGCATCAGGATGACTTGTACAAGCCAATGTTATGCCGATGGTCGGGCCATCTCTTGCGCAGACTCTGGCCGACCATACTTCCACGGTCTTTTTGAAACAACGAACCAGAGTTTATCCGACGGTCTGCTCATACTCGGGCCAAGGTTTGACCTACCGTCGGGTACATCACGGTGACTCGTGGCTAACCGACTGCTGTATCCAGAGTCAGACCGACCGCATTCATGCGGTCGTACGGACCAATCTGCCACAGTTCATACGATGGTCGGCCCAAAGTTGGGCCAGAATTGGCCCGACAGTCGGCTTTTCGCCCGCTGCCGATGTCAGTTGCCATCGTCGGTGGAACCATGTCAGCTTGAAAATATCTTAGTAGGCCCAACTCTGGTTACCGTAGATCGATGACCAAAGCAGGGCCGACTTTGGGCCGATGGTCAAGCTCTGGAATCCGACCGAATTTCGCACCTGAGAAAAAGAAGTACCAAAGAACGAACCAAATTAGAATAAAAAATTACGTACTTTGGTATGTCCTTTTGTCCCTCCTTTGGTACGTTGTTACTGACATCATTTCCTATTTGAAGAAAAGTGTTTAAAGATTATTTTTTTAAATTTAACTTTTGATAGTATTATAATACTCTTTCAATTAATACTTATTAGTGTAATAAATAATAATAATAAAATTAAATTATACTCAAAATTCAATTTTTCCATTCTACTCATCAAATATTTATACCGACTGTCACTTTTACAATTTCCATAACAGCACTTCTTGGTCGCACCAACCTTTTTTCTCTTTAATGGATTTTCTTCTATGGTAAATCATACATTTTTTTCGTGGGAAGTGTTTTAACTTCTAATTGCTCGAAATATATTTTTTTTTTGTATTAATATTTACGAAATTGTCACATACGTCTCACAAGGGGAAGGTCTGCTCTGCGACATTGACTTTGAGATGAGACTAGTATAAATCCATAGAACGTAGAAAAATATTAGACACGTATAGCGGCTTTCTTGTAATTGGGCCCTAGTTTTTTTTTAATGAATTTTTGCTCTTTGCGGGAAGCTTTTTTCGCTTGGGGTCAAAAAGACCCCAGTATGCCAGCTATGTTATGCGTCGGGAAGTGTACCATCGAAGGTTTAAGTACGGAATTCTTTGTTTTGATGCAGTGATTTTTTTTCCTGCGATTATCATACCAAAGCTTGTGTTATTTTCGGGATGTACAATATATGTGCGAGATAAATTTTATATTCATGGAGATAATTCACGATAAGAAAACAAGATTCAATCCATCTTGGAAATGTCAGAGAGAAAACATTGTCAACAAATCACCATATAATGCAATGTGAAAAGTAAATTATCGTTTTCATCATTTGTATATATGTATTGAAAGTAAGATTGATCATTTTTACATGCAGTATAAAATACTGTCTCATATTGTAAAATTTCGGCATCGTTTTATACGGGCGATTTGCAAATAGATTTCAATTTTGGTTTCCGAGATGCGAGTAAATTCAAGTTCTAAGTTATGCAATAATTGTTATCAGTTTTCTTAGATATATGTACCAGGATGTACTTTATAACGTGGGAAAACTGTTTCATCTAGACTATTGATTTTTTCCACTAATTTGTGTCTAAATTATTCTTTTACTGAAAGTACATTATTATAAAGGTTTAAACAAGGTTTGGCAGGTTTGGCGTGTCAAAATATTTCGAAATTTTTTTTTAATGTGTAAAAGTTGTCTGCACATTCTAAAAAAATTTCGAAATGATTTCAAATTTTTTTTTTATCTTTTTTGAAAATTTTTCTCAAAAATGTTCTTGAAATTTTTTCTGAAAATTTTGTTCAAGAATTTGTTTGATTTTTTTGTTGTCAAAGAATTTTTTTGGATTTCTTTTTTAATTCATTGAAAATTTATTTAAATTATTATTTACACATTTGATTTTTACAATTTAATCTCATCTCTTTGACGTGAATTTGCATAAGAAGAGTTCTTCGTAAAACAAATCTCTATGAACAATATTTTATGAACAACTTTAAGAACTTAAAAAAAAAGTACTTTTAAACATTTTTTTCTCTCTCTTCAATGCGACTTTGAAACTTTTATCAGCGAATGCAAAAAAAGGCTTCGGATTGGTAAAAGGCTTCAGAGTCGGTAGCTTCGGAGTTGTTATTTGCAATTTTTAAGTGGTATAAAACACACCATTTAAAAAAAAAAAAAAATTCCAATTTTGGGAAAGTGGTTTGCTCCATCAGCCCTTCAAATTTCATAGGGTAATTTGTTTGAAAAAAAAATTATTTTGCGTTTGTACCTCTTTTTTTTGGGAGGCTTCGAAGTTGTTATTCAGGTTAACCGATAGTTTTCCCCGTGTTCTCAGACGACTTACGAGGATTTAATCAATTTTGAAACTGGAAACGTCATGTGTTTTTAAAATTTGATGAAAAATACTTATTTTTCATAATTATAATCGATTATAATAAGAATTATCACCTCAAATTCGTTATAATTATAGAGGCGTCGGAGTTGTTAACAAACCGAGGCCAATATTATGAAAAACATTTTTACCAGTCCAGTCACATTTCAAGTATGTGAATCTGTAGGGAGGGACACCGTAGGGAGGGTAAAAGCTGTCTAGTTAATTACAAAAAATGGTATGCCTAACTGTAATTTTTTTGCACTTTTTTGGATGGTGTAATAAAGTAGACCACCCTATGTGCTGTAATCACCTTATGGGGGTTAGGTTGGTGTCTGGTGCCGATTTTTTTGTTACTTTACAGGTAAAAAGAGGATCCCAAACTATGTACAAAAAAAATTGGGCAAACGTTCACATTTGGGGGTTGAAATCATCCCTTCTACATTTTTAATTCTTTTAGTGCTTTAAGAGGTAACATTGTTTTATGTTTATTGTTTTTACACAAAATTGTTCTAATTGATACTGTATTACAATATTAGCGTGAGTTGTAAAAACACTTACCCTCTAGAGTATCATCATTTAGAAAATATACCCCTAGAATGCTTCGCCATATGACATATACATCTAGTATAAGATTTTGGACTTTGTTGCTGCAAACATCTTGTTTTGATATTAAATTCTATTAAGAATCATCAGTGTTATTCTAATTGCTAAATAAAGCGTGATTCAAAAAAAAGAATTCTTCCTCTGATCTCTCTAGTAGCTCAGTGGTTAGAGCACCTGATCGGAAATGAGTTGACCTGGTGTTCGAATCCCAGCGGAGTGAAAGGAGAAGATTTTTTTTCAGAATAAAATTTAATTTAAAAAAATAATTTTCAATTGTGTAAACAATTTTTATTTGTTTAAATCATTTTCGGTTCCCTGTAAATCGTGAAAAGTTACTATTTTAAGAGATAAATGATACAGTTGATGAATCTCAAGAGTATTATTTTTTGTTAAACATTTTTTCCGATTGCTTAAACAATTTCTGTTTATACAATTTTTTTCTTTAAAACGTATAAAGTTATCATTTTCTAGAATTAATGACTCAATTAACGAATGTTAAAACTATTATATTTTTTCTTACGATATTCGTCAATTGTTTAAGCCATTTTATTTATTTGAGCACTTTTTTCATCCTGTAAATCGTGACAAGTTATTATTTTCTGAAAATAATTACGCAGGTAATGAATGTTGAGAGTGTTTGTTTTTTGAAAGACAGTTTGCAATTATTTAAACAATTATTGTCACTTGCTCCTTTGTATAGAAAAGATTAAGAAAATTCTGTTTTTTTTTTTTTTCAGTATGTTTTCAAAATTGCGGTATAATTTTTTAAATAAGAAAATATTGAATGATAAGCAGAAAATAGTAAGTTCTTAAGATTTACAGGGGGAAAATTATTTAAACAGATGAAAATTAAAAATAAGAAGTTGTTACTTCAAAAAATCGTTAATTGTATCATTAATTCCAGAAAAGAATATATTTTTACAATTTGAAGAAAATAAATGTTTAAACAAATGAAAATTGTTTGAAAAATTGAAAAAAATGTTGAATAAAAATTGGTACTTTTGAGATTCATAAACTATATTATTTATCCCCAAGAAATAATAACTTTTCACGAATTACAGGTGAAAAAAATTGTTTAAACAAATAATAATTAGTCAAATAATTCGAAATTATTTTGAAAATACTTTAAAACTTGTCACTCATCGAATAAAAATAATTCATGTTGAAAAAGTTCAAAAAAATTGCGGCTTTAGTATTATTTTACGTCAAACTGCTATTTTTCATTTTTTAGACCTTTTTTGGGTAAAATTCAATTTATAAAAATTTAATAACAAGTACTTATTTCTTACATTTTTGCGAAACCCGACCTTTCCCCATTTAAAACCCCATGTTAGTTTCAAAATCCCAGGGGCATGGGTTAATGTTGACCGATTTGAAAAAAATAAGGAATTGTTATCTGCCAGAGCTTCAGTGGCATAATTTGTTAATGCTCCACTCATGTATAGTGGCGATCCCGGTTCAAATCCGGGCTGAGAAATATTTTTTCTCGTTTCTCCAAAAATAGTAGACCAATAATCGACACTATTTAATATTTAACATGAAAAATTAATTAAAACTCTGGTTAGAATAATGAAAAGAATCAACCAAAAGCTTTAGTTGATAAAATGAAAAGAGTTTGATCTACTCAACAGAAATATTATTCACTCAACCAAACTCATTTTTTAATCAACCAAATGCAGTCTACCAAACGGTTTCGTTGAATGAAAAAAAATTGTTTCTGATTTGTGAGTGCGGCGTCCTAATTTTAATTTTAGAAATTTCACTAATGTGGGACACTTTTTGTTTCAGGAGACAGTAACACAGGGTTGCACAAACGCAGCATATATGAACACAACGGAGTCGCCGTTTGTTCACAAAAGAGAGCGCTTTGCATTGCCACCATTGTTTTCGCGATTCTCTTCGCCATATCACTCATCATCGCATTTGCGGGACCACAGAATGGTTAGTTGAAATTTCTATACACCTTATAAGTCTATGTACTTCAAACCTGACATTCAAATTCTATATCCAAAATTTCAAAATACTTATAATTAGAGAATTAATTTTGCTTTGAAATATTCGCTTCTGCATCTTGGCTGTCTGATGTGTATTCTTTAGCCCTAGTAAAAATGACAGTTAGGAATCAATAGAAGCCGTTTAGAAAACGTATAGGATGCAGATGGCATCTTACATGATTTGGAAAGGTTTTAAGATAATACAGATTTTTCTTGATATTCCTCCAATTTCTTTTTTTAAACATAATTCTAAGGGTATAATTGAAAATATTTTAAAGCAAAAACAAATTTTTATGTATAAATAGAAATTTAACAGTAATTCAATCAATAGTTAATAATTGTTTGAAACTACTTAAAATATTATGTAATTTCTAATACTTGAAAAGTGTTCAGTCTGAAATCAAAACTCGCAAATTTATTGATTCATTCTTTATTTGACAGCATTAAAAGCGATAACATGGATTTATATTTTTTTAACTTTTCCTGAATTTCTTGAAAAAGGTCAAAATTTTTTTGAAGATTATAGACGTATTGAAAAAAAATCTAGACAATTTGAATGAAACCTTTTTTTTTACTACATTTTCAGAAATATTTGCAAATTTTAAAATATATCTAATCTCTTCGAAACTTCTAAAATTCCGGATTTTTGAAATCTTTCAAAATGTTTTAAAATCTTTGTAAATATTCTCTGAGGATTAATTTTTTAAAATGAGAAGCATCTAAAATTCTGCTAGAAATCTTTTAAAACAATTTATTCTTTTAAAAGCTTCCAAAATTCTCAAGATTAGAATTATTTTCCAAATCTTTTCAAAACTTCTGAACATCTGTTGAAACAATTCGTTTTTTCTAACATTTTTTTAAATTCTGCAAAATTAAAAAAAAATTCTCAATATTTTCCAGATTTTTTTTCCACATATAGTGAATTCTTCAAAACTTACAGCAATACTTTTTAAATAAAACCTAAACGATTTTACATTTTGCCAGTTATCTTATTGTTATAGTACCGGTACTTGTTTGGTTACAGCTACCAGCGAGGTAGCAAAATGTTAAGAACGGAATTATTTTCCAATATTATTAGCTTTTAACTATTAGAATTTTCTCTTTCATTAATACTGCTTAGAAATATATAGAAATCTATTTTATTTTTTAAATGACTTTTAGTGTGAAATATTTTAATTTTAAATTTCTCGATTTCAAATTATCCAGATTCAAAATGTTGTGCTTTTGTAAATTACGCTTATTACACTAATTTTACTGAACTCATTCAATCATACTAATCACAAGAACAACAAAAACAATTTTGAAATATCAATGACTAAAAAAAGATTTTTTATTTTCAAATCTAGTTTTCAAACGAAAAATTAGATTTTATTTAATTTCGACTGTTTTAAAATGTCGGTGTTTAATTTCAAACAGTTTCAATTTGAAACCAGTTTTATTTAAAAATATTATATTGTTGAACGTAAATACTGGTCAGTTTATCAAGTTTAAGGTGATCAAATCTATAACTTTTATTTTTATACAATATTTTGATTTTGAACTTTGCATCTTTAAATGATTCAGATCAAAAATTTGGGATTTAAGAAATTACACTGATCAGCTTTTTGCCTTTTCAGGAAATTATAAATAAATAATAAATTCAAAACCGTATTGAGAACCGACACCCCTTTTATTGAATATATCTATAGCAATTACTTTTACTCATATCAGAAAAGCACCTTTTTTATCATCAGATTTTAAATACAAAAGCCTGTTAAGAATAGATTAATTATAAAATAATTTCATCGTATATGTGAAAGTTACATTTTTTAGACAAGTTAAATCAAATGATTTTTTTACTTGCTTGAAAATTGACCAAATACATCTGTACTGATTTTTTTACTTACAGTGAGTATTTTTGTTCTGTTTAAGGTTTGTTGTAGTTTTAAAGTAATTTATTTAATAAAATTCTACTTGCTCCTTTCAGAATTACCTAAATTTAAAAATAAATCTACGAAAATCTCGGTGTCAAGACAGGCTCCCAGACATGACAAACTGACTAACTGACTGTGTGATTGTTCTCAACATTGCAAACGTCTCGAGACAGGCTCTCAGGAATGACAACCCTACTGCTGATGGATTGTTTGCAACATTACAAACGCCTCGAGACAGGCTATCAATAATCACAAACTGAATCACTGACTGTGTGATTGTTCTCAACATTGCAAACGTCTCGAGACAGGCTCTCAGGCATGACAACCATACTGCTGATAAACTGTTTTTTCATAATTACTCTTCTGACGCGAATTTTAAAAGAGAAATTGCATCAAATCACTATTTTTCTAAACATAGAAAACTATTTTATGTGAAAAACTAATATGAATATCAAAAAACACGGGCGTTATTTGTAATAGTCAGCGCTGCCCGCACCGACACCATACCCCACTCTCCCCTATGTAAGATAATCATAATAACATTATTTCAATGCGTGCTTATCCATAATCAGTATCTAACAACGTAAATTTGAAACCTTCAGTTAATATTTTGACACGAAACTAAGACATTATTCCACTACTCTTATTCACTCAGGTTATTCATTTGCATTTATTGTTTACCCTGCAATGAACGTAAGAAAAAGTACGGGGCTAAACTACAAGGTTAATCATCTAGACGTATGATACGGAAAATAGACAAATAAAAACTGAAAATCTCTTTTTGAATTTCTCCACTAACTTTACTTTTTTATATTATCTGCCCACTCCCACCACCTCCCAATCTAGAGTATAAGACACACTAAAGAGCAAAAAATACGCAGTTATAAATATTGAAACCTGAGAGACGGAAAGGCAGACAATTAAAAAATAAAAATCTTTTATGAACTTTTTAGTGTTTAAAATTCCATTTTAATTGCAAAATTAAAACCCATGATACGAAAGAATTGAAATTTTAGCATTCAACATGAAAATTTCAGGACTCCAAAATTGTAACCATTAAAAATAAAATGAATTATTCAACTACTGAGATATCAATTTCAGGTAGTTCAATTTAAATCTATTTTGATTTTAAACAACACGATTTTTAATTGTTTAATTTTAACTCTTCCAGTTTTTAACACTTTCTTTAGAATTATTATTCATTCTTGGAATTTTCCAATCAAATATTTTTCAGTTTGAAATGACATTTTGGTTTAAATCTTCCGCTAAAAATGGGATAATTTATTTACATTGATATCTAGAATTATTAAATTTAAACCTGCCTATTAAAGCTTTTGACATTATATTGCGAAAGATTTAACAGCGAAATTGTCTTGAAATTTTCAATATTGGAATTTAAAACTACAACATTTTGAAAGCTTTAGTTTTAAGGCCCCAAAGATTGCTGGTATAGAATTGCACAATCAAAGTGATTGGATAGATTTTATTACTAGAAAATGTAATTTCTGTAAAAAAATCACTGTCATTTTCATTGCAGAAACTTTCAAAATTAATTAATTCAAACTTGAAGCGCTAAAAGTTAAACAATTCTAAACTTTGTTTCAAAATGGAAGAATGGTCAAATTAGAATTTTGAAACTAATCCTTGAAAATGAATAATTTTCAAATTTTGCATCACGATTTTTAAAATTGAATCATTTCAATCTAAAGTGCAAAAATTAATAGCTAGAAAATCAGCGATATAGTACTTCCATGCAATGGAAACAACATCATGTTGCTTTATGCAAGCGGGAAGGCAATTTTGTAAGATGTCAAAATGACAAATACTAATAAACTATTTCATTGGCATGACAGAAAAAGTGTCGAGACAGAAAACATGCAAAAAGTAGAGAGCGGCAACATAGGAGCTTCAATGTTCTATATCAATTTTGACGTTGGAACTTCGAAAAGCTGATTTTCGAGAAAAATGTATCTAAAGTTGATGAGTGACATAAGTGCACATGTTATACTTTTTCTTCGAACATGAAATATACCTACTTCCGCTTGCGTTCGATCCATGAGAACAGTACCAATAGATTGAGTGTATGCCCTAGTATCACCCCCCCCCTCCCCCAGCTCAAACCCGAAAATAATAATTTAAACGCTGAGTTAGAAAAACGCGAATATATACACTTGAAGAAGCTTGACGCAGCAACCCTACTTATAAATACAGGCGCTGCACAAAACATAAGGTCGATTTCGTTTATCAATTTAGTTTTCATACGCTCTCTCAAGTTTGGCACGGCTGCTGCCACAGAGACGAGCAACAGCAGTACGTACGCCTCAACGTCGTAAGAGGGCTGGGGACACCCGTGGGAATTCTGAGTTGAGTGTGCGAGAGAGACAGAAATATGATAAGCACGCCTAAAAGGCAGCTTTGATAGCCCTTTCTGGCGATGATGAGAATGATTCCGACGTACGCCGTGAAGCTCGTACACTTGCTCTTCAATTCATTGAGTTTGAATCCATTGTAGCAATCGTTGTCTGGTATGATATACTGTTTCAAGTAAATGTGTCTAGCAATCCGATGCAGAACTATTCCGCTGATCTTTTACTAGCCACCAAATAGTCAGAATCGAGTCAGAAATATTTTAAAGATTACAGCAATCAAGGTTTCTAAAGCGCATTGATAACGGCTGAAGAAATTAGGAAATGACCTGGAGTCAAGGGTTGTAGGTCATTGGGATCGAAAGACATAGGAGACAGCTCGAAAGGCAATGATGCGTCACCTATTGTGCGAGAGAAATGGTGTTTGAACGATTTTGCTGCTGCCTCCCAGAATCGGCCAAAGTTTGGTGATCTGGGAGGTATGAACTTCAAATTAATTTTTTCCTGATTCAAAAATTCCTTTACCATTATCTGAGTGGATATTCCGTGATATTCCTTTTCTAGTAAAAAGTTTTTTCAAAGACGAGATAAAGGCTCTTGTGGTCAGATCATTGACTAGTTCTACGAGCACTGCTTTGGTGCTTAAACCAAATAAAATTAGCAACATATACTTCGAGTTTCTTGCGATTTCAAAATCGTTTCTCCTCAATATAAAATGGACCACAAGAGCCAACACCTAAATTAAGGAAAGGACGACAATAAGCTACGCGTTCTTGTGGCAAATCACCCATGACGTAATCAACCCCCCGTGGCCTTGCGCGAAAGCGTCGAACGCATTGGTAAATAATCGTTCACGTAATGCTGCTACCATTTAAGGGCCAAAAACTCTCTCGAACGGAGTACAAGGTCCCCTGGGTTCCTGCGTGTTTTCATCTTTTGTGTTCTCCGCGGATTATGAGTTGAGTAACGTGCTGATTAGGAGGCAATAAAATAGGATGATTTTGTTCTTCGGGAAAACCTGACTGTTTTAATCTACCACCTACGCTGAGAATGCCGTGTTCATCTAAAGTTTTAAGTCTAAGATTTTAAAGGAAAGAATCGACTTTTACTACTAGGGTCATCTCCATTCGCTAGGGAGTGTATTTCTTTCGAAAATGTTGCGAATTGTACCGCGAGAATTACCGCTGGAGTAGCAGCATCAAATTCAAGTACTGTAATGAGACCACTGCTTTTCTTGTGAAAAAATCGCAGGACATATGCGAATACTAGTTTTAAATTTTTTAAAGAACTAAACCTTTCGGTCAGTTGGTGATTATTTTCATTTTCTACAGCAGAAATAGGATGAGCGGTAACGGTGCGTTTCTCTGGAATTTCCGATGAATAAATTTTATCTTGAGGCCAACGACTTTTTTCATGTGAGAGCCACTGAGGGCTGTTGCTCCGAAGGGGTGCCTCTAGAAGCACTTGAGGTTATGTTGGAATCTGAACATATGTAGGTTTGCTTAATTTCGATTTCCAGAGCTTGTGTGACCGTGGCGTATAAGCGAGCGCGTAAAAGGGCCGCGCTAAATTCGAGACGTGGCAATGTCACTGGATTCACGGGAGCGACTCTGGAGTCACAGCAAACTAGCGAAATATGATGACTTCCTTGAGCATCAATCAAACGGAACTAAATGCAGGCTCCGTACGCTTTTTCCCTTGCGTCGCAGAAGCTATGCATTTCAATTTCAGTCGACTCAGGTGCGATAATTAATCGATTAAAATTAACCTCACCCAAGATTGTCAATTACTTTTTATATTACAGCCACATAGTATGTACTTCTGTTGGAACCCGACTGTCCCATTCTACACCAGCTTTCAAGAGTATAAGTTAAATCAAAATTTTTGCTTTCGCGATAACTGGACCGAGTAGCCCTAACGGACCGCATAGCTTAGCAACTAGCGATAAAATTCAACGTTTGGTTACGAGATTAGAGAAATCCGAAGGTTTAATCTTGTAGAAAATTCGAATCTCGACGGAAATTCCAATAAAGCCCTAGAGTTTTTATGTTCGCTTTTGGATCGAGCGACATTTGTGTACTAGTGGGACTGTCTGAATTTTCAGGCACTGATGTAGCCTTCACCTATATACCCATCCACACATCACTACTTTCCAACTGAGCAATTCACGCCTACCCCGAAAGGGAAACGGCCCAATGATATAATAATAAACATATGTTATCTGATAATGTGAGCTTCTCACCAAAAAATACAAACATCAAAATCACATTTCAATTATAATTTAAGGAACACTTCATTCAAAGCCTTACACCATACCCTACTTTCTCCTACTTAAATTTCTTTATCAGTTTGTCATGTAACCCTCGGATTTTTTTCGTCATGAAAAAATCATTTTTAAGGTGTGTATTGACACCCGTAAAGTTGATATTTTATGATAAAATTGAGATTAAGAATTTAATTCAACTTAATTTTTTTTTAGAAAGAAGTTTTTGAAGCAAAATTTTATCAAAAATTCGAGTAAGTTTAAGAGATTTTAAAAATATTTCAAAAAATTGATTCCGTAAATTTTGGAAAATGTCGAAATAAATAAGATTTCCAGAATTAAAAAGGAACCTGGAAGGTTTTAAGGCACTTTTTTATTTTTTATAGATTTTTCAAAATTTTAGCAGTAATTCGATTCAGTTTAAATATATTTAGGAATATCAGTAGTTTTGAAGAGATCGAAAATATTTAAAAACTTGGAACGATTTCTGAATTTCTGAATTGAATTTCTTTCGTTCTTGACTGAACAATCTTTTTTGTTTGCAAAATTAAATATTGGTCTCTTTTAGTTGAATTCAACTAGTATTTTGAATTTAAAATTAAAATCTTTTTGGTTGAAATATCAACTCTTACAACTTTTTTGTGGAAATCTTGATTTGACCTAATCTAAAAACTATATGCGCGCGCAGCATGCGATTAATAATTTTCAATTTTTCATTAATTTAAACTCACTCATTAAAAATTACTATCGAAATATTCGGGGAAGCAAAATAAGAATAAAAAATGTTTAGTACATACAAATCGAAGGAAAAGAGGGTAAAAAAAAGGCCACCAAATAATACATTCTTACTAGCAATAAATACAAAATTATACTAGAAATATATATGTACGTAAGGAGTCATACAAAATTTCGCAGTAGAATGTTGTGAGGTCACTACTAACCAAAATTCTTTTTCAATAAACTGTAACAATTACAAGAAATATCGATGCTGGAGGGAGGAAAACAAGTAATTACTATTAGAGTATTGCTGGTTTAGTTATATTATTTTTCCGCTCACAATTTTTTTTGCGATATTTAACTCAATTTTAATTTATATAATTAATTATTATTAATTGGCAAAATAAAGTTATAATTTATGGATGCTTGAAATGTTTCTCAAATAAATGGTGACGTTCTGAGAAAGAAGGGTCCACTTTGTCGGTATAGACTACAGTGTAACGTATAGGGCCATATAGACAGATAAATTCCCGACATTTTAGGAGCACCGGAGTACTTTTGAAATTAGAACTTCGAGAAACCGCTTTCCAAAAAAAAACTGATTTAAAGTTGGCAATGGCCATAAGCGTTTGTTATACTTTTTCTTCAAGTATGAAATTTACCCAGTGGGCACAAACGTTAAAGAACCTAATTAGAACGGCTCAAAAAAATCCTAAGTCAGACCAAATAACATTCTTTAAATTGTACAATGTTCCAGAGATGTTTTAAGGACGTATTTGGAACATGAAACGTTTTCAGAACATTATTTGGTCTGACCTAGGACAGTTTTTGAAATGTTCAAATAACGTCTTTCGTCTTGTTCGTTCAAGAAACGTTTTAGAACGTTCTAATTACGTTTTTAAATTTCTTGTCCACTGGGAGTTGCTTCCCTCGGCAGCATTTTTATTGATTTATTTTTTAATGAAATAGAAGTTTTTTAAATCACTATTACAATCATTTACATTATACATTATACCTCGAAGTTCGTAAATGTTTAAAGCATTTTAAAATTTATATAGTAAAGTAATTAGTATTGAATAATCAATATTATATATATATATATATACATAGCTAAAAGTTTGTCATAAGGAGAACCGCAGGATTTCGCCGGGAGCAGGTGCTAATCTTAAAAATTGCACTTGCTCCCAGCGAAATCGCGGTAAAATTTCACCAGATTACCGTGACGTTTTTAGCCGGATCCCGTCCAGAATCCCCGGCCAGCGCCCGGTTTAAACTGGGGCTATCCGGCCGGCTCCCTGTTACCATTTCTACACGGGTAAGGCCATGTGACGAGTGGGTTACGTGACCGGATTAATACCTTACCGACACTTTTTTATTTGTAAACTTATTTTCACACGATTAGCCACATCGAGTTGATAATTTGGGATAATAAATAAGAAGCATTAAGAAAGGTGGGTCATGTCCTAAAGTTTTATAATGATGAAAAAAGCTTTTTTTGTAAATATTTTTTTTGCTTCTTTCATGATTATTACAATTTAGGACCAGACCCACCTTCCCAGTGGGTACCAGACCATCCTCATGACGTCTTTAGAACGTCTAACTATGTTCGCGGACATTGAAGTCGATGTTGCAGAAACGACAATAAAACAACGTTAATGCGTCTGTGGAACGTCTGATGTCCGGCATTTTGTTATCTTTTGGATGTCCTGAAATGGCTGTGAGACGTCCCTAAGAAGTACAGGTTAACCTTCTAGAAACGTTATTTTTTCAAATCTGAAATCATCAGAATATACGTCTGATGAACTTTTCTGCTATTAAAAAACATTTGTTTATATAGGCTGGATTTACGGTCGCATAATTAATAGCATACATTCGAGATAACATATTTTTTTATAAGAATATGATAAAAATATTTTTTGTGACTTTTTGAAATCAAAATACCTGAAAGTGAAGGCAAAGAAAAAAACTTTTGTTCATTTTGCAAAATTTATTTAATATTTTTATCAGTATTACATTTTTATCCTGCTTGTAAGAAGACACATTAATATAAAAACTGTAAAATATATTTAGAGTGTATATTACTCTATGCAGTTATATTTGTATTACAAATTACGGAAGCCCTTCGTAATCTAAGAATAGAACAAACTTGTTGACGCATTATGAGCTGGTTGTCTCCTTGCCCTATTATCTATATCAGCGTTGACACGGGTCCCGGATCTTCTCAGCCAATTCATAATTGTGACACTTATTTCCTGTTCTGTACTTTCCGAATATTTTGCAACTTAAACTTCTGTAATAATAACAGCGAAAATTTAAATTAAACTAAAAGTTTTGTAATAATAAATGAAAAATTTAACTTTGACACAAAATGGTTTCGAACATAATTTTAAAGAGATAAAGGGCTCAAGATTACAAGGGATCTTAGGGCTAAACCCTTTAGATGTTTAAACAATAATAGCAATAAATACTTGATTAGAGGCTAATGAATTTACAAACATTTCGGAAAAATTTCCAAGAATTCAAAGACTTCAAAAATTCCAAAATTTCACAAAGATTAAAAAAATTCCCAAATGAAACAAAGATTTTCAATATTCCAAAAGTTTTCCATGATTTTAAAAGATTGATAAAGATTGTAAATCATTTCTCAAAGATTCAACAAAATTTTAACGATTTCACAAAGATTTCCAATATTTTCAGAAGATTTAATAATGATTCACAAAAAGTTAATTGATTTCACAAAGATTTCGAAAGGTTTTATCGCAACATATTTCACAAGAAATCAAAAAATCTCTAGGACTTCTAAGATTACGCAAAGACTTCGAAGATTTTAAAGAAATTCAAAAATATCTCAAAACATTTTAAAAGTTTTATCGCGAAAGATTTTATAAAGATGCGCAAAACTTTTAATGATTTCACAAAGATTTCAAAAGTTTTCAGAATGATTTCTACGATCGCAAAAGATTTCAAAAGATTTTAAAGATAAAGATTGTATAAATAATTTCACAAAGATTTCATAAAGATTCATCAAGATTTCAATGATTTCACAAAATTATAAAAATATTTTTAAAAATTTCAGATGTCTAAGATTACGCGCAGATTTCAAAAGATTTCAAGAGATTTCGAAGGATTTCAAATTTTCAAAGATTGTAAATTATGTCACAAAGATCTCAAAAGAAATTAAAAGATTTTAAATCATTTGGTACAAAAAATATATAAAATCTATATGTTCCAATTTGGAAAATATAACGTAACATAAAATTATGAAAGGATTCAATTTTTAGAGCCCCGCATGCAAGGATAAGGCTGCATACTCTGAGAGGTCGCCCGGTATCCCAGAGTCACCGTTTAAGACACCTCGATGTACATACTTGAAAGGAGGTGGGATTGGTCTCAAAAGTGTTTTATTATATTCATCTAACTACGTTTGATAACCCCTTAGAAGGATTTTCCCTGAAGGTGATTTGATTTCAAGAAATAGGCATTTGTAAGTTCGTATTTTATATGGGTTTTCACACCTTCGTTCAAATCATGCTGGCTTTCATATTGTTAGTATTGCTCGCGCAAGATCGTACTTTGCCAAAAAATGCGCACATATATGCTTTACAACATATGTTATTTATTTCCTCCAGTGAAATAGAAAACAACGCTATCGTTCATGTGCGACTGCCCCTGCGCTACGTTCAACTGTTTTCCCCCATCCACATGGTGTTCGCATTTGTTGTCGATGCTTTCAGCTATTCTCCTTTATTTTTCTTCGACGTTTCAACCTGTTTGAAGATTTTCTTATCCGCTGGATGTAATATTACTGCGTGCATACATATGTTCCAGATTATTTTATTTGAGTTTTATTTTATCAGTATCTGCTAGTATAGTAGCGATTGTAATCTTTTTACATAGGTACTTCATAGGCATTAGAGTCTACACTTTTGAGATACAGGCATTAGGTTTTAATTATCACTTATTATGCCAAAAAAACTGTGTTCTTGTTGCTGCAAATTCTTAAAACCAAAGAGTCATCTATCAGTAACTCAGAATGAGCGGGCATTAGATGTGCTCAAAACTGCCTCCAATACAACATTAGCAATTCAGTCAAAGGTTTGCGATAGTTGTCGACACTTTTCGATTAAAAAGCGTCGGATTACAGATGCAAAAGAGACGAGTTCTTCTGAAAATGATTGATCAATTATTTTAGGACCGGGTAAGAGTCAAATTTCTGAAAATCTAGAATCTTCCAGTGAAGGTGGAACTTCAGATTCTGACTGTAGTAAAATCAAACTTCCAATATGAACATGTATGATTTCCCAATCCAGATGCATTGTCTGTCATCACAAGAATAATAGTATCAGAATCAAACCTCTTGCTGCATTGAGAGTTTACGTCGATACTGTTATTTTAATTCCTGCAAAAGCGAGAGGCTGTGCCTCTCATTAGATGATGATGGTTTTCTTAAAAAAGAGGCTCTTGCGTCAATTCAAGCCACCTCTGATTTTACTTACATGGAGGTAGAATCGATTCCTGAGCTTCTGAATGATTTGCGTGAGGAGGCAAGAAAAAAAGGGATGAATTTCGATGATCCCTCTGCGCTTGAGGATAAATACTATTATAGACTCACCGTATTGACGAACAATCAATTTAGTGATATTGCAAAGTATTTGCCAATTGAAGTACGTTCAACAGAAAGTCGTTATGTGCGTATGTGCTTTGCATTATTGTTGATCAAGTTGCGCACGGGTCTTTCAAATGCGATTTTATCAACTCTTTTTGGCATAGAAAAACGAAGAGTTGGCAGAGGAATTACGACAGCAAGGACAGTCCTGATGTCCTTCTTTGTTCCTTATCAGCTTGGTATAGATCACATATCTCCCGAATCAGTCATTAAGGACCATATTATGTAAGCGGCAAAAACGCTTTTCGCAAAGGGACAAGATGTATGTATCCTTGTGACTGATGGTACATGCATGTTTATCCAAAAGAGTAGCAATTATTCCTTTCAAAGACGGACTTATTCTATGCATAAAGGAAGGAATCTGGTCAAGCCCATGATATTAGTAAGGACGACAGAATATATAGTGGATGTTTTCGGTCCGTATTTTGCTGATGGCAAGAACAACGACGCTAGTACCTTGGACAGTTTTTCAAAACAAGACTCAATGAAACTTTGTACATGAATGCCCTCAAACTCTGTTATCGTTGTTGATCCCGGTTTTCGGGACTGTCTGAAGTTCTTAGAAGATCTTGGATTCGTTTCCGAAATGCCTTATTTTCTCCCAAAAGTATCGCAGCACTCTACGACTGAAGCAAATGAATCAAGGCTCGTTACTAAAGTCCGATGGGTGGTTGAAGCAATCAATGTAAAAAGTGTAAGATAACATACTTCAGACCAAATAAAAAGACCTTGATGATGTTAAGAAGATCCTTTAATCGACGTTCTGCTCGATGGTAAGGGTTAACATCGAGTTTTGACATGGATGTTAAACCTTACCATGGAGCAGAACGATCATTCTGTCTTCCATTTAAAATTTAAAAAAAAATTTTCTTCAAAGAATTTTTTAATGTGTCCGCGATATTAATGGACCTCACTACTTTTTAACATATCAAAGTTAAAGTATTAAAACTTCAGAACTAACTTGAGATGGAATTTTGTGAGAGCATGCATCTTTTTTACTACGACATTTTGGTTTTTTCCAATTTTTATAAAAAATAAAAGGACTTATTTCCGTCGACATTATTTTAATGAAAAATAATATTTTGATTTTTAATTGATAAATGAAAAAATTTAATTAATGAATAAAATTTAAAAATCTGTAATCTAACGAAATAAAAGAAGGTCTGGGATGGTGATATTCCGTTTAGTTATAAGTGATCTCAATGAAACGAAAAATAAATCTTAAATGTTCAATATTTGGTAAAAAAATGTTTGTCTTTTGTTGAGTATTGGTATTTGTCGTTCAAATCAACTGTTTTGTAAGATTTTACACCTCACCTCACACATTGTCTTACTTTATTTTTGGATGACCACTATATAAATTCACAAAGCAAAAATATAGTCCACGAAAATTACGTAAGGTGGATACGCAGTTCAAAATTTCAGAAAAAACCTCTTAGTCCTTTTTTTTTGCACTTTCGAGTACAGAGTTCGAGGATATACCTAGTTCCGCCCCTATTCCTAGTGTTCCTCGTTGCGGACCTTCCTATTTTCCTGAAAAGTCTCTTTCTGCTGCCAGACCTCATTCTCCGCGTTCTCCGGTGAGGTCGTCTCCTCCTGCCAAATCATCTCTTCGTGCCAGTTCCAGAACTCCTCCTGCCAGTCGCTCTTATACGTTACGTCTGGGTGAATTTATTGAAAAATTTATATCGATTCGGCTTATTCGACAAGCGAATCTCAACCGGCAAATTGAAATTCGAAGATGCACTTTCCTCATGATGCAGAAAATCAAGTGCAAGAAACCAGACGACTTGTGCCGGTGTCAACCCAAGAACAAACTTTATTATGGGTGCTCGATGGCTTCATCTATGCAATATTGGACAGAGGATCTACTACCATTCGTGGAATATATAAAATAAGAGTTTACATTCATAAACCTGCAAAAATAAATATGTACAGCGACCAGGTTTAAGAGATAACACCAAAAGAAATAGACAAGTCAGCCTCAGGCATAGATCACCGCATCTCAAGCAATTAAAAAACAATAATGACAAGAAGACTTTCGTCCACAAGATTAATTCAATTAAGTTTTTTAATGTTAGTGAACTGAAGATTTCCGTTATCGAAAAATCGCAAATCGATTTCGCGGAGAGAACTATGGGCTCTAAACTTTGCTCGGATTGACAGCGGAATTCCTAACTTAACGATTGAAAACAAAAATTTTACTGCGCATGCACGGCATCATTTTCTATTGAATTTTCTCAGAAATTTATTGTACCTTCATTAGGTGTCAAAAATTGTTTTCTTTACAAGCAATTCTATTATCAAGGTTTTAATCGTAGTGGGCAGATTTTTTTTTCTTGAAACTGACGCTAATGAAAAGTGAGTAGCTCTTAAGGACGATTGAATCTAAATTCTATCTCAATTCATATTTCCTTTCACACTTTGTTTGAGTTTGTCCGAAATGGATACGAATTAAATCTAAATTTATTCCGGGGGAATCCAGAAAGTGTGTCTCGAAAAAAAAATATATATAACGCAAAAAGTAACCCTTTTCGATTCCTCTAAAAAATTTCGTTAGATACACAAGTTCTAGCACCTCAAAAAAGCCTTAAGTAATACTTTTACATAAAACTCAGTGCATATTTAACACGTTAACAATTTCAATAAAACACATTTTCCAACGATTAGTGGAAATCGTCAAATGACTTTGACCTCAATAAGTATGAATTCAGTTCTATATTTAATTTACCTTTATATTGGAAAAACATCAGTATCTTTTTTTATTTATTGATAATACTAAAGGGGTGGATGGCACATAATTTAGGGGTTATTTCGAATAAGACTGATAATTCTCAATAGAATTAATTATCAAAACTAGATGTTTGCAGCAACAAAGTCAAAAATCTTAAAATATGCATTCGAAGCGACTATGGCAGAAATTATGGTATTTTTATCCGAGGTTTTTGTGAACATTGGCACGTGCGGTATAGATTTGCGATATCTCTTATTTCCTTATCAGAAGTTGGTTCCGATCCATCAATGAAACGGTTCTTTAAAGTTTTTTCAGTAGCGAAACCACAAACACCTCGTTACAACTATACTTATAGTAGGATCCACAGACCGTTCTTAATTTTTGAAAAAATCTATATCCAAATAAGGATTTGTCCACTGAGCATTTCACTCATAAATTGCAAATTTTGTTAGCTTTGGTAACTTCACAATGAGTACAAAAATCATCAAAAATATTAATAGGAAATATTCATTTTCCTCAGGAAGTCATTCAAGTTAAAAGATCGGATGGGATAAACACCTTGAAGGTCAATAAGGCACAGCCTTGTCTAACAATTCCTTTCTTTCGTGATCTCTGTGTAGCATTGATGTTGCAGGATTATTCAGTTCAAACAAAAGTTTCAAGAAATTTCATTTATGAGCTATTCATAATTTGTAAAAATCGTATAAAGCTGCATCACCCCAAACACTAGCACGTTGGATAAAGGCCATGCTTTATAAGAAAGACATCGATGTAGTTCTTTTTGAGGAACATAGTAAGCGACATGCGTCAACTTCAGCAGCAAAAAGAGCTGGAGTTAATGTTGATATAATTTGCAGTACTGCAGGCTGGACAGATAGTTCAATAGTATTTGCTAAATTTTATAATTAACCGTTGTGTGATAACATTTTTTTTGAAAGGGCTGTATTACAAGGTGATAAGTAGATTTATTACTAATCTTTTTCCCAGGACTTTGTAACCTAATTGTGTAAATTAAAAGTGCATAGCCAGAGCCAAGGGAAACCGAGCGGCTGGCAGGAAATGTTTTCCTTTTTAAACTAGCTTTAAAACTGTTATCAAATCAAGCAGGTATGCTATGTTTCGTTTGATCGGTTAATTTTGCGTTTTATCGAATCTCGTCTTATTTTTATACCTTTTTTATCCGTGAATAATAATATTGAATCCATAATCTGAAAAAATGTTTTTTGTCAAAATTACCATTTTTTGAATATGAATAAAAACGTATTATTTAATTTTTAATTTTTTCTCAATTATTTGAAAGAAAACATTGTAATGTATGTTCCCGAATTCCTCTAGTGTGTGCACTGAAAAAATCACAACTTTATCTGAATTGAATAACGTAAGGAATTCGGAAACAGACGTTAGACTTTTTTCTAAATTAGAGGACAACAATTCAATTTGAAAATTTGTGTGACATAAGTCATATTGAAAAAATTAAATTTGAAAATGACTTTTTTCTTCAGAGTTTGAAATTTATATACTTTTTTAGATTTGAAAAAAGCATAAACCTAAACATTACTACAATTTTTACCTTTGCAATATTTTTCTATATCTCTAAATGAAAAAAGTTAAGTCAAAAAGCTACATCAGAAGATATTAAACAATTTAAAAAATATATATTATAAATCTCTTTTAAAATTCGTTTTGTTAAATGATATATAATGCAACTCTGCGAGAAAAACAATATAATGAATACAATTCATTATAATTATTCTAGCCCACGACAATATGGCAGATATAAAATCATGATCTTTGAGATGCTGTCTTACTTTTCCACGCATAATCAAACCTACCCCTTGATTACCATGTGATTGACTATCTACTCCTGACCAAATTTCAAAACCGCCTTTCAACACCCCATTTTCTATGTTGCTACTTTCGCATCCCTATTTCTTTGGCAATATATATACATCATAACCAAGAAAAATAAAAATAAAAAGAGGTATGAAGACCTTATAAGGGAGTTGCGACGGTTATACTCGGAATATTCTGTTAAGCCAATCGTCCTGATCATCGGCGCTCTTGGAAGTGCCAAGGTTTCACTGGTTAATAGCCTGATCTCTTTCTCTTTACAAGATACATTATATTTATCCTAATTTTAAAATTTTTAGGAAAATTTTTAGGTATCTGAAATTGTCGAAACTCGTAGATTCTGAATTTCTAACTTTTGAATCTGTATATGCACCACTGAAAAAAAAATTATTTTCAATTTTTAATGCGTTTGGGTTGGCCTACCTGCGGCCCTAGCCGATGAGCTACCTGATAGGATGTGAATTAGCATATCTTTAGAAATAATCAGACTCGTCAGGAATGGTAAGGATGTTCAGGAATCGTCAGAACTTCTGACCGTTTGTGACAATTCCTGACTTTTTTCAGTAGAGAGGGGCTTACACGTATAAAATTTACACTTTGACGGAGAATGACCAAAAACTACACATTTAAACTTCTCTTTTCAATTACATTTATTGAAAAGAAGTGTAAACATACTGAAATAACATAATTAGGACTCTAGTTACTAATAAAATTCTATGTTAAAAAGTAATTCGCCGTCAAGCACCCCGACAGATATTTCGTACCTACGATGCAGCACACATCACAGATAAGAGATTCTCGCACGCGTCTACCACCACTCTCGCTCTCCAGGAGAAATAGTGTTGGACGCGGAAAATGTGTTCTAGAAGGAAATTTTCCCGAGTTGGGCTTGTCTGATCTAAATTATTTTTAGCACTCTGAACGTTGTTCGTACATCTCTCTCCACATAGGCTTAATTCTTCAAACAATCCTGTCGTTTAGGATGGATTTCGCCTGACGGAAACCCTGGATTTGTTCCCAGTATTCCCGGTGTTTTGTTTGGATCCAGCTTTTGATGGCCATACCGACACAGCAAGACGCTATTCCCAGTACCGCTTCTGGTCCTATGTATTCACTTGCTGCGCCGCGTTTTGCCAACTGGTCCGCCTTTTCGTTGCCCTTGATCACTGTGTGACCAGGGACCCATATGAGGGCCACATTGTTTCTTTCTGCAATTTGGTTTAAGGCATTTTTGCATTCCCAAACCAGTTTTGATGTTATGTCTGGTTTCCCTATTGCAGTTAGTGTCGCTTGGCTGTCTGAACAGATCGTAATTTATCTGCCAGAAGCGTTTTCTTCTATTAGTGTTTCAGCACAGGGAAAGACGGCAAAGAACTCCACCTCACAATGGGGCAAAATTACGTAAAAAATGTTCAAAATACGATTCCGGCTACAATTTTAAACCGATTAAGGATTTTTTTTTAATTAAAGCTAACTAAATTCTTAAGAGATCCCTCGAGGCAGATTTGAAAAAAAAAATTGTTTACTTTATTTATTCAAGCAATAAATAAACATTCGTGAAACATGACCTTATAGTTTATTATGAATTAATAAATTGTTATTAACAATTGTATTATTATGAACAATGGTAGGCGATTTTTGAGTGGTTTTGGATATTTATTAAGCGATTTTCGTTTCTAATCCAATTTGGAGTAACGTAAAAACATATGAAGACAAGATGGGATATATTTCTTATGGTTATATACAAATTTTATAAACAAATGCGTAGTTTGAGCAATTTTTGAGTATTTGAGGTACTTTTTTTAAATGTGCTTTGTTTGACCGGGCAGTGATGTTTCAATAAACTATATTATCATTTCATAACAATTTTGTGATTGTTATAAACAAATTTTATAAATGAATGCGCAGTTTGAGCAATTTTTGAATGTTTGAGGTACTTTTTTTTTAAACGTGCTTTGTTGGGCTTACCAATATTACATTAATACAGTTTGGTGTTATCATAGGTAAAATATCAAAAGGAGCATAGTTTTCTTCAACTAATAGTTCCTTAGCTTCTGGGTCTAGTTTCAATCCTGATTTTGTTGCGAGATTTCTTTCACTAGCTATGACTGGATCAGATGAGATAAACAATTTGTGAGTCAAGTCTTTGTTAGTGACAACTCGATTGAATTTTCTGGTATGAAATTCTCTGATGCGACGAACATCTTCATTTCGTGCTTCTTGCGCTTCTTCAGTCAGCTGACCAATAGGAAGAAGGGCTGATCGAATGATGTCCCCACCATGCAACAGGATCTTATGCACTGACGAAGGCATGTAATTATCTAGTCAACAGGAACCTGGGACAGAAAAAAGGAAAACTGGTCGCACTCTTCGTAGATTTTAAGGCAGCTTTCGGCTCGGTGAATTTAAAAGTTTTATGGAAGGCAATGAAAGAGAGGGAGATGAACGAAGAGCTGATTCAGAGGATAAAAGAGGTTTTTACGGAGACAAAGACAAGGGTGAGGATCGGGGAACAGGAAGGAGAGGAGTTATGAACAGGGAGAGGTCTCAGACAAGGGTGCCCGCAATGTCCGTTGTTGTTTAGCATATTGTTAGCAGACCTAGAGAAGAAAATGGAAAAGAAAGGTAAAGGGGGTACAGTTCTAGGAAATAAAAGAGTATACTCGTTAGCGTAAGCGGACGATGTGGTGCTTCTGGCAGAGCATGGAATTGGAATGAGTTCGCTAATGAAAGGATTCGGAGAGTATGTGAGAGAGAAAGACCTGACAATTAATGTGACGAAGACAAAGATAGTATATTTCAGGAAAAGAAAGAAGTGAAGTATGTATGAAAGATAAATAGGGAAATGGCTGAAATGGTGGAGGAATTCTGTTCTTTAGGATTCTGGTTCGAAGCGGGTGGTGGAAATGATCTTTAAGTGAAAAAGGATGGAAAGTGCGAGTAAGGTCATGGGTCAAGTGTGGGGGATTGGAAGAAGAAGATTCAAAGAGGACTGGAAGTTGAGAGTATGGCTGTTTGATTCACTGGTATGGTCAGTGATGTGTTATGGAGTGGAAATTTGGGGGTGGAAGAAGTACAAAAAGGTAGAAAACGTGCAAAAGAGATTTCTGAGATGGGTTATGGGAGTGAGCTGGAGCTGCACAGATTATATGTTAAGAGAAGAAACAGGGAGAGAGAAATTGGTGATAAGGCAGAGGAAAAGGGTCTGGAATTTCAAAGAGAAACTTAAGAGTGGTAAGGGTAGCAAAGTTGCACAAGTATGCCTGCAGGAAATACTAAATAGAGAGAGGAGAGGTCACACGGGACATTCAAGATAGAAGGAAGAGAGATGGCAACTTAGAAGAGAATGGAGAATGTGTGACGAGGGGAGGGAGTAGCAGGTAGTAGAGGGTGAAATAAGTGAGAAGCAGGAAGAGAAGAGGTGGGGAAAGATTATGGAGTCAAAATGTAGGAAATGGTATAGATTCGTCAAGTTAGAAGGGGTCACAGAATATCTAGGGAAATTGAAAATGCAGTACAGCTACTCCAGGATGATACTCTCAGAATGGAAGAAGGCATGAATGAGTGTAAATATTGGATAAATGAAGAAATGAAAATGTGTAGGGTATGTGGGTATGAAAAGGGAATCGTGGCAGCACGTGTTGGAGAAATGTACAGGAGAAGAGGAAGGCGGAAAGAGCGGAAAGAGCGTGGTAGATAAAGTTAGGTGGATACTGAGCGGTTGCGGACAAGGGAAAAAGTGGATGAAGAGCTTAGAAGAGAAAAGGGAAGAGAGAATGCATGGGGCAGGAGAAAACCAAAATTGAATTATGTATAAGGCAAATTAGTGTTGCGTGACTTGGAAAAGCTTGAAGAGTAATGGTAAGAGGAAACGGAAGCCCTGGAAGATCTCGCGCACTTGCTATACATAATAGTTAGTAAGATAATATTTAGGAACTTGTAAATAATAAGAAGGAGAAGCGATTATAGGTCAAGATAAGCATAAGGCACAGTGGTTAAGTGAAATTGTAAAAGATGTAAAGGGAACGGAGCCCTTAAAGCCGTAAATGGGAGAGTAATACTATACAATACAATACAAATTTAATTTATTTTCATGGTTAAAATACGTTTTTTGCATATATTTATCTCGGAAAAATATTTTGTAGTATATTAAGCATACAATAAATTAATCAGTTTTGAAGAAAAGTAAAGAAAACATTATTTTGATGATTTAATATGAATACACTTTCCACAGAGTACCAATAATAATTCTACGAAGTGAACATTAAATTTTTAGCATTGACATATGTAAATATTGTAAACTGTGACAATGGTAAATTTCAATTGAATTTTATTTTTATTGACATTTATAATGATTATTGAAAATTGAAATTAACGCTTAATTGAACTAAAAAGAGAAGTTTCAATTAAAAATATAAACCACAAAGCACCATGAGGTATGGGGGGGGGGGTCAATGAGAATGCCATGGTGGACCACATTGGGCGACGGCGGGGGGTCAAAAAGTGGCCAAAATTGGGCCTCGTGGTTTATGGAAGCCCCCTTATGTAGTATTTTCCTTTAATATATATTGTGTATCTAAAACAATTAATTTTAATCATGTTTAATTATAAATTATCACAGGACAATAAAGCATCAGACTAGGGGTTAGTATGGTAATTATTTATTCTTTATTTTTCACTGATAAGTACAATAATCTGTTGATAGTTCAAGGTTAGTGAACCAGCTTTCTTTAGTAAAAATGTAAGTAAATAATAATAATTACTAATTAACATCTTTATAGATAGATTAACACTGCTTTTTAGCAACGTGAACATTTTGAAGTCTTAAGTTCAACTCTTTGCTGAATCTATAAAAGTGTTCCTAATAATGTGGATAAATGTTAAAATCAAGAAAAAATCCTACATTTAAATCTAAGTTAAGAGCTCGATTAAATATTATTTAATTGCTGAGTATCCATACAAAATATTCACATGTGCGATACTAATTATTGGGAGCCAACTGTCCCCGATTTATTGTTAACCTTGATTTTGTTATAAGGTATAACTTCAGATTTAATTAGATATACAATGGAATATAAAAGAATATGAAGTTGTACCGTATACAAAAATGAAAGCTAACATTGAATCTCGGACTAATAATAATCTTGCGTGCTTATTGATATTCACGAAACTACTGAAAGTTTTCGTGCAAACAAGATAGGAGATTCCTTCTCTTTCACTTTGTTCAAAAAAGTGCACTTCCTTCAAATGTCTTTCCAGGTTGAAAATCTTGGCGAAGGTAGCAGAACATAAATTGCATTTCACTTTTTCGTTCATCACGTTATTATTATTTTCATTATTTTCTAGATTTACCACTCCGCTATATCCACCCATATTTTAGAATTTAGAAGACAGAGCAATTGAGCAGACAAAAAATGACACGATGGCTATGGTAGCTATGGTGGAGGGAGCCAGGAATCCGGCTGGTCAGATCCATTCGTAATATTAGTTGTTTCTCTAAGGCAATTGGGTATTATTTTTAGAACAACGAATTCAAAAATCCCACCCACATAGTCACGTGATCAAATGTAAAATACATTTGTAGAAAACTAAAGACGTAATATACTAGCCCAATGACTTTAGATCAAATTCGATATAAGAAACAGAAAAACCGCGGGTTGAGAACTTTTGACGCAGTTAAATGTCCCCCGCGAAGCAGATAAACAAATTACATAATTTTCCAAGAAATAATGACTAGAAGTGAAAAAGTGTGTGAAAAAGGTAAGTAAGAAATTTGTAGAGAATTCTATTCTCTACTATTTTCATCTAGGCGGTATTTTTGTAAAATAATTATTTGTCGCTAAGAAGAAGCAAAAAATGTGGAAAATTAGGAAAGTGGCGAAGTTTTTTCCACTTTTTGACTATTTGCATTGAAAATAAGTGGCACATTTAAATAACAACGTTGTAGGGTACTCATTTTTCAAAAACTTTTGTATGAGCAAGTTTTTCGTGCGACGTGTAGATCATGGTCGGGAACGCTCTCAACACAGCGGTGTGGGAGAACTCGCGTTGTTGGACATAATATATGTGTTACCGGCAAAGCCCGAAGTGGCTGCAAACCTAAGTTTGGCTAGGCAATGCACGTATTACGAATGCGTTTTAGGCAAAGTCCTAAATACTCTGTGATTTCGGGGTTTGCCTGGAATGAATGCAGGCAAACCTAGGTGTGCCAAATGTGCTTTGAGCATAATTGGAAGCAACTTCACCTTGCTTTAGTTTAGGAAACGTAAGATGTGCCAAAGATGTTGTGAGCAATGTAAGAATGCAGAATTGTATCAATGTACGTATATACATATACAGGGTGGGCCATTTTTATCTATAGTGGATAATATCTCAGATGCTTGTGCAGATACGAAAAAATGTTTCAGACAAAAGTTGGAGGGAATAATGGGGGACATCTACGGGTACCAATGACTTTGACCGTAGGAATGGAAGGATGTGTGCATGCGCGAGAACGGCGTTGGCGAAGAGTGGTCAGTTGGCTTTCATCGATCGGTACTTGAAGAGCTCTCGCGCGTCCATTTGTTAATTTACGCCGTTCGTGCGTTCATTTTCCACTTTCCACGAGTGAAAGGTGGAATCCAATCGACTCAGCGCGATTGGAGGTTCCTCCTCGAACCGATTAATACTTGATCCCCTTTCCATTTGTGGAAGCGGGATTCCGATCGACTCAGCGCGATCGGAGACTCCCTAGCGAGTTGAATCAAAGCGAAGGTTCCTCCCCGAACTGATTAATACTTGACCCCCCTTCCATTTGTGAAAACGGGATTCCGGTCGACTCAGCGCGATCGGAGACTCCCTAGCGATTCGAATCAAAGCGATCACATGTGCGACGCCAACGCCGGGTTCTCGGGTTATTAATTCAGATCTCTTCTTGTCTCAATTCCGAATGTGTAATTAAATGGGTTTTTTCTCAGTCTTACAATAAATGGGGTTTTTATGCCACCAAAAGGCTTTTTCCCACAAACATCTGTGTTATCCTTGAACTTTAGTCCATTTTCAAATATTTTTAAGCGTTTTATTTTCAGGTCTGCGCAAGAAAATCAAAATTTAATTCAATTGTCAAGCCACCGAAGGCAAGACAATTCCAAAACATTCATGCATGCTTCAATCTCCACAGCCAAGGTAGAGAACTCTTCATAATTAAGATTTTGAGTCCCCACGACCTTCTTCATAAGAGATTTTGCTGATTTGATATTAGCTTCCCATAAGCCGCCAAAGTGAGGAGCGGATGGCGGAATGAACTTCCACTTAATGCCTCGGTTCGTCAAAGAATCCTGCACCCAATCAATGTCCCCAATGCAAGTTTCAATTGATTTCTGCTTCTCGCAGCATCGAACGAAGCTCTTCATCAGCACCGTGGAATGTTGTAGCGTTATCACTCCAGATTTCAGGAGGGGCACCTCGACGGCCAGCCAAGCGTCGTGAAGCGACTAGAAAAGATTGCGTGGTGAGATCGCCGACAACTTCGAGATGCACGGCTTTCGAACTTAAGCAGATAAAGAGGGCAATGTATTCTTTGCTGGTGCGGTAGCCGCGCCCGACAGTCCGCTTTATTGCGAAAGGTCCTGCGTAATCTACTCCGGTTTTCTCAAAAGGAAGACTGACTGTAACTCTTTCAGCAGGAATATTCCCCATCAACTGCTCGGATTTTTGACATCTGATGCGGGTGCACGTAACGCAATCACGAATATGTGCCTTTACAAGAACGCGGCCCCGAATAATCCATGCTTGGCGAACAGCATACGAGTAAAATAATTGAAACCCACCATGTAGAGCTGTTCGGTGAGCCCAATCAACAATAAGTTTCGCGAGAGGACTTTCACCGATGAATGGATGTAAACAAGTGAGAGGGTTTTGTCGCTTCAGTAATTTTCCTTGATGAAGATGATCCAATTCGTCCTTAAAAAGTCAGCTTTGTGCCCAGAAAACGCAAGCTAGAAATGCGTGATGAATTTCTTCAGGGGAAAGACGTTGATTCGTAAATTCGACACGCTCTGTCACCGGCTTGAGAAGAAATTTGAGAAGTAAGCAACGCGCAATCACTCTTGTTAAGCGAGTCAGGGACGAGAAGGTGCTAATTGCGGGAGGATTGCGATGAGTGCGGCGAATTAAAATGGATGTCGACTCCACCTGCTGGGCTTTTTCTTGAGAGGCTTCATGAAGGCACGGAAGCATTGGCCAGTGAGCTTTAGTTTCTCGAAGCCATTGTGGACCACGCCACCACAGAGCAAGATTGTTCAAAGAATGGGGGTCCGTTCCTCGAGTAGCAATATCAGCGGGGTTTTCGGCAGTACGTAATTGATCAACCGAGTTACGAGCAGAGCAGCGCACAGTTCCAGTCTAGGAATATTGATTTTAACGGGTAAGATGCGAGTCTTTGACGTAATGAGTTGTGCTTAGCAGGTTCCATGCTGGGACTGCACTCGGACGTAAACTACGGCAGCAAAGGCATGCTTGCTAGCATCTCCAAAGCCATGAATTTCCACCGAACAAATTTTACATGACTGGGATGTAGAATTCACATATTTAGAGAGGTAGACTTTGTTTTCTATGATTGAAACTGTACCTTACAGTTCGACTGATTTTACCTAACTACCAGGTAATCGACATCTCATTTTACCCAACTGTCAGGCAATCTTTATTATCTCGTTGTATTGTTTCTTACTGAATCTCGGATTAAATTTTAATGAAGTTATATTAATAATTCATATTTTCACATCAAATACTACCCTATTTCATTTTACATTACTGAAACTGAAATTTTAATATAATGCCGTAATGTCCTCCTTTTACCGAACTAAGTTATGTAAAATTTAACACAACAATTTTCTCTATGTGTTAATAGAAGTGAATTTTCTGCTTCCTGTGCACGACTTTTGAGCACTAAAGGTGTTAGTGATGCTAGGCCTTGTGTAGTGTCGCTGAAATCAAATGGGAGACCAAGCTCCTCTGCGGCACGGTATAGAAACGCCGCAGCATTGACGGCTTCATGTTGGTGTACGAGTCGCTCAAAAGAATCTGTGCTATTCAGAACTGAGCCGTTTGTAGCCAGAACCATTCTTCGATGAGGACACTCCAAGCTCAGCAAACCTCTACCCCATTTATCTCGAGGGAGGTATATTCGAGGTACGGATGATCTAGGATGATTACTTTGATGGATTATTATCATCTTGCGTGTGCGTCGGTCAAGTTGCTTCAACTCATCAACGTTCCATTTTACTGCACCAAACGTGTAAACCAAAATAGGAACGGCCAGCATATTGTTCTCCTGGATCTTATTCTTCCCAGATAATTCGGAAGCCCAAATTTTTCTGAGAATTCAGCAATACCTTTTTTGAAGACCGTTTTTAACACGCGCACGTCTTGGGTTTCTGCTTGCGGTATTCCAAGATACGCATATGTTTCTTCATTACCAATATGCTGAGTGATATTTCCACCTATGATCTGAACATCCTGATCGTTGCGCGATGATATAGTTTCTAGTCTTTCTTTGTGCAGATGGACGCAGGCACACTTGTCCAGTTTAAAGCGCATGCTAATCGCTTTAGAGGACCTATTTACTGCCGCCACAAGGAGGTCAAGGTCCTCTTTTGAAGACATAGTTGGTAGTCACTTGTATTTTGTCAGATGTTATGACAAATGTTGTCCGCCACAAGAGTATAAGCTCTTTTATGTATCCCACTATTTTTGGCTGCACCTACAGGCACTCAAGGAGCTTGACACGTAGCTCATGGTTCGTGTTGTAGAATGCCTTACGGTAGGAAGCGTCTAGTGTTACTTGACGGTCGACAGTTTACACTTGTTCAGCGTGTAATTTGCTTTCCTTAAGTTTCGAGCAAGTGCCCTAACTTTTGGATTGAATCTTTTATTTGATGTTACATAGCTAATCACCCACTGAAAATTTGATGAATGGCGTCTCGCCGCTTTAATTTTAAATTGAAGCTGTGAAATACGCTTGCGTGTCTTACTCAGACGTACTGAAGTATCATTACCTCTATTGTAGCTAAGCAGGGAGGCCGCCTTCTCGTAAACTACACAGTTCAGGTTTCAGAGATTAACATCTTCGGGGAGCATATCGGGGAGAGCAGAATTAGCTTCAGCTAATTTGTCCAATTAATAGTTTAATTATATAATAATAATAATATAATAATATTTAATAATATAATAACATAATAATAATTATTAGTATATATCCCGCGTAGGGATGTGGCGACGCCATCGCCACTCACAATAGGCATCCCTCGGATGGAGGCCATGGTTCAGTTGGGAGTAGCAATAGCACCGAACCGAGGCGGCATCTTGGTAATGGAAAAACATACACATATCTTAGAATACCGCAAGCGGAAACCTAAAATGTGCGTGTGTTAAAAACGGCCCTTGAAAAAAGGTATTGCCAAATTCTCAGAAAAATTTGGGCTTCCGAATTATCTAAAAAGAATAAGATCCAGGCGACCAATATGCTGGCCGTTCTTATAGTGCTCTACACGTTTGGCGCAGTAAAATGGAACGTCGATGAGTTGAAGCAACTTGACCGAAGCACACGCAAGATGATGACAATCCATCAGACGATGCCCGCAATGCCAAAAAAGCAAATCCATAAGAAATAAGCCGAGAGCTCCGATGATAATCACCGATACACCTCGGAACCATTCGACAAAGTAGCAATGGATATATATGGAACTCTTCCAACTTCAAATAAAGAAAATAAATTCATTTTAACCCTATAGGATAATTTTTCGCGGTACTGCATAGCGTCGGCACTCACAGACACATCAGCTAAACGAATCGCTAGAGATATTGTTGTAAACCTGATTTGCAAATTTGGTACACCTCAAGCCCTTTTAACTGATCAAGGAAAAAATTTTTAAAGTAAACTAATGAAGGAATTTGCAAAGGTTTTTAGAATTAAACAGATCACATCCACGACATATCACCCACAATCAAATGCAGCTTCAGAACGCAGCCACCATGTTCTAACAGACTACATAAAACTCAATACGTACGGCAAAATTTCACATTTGGACAAAATATTACCAATCGCCATGTTCGCTTATAATACGAGCGTACAAGAGGCAACGAAATTTACTCCACATGAATTGATTTTTGGCAGTCGTGCATATCTCCCATCAGGCATCATTAAAAGCGAAAAAATTAGAACATACACTGATTACACACAGATGAACTATGTAACAAAATTTTAGATAACAGAATAGTAGCCGCATTGAATCAAAACAAAGCTTAACACAAAAGTAAAGAAACTCACGACCGAAAGGCACGACCAAGAACATTTTTTGCAGGTCAAAAGGTTCGCTTAAAAAAATAAGTTAAAAGTGGGAAATTCGATGACGAAAACGTAGGACCTTACGAAATCATAGCAATAAAAGACAAAAATAATGTTAGAATACTTATCAACCCTTCATTAGTTCAGGATGTACATACAGATAAAATAAAACCTGTCTATCTTACAGAGTAGGAGGAATAATGACATCAGATGACACTGTCGAGATATTGGAGTTACCAATAAAAACGCTTACATCGGCGATTAGGCCACTTGTCTAGTCAGTTGGAACTTAAACTTCATGAGGTAAAGAATACACATAGAGAGAAAGGAACAAATAATAAACTATTACTGAATAAATCCCAAGTTCATATGGAAATAGAAGACTAATCATTTATATCTCATGAGTCGAAAGATAACATTCGAATTATTTTAAAATATGTTTAGAAGTTTTGAAAAAAAATCTAAAATTTAAAAATATTTCAAAAAATTTTAAACAAAATGTGGAATTTCAAAGATTTTGAAGCTTTTTAAGGATTTTAAAAGTTTTAAAGATAATGCAAAAATATTTTTAAGATTCCTGGGAAAACTTTAAATTACTTTTTAGATGATTAATTTTCAAAGAAAATTTAACAACATTTCAAAAGATTTATATAAACGTCGAACAAAATTTTGGATGAATTTAGGGCATTTATTTGACTTTGAAATTTTCATTTCAAAATTTTAGGAATAATTCGAGTCAGTTTAGAAGATAATTACAAATTTTTTCAAACTTTTTAAGGATTTTGAAAGGTGCCAAGATAATGGCAAAATGTTCTTAAGATTCCTGGAAAAATTTGAAATGACTTTTTGTGTTAAAGAATTAAAAACATTTCAAAAGATTTCCAAAATTGTAAAAAAAAATCTGTAAAATTTTGAATCAACTTCTTTAATTTCGCTGGTTTTTTTTAAAGGAAAAATTCAAATTATTATAAAAGAATTCGACTTTTCATTGGCACCAAAACCGATTGAAAAAGGTTGGATCATCAAAAAAGGTGCACGGGTGTAGTATACATAGTTTCTTTCCATGTATATTTGAAGAAGGCTTTAAAGTTGCGAAACATATATATTTAAATGAAATCTAGTGACCTAGAACAATGATTGAATATCCTTTTTACTTGTAATTGTATTTCTTTATGCTGGTACTATAGAAAGAAATAATAGGGAAAAGCTATTTTTGACAGATACAAAAATCTCCGATTGTTTTTAAATATGATCATAACACGTTCCACATCAAACTTTGGACTAGCACTCTATTATTACTATTTTCATTATAATAATAAAGTGTCAGTCCACTGAGTTTCGTCTGAAACGTCTCCTATAAATTGCAAAGAGTTTAACATTCATTAATGTATCGTGACGCACAACTTTCATGTGAATGCCCACTTCATACATTACTTTTTTCAAAGTAAACGTAATATTCTATTTAGATTTAATATTCATTTAAGAATTAAGATCGCAGATTCACTTCTGAAGTGACCTGCGCTGGCTGCAGTTGCATTTTTTTGCATTTAAAAATAAGCTTTATTGTTAATAAAAATATACACAAGGAGATCTTAGCTTCTACCTATAAATATATGATGTTCGATTAGGATACCTATTTCCAACCTGAAAATTTAACTCTGATTAATACTGGCTTCAATTTGTTTAAATTGTTCATTTCATTTGTTTCGCAAAAAACAGATATGGTGTTTCATATAAACAAAAATTTGAAAGAAGTTTGTCAGTTCTTGAGATTGCCAATTGCTTTCCCTTTCATGCACGGAAAGAAGTTTGGATAAGCGGCTGCACCAGCAGTAGTAGAGCAGCGCCACCGTGCGTGTGGTGCAGATGCTGCGTCACATTTGGATGAACGAATGCCTCAAACGTGCGTCGAAATTCTCTCCCGCGTGTGGGACAAAATTTGGTCCATAAAAGGGAAAGCAATCGACAATCTCCAGAACTGACCAACTTTTTACAAACTTTTGTTTATATGAAACACCATATCTGTTTTTTTTGCGAAAAAAAAATGAAATGAACAATTCAAACAAATTGAAGCCAGTATCAATTAGAGTTAAATTTGCAGGTTGGAAATAGGTATCTTACACCGAGAAAAAAATATTCTTAATTTGACAGGAAAATTCCTCTTCTTCAATCCTCTTACATTTCCTCTCAAAAGGAGAATATTCCTCTAGAAATTAGAGGATTTCCCTCTTTTTTTTAGAGGAGAGATAGCAAAAGGAAGACTTTTGCATTTTCCTCCAGGATAGAGTATAATCCTCTAATTTGTAGAGGAATTACTCTCAGGTCAGAACTTGCGTATGCGGAGTCAATCAAGCGTAATAACCTAACTTGGTTAGTGTTGGTCAGTTTTGAGTGAACCGTTGGATTTTTATGGATGCATTGAATTATAACATTTAAAAAATTGATAAAGAGCTGATTTCGCTGTTAAAAAATTTAGACCTCAGCATGTATGTGCAGTCGTTCGAAAGTAAATTTTTCGATTGTGCATTTCTTTATGCATGCGGTGTACAAATTGTATGATTTCTTCATTGCTATAATGCTCTTTCCTCTATTCCCGTACAACAAAACTCGCATGCATTTCTCTTTTATGTTCGTTGATCTTCGCTTTCAGAGAACAATGTATTAAGTATCGGAAAATTAAAAAGAATTGCAAAATGCCGCTTCTATTAACCAACATTATAGAACCGGTTGGTGATTTGGCGGTTATGTTAGAAAAATTGAAGTCCGCGAGTTGAAACAAAAAAGTTTCGTCACCGCGAAAGTCGCCGCGTAATCGAAAATTGGGTTATGGCGAATCTTAATAGATTATCGCAAATTTTCGCGTAATAAATAAACAATAAAATAACGTAGTGTATACGAATCTAGCAAATTTTTCCGGACTCCAATTATATTTAGAAGGAGATGAAATACTCTCCAAATGAGAGGATTGCATTTAAAACGGATAAGATGATTCTCTCCAATTGAGAGGATTTCTCCTCTTCCTTTAAGAGAATCCTCTTGATTTAGAAACAATCCTAATAAATTAAGAGGAATATTTTCCATACCATATTGCACAGGAAAAATTGCATCAAAATAAGAGAAATCCTTTTGAACGAAGAATATTTTTTTCGGTGTAATCGAACATCATATATTTATAGGTAGAAGCTATGATCTCCTTGTGTGAAATTTTATTAACAATAAAGCTTATTTTTAAATGCAAAAGAAATGCAGCTGCAACCAGCGCAGGTCACTTCGGAAGTGAATCTGCGCTCTTGAGTTTTAAATGAATATTAAATCTAAATAGAATATTACGTTTATTTTGAAAAAAGTAATGTATGAAGTGGCCATTTACATTAAATTTGTGCGTCACGATACATTAATGGATGTTAAAATCTTTGCAATTTATCACTTCACAACAATTTAAATAATTGGGTCAATTAAATCCGACATTTTTCAAAAAACCAGTAAAAATGTCACAGAACGATGTAACGGGAATATTCTTCCACCGCTCGCCTAGGCCCTAGGCCCTCTCTGTTTTCTGATACGTTCAGCATTCAGCTATTACATAAATATTTGTGAAAAATGATTTGTAAACAACATCATGAATGAGAATATTTAAATACATACAAATTTCGGATACATAATTTCAGATGTTTATATTTTGTTGATTGAAAATCGTATTTTGCATGTATTTTGATCGCACAACACCTAAATATTGAAAATTTTCACTATACTATGACAATTGATTATTTTCATTATTTTTCATTGGCTTTCACATACACAGTAAAAAGTTAACTGTTTTCCTTTTATTTCACATATCAAACACAATTTTATCATTATTTTAAATAAAATAGCGTTATTGTGAGAGGTGAAAAAATAAATTAGTTAAATTTGGTTGTTCTATTCACACACCCATTGTTATTTTAATTAAAAACACGTATTTATAAGTGTTAAACACTTGCATGCTTCAAATGAAAATAAATTTTAGTTTGCTGCGTCACGTGCTGTTGGGGCAGCCATTCGCTTCTTCTAAACTAAAGTATAATTTAGATTTTAGTGAATACAAACTTCTGAATAAGGCACTGCGTTGTAGGGCATAGATGAACTTATATAGGGCATAGAAGGCCATTCAAAAAATACGTAACGCCTTTAGGGAGTGGAAAGGGGTCACCTCGAATGTTATGCTAAATTTTAAAGTTACATGCACTTACTATAGAAAAGTATTACGTGAGAGGGGGTGGGGGGATTTGAGATTTTTGAAAAGTGAGAACGTTTTTCGATTTTTTGCAAATGTAAATCAAATAATGAAGTTTGACCCCTAGAAGAACTCGATCGGATCATCATTTAAGGTATTTATTAGAGCCATAAGAAAAAAATGGAAACTTTTTTATTTGAATTTTTGACGACTATAGGCAATTGAAGATCATTACTTTTTTGTAATAGTTAGAGATTTCCATTCAGCATGATTGTTTTCAGCATAATATTGTTAGCAGACCATTTTCCTCTGTACCAAATGTATTAAAAAAATTAAAATTAAATCAAAAAATTTTAATGCAAAAAAATTAGCCCAACAATCGTCATTATTTAATATTTTTACAAATAAATGGACATTTTTCGTTCCTTACAGGTCGCAAAAAAAGTGTAAAGTTTCCTTGACGTACATTAAGAAAATTTTACATCGGGCCCAGACCTGGCTGCCCTAAATACGGCAAGCAACGCACGCCTCGATTAGGGACGGATCTGGCTGCTCGATTAGCGGTCGGGGCTTCAGTTGCATTCCCTATACCCGGGTCAGATCGGGAAATTTCTGCACGGGACTATACATTCTAGTTCTAATGCAGGTCCAACCAGTTTTCTGCAAGTTTTATATTAATCAATGATACCGGCCGTTCTCTATTTGTCGCCGTCATATAAATTCGAAAAGATGCTCTTCCTAGCACCAAAAGCTGTTTATCTTCAAGCAAGCTTATCGTACGTATCTAAAAATATGTGAAGTTAAAACTTTTTCAGTTTTAGCTCTACAACTGTTGTGGACATCTTATTATCGTAAAGTGAATAACTATGACAATAAACAAGAAAAATGATTGAAAACCAGAGTAATATATGGTTTTAGCGTTTAAGATCATTTACTTAATTCATTAATTACCGCATATGTTAAATCTTGAAAACATTTTCATATTACTTTTATCATATTATTAAAGTATTAATACTTTTAGAATTATTACCATGAAAAGAAATATATATTTACCACACTTTTTTCAAAACCATTGTGATATACATAAAGGTTTCATTTGTAATTGAGTACATATTAATAACCTTATAGAATTGTTCCAACGTACTTTTACTTCAGACTGACTTCCTTTTTTGGTCATCTTCTACACATTGTAGTAAAAACGGGGCGGTAAATACAGTCGAACTCGGATTCAACGTTCCCGAATTTACGGATTCCGAGAATTGTCGCCGCGCCGCGGGTAGGCTTGTAGAGCGAGTTGAAGTGAGAAAAGACGGAATTTTTTCAGTTTTCAAAATTCGTGTTTTTTGCAATTATTTCAAGAATCAACAGAGCTACAACTTATTTTTAGATGAAAAAAAGATACGCATTAAAATTTCGAGAAAGAACATGTTTGAAAAATTAAAATTTGTAAATGTTTTTAAAAATGCCAAGGGGCCCTCCCGCCACCAGCTATCAGACGGCGGTTCAATTGAGAGAGAGACTACATTGAGAGGTAGAACGGGTCTCAAATTCATTAAATTTAGGTTACATAACCTACAAAACAATAAGTTTTTGCAAGAGCGTTAGAACAATGTCACACCCTAAGGTGTATACAAAATAACTAAATGAGCCAGCGTGCCGAAAAATCTAAAAATTATTTTTCTTCTCTTTGCTCTTTTTTCACGTTAGATTCCTTAAATTCTCCATTATATTACATTGCAGAATACCCTTCGAGCTGCTGTAGCGCTTAATCACAGATTGAAACCGTACCTGCAAAAGATGGAGATGCATCTCAACCCTCTGCAAATAAGAAGGCTGAAGATAATGCGCAGTTCTTTAGAGATAGCAACGATAAGGATAAGGCTCAGTCTCCACCTGATCCAAAGTCATCCTTGAGCGAAAAGACAGCGGTTGCGCTGGGACAGGATTCAAGCCAAAAGTAACCAAAAGTGATCCAGTTACACGAGGACCTTGCTAAAAGATGGTCTTATCGGGTCAGTAACGGAATCTCAAAAAGGAAAAGGCTGAACCCCAGGAAAAATACCTCAGGAAGGGAAACTACCGGCTGCAGGCTCCATAATTGAATCCGGAACTTGTAGTTAAGTTAGGAGAATCTGGGCTAAAAAGGGACAGCCACTTCGTCCATTCTCAGACATTGTTTCCAAAAAAAAAATATTTTCAATGGTTATGACCAAGTTCTCCTATATTTTCGTGTATCCTACACTAAAATTAGTACAAAACTTAGTTAGTTTACGTCGCTCCTAAAGTTTGAGTGATCAACATTTTGGTGATGCGAGGACTGAGGGACCGATAGAGAGGTGGTGCTCAGTAGGTTGGCCCAAAAAATCACATTTGAGAAATTTTAAGGGGCATGTTCACCAAATCGTTCCCGCAGGCAAATAAATGAATACGTGATTTTTATTTGAAAAAAATATCTTTTTAGCACTTTTTCTGAGGGTTAAAAGTTTCTTGATTTAAAGTAGAGAAGTCATAACACCAGCTACAGGTTCAACCTAGTGAGCAGCTATAGATTTATTAACTTGTTATTACGCTGCCATTCAACTCATTGTCAGTGACCGTAGCTTGGGACTATAGCAAATACGGTGTACAATGAGCGGCCCAACCCAGGGTCAACTTTTTTTGCAGCCGCAACAAATTGTTCACCTACAGTCCCTTCATTCGGAGTTCAACTACAATTTGTTATTTTTCATAAGCTTCTCTTACTCTTTTCTCAATGTAAATTGAATATTGATTCATTTCTTTTGGAAATCTGTTCTCAATAGTCTCTTAAATGTGTCTTCAAAATGCCAAGTTACACAAGCGTAACTGAGCCTCACAACGAGCCTTCAAATATTGCCATTTTATGCCATTTTTGATATACCTAAAACTTTTTCATAATATTTATGAGATATACAAATGCGATAAATGCAATATTCATTGATAAGTGAACAAGCATATAAAAGGTCAAATAAATTGACTTATAATTTCCTAGCCAAAATTGAAAAAGTAAAAATAGGAACAATTGTACATGCTAAACTGCATAAGACATAAAAATGGCTGGAGCAAGTGCTACATTTTTTTTCTAAATAAAAAACACGTGTACATTTATTTGCTTGCGAGAACGATTTGTTACATGCTCGTTGAAATTACTCAAATACGATTTTTTAGGCCACCCTTGTGCTCAGCCATGCGTGACAAACAGCAGCGTAGCGACAAATAGGGCAATGCGCGGGCACTCAAGCGCGTATGTTGCATAATATTATCCCGTGTAGAAAAAAGTCATGGCGCGGGCCCGCGCCAGGCTTTCCCGTGAAGGCTTGAACCCCGGCGCAGGCCAGAGAAAAGATAGAGGATGTTAATTTTATTTTGTGCAACATAAATAAAATAGAATTATAAATATGTAAGTAAATAACTAAATAGAAATACTGCGATTATTATGCGTAGTACTTCTGCTCCAGACTGAATTGTATATATTATGGAATTTAATTTTGCATATTTTTATTTTATCGCACAGAATTGACGTGTATTACGGGTTCGTCTATTTTTAGGCATGTTTAAAGTTAATTTTGAGAGATTTTCTTATTTTATAATACATGTAACTGTAGCTTATGTCTTAAGAAGTTTTTTTTGAAATTGCAGTGTTCATAAACGGATTTTTTAAATGTTTACCAACATTTTTCTCAAGATAAAATGGAAGAATTTTTTATATTCAATTTTTGAAGACTTAAGATGGAATAATAACAATGTTGAGTATTTTAATATAAAATTATTCAACTTTGAACGTTTCAGTTTAACATCATTCAATTTACAACGTTTTTAATCGTGAATTATTCAATTTTTAATGATTTTAATTCAAAATCATTTAATTAAAAACGGTTCCAGTTTAAAATTATGAAATGATACTGCTTCAAACAATTTTACAATTTATAAAGTTTTAGAATTGAACTTGTGGTGCAATTTTTAATGTATGAATTCTAAATTATTTCATTAGGAAAGTTTTCAAATTAAAATTGTTGAACTATCCTTCAAACCAATATTTTACCAATTTAAACGACTGTAAATTTAAATCATACAGTTTGGGGCGCCGAAATTCAAACTTGTAAAACTATCTTAATTTTTTTTATTGTCAAGTTATACAAGTTGTACAAGAAATACTGCTTTCATAATGAGCAGTATTTCTGCTCGAGACTATGAAATGGATATATTATGGCATTACATTTTTTATATTTTTATTTATTCTCACAGAATGGACGTGTTTCGAATATAAAAATTAGTGAAATGTTCTTAATAATATGCACATCTATTGTATGCATATGGATTTAATTTTGCACATATAAAACTATCGTCTCAAGTTAAAGTGTTTTGGCAACTTATTCAGATATAGTTCACTTATTTATTTTGATTAATTTCTCATTTTTCCTGACCAGTAATACATAAAATTCTGAATTCGTGTACTCTAACGTTTTAGTGAAAATATTAATGCTTTGTTATTTGGGTTTTAAAGTTTCTGATACAGCCCTTGTGCAAATTGCTTTTGAAATTCCTGACTTTTCTTTGTTTTCAGGTGTTATACGACCTACAGTCGTTCCAATATTTTTTTTCTTTCTATTAGAGGGAAATTTTCAGTTTTCATAGGTTCAAACAATAAGAGCATTTAAGCCATGTCCATAATATCTAATAATAATATCTAAATTTTTAACAATCACCTCAATTATAACATTGAGAAATTTAATCATTATTTTTGTTAGTAAGTATACTTCTGCTCATTTTGTACGTAATACTTTTGAACTGTACCACGTTATAAAGTGACTTATAAAAAGCACAAAGTTTTTTAAAATAAGGGTGCAAATAAATCAATAAATATTGATGGTATAATGGTTACAATGTTTTATTTGGTTTCGTCTAATTTAAAGTATATTTATATTTTGAAGTTTTGCGTCTTTCCTGCATTTCTTAGACTTCTTCCTGCATCCATCATGAATGGTGTTATACCTTTTTGCAATGAAGTGAGATCGTGTTATCACATAAAAGCTTACCACCGATTTTGTAAATTCCGTTTTATGCTCTTCACATCCAACATTTGGAAGTTCGCAATCAGTAAGGCTGTCTAGCATATAAAGAAAAGTATCTTCATTTAAGGTGCCTCCAGCCAGAATACGCAAGTTCATGTTTTCCATGTTGTCAGTTAGTGTTTACAAATTGTCCGAAGGGAATGTAAACGACCGCGATTAACTGAGTCTATCAGTTTATATCGTTCGTCATCGCCTGGTTTTCTCGGACTCTGAACGCTCTGTATGCAGTCAGTACATTTTGTCAGTTTTTTTGCTCGGAATGCGACGTATCCAGCAACAAACCCCTGCACAAATTCAGTTGTCCTGCACATACGCTCATCGTGATCTTGGACTCTTTGTTATTATCTCAGGGAACCATAGGAAAGGATAGACCCGTAAATTATACTTCGCGAACTTTGAATGATGCAGAGAAAAAATACGACACTTACCAAAAGCAAGCTCTAGCAATCATTCATGGGCCTTGTCGCGCCTTGTCTAGGAACACCATTGATGATCCTGAAAATGAAACCATAATAAATTATGTGAAATCTACGAAATCTGAATTTTTCGAATATGGTAATAATATAGAAGACATTGGAATAAAATAAATGAAATCTGAAAATAGGAAAGAAAAGGCAGAAGCTGGGCCTGTAAGTGAAAAAACATCGGAGTTTGTGAATCTTACGAAATCAATTGAAGACCTGACGAATGTAATTAATCATCTTTTAAATAACCCATTCAACAATAATAATCCAACGTTGCAATGGAACGCCAGGATAACTAGGGAAGCATAAAAAAAGCAAATGCAAAAAGAAAAAATGAACAAGAATAAAAAAATTAGTCATAAGAATAAAATAAAAAATATAACTATCCAAGAAAATAAAGAAGAGAAGGACATAGAGGAAGACAGAAAAGAAGAACAATTTGCTAAAAATGTACAAGTAAAAAAACGTGGTAGGCCAAGGAAGACTACCACTGAAGAAGAAGAAGTCAAAGATGAAGAAGAAAAAGAAGAAGAGAAGGACCTAGAAGAAGATGGAGAAGAAAAACAATCTGCTAAAAATGATCAGGTAAAAAAAACGTGGTAGGCCAAGGAAGACTACCTCTGAAAAAAAAGAAGTCGAAGATGAAGAAAAAAAAAGGAGAAGAGAAGGTCCTAGAAGAAGATGAAGAAGAACAATCTGCTAAAAAGGTACAGGTAAAAAAACGTGGAAGGCCTACGAAGACTAGCACTGAAGTTAAAAGTAAAAAGTCGTCTCCTCCCAAAAAGGGAAAGCGAAGTAGACCCATAAAGGTAGAGAAAAATAAGGAGAAAAAAGGTAAGAAGAAGCAAAAATTTTATAATAAATCAGATCCAGATGAGGAAAATCTGTCTTATCCAATATTTATCCCAGCAGAGGAATCTAAGAAACAAAAGTATACAAAGAAAGTTAAGTCAGGAAACTCAAGTCTTGAAGACTCTAATAGTTCTTACCAGGAGGATTTTGAAGGAATCCTCTTTGATCCAATTTATATTCCAACAGAGGAATCTCAAAAGAAAAAACATATGAAGAGAAATAACTCACAACTTTTAGAAGAGAAAAAGAAGAATTAGGACACTTATTAACAGGAGATGAAAGCTCCAATGATTCACAAGACGAATAATTTGAGAATTTTTTTGAGGCCAGAGGTCCTCTAGATGAAGCAGATGAGACAATCCCTTATGAAAAGGAATCAAAACTACTTAACAAATATGAAATGAAGCAAGCTGAAGAACAGAAAGTTCCAGAGGACGGTAATTTATCTCTACCACAGCCCCCACCAGAACCCCCTCCACCCCATACTTTACCAATAAAATGAAGTATTACAAGAAAGAACGTAGTAGAATGCCGTGATCAACTCCCAATGCGGAAAGAGAATTATACATATTTTATTTCAGTTGACGGAAACCTCCGTGATAACGGTTCAAAAGCTTTATCAAAAAGAGACAAATTACCCAAATTTGTAAACCTTCAAAAAGGAGTTGCAAAATATATTAAAAAGGGCCAACAATACAACATAGGTCTGCCTATTGCAGACGGGAATTTAAGCGAAACTTTAGAAAGTATAAAATTAACAATATTTTGATTCTATTCATTAGCAAACAAATTAAATTTGAAAACAATTAGTGTAGCTAAAACTGTTCAAGTTAATCACGTACCTTGGGACGAAATTTTTACAACATTTGATGCAACCTTTGCTGAATCATCGACAAAAATTATAATGTTTATGGGTATCACACAATATCCCACAAAAGATAAACGTATAGAATTGATTGAAGTAGCTCATTCTTCTGTGATAGGCGGCCACAAGGGAATTACGAAAACTTATAATAGAATACGTCAAAATTATTTTTGGGAAAACATGAAGATTGACATCCAGAAGTATGTCCAAGTATGCTTACAGTGCCAGCTTCTTGCTCTCAAGTTCATCTAATGACATATGAACTTTGCCAGCGTCTTAGTCTTCCTATGTCAAAATCAGAAACTGTCGTTTCGGGAGTATTGAAATCGTCTCAAAAACCTAAATATTGTACAAATATTTCAATTGTTTCTGAATATAATGACTTTTTGAAAGAAATTATTTGCTTAATTACACCGGAAATCACTGATAACATGCCCAATATTGTCTTGCGTAGAGGTGATTTTGAAATTCCTAAAGAATTATTGTTAGCTGGTCCTTTATTTAACGAAATGCGACCCGTTAATTTGCTAATTGGTGGAGGGTTGTTTTGGAACATCATGTGAGTGAATGAAAAACAGTACCAGCTGCGCTGGTACTGTTCATACAAAAGATGTCCCCGGAGCTCAATCCACAGGACGATCTTGAACAGCACCTTCTTTCGACAACTCAACGAGATGAGGATGGAAGATTCATCGTTACTATCCCACTCAAGGATGAGGTTAGTGACCTCAGTGAGTCCTACACTAGGGCACACAAATGTCTTCTCGCTTTGGAAATAAAATTAAACAAGCAGCCTGAGGGTGCTTTTACACCTCTGCATGCATACTCGCGCGTACGCATGCATTTGCAAGCGATCATTCCAATCACTCATAAATCTAGTAATATTTTAATAATTTTCCTTCTCATGATTAATATTACTAGATAATTACTAAGATAATACCAGATTTATCGGAGGATGGCATGGCCGCTTGCAAATCCATGCGTACGCGCGAGCATGCATGCAGAGGTGTAAAAGCACCCTGAATTGAAAAAGGCATACTCGGAATTTATGGAAGATTACAAGAATCAAGGATATATGGTTCTGATTCCAGATGAAGAAATCAAAACTGACAAAGTGGTTAATTATTTACCTCACCACGCTGTCTTGAAGGAAGGAAGTACGACGACGAAGGTACGAGGTGTCTACAATGGATCATTCCCAGCTTCCTCTGGACTTTCTTTGAATCAAGTCAGCGAGTTGGTCCCGTCGTCCAAAATGACTTCATTTCTATTGTATTGCGTTTTAGTCAACATCCCATCGTTATAGCTGCTTACATTGCACAGATGTATCGTAAAATGAAAATTAATAAAAATCAACAGGACCTTCAGAGAATTCTGTGGAGATCAGACCCATCTCTTCCTATTCGTCACTATCGCCTTACAACTGTCACATATGGGACAGCGTCGGCTCCATACTTAGCCACGCGAGCCTTGCAACACATTGGAGATGAAAACAAGGAGAGTTATCCTGCAACCAGTGAAGTTATCACGCGCGATTTCTACATAGATGACCTCCTCACAGGAACTTCTACAGTGGAGGAAGCACAACAGTTGAAAGACGAAATTACGGAACTTCTTGCAGCCTCAGGAATGGAAGTTCGGAAATGGGCCTCCAATGAACCACGAGTATTCAACGAAACAAATTATTCGACGTCCGAACGAATGATTCAATCTGATAAGGATCCTAGGGCTTTGGGATTATTCTGGAAACCGGAAGCGGACGAGTTCCAATATTTGGTTAAGGAACATGAACAACAAAAAATAACGAAACGAAGTATTTTATTCACAACCTTAAAAATCTTCGATCCTTTCGGCCTGGTGGGTCCAGTTATTATACGTGCAAAGATTATTCTTAAAAAATTGTGGGAATTACAACTTAATTAGGACGAAGGTCTTCCCCAGAAATTAGAAACTCTCTGGAACGAATTCAGCAGTAAGCTCAACGCATTGAACGAGATTTCTGTACCTAGGTTTGTTTTATGCGAAAATCCTGTTACTATTGAATTACGCGGATTTTATGATGCTTCAGAAGCCGCTTACGGTGCATGTATCTATATCAGGTCTTGAGCTCCAGGCTGCATTACTTCTCTCACAACTAACTGAGACAGTAACTTCCGCAATGGACTTAAATTTGAAGAAAATTATTTCTGGTCTGATTCGACAATCACCCTGTGTTGGATTAAATGGCCACCTAGCCGCTGGAAAACATTCGTCGCTAATCGGACGAGTGAGATCCAAGAACTTACGGGCAATAATTGGAACCACATTTGATTGAATCCGCGAAAGTCATTTTTCACATAAAACCAATACCTTCTCATTGAGATGAGAATGTAAAAAAAGGTTTCGTGTAAAATAAAGTAAGGACCAACGCGGTGACGCGTGGTCATGCAGTTTTTTTTAAGGTTATGTACTGAGATGAGAATATTTTGAGGAAGTGGGTGAGTGCAGTCACGTGGTACTGATGAACGCGTGATCGTAAGAACGTCATTTCCTTAATTTAAAATCAAATTAAATTCTGAATGTAAATGAATGGTGCACGTGAGTTATGTTAGACTATTTTTGATTGCTTTTGCTTAGTAAAAATTACATTATGATATAAATTGCTCACCCCTTAGATGTCTGTACGTAAATTAACTGATTTTTTCCTCCGTATTATGTGAATCATTTCAAGAATTTCTCTTTTAGTTTTATTTTTTTATGTGGCCAAATAATAGGATTTTATAAATAAAAAGTACAAAACATAGTGACGGCATGTTTTCCTAAGGATGTTTCAATACAAAAGTTGTTTACATCTCTTTGATGCTCTTTTATCCTGACTGTAAGTTCCCTTTGAGTTTGACCTATTTAGACCTATCCACATTGCTTACAAGTTCATTGATAGACGACGTGCGTTTTATGAATTTTTTCTATGGGATCTTGTTTAAATTTATATAACTTCTGAAGGTTGTTACCAGTTTTAAAAACTATTGATTGTCCTGAATCTTTGAAAATGTGTTTAATTTTTTTGGAGAAAATATCAGCGTATTGGAAGACCATCACTTTATTCTGAATGTCATCACTTCCATTCTCATGATGATTGTTAGTGTTATTATTAACATCGAAGATATTACACAGTACAATGCTTGTTTTACAAGCTATGAGTTTTTCTGGATATCCATTTTGTATTAAAGTTTTTTTGACTCAAGCTAAATTTTTTCGTGGAACCTTTGATCGGCTAGTTTTATGGCCCTGTCTACTGATCGGATGATGGGAATGAAAGTGATGATAACGACCTGACCATGTAGGTTTGTCGTACCAATTTGAAATTACACGTCCGTCTTCTACCATTACAGTGACATCGAGAAAGTTTATTTTATTGTTATCAGTCAATTTTTCTAAAGTGAATTTAAGAGTGAAGTCAGCCCTATTGAATCTGTCAAACAAGTCATCTATCTTTTCCTCAGGTATACAGGTGAGAATATCATCTATGTACCTGAAGAAAAAAGGTACGTTATAGAACATATTCTTTAGGATATCTCACTATATCTTCTAAGACAAGATTAGCTATAGCTGAAGAAATGGGAGAGCCCATGGATACCACGATTTTTTGGTTATAAATTTCATTTTCTAATCGTACATAGGCATTTTCCATCACAAATGTTGTCGCTTCTACAAATCCTTCTTTTGCCAAACATGTGTGTTATTGGATTTGTGTCCGACGTGTTTTTCAATACATTATATTTCTTTATTCCTAGAAATGTTAGTGAACATCGATTCTGCGTCCAAAGAAATAAAAGTGAAATTATCTGGAATGGTGATGTTTTTAATTTTTTCAATAAAGTCTCAACTATTCTTTATAAATGTGTCAGTTTTGCCTGAAATGGGTTGAATTGCACTTTGCAAAAGCGATGCTATTTTTGCACATGGTGTATCGAGATCAGAGGTGATCGGTCTGAGCGGAATCGCTTGCTTGTGGATTTTATGTAGGCCATATATTCTGGAAATTGGTGTGTTCGATTGTCTTAGATTCAAGGATATATTATCCGGAATTAAATTCGCATGTTACCTGATTTTGACTAAAATATCCCTTTCTACTGTTATTCTATTCAAGGGGTTCCTTATAACATTTTCATAAACTGTTCTATCTGGTAAAAGATCTAACATTTTTTCTTTATAACTTTGCTGCTCCTTTAGGACCGTAACGCTCCCTTTATCAGCCTCTTGATACCCTTTATCAGCCTCTTGATACCTTTCTTCCTTTTCTTTCTCCTTGGCAGTAATGTTGTATTCGGAAGGAGCCGAGAATTCGATCACAAATATAGTTCGTTTCTCGAAGTCTTGGAGAACAATGTCAGGTGTAATTATAGCACTCTTCATAACAATTATTTCTCTATTTTTCTCCGTGTAATGTAAGTTCCGACATATTTCCAGATGGGGCCACATAAGATTCCGTTTGGAAAATTGTTCCATTTTCTGTTTCCGATATCCGCTTGAAAAGCGGATAGAGTCTGATAGGAAACCATTTTCGGGCTTAGACGAAAACAGTCTCCTAACGTAAGTTCCCACAGAGTTACTGATAGGGCCGCATAAGATTCCGTCGAGCAAATAATTCAACTTTGTATTTCATATGTTCGCTTCAAAGCCGGATAGATCCAGATAGAAAATCGTTTTTTGACTAAAACGAAAACAGTCTTCTAATGTAAGTTCCGACGTAATTCCTGATAGGGCCGCATAAGATTCCGTCGGGTAAATAATTCAACTTTCCATTTCCGATGGTCGCTTCAAAACTGGATAGAGCCAGATAGAAAACCGTTTTTAGACTTAAACGAAAACAGTCTTCTAATGTGGGTTCCGACAAAGTTCCGCATAGGGCCAGATAAAATGCTATTTTCCATATGTCATCCAGATTAAAACCCGGATAGAGTCGCTAGTTTTCCGTTTAAGGTTTTACGAACAAAGATTAGTTCATCTTAAAGAGCAACGTACCTTTTTAATAAGATGCCGGAAAGAAATCTTAATTCCTGTACATATTCAAAATCATACAAATAAATTTCAATTAAATAATTTACACTGTGAAGTTTTACATAAATTTCAAAAAACTAAATTATTTTTTCTAAATATGTGTTTAAATTGTGAAGTGAATAACACGATTGAAAATATTCAGGATTTAGCTCATCATTCTGATTACATAAAGTATCGTTTATTGAGATATATTAAAGAAGATTCAACTCACTTTTTTTTCAATTTACAAGAACGGGATTTATACAAATTAAAGTATTGTATTTTAGTTTTAATTTATCATAAATCAATAATCCTGATGAACGCCCGCAGTAAGAGCCGAAACGTTGAAAATAAAACGATTTTTAAACAACTGTAATCGTTTTTTTGTGTTTGTATTTATTGGACCGTAAGACCGAAGAAAGAAAAGCTTTTAAACTTCTGATTTTGAAAAGTAACTTCCCTACCTACTCCCTGCTTCGCTAGATAGTAGAATACATTACTGCAACGATGCTGTCGACGAAAATTTATTTCTTTAAATATTTGCATTAGAAATAGAATTTTTCTCTTTTTAGTCTCTATACTCTTAGGATCCGTATACAAGAAGTCAGACAAAATGGCTTCACCATTTGGCCTGAATCCTATTTTTGCGATTTACACTCGATTTCCAGGGCCCTTAAGGGCTCTTCAATGGTCGTAAAGTAACCTATTATTATATTACGTTTTTTCAACCCTCAGAAGATAGTTTTCTGAAATAATTATGTCCATTTAAATAATGCATTGAATATGTAGAGAAATTATCATTTTCATTTATTGTCAAAATACCATTTTTTACTATTATGTAACAAGAAAAAGTTAATTTTGCTAAAGTAAAATATAAATTGGGATACTGTTGTATACATCTGGCTTGATTTAATAAAATTTCACGTTTTAGATCTTTTGTTATTCTCACGTTCGTCATGCAATTCCAGTTGAAAAAGTTGTGTGTGCATGTGTGTGTCTCACGGTCGCCATGGTCACCCATCTCACGGTTGTGAGACGTAGCTATTGAGTGGGATTTACCGCGGTCTTACTGGGAGCCGGTGTCATTTTTTTATGGCAGTTCCCACTGGGAGCAACTGCTATCTAAAAATGGCACCGGCTCCTAATAGGACCGCGGTAAATCCCACTCATGGCCACGGCTCACAGCCGTGAGATGGGTGGTCTTAGGACCCGACGAAATCATAACGACAGGCCGGCGAAATCCTCGTGTGTTTTGAGGACACGAAGCGACCCAAGGATGACAGCTTTCTGCATCCAACTCGCAAGTGCCGTAGCATATTTTTGGCACGCGGGAATGGCTTTAAGGTTACAAAACAGTGATAGTTTCGCACCTCCGAGAGCACCTATCACAAGGACAATTACTCGTACCGAATATTTTGGGTACAGTCAAAATGACAATTGTTTTGGTGGAAATTCATGCTATTTTTACTTCAAATAGACGAATATATGCATATATATATATATATACATATATATATATAAGTTTTTCCTAATGTACTCTCTAAATCTAAAGAAGTCAAATTCTACTAAATTAATTAGTTGAAATAGTTACTTATTTGAAAGATTAACTAGTGAAACTTACTAGCAAAAATTCACAGATTCGATTAGCGAAGAGAGAGGCACTAAATATTAGTAGAAAAATACTAATTCACGTAGTCGAGATATTACCTAATTTAACAGTGAAAAACTACTTGTTTTGTAAAAGAAGGACTATATATATAATAATTTTAAAAAATCATGAACATGCAAGAGGCGAAAAATAGAAAAGTTTAATATAAGGACACGATGGCGTGACATTTTTAACTCAATTGACACAATAAGAAGGCCAATTTGAAAAATTGTTAACGTGACATAATCTGTTTGAATTTTCAAAATATTGCCTTGTGATTTTTTCAACAAAGTTCAGAAAAATAAGACTGTTTTTCAATCTTGAAACTATAATGGATCAGTTTGGACTATAAATTGATTTCGCATATTTAGGGTCCTCAGGCACCCCCTTTCAACAGAGAACCTTTTTCGATCTTTGACATTGTTTTTGGTTGTATATTTTCCTTATTCCCTTTAGAAAATTGCAGTTATTTATCAAACTTTTTAAAAATCATTTGCCTTGAATAAGCATCAGCTTGAATAAGTATGAACTTGATTGCCTAAAGAAGGTTGTTTGAATTGTATAGCTTTTTTCTTTATACAAAAGATACTTTGAGCATACATTAAAGAGAATCATATCTTAAACAATCCTTTTTTTATTGTGAATATATTTATCTGAAATAAAACAGATATTTGAAATATTCTTCAAATTTCCTATATGAATCATATTGAATGTAAATTTTCCTTGAAGTAGTTGCTAAAAGCCTTTTTGTTTAAATTAATATTAATTTTCATTATTTGTTCCTAACTAAAAAGTCAAAGAAAAGCTGAATGTTTCAGAAAAACCTGCCTCGACCTAACAGAAAAATGCGACAGATTTTTAAAAATTCGGAAAAAGGACCTTTCTAACTCTATTATAAGAGAAAAGTGCTAAAAACAATAACAAATTGTTTGAAAAAATTTGTATTTAAAAAAACGCAAAAGATCTTAATTATCGTTAAAATTCGCAAAACCGAATTTTTCACTTATAAAGTTTCTTTGGAACCCTATAAAACATACTTATTGAGGTGATATTTGAAAAGTAATTTTTGATTGGTAGCTATGTTCAATTGCCCAGAAAAGCGTTGTTTCAACTAGATTTACGCAATATTGACGATTCTGAATAAAATTTACAAAAACATCTTTTTTTATTATAGGAAATACGTACTAAACATCATGGGGCTTGTAAAACCTCTAAATATATATTTTTTTTTATTGAAAAAAAAGATTTTTCTTGTAAAATGAGACATTAGTCGATTTTGAATTCTTTGATTAGTCGAGATATTTCCTACTTCTATAGTGAAAAACAACTAATTGCTTATAGAGGAGTCACGTTAGACGTTAATAAGAAAAAGCTCGGAACTCGACAGCAGTGTCAAAAAACATACCTCACTGCTATTTGTTATTTATTTTTTCAAACAAAGTATTCCCAAAAATCGGTTATAAAGTGGAATAACTTGAATGAATGAAGTCCTAGAGCGACGATTGAAATTAAGGGTGAAATCACTCTTAAATCGAGCAAAAACCCCCCAAAAAATGGTTTATGACGTTTATCTTGGAAAGGGAGCATTGGAAATAATTGATTTTTCTGCAGAAAGATAGTACTTACAATTTACAATAAGAATGCTGGTATGAATTTCTCTTCTGCGGGTCATAATTTCTGAGTAATCGACCCGCAAAGTAGGGGGTGAGTTTCACCTAGCGGGTCGCACGCTCCTTTCGTTGTTTATATCTCGAAATGAGATGTTTTTTCGATGAAAATGTATGAGACTTAAATTTTTGGACGAAAAGTTTTGTAAAACTTTGGTTATATACACTTTCATCCAGAAGCAACGTCGCCCGGTATCCCAGAGTCACCGTTTAAGACACCTCACCCAGGTGCCATTCAGCTTTCGGCACGGTTGCTACGCTAATTAAGTTCGAAGGGCATGAAAATACTTAGTTTTTTGTGAAAATATACAAGAAAGATCGCTGTTTTCGTCGATTTTACGACTATTTTTGCATTTTTTAGAAGAATACGAGCTAACTTGGAGATTTGGATCCCGGATTCGGATTCAGCGACCCCAGAAACATATAGATATGCTGGTTAAGTCTGCCGGGCATGAAAATACTTTGTTTTTTGTACAAATATATATGAAAAATCGCTGTTTTCGTCGATTTTACGTTTATTTTTGCGTTTTTTGGAAAACTACGAGCTCACTTTGATACTTGGACCCCGGATTCGGATTTGGCGACCTGAAAAAACATATAGATATATATATGCTAGTTAAGTCCACCGGGCATGAAAATGCTTTATTTTTTGTAAAAATATAACAGAAAAATCGCTGTTTTCGTCGATTTTACGTTTATTTTTGCGTTTTTTGGAGAATTACGAGCTCACTTTGATATTTGGACCTCGGATTCGGATTTGGCGACCCAAAAAACATATAGATATATATATGCTAGTTAAGTCCACCGGGCATGAAAATGCTTTATTTTTTGTGAAAATATAACAGAAAAAACGCTGTTTTCTCCGATTTTACGTCTATTTTTGCGTTTTTTGGGAAAACGCGAGGTAACGTGAATATTTGGTTTACGGATTCGGATTCAGCGACCCCAAAAACATATAGATATGCTAATTAAGTTCACTGGCATGAAAATACTTAGTTTTTTGTAAAAATATACAAGAAAGATCGCTTTTTTCGTCGATTTTACGTCTGTTTTTGCATTTTTTGGAAAAATACGAACTAACTTGGATATTTGGGCCCCGAATTCGGATTCAGCGACCCACAAAACATATAGATATGCTTGTTAAGTCCACCGTGCATAAAAATACTTCGTTTTTTGTACAAATATACTAGAAAAATCGCTGTGTTCCTCGATTTTACGTCTATTTTTGCTTTTTTTGGAAAAATACGAACTAACTTGGATATTTTGACCCCGGATTCAGATTCAGCTACCCCAGAAACATATAGATATGCTGGTTAAGTCCACCGGGAATAAAAAGAATTTGTTTTTCGTAAAAATATACAAGAAAAATCGCTGTTTTCGTCGAGTTTACGACTGTTTTTGCGTTTTTTAGAAGAATACGAACTATCTTGGATATTTGGACCCCGGATTTGGATTCAACGACGCCAGAAACATATAGATATGCTGGTTAAGTCTACCGAGCATGAAAATGCTTTGTTTTTTGTACAAATATACACGAAAAATCGCTGTTTTCGTGGATTTTACGTTTATTTTTGCGTTTTTTGGAAAATTACGAGCTCACTTTGATATTTGGACCACGGATTCGGATTTGGCGAACCAAAAAACATATAGATATGCTAGTGAACTCCACCAGCCATTAAAATACTTAGTTTTTTGTAAAAATATACAAGAAAAATCGCTTTTTTGGTCGATTTTACGATTATTATTGCGTTTTTCGGAAAGATACGAGCTAACTTGGATATGTGGACCCCGGCTTCGAATTCAGCAACCCCAGAAAGATATATATATGCTGGTTAAGTCTACCGGGCATGAAAATACTGTGTTTTTGTACAAATATACACGAAAAATCGCTGTTTTCGTCGATTTTACGTCTATTTTGCGTTTTTCGGAAAAATACGAGCTAACTTGTGTATTTGGACCCCGAATTCGGATTCAGCGCCCCACAAAACATATAGATATGCTTGTTAAGTCCACTGTGCATGAAAATACTTCGTTTTTGTACAAATATACTAGAAAAATCGCTGTGTTCCTCGATTTTACGTCTATTTTTGCGTTTTTTGGAAAAATACGAACTAACTTGGATATTTTGACCCCGGATTCGGATTCAGCTACCCCAGAAACATATAGATATGCTGGTTATGTCCACCGGGAATAAAAAGAATTTGTTTTTCGTAAAAATATACAAGAAAAATCGCTGTTTTCGTCGAGTTTACGACTCTCTCCACCTCTTGATGTTATCTCTAAAACTACTGGTACAGAGAGTCATGTCAATGACTTCCTCCCTGACCGAGTTACGGAACGTCGGAGTGTTCCCCGTGTTGAGAATATCTAAATCAATGGTGATTAGGTATTCCAGTAGGTATTATTATGAGGATATTTGCAAGAAATCTATGGTTTCATTGCATATGCTCTCAAAAAGAAAAAGGTTTCTCTTTTAAATTTCATGTGTATTACGTATATATAAATTTTATAAAGAAATTGTAGAAGTAGGGTAGCATTAGGGCATATGCCAAATTTCATGAACACTTACATTATTTGTTGAAAAATTTTGATAGATTCTAATATATATTTCCTTACAGAATTATTTTACAAACTTTATAAAAATTAAATTATTTTGCATATATTTAGATAGTACAGTTTTTCGAATTTTGTTTTTATATAAATTAACCATCTTTTTACTCTCTTTAACATGCATAAACTACTTATTTCCTTTTTTTTCTAATTCAAAATTTAATTTGCCCAAAACACGAATTTTTCTATATCATGCTAAACTCTATTATACATTAAATGTAAATTATATTAATTTCTAATGCCTCGGTCCGGGACTGCGTATTCCGATGTATTTAGTATTTGTTCCTTATTTGACATTATTCTTTATTTGCTGCTACCCTGAAAAAGACATGATTTCAATAAGTATATATTATTGCAATTCATAATATGCATAGATATTGAAACAGACGTATTTTCATTGGCTTGCTCTTATAATGAAAAAAGTGTGCGCCCTAGCAAAAAAAGTTCCGAAGCAAATTTTTAGATTTAATATAGGCAGATAATTTTGTTATTAAACATTTCATTGTACCTTGTGTTATTTTTCCAAAAAATTAATTTGTTTATTTTTCCCAGCGGAAACTGATATATAACTGTGATGTAACAGTTATAGAACATGAAATAACATGTTGTGTAACTGATTAAGAACTGAATTACATCATGGAACGGGTAATGTCGCCCCCAAATGGGTGTAGCAGTTCTGTAAGAATGTTACGGAACAATTTTCCGTTAGAGATCCGTAGCAATTCTGGAACCACGTTGTATGTCAAAAAATATTTTTATAACTATTCTGAAACAGGTTTACATAGTAAAAATTTTCTGTACCAGTGCCATCACAAATATATGACATTGTTACGATGTAAATTTGTTCTGTGATCGATCATTAACCATTTCATAACAGTTTTACAACGTTTTTGCATGGATTGTAACAATTTTGTAGCAGTTGTTAAGAGAATATGTGACCGTCAAAATTGTATGGCCATATGATCGTAACAAATATGGAACTCAAATACATAACAGATATGTAACGGTGATACATAACTAGTACATCACACACAGCAAAATAAATCCCACAGAATTGTATTATGTATTTATCTAAATTATACAAATGAGGAACCATTAAAGTACATATTCTTTTGAGACATTATATTGTAAACTAAAACTGAAAAAAATCGGGCAAAACGAATTATGAGAATCCGAAATTCATCGACCATATGAAGAAAATGCTAGGAAATTCATTATTCGTAATTCAGATGGGTACAGCCAAGTGCATGATGCAGGGATCTACAGCTTAAGGTGGGATCAAAACCACCAGAAACTTAGATAAAGTTCATACCAAAATTTGCAGAAGTTCCGGCTCAGAGGTATAACATCGGACCTCTAACGTGAAGTCCGAGCGGTTCATTATTATTTTTCTTACATGAGAAGTTGTAGGCTCCGGAAGCTACGATCATGGTTCCTTAAAGCAACAAATTCCAACGCAACTGGAACGTGTACGTCATCTTTTTCTGCTCCTTCTTTCCTAGAAAGTAAGCAAGAGCGGGAAGTTTACGCGAGACAACATCGTTCAACACTGTTCCTTGGAGTCAGGTCTCTCGCTGCGGATGACTTAACGCGGCAGACGGGACAGTTGGAAATGAAGGTTTCACCTCTGGATACTTTTTAAGAGCTACCAATCTTTGTAGAATGTTATGAGGAACAGTATTGTCGGACCAGATGAAGTGATCCCAGAAGAACAGCCTATAACACAGGCCGACAAATTTCAAAGCCAGAGACCAGACCTAACATTTCCGAAGGATTTTGATGCGCTGAATCCAAATCCGAGCTCGCTTTTTTGTTGGTATTTTGTGCGGGATCCTTTGTTCTTTTTTAAAGCTCTAAATTGTGGCCACCATATTGGATCTTCTAGGGGTTATAACAAAAAACTGACACCGGCAATAGAATTATTATTTCAAGTAAATTATTCATTACATTAAAATGTAATCGAAATTCAAATTAATGATCGAAGAGTTATGTAAATTAATGATAAAGATTAAAAAATGACTATTATAATGTTTATTATAATATACATATTCATATAAAAATAATGTAGAAAAATTACTATTATTTTATTAATGAAACAATATCTACAATTTAGTATAGACAGTATTTTCTATCGAAGTAAAGTATATGTACATTATTTTTTTGATGAATGTGAAAGAAATAGGCGAAGTACAGAAAGTATATATATTTTCAAATTTAAAAGCGCATTTGGACTAGTCACGTGTCACCAGTGCTCCCAAATTGGCTCTCCAACTGCACTGCGCATGTGTTGCACCAGCAGTGTCATTGGATGTTGATCGCGCGCTCATTTGAAATGATCAAGTATGCAAATCAATTTTTCGCAATATATAATAATCATAAATTACAAACAAATATTATGAATGATTTAAAATTTACATTGGTGCGAAAAGGTATTCCTGCCTTTGAATTTAAAACCAATAATTTATCTGTAAATAATACAATCAAATAATTATTTCACCTTGAACTCTAAAAGAATATTTTATGATCTGAAAAATAATTGTTATTATTTCCACAATGATGATTTATTATAAAAAATTCATTTGCACATGTAACAGTTTCAAAAAAGCGCGACATTTACAGCCAATGAGACTGTTGATGCAGCGCATGCGCACTGTAGTTGGGGAGCCGAATTGGGAGCACTGCGTGTCACGTCTGTGCCCCCACTCACTCCTTCCGAGCTCTACTCGACAGGCAAATTTTTGTATAAAAAATAATATATCTACTTATTCATCTGCACAATAACACATAGTTTTCGCATGCATATTATTGTTCGTTTACTTTTTGTAATAAAAGTTTAGTTAAAAAAATCTGTTTTCCTTTTTTCATAACAATAATATATTATTATTATTATTATGAAAGTTCTTTGCGGGTTACAAATGATATCATTTGTAACCCTCAAAGAACTCTCACGACGTGTGTGCGATATGCGTCAAACATGTGACTCACGATGCACGAGCGATGTGTCGCGGTATATTAGGGCAACGCCGTGACGATGATCCGTACGCGTGCGTCGCATTACGCCATCACTATCAGGGACAAATTATTATCTGGGATGTTGCGCAGTATACTGCTTACGCGATTATAGAGGCGCTTGAAGTCGCCTTCAGCCACCTTCAGCGCACGGTGCCACGCACGAGTGCGAATAAATCATCACGCGTGTCACGCAGATCACCAAACAGATGTGTCCACATATGCGTGACACGTCGTGCGAGTCGCACGCGTGTGATGAAGTGCATCCCCTCTACGACTAGCGTAACATATTGAAAATCATAATGAATTTTACCATAAGAAATGTTCGAAATAAATGAGAACATGAATTTTATTAAAATGCAAATACAATATTTTTTTAATCAAAAAAAAAAAAAAAAAGAAAACAACGTGTACAAATTTTGAGCAAAAGTCAAGAAGGAAAGTACTTCTGTAACAATTGTTCGGTTTTCGGATTTTATTATACTCACTGTAATTCTTTTAATACTGTTTTGTGGAGACTGCAATATACGAAGAATAATATCGCAAAAATCGTGTTTGTTGAAATTTTATAACAACTGGAAAAGCACTAGCGTACACCAAAACATGACGCTCACATAACCTCACCGACGGCCACGTCGGCAGCGATGTTCAATGAACCGTGAAGTTTGACAACTCTGCGTATGTACAATACAGGTAGAAATATCATTTGGAATAAGATAAATACATCAATCATTTGAAATAAGATATTAATTTGAATTCAACTGAATCGAATTTGCTCAATATCTGGCCCTGGCGCTGAAAAGTTCTTAGTTCTAGCGATAACTTTCTTCACTTCTTTAGCAGTAATTAGTGGACACTATTTCTAATACCTAGGAAGTGTTCTCGAAAACTCTTTTTAGAAATACGTGGAAAATCATGATATTCACAGCAGTAAACGTTTTTGCGATGATGATTTTAATTTTATCTTCCTCTTTATCTTTAAGTCCTATAACATTCTAAATTATAATCGATACATCTAGAAACACGTAAAAATCGTTTCTTAAAATTGCACAGTATCATTTAATGAAGTCATCAAAAATGTTCAAGAAACTTAGCATGGACATGAACCAATACAGCCGTAGAACATTCTCGAATTCTGTATGGTAAGTTTCATGATCTCCGATAATATATCTGCCTCTATCCTGAAGTTCCAGAAGGTTCTAGACTGCAGAATAATGTTTTTTCATGAGTTATTTGCATACTAAAATAAATAAAGACAGGACTTTTTCATTAAATGTATTATCTATAAGGAAGCAATAAATCAAAGTAATAAATAAAACAGGATGTCATACATAGCCCTCCGTATCAAATTTTACCTGTACACGTGCATCTTTTTCTGCTTTAAATGAATGTTTATCTACAAGGAAGCAATAAATCATCCTTGTTTTTCTCATAATAAATAACCTTGAAGCTGCTTACGTGAATTCGGCTCTCACAATTGCGCAATATTATTCTGTGACGTCATCAGGACCCTCCGAGAACTTTCTAGAAGCTTAGTACGGACATGAACCACTACAGCTTAAAAGCTTCTCGATGCCGGTAATGTAGGAATATATTTCATCAGCCAAACACACACACAGACACGCACTAATATTAATCCATCTAAAAACGCCCTTTGCTTATCTACTCACACTCATAGTTTTATCTAACTTCTCAGTATTGAAGTTTCAGGAAATTATCATTTAATTAAAAAAAGTATAGGTTTTTATATTTTGTTGGGGATTTTGAGCAAATAAATGCCTGCCATATTTTGGTAACGCGATTTTTAATTTTGATTTTCTCGGAACAGAATACTTCTTTCTGATACACAACTTCGTATTCTCATTCAGTATCCCTATAACTCGGGAGCAAGTTTTTGTTTTTGTGAAAAATAAAAAATTCTATAAATAATCACAAATTAAGGCCGATTTTAAAAACTTACCGAACTTCAATCTTAATTCTCGGCAAATTTTCTCGAAAGTAGCTGAATTTTTTTACATTTCAAGGCCTTTTTTTAAAACTATTTAATGTGCCCTGAAATAAAAAAGGCAATTACATTCTCTACACAATATTACTGTATTGCAATAAACTCACAATCTATGTATGCACTTTTATAAATATGCAAGGACAATCATTTCCACATTTTATAAAATATCGGCTTACACTTTACATTGAAATTGTACAAATTATTTGAACTGAGGATCATTCAACACACCTATTTATAGTTATGGCGCTTATAGATTTCCTTTTTTTATCACTGTAAAGTATAACATAATAATATAATTAACATTCATATTTTAAAATCGTTGCATTATTAATAAAATAATATTCCTGTCATAAAAAAGATTAGATTTTTTAGCGCAGGCTATCAGTAAACATTTTTGTTTCATTTCAGGTACATTTTATAGAATAAAAATAAAAATATTACATTTCAACTTAGTCGCACCAAGTCGCACCTACTTCAAAACGTATCTGCTGTACTGGATTCTCGAATCTACGTCACAGGGCACGTGCCTAGAACCGCCACCACGTCTTTCTAGCAGTGAGTAGAGGCCAGTGGTGGTGGAAAAAATGTATCTGGCAAATGAGCGATTTTGACCAAATTTGCCTTATCTGGGCAGGCCTGGTTTAGAAGAAAGTTATTTAAGTATTTATACAATATTAGGAACCCTATATTTCAAGTGTAATTATCTTAATATAATTGTCCAAGAGCTGGTGACGTTTTTCGTGAAGTGGGAGTATAAGTTCTAGTTTTTGACGAATATATCTGGGAAATGACCCTTCTTTCGAAACCCATAAATGCCAGACGCCCTGCCTGGGGCGTTTGGGCACCTGTAGTGATTTGAATTTGAAATCGTTATTCTTTTTGAATTCGAGGGAATTCTCGATTGATTTCAATGGTTTGAAGGAAGATTCAATGTTTTTTTTTTCCTTTTGTGAAAATCATGGCATTTTGGCGACATTTTAACAGGATCCAGGGATTAATTTAATGGCTTTCAGTGAATTTCATAAAACTGTTCGAATATTTTGCTAATAAATTTATAGTGATTTGAATTTTTTATTCTTTTTGAATTCGAGGGAATTCTCGATTGATTTCAGTGAGTTGAAGGAAGTTTCAAAGCTTTTTTTCCTCTTATAAAAATCGTGGCATTTTTAGGAATTCTTGACAGATTCCAGGGATAATTTAATGGTTTTCACTTAATTTTATAATAATGTTCGAATATTTTTCTTATCAATTTATAGTGATTTGAATTTGAAATTGTTATTTTTTTTTCTAATTCGAGGGAATTGTCGATTGATTTCAGTGGTTTGAAGGAAGTTTCAAAGTTTGGTTTTTCTTTTATCAAAATCATGGTATTTTTAGGACTTCTTGACAGGTTCCAGGAATCAATTTAATGGTCTTTACTGAATTTTATAATAATGCTCGAATATTTTTCCAATTAATTTATAGTGATTTGAACTTGAAATTGTTATTCTTTTTGAATTCGAGGGAATTCTCGATTGATGTCAACGGTTTGAAGGAAGTTTCAAAGTTTCTTCTTCCTTTTATCAAAATCATGGCATTTTTAGGACTTTTTGACAGGTTCCAGGGATTAATTGAATGGTTTTTACTGAATTTTATAGTAATGCTCGAAGATTTTCCTAATTAATTAATAGTGATTTGGATTTGAAATTATTATTGTTTTTGAATTGGAGGGAATTCACCATTGATTTTAATGGTTTGAAGGAAGCTTGAAAGCTTTGTTTTTTCTCTTATGAAAATCATGGCATTTTTAGGACTTTTGGACAGGATCCAGGCATTAATTCAATGGTTCTCACTAAATTCTATAGTAGTGTTCGAATATTTTGCTAATCAATTTATAGTGATTTGAGTTTATAATTGTTATTTGTTTTGAATTCGAGAGAATTCTCGATTAGCTACAATGGTTTGAAGGAAGTTTCGAAGTTTTTTTTTCCTCTTATAAAAATCATGGCATTTTCAGGACCTTTTGACAGGTTCCAGGGATTAGTTTAATGGCTTTCACTGAATTTTATAATAATGTTCGAATATTTTTCTAATCACTATGTAGTGACTTGAATTTGAAATTGTTTTTTTTTTTTTTAAATCGAGGGAATTCTCGATTGATTTCAATGGTTTGAAGGAAGTTTCAAAGTTTCTATTTTCTTTTATCATAATCATGGTATTTTTAGGACTTCTTGACAGGTTCCAGGGATCAATTTAATGGTTTTCGCTGAATTATATAATAATGCTCGAATATTTTTGTAATCAATTTATAGTGATTTGAATTTGAAATTTCTATTCTTTTTGAATTCGAGGGAATTCTCGATTGATTTCAATAGTTTAAAGGAAGTTTCGAAGCTTTTTTTTCTCTTATAAAAATCGTGGCATTTTTAGGACTTCTTGACAGATTCCAGGGTTTAATTTAATGGTTTTCACTGAATTTTGCAATAGTGTTCAAATATTTTCCCAACCAATTTATAGTGATTTGAATTGGAAATTGTTATTCTTTTTAATTCGAGATATTCTCGATTGATTTTAATGGTTTGAAGGAAGTTTCAAAGCTTTTTTTTTTCCTCTTATAAATATCATGGCATTTTTAAGACTTTTTGACAGGTTCCAGGGATTAATTTAATGGTTCTCACTGAATTCTATAATAATGTTCGAATATTTTTCTAATCAATTTGTAGTGATTTGAATTTTAAATTGTTATTTTTTTTTTAATTCGAGAAATTCTGGATTGAATTTAGTGCTTTGAAGGAAATTTCGAAGTTTTTTTCCTTTTATAAAAATCATGGCATTTTTAGGACTTTTGGACAGAATCCAGGGATTAATTTAATGGTTTTCACTGAATTTTATAATAATTTTCGAATATTTTTCTAATCAATATATAGTGATTTGAATTTGATATTAATTTTGTTATAAATTCATTTTTGTTGTTGTTGAAAATTAATGTTTTTAGTTTGAAAATTCAACTATTTTGCTAGAAAATTCATTCTTTTGGTTGAAAATTTAACTATATTGTTGAAAAATCTTTTTTTAATGAAAATTTATCCTTTTCATTTAAAAATTCAACCACATGGTTGAAAGTTAATCTACTTTGGATAAAAATTCATTTTTCTGGTTAAAGATTCTTGATTTTAGTTGAAAATGGTTTGGTTAAAAATTTCAAAATTTTGTTTGAAAATTATTTTTTTTTTTTTGTGAAAATTTCTCTTTCTTAGTTAAAAATTTGTGTATTTTTTCAAATTGTATTTTTTTTGGTATAAAATCAAGATTCTTTCTTGAAATTTTATCATTTTGGTTGGTAATTTAACTATGTCATTTTGGATTGTTAATTTATTAATTTTGTTATAAATTCATTTTTGTTGTTGTTGAAAATTAATGTTTTTAGTTTGAAAATTCAACTATTTTGCTTGAAAATTCATTCTTTTGGTTGAAAATTTAACTATATCATTGAAAAATCTTTTTTCATTGATAATTTATCTTTGTTAGTTGAAAGTTAATCTGCTTTGGTTAAAAATTCATTTTTCTGGTTAAAGATTCTTGATTTAAGTGGAAAATGATTTGTTTGAAAATTCATGCATTTTGTTGAAAATTTGTCTCTTTCGTTTGAAAATTAATTTTCTTGGTTAATAAATAATCTTATTGCTTGAAAATTCAACTATTTGGTTAAAAGTTCATCTACACTAAGAAAAATGTTTGTTTGAATCAAACATTTGTTTGGCCCTATATCAAAGATCGAATTTGTTTGATTCAAATAAAATTTGTTTGACTTGAACAGTGATGTATTTGAATTAAATAAATTTTTTATTTGAGTCAAATAAATGTTTCTTTAAATTAATAAAAAAATTAATCGACCCTATATTGAGAAAAGAATTTGTTTGCTTCGAACAAACATTTTTCTGAGTGTATTTAGTTGAAAATCATTGCAAAAAACACATCAACAATAAGTAAATAAAGAAATGTGAAGTGAATTAAATGTGTAAATAATTTTTATTTTTCCATTTTAAATCAAAATAACTTGTCATGTTGGTTTAGAGGTGACGTAGTCTATTTACAAATTTCACAATATTATCTCAATGTTTAAAGAAAATTTTTAATGTCACGCTATCGCTTTCTTTCTTTTTTTTTTTGAACTTTTCCATATGTCACGTTTTCCATTTTTATAACCTTTTTTTAATTATTATATAAAGCCCTAAATAAATTTATATATTTTCACTAAAAAATTATAGTATTTGTACCAATGCGGATAGTTTGAGAATTTAGCTTTTTATATTTTAATCGCGATTTTGGATATATTTCGTAAAAATTATATTTAGTATTTATAAATTATATATTTATAAGTATTTGTAATTATTATATATTAATTTTCTTATCAAAACTTTTTGAATTCAATCTTTTATAATAAACACACTCCGGATTTTATGGAAATTAAATCAGATTAAATCAGATCAATCCTAATTTGCGTGCAACTTAAAAAATAGATTAAAAATTATAAATAAATTATATTATTATATTCACCAATAGAATTAAAGATGACCACTAAAGTAGAGACGAGAGTAGAAAATTTCCTCATTTTTTCGTAGAGGAAAAAATTAACAATGTAGTAATGAAGAATTGGAATAGAGCATATAGTCATTATCTCCTCGATTATTTGTTTTTCTCGAAAATTATATTTACATTTCGTCATTCGTTTTCAGGAAAAGAGATCTAGCTGAAAAAGCCGTTTCGTCTTGAATTATTTCAAAATTGAACAATTTAGAAATTATTAAACAATTCATGAAAAAAACAACAAAAGACGTATAAAATGTAATTTTAGAATAGGACGTTTATTCAAAAAACCACATCAATTTTTAACTGAAAAAGAGAAATTTTCAACAAAAATAAAATATAGATCAAATTTCTCCTAGAAAAATAAATTTGTAACCAAACGAACGAATTGTAAGCGAAATTGCTAAATTGTGTGTTGTTTTAAATCACGGCTTTTTCTGTATTTGACCTTGAAATGACCTTGAACCTGACGTGATGGAGGTAAATAGACCTCGGATTCGTATGCAGCGCGTCAAAATACATAAGGATAAAGTGGTCTTGTCAAATAGTCCTCACCTTTTTTTTGTTGTAAACCAGTGTAATTTCTATCTCCGATGGTAACACAGATTCTTATTTGAAATATTGATTGTGTAACACCTTGCTGAAATTAGCGTATATCACAAAAAAGTATGTTCCACTGATATCTCTGTAGCTCAATTGGTTAGAACACCTGACCGCGAATCAGTTGATCTGTTGTTCAAATCCCAGTGGAGTGAGAGAAAAGAGATCCATTTTTCTGAATAGATTGGAATTTAATAAATTTTAATTTATATCTCCATGTAGTCTGTATGGGGAAATTATGTTTCTATATTAGAGGATATAAATGTGGTCGATAATTTAGATCTCCATTATTCACAGTATGTGCGTGTTAATAATTTTTTTGATGTTATTGTTCCTCTTTTGATTGACCTTCAGCTTTCGTTGATCATAACATTGTCTCCGCCCAATGCTTATTCTCCTTAAAGTTTTCCCTCTGTTTATGAGTTTCGGGCACTACCTTTTCGTTGTGTAGGAACTCGGGTAGTAACGTGAGGCTTCCTTTGTTGAGCAGGCTCGGACCCGTTTTCTGCTGTGCTCAGTTTTTCAATCAGGGTGTAAGCGTGTGTGGCCACTTTTCTGGGGTCGCACCGATTAAAAATCAGTTGTGCTTGCTTTCTAGACAGTTCATTGTTTGGCCCTTAAATTAAAAGTATGTGGTTCGTTAAGTTTATTTCTTGTGCAGTGATTTCCCCACTCGGTCGTCTTCTGGTGTCGCGGGAAGTAACGAGTCGGATGACGTATTACCTCCGGTTGCGTCGGGATCGATTGTTCGGCGAACGATCGTGGTCGTAGCTTCCGGAGGCTACATCTGTGCCAATTTTCAAAAACAACCAAAACCTTTTTTTGGGCACGAAAGGAGTACTACATTGGATAGGCTTGTGGACTCGTATCCTGGCTTAAATCGATAGAAGGTATTTAGATGTTAAGGATTACGGTCAGAAATTGTCTTGTTCATTTTCGTTGACTTTAACATGACTGAGAATGATTCCTTCGCTACCCCACGCCAGTCCGTCATTGATTCAAAACAACGCAAAAGGATTCAAAGAGTTCAAAATAATTTACAGAATTCAAAATAATTGAGAAATTTTTTAAATAATTATGTAAGATAATACAATAGAAATCAGAGAATTCAAAAGATTTCCACGAATTCACAAGAGTTCAGAAAATGTAAAAGAATTCAGACAATTCCAAAGAATTCAGATAATTTAGAAGAATACAGAAGAATCAAGAGAATTCAGAAGAATTCAGAGAATACAAAAGGCGTAAAGAAATTCAAAATGATTCATGGTGTGTTGTAAAGATTCCAAGATAATTTAAAAAACTTCAAAAGAATTGACAGGTGTACATGTAAATTCTAAGAATTCGTTTGAATTCCAGATAATTCAAAATACTCGAAGGAAGTTAAAATAATTCAACGTGCATTCTAAAGGATAGAAAATATGTTTTATAAGATTTAATATCTCTCGTCGCTCAGTTGACGTGTGAATTTACACCATCGTCATTCACAACCTCCTGTAAATTTGAAATTACATGGCCTCAGGTTTATTGCGTACACACTCTTGTCAAAGCCACATGCACTTTCGTCCATCTAACACGTGGTTCTGACTGGTTAATTTTTAATCATTAATGACACGATAATTATTAATTTCACAACAAATAGTTATCATTATTCTTGACCTTATTTTTTATGCGAAATTCAAAACTATAGCCTTTTTCCAGACCTTGAAACGAAAAGATTGGAAAAGATTCTTTTATTTCTAAGCTGGAGGGGGACCTACCATTACCGTGAGTGAGCAGTTTATTTTTATCAACGACGTTCATTAGCGAAACATTATTCATTCGCGAAACACAATTTTGGTATCATCAATGTTACCAAAATTTTAATTGATTTTAAAAATAGTACAAAATTTCGACTTTGATCCGCAACCCGAGGACGCGTTCGGTGGCTTTGTCATAGGCCCTTCAGTTCTATTCAAAAGGAATAGAAACCGAAACCATATATATATATATGTGACATATATGACATATATATATATATATATATGTATGTATATATATATATGTGAAAAAAGCCAAAAGTCTTATTTTTTCATCCTTCCAATTATAGACTAGATGAGAATGTTTGGCAATACCCCTAAAAACCAACGTCATAGTATGCAGACCTAAAATGTTAAAAATGAGAAGCTTGATTGTATATATGTGAAAAAACAAAAACGCAAAATATCTTCTTTTTTCATCCTACCAATTATAAGCCAGATGAAAATGTTCGGCAATACCCCCAAAAACCACCCTTATAGTATGCAGACCTAAAATGTTAAACATGGCAAGTTTGATTGTATATATGTGAACAAAGAAAACCGTTAAAATTTCTCTTTCTTCATCCTACCAATTATAGACCAGATGAGAATTGTCGGCAATACCCCCAAAAACCACTCTTATGGTATGCAGATATAAAATGTTACACATGACAAGTTTGATTGGCGATATTTGAAAAAAGAAAAAGGCCAAAAATCTTCTTTTTTTATCCAACCAATTACAGACCAGATGAGAATGTTCGGACATTCACCTAAAAACACCCGTATGGTATGCAGACCTAAAATGTTGAAAATGACAAGTTTGATTGTATACATGTGAAAAAAGAAAAAGTTCAAAAATCTTCTTAATCTATCCTACAAATTAGAGATGAGATGAGAATGGTCGGCAATACCCCCAAAAACCACTCTTATGGTATGCGGACCTAACATGTTGAAAATGAGAAGTTTCATTATATATATGTGATAAAATAAAGACGCCAAAAATCTTCTTTTTTCATCCTTCCAATTATAGACAAGATGAGAATGTTTGGCAATACCCATCAAAACCACCATTATAGTATGCAGACCTAAAATGTTATAAATGAGAAGTTTGATTATATATATGTGAAAAAACAAAAACGCAAAAAATATTATTTTTCAACCTACCAATTATAGACCAGATGAGAATGGTCAGCAATATCCCCAAAAAACACCCTTATGGTATGCAGACCTAAAATGTTGAAAATGGCAAGTTTGATTGTATATATGTGAAAAAAGAAAAACGCCAAAAATCTTCTGTTCGTGAATTCCCATAAAAACCACCCTTATGGTATGTAGACCTAAAATGTTAACAGTGACAGGTTTGATCGTATATACGTGAAAAATGAAAAACGCCAAAAATGTTCTTTTTTTATACTACCAATTATAGACCCAATGAGAATGCTCGGCAAAACCCCAAAACCACCCTTATAGTATGCAGACCTAAAACTTTAACAATGACAGGTTTGATTGTATATACGTGAAAAAAGAAAAATGCCAAAAATCTTCTTTTTTTTATCCTACTAATTATAGACCAGATGAGAATGTTCGGCAATTCCCCTAAAAACCAACCTTATAGTATGCAGGCCTAAAATGTTAAAAATGACAAGTTTGATTGTATATATGTGAAAAAAGAAAAACTCCAAAAATCTTCTTTTTCTATCCTATCACTTATAGACAATATGAGAGTGTTCGGAAATTCACCTAAAAACCACCCTTATGGTATGCAAACCAGAAATGTTAAAAATGACAAGTTTGATTGTATATATGTGAAAAAAGAAAAACGCGAAAAATCTTCTTTTCTTATCCTACCAATTATAGGCCAGATGAGAATGGTCGGCAATAACCCTATAAAACACCCTTATAGTATAAAGACCTAAAATGTTAAAAATGACAGGTTTGATTGTATACATGTGAAAAAAGAAAAGCGCCGAAAATCTTCTTTTTCTATCCCACCAATTATAGACAAGATGAGAAAATTCGGCAATACCCCTAAAAACCACCCTTATAGTATGCATACCTAAAACGTTAAAAATGACAAGTTTGATTGTATATATGTGAAAAAAGAAAAACTCCAAAAATCTTCTTTTTCTATCCTACCAATTAGAGACAAGATGAGAATGCTCGGCAATACCCCTAAAAACCATCCTTATGGTATGCAACAATACTACAAACTTCTTCTTCTGGAACTATCATGGTTATGTAAGATTTTCAAACTCGTATATTAATTATGAAACGTTTCATATTATAGGGATTGTCAAAACCTGGCTTACTTGAATTTTACAAAAACTTGTTCGTGTACAATGAATAGAATCATTTCTTCTCTAACGCTTTAAGAGGAAAATAAAAAGGTAGAGCTAATGGGGCCTAGCTCTTTTTATAAACAAACTTTATTATAATAGTGACGTTATAGATAAATCAAAGTATTGGATCTTGGTTCGAAATTATACTACAAACAAGAATAATTTTATTATAGTATTCTGCTATTATAACCCGTTGGTGGATACAGAAGTAATGCTACAACTTTTCGAAAAAAACGGCGATGGACGCCGTGATTTTTTCAATTCACGGGATCTGTTAAGCTAGGGAAAAAGTAACTATAGTTAGATATAGTTTAAAGTACAATTTTACACAATGATGCGCTATCCCAGTCATATCTGTTATTGAAAGCTCCTTTTATTTTTAAGCGCTTTTTCGCCCAAGTAAGGACTTCCTCCAGGCTCATCATTAAGTTGACCTCCAAAGCTGAAACAATCGATCTATAACAGAATTGCCAGTTATGTAAGCTAAGAGAAAATGAAGATCTTCTACACGTCCTTGCCAAATATCCAATCTATGTATGCATATGACTGCATACCATCCGAATATTATTTATAATTATGAAAGTGTAAATTTTGAACTTTCTGTTTAATTTTAACACCCAATATTCCTATACTCTGAAGATATAGTAACAAAGGTATTTAAAAAATATATAGTGATTGATTGTGAGTATTTTGGCTATAAATGTTAATGGTCCTGCCTAGAATGAATACATATATTATATTTTTAAACATATTGGAAATAAAATTTCTACCACTACTTGATTTCGAACCTATATCTATACCTGAATCTATCTCCAAGCAGACGGTAGTCTTAACCATTACTCCATACATACAGAATTAAAAGTCAATGAAAAAACCATCGTCATAAGCCACAGTTCAAAAAAATTGAAACAACGATTTTTGAACTCTTTTTCTCATTAGTTTTATTATTATAATAATATCACATCATATAGATGTAAAATAAATGAACTGTTAACAGAAATATAAATGAAATAATTTTTAAATAATCAATTTAAATCGATTACAGTTTTCCTCCATGTTATATTATGTTTTTTTTTTGCATTTTAGACTCATTACAACTTTTAATAATGAGATTAAATATTATTTTAGATGGGCATTTGAAATTTGTATCGACGGAACTTAGAAATTTAATCGCGTACTGCGAAAATTTTTTTGATTATAAATTTTTTTAAGCTTTTGAATAACGTTTTGATTTTAAAATGACCTTGCCCATGATATGTTGGATAAGGGTAGGGGTGATCAGGGGTGTGATCACATGATATATTATATCACATTATTTCTCTGACCAGCCATCGGGGTGCCTTCTCGTGCTATTGAAAAGGGGTAGAAGTTTGACCAAAATCATTTCGGTGACCAGTCATTAAGGTGGCTTCCCGTGCTTTAGATACCAATCAGAGAAAAATTTGTATCATCGGCCAAAGATAATTTATCATTTTCTGATCATGTAAAATAAATTTAAATTCCACATCAAAACTTGCGATCTAGAATTACTTATTCTCGAGTCATAAATCGACGACATGAATTGTGATCTATACATGAAACGTTCCATTTAAAGCGTCAAAGGCCAAAAATGACAAAATAACTCTAGAATCACATGACTTTACCCTAAAATGCCCGACAGTTCCTTCAATATGCTTAAAATATGTGGGCATTTCCATGCGTGATGCACGGCCGTTTGTAAGTCATTTTGTACTGTAATTCATCTTCTAGTGTTCTTGTACGTTCTTAAATTAATTATATATATATAATTAAAAACTAAAGGTTAACAACCACCGCAGGGTTCCACTGGGAGCAACTGTCATCAAAAAAATTACATCGGCTGCCAGTAGGACCGCGGTAAATCCCATTCATGGCCACGTCTCACAACCGCGAGATGAGTGGTCACAGGAACTTTGAACTAAACAGTGGCATTTTTAACCAAAAAAGATGATTTTTTCACCAAAAATATTAATTTTCTAACCAACAAACTAATTTTCTAAAATATACATATGTTTTTAATAGCAGAGTTGAATTTTTGAATAGAGAATTTAATTTTTGAACCAACAAAATTACTTGTCTATTAAAAAAAAATATCAACCAAATACATAAATTTTCAACAAAGTACTTGAATTTTGTTAAAAAAAATTAATTATCAACCAAATGGTATAATTTTTTCATCAAATAGAATTTTCAACCAAAAATATGAATTTTCAACAAAATAGTTAAATTCTTGACCAAAAAGATTAATTGTCAAACAAATATTTGAAATTTTAACCAAAAGGGACTTTTTTCATTGAAAAACATTAATTTTCAACCAAAAAAGACAATTAGAAAAATACATCTATTTTCAACTAAATAGTTGAATTTTTGACTAAAAAAGTTGAGTTTTTAACCAAAAAGATTAATTTTCTAACAAAAAATTTATCAACAAAGTACATGAATTTTCAAAAAAGTACTTAACTTTCTAATAAAAAATTCATTTTCAATCAAATAGTATAATTTTATATCAAATTGTTAAATTTTAAAACCAAAAAGATGAACTGTCTACAAAGCAGTTGAATTTTCAAAAATAAAAATATGATTTTTTAACAAAAAAGGTTAATTTACAACCAAATAGTTTAACTTTCAAATAAATAGATTGAGTTTTAAGCAAATATTAAACTTTTTTTTAAATAGTTGAATTTTCAAACCAAAAATATTATTTTTCAATAAAAAAGTTAATTTTCTACCAAATAGTTTAATTTACGTATAAACAGTAAAAGTTTCAACCAAATATTTAAATTTGCTATAAAAATAGATGCATTTTCAACCAATAATATGAATTTTCAAAAAATAGTTAATTTTGAAGAGAAAAGTTAATTTACCACCTAATTCTTTAATCTTTAAATCAAAAAGACGATTTTCCAAATCAAATGAATTTTCAACTAGAAAATATTATTTTTCAACAACAAAATTTTTTTTTTTCTACAAAATAGTAAAATTTCTGCATAAATAGTTCAATTTTTTAGTAAAAAAGATGAATTTATGAAAAAAAAGAGAATTTTCAACAAAATTGTTGAATTTTGAAGCCAAAAAGCCGAGTAATCTCCAAAAAAGTTGAATTTTCAAACCAAAAATAAGATTTTTCAACAAAAAAGGTCATTTTCTACTAAATTGTTAAATTTCCAAATAAATAATTTGAGTTTTATAAAAATAGTAGTTTGCTACAAAAATAGTTGATTTTTCAACCAACTGTAAGAATTTTTAACAAACAAAAAAATTAAGAAAAAAATTATTTTATTACTTTACATTTTCAAGCAAAAATACGATTTTCCTTGAAAAAAGTTGAATTTTCAACCCAAAAATATTAGTTTTCTACAAAATGTTAATTTTGCACCCGCTGGTTAATTTTCAAATAAATAGTTCAATTTTTAACCAAATAGTTGAGTTTACCAAACAAAATAGTTGATTTTCAACCAAATATATAAATTTTCAACAAAAAAGTTATTTTTGAACAGAAAAATTACTTTATTATCCAACTGATTAATTTTCAACCTAACAATATTATTTTTCAACAAAAGGTTAATTTTCTACAAAATAGTTGAATTTCCAACTAAATATTTTTAATTTTCAAATAAAAAAGATAAATTTCTACAAAAAAAGGTATTTTTGACAAAATTGTTAATTTTGAAGTCCAAATGACGAATTTTCTACAAGCAATTGTATTTTTTGACCGAAAACATGATTTTTCAACCAAAAAGTTTATTTTTCAACGAATATTTTAATTTTTAAATAAATTGTTTAAATTTTAACCAAATAGTTGAATTTACAACAAAAAAGTTGAATTTTTAACTAAATATATGAATTTTCAGCTAAAACGTTAGTTTTTTACAGAAAGGTTAATTTTTAACAAAAAAGTTAATTTTCAACAAAAAAGTTCATCTTTAACAAAAAAGTTTATATACTACCCAATTGTTGAATCTTTAAGCCGAAAAGACGATTTTTTGAAACTTCAGCTGTTTTAGTAGCAAATTTATTCTATTTTTCCAAATTTAACTATATTTTAAAAAATTTGTTTCTTTTGGTTGGAAATTAATTGTTTTAACAAGAAAGTGAACTATTCGATTTTTAGTTGAAAATTGATTACTTGTTACTTAAAAATTCAACGACTTCGTTGAAAATAAAAACAAATTTGTCCAATTTTTTCTTATCAAAGATTCTTGATTTTAATTGAAAATTTAACTGTTATGTTGAAAATTCGTTTTTTTTTGTTTAAAAATTAATTTTTTTGGCCTAAAATTTCAATTTTGAATTTTTTGTCAAAATTTTTATTTCCTAATGCAAAACTGAACAATTTTGTTGAATATTCAACTTTATGTTTGAAAATTCATATATTTTGTTAAAAATTCGTCTTTTTCGGTAAAAAATCGATCTTCTTGCTTGAAAACTCATTTTTTTGGTTTCTTTATTAGTTGAAAATTTATGTATTATGTTTAAAATTTGTCTTTGTTGTAGAAAATTAATCTTCTCGTTTGAACTTTTTTTTTGTTCAAAACTATATTTCAACTGAATTTTTAACTATTCGAGTTAAAAATTTATCATTGTAGTTGAAAATTCATCTCTTTGGCTGAAAATTGAACTATTTTGTTGAAAAATCTTGTTTTTTTCGGTAGCAAATTAATTTTTTAAATTGAAAATGTAACCGGAAATCGATCCTCACGTCTTCAGAGTGCCGGTCAGGTGCTTTAACCGCTAAGCCACTAGAGCGATCGGAAGACATAAGGTTCGATTCCTACCGGAGCAACGGAGAAAGATCTTTTTTCAGAAATTAAAAATTTTTAACTTCTGAAGAAAGATCTTTCTCCTTCGCTCCAGTGGGAATCGAAACTCACGTCTTTAGATTGCCGGTCAGGTGCCTTAACCGCTGAGCTACTAGAGAGATCGGAAGACGTGAGCTTCAATTCCCACCGAAGCGAAGGAGAAAGATCTTTCTTCAGAAATTAAAAATGTTCAACTTCGGGAAAAGATCTTTCTCTCTCGCTCCGGTTGGAATTGAACCTCACGTCTTCAGATTGACGGTCAGGTGCTTTATCCGCTAAGCTACTAGAGAGTTCGGAGGACGTAAGGTTCAATTCCCACTGAAGCGAACAAGAAAGATCTTTTTTCAGAAATGCACAATTTTCAGCTTCTGAAAGAAGATCTTTCTTTTTCGGTTCGGTTGGAATTGAACCTCACGTCATCAGATTGCCGGTCACGTACTTTAACTGCTAAGCTACTAGAGAGATCGGTGGACGTGAGGTTCGATTCCCACTGGAGCGAAGAAGAAAGATCTTTCTCAGAAGTTGAAAATTTTTAATTTCTGAAAAAATATCTCTCTCCTTCGCTCCGGTGGGAATCGAAACCTCACGTCTTCAGATTGCCGATCAGATGCTTTAACGGCTAAGCTACTAGAAATATCGGAGGAGGTGAGGTGGAATTTCCACCGAATAGGAGGAAAAAGATCTTTTTCACAAATGAAAAATTTTCAACTTCTGAAAAAAGATCTTTCTCCTTCGCTGCGGTGGGAATCGGACCCCAGGTCTTCAGATTGCCGGTCAGGTGCTTTAAGCGCTATGTTACTAGAGAGTTAGAACGACGTGAGGATCAATTCCCATTGAAGCGAAGGAGAAAGATCTTTTTTCAGAAATGAAAGATTTTCAACTTCTAAAAAAAGATCTTTCTCCTTCGCTCAGGTTGGAATCAAACCTCACGTCTTTAGATTGCCAGTCAGGTGCTTTAACCGCTTAGCTACTAGAGAGATCGGATGACGTAAGGTTCAACTCCCACCGAAGCGAAGGAGAAAGATCTTTTCTCAGAAATTAAAGATTTTCAACTTCTGTAAAAGATCTTTCTCCTTCGCTCTGGTTGAAATCGAACATCACGTCTTCAGATTGACGGTGAGGTGTTTTAACAGCTAAGGTACTAGAAAGATCGGAAGACGTGGTGTTCGATTCCCACCGGAGCGAAGGAGAAAGATCTTTTTTCAGAAATGAAATATTTTCTACTTCTGAAAGAAGATCTTTCTCCTTCGCTCCGGTATATATATGTGTGTGTGTGTGTGTGTGTGTGTGTGTGTGTACATATATATGTATATATTGTTTAAAAATTTTTTCAATCTTCTCAAGATTTAAATTATTTTTGAATCCATTTAAAAATTATTAAACTTAGAAATATTTTTTCAAATAATTCAGTTTTCCTACAAAATTTTAATCTTCAGAAATCTAGATTTTCTTTATAATTTTTGGAAATCTTTTCAAGATTTAAATAATTTTTGAATATTTTTAAAACTTAAAATATGTCATAAACCTAATTGAACTTTTTCTCAAATTTTGTATTCCTGCAAAATTGAAAAATTTTGCTTTAAAATCTTCTGCATTCTTTTTCGAAATTTTTTAAAATCATTTGAAATGTTTTTTTTCAATTTTCTCTTAAAATTCATTTTTCAGAATGAAAAGTCATTTTACATTTCCCCAGGAATATTTTTAATATCCTGAAATCATTGAAAATTTATTAAAATTTTTTTTATTTGGTTTAAAATTTGTTTGAATCTTCTCAAGATTTAAATTATTTTTTAATCTAATTAAAAATTATAAAACTCATAAATATTTTTTCAACTGATTCAAAGTTATCCTACAAAAATTTTATCTTCAAAAATCCACATTTTGTTTATAATTTTTTGAAAAATTTATTTAGAAATCTTGAAGAATTTGCATTATGTTTGGATTAAAAAAAAAATAATTTAAATCTTTTAAAAACTTCTAAATATCTTTCAAAATAATTCAAATTTTTCCTGAACAGTATTTCAAATTCTGCAAAATTTATTCTTTTTTTGATAATTTTAGATTTAAAATTAATATTAATAAATTAATAATTATTATTGAATCTTTTTAATACTTCTGAAACATAAAAATTATTTCAGATTTTCTAAAATTTTTTTAAATTCTGCAAAGTAAAAAAATTATTTTAACATCTTCCAGATTTTTTTTCGAGAATGTTGAAAATCTTTTTAAATGTTTTAAAATGTTTTTTTTCAAATTCTTTTAGAATTAATGTTTCAAAATGAAAAAACATTTAAAATTTCCCAGCAATAATTTTTTTATTCTCTTGAAAAGTTTCAAAATGGTTAAAAAGCTTATTTTTTCGAAATCTTCAAAAATATATATATTGTTTAATTTTTTTTTAAATCTTCTCAAGATTTAAATTATTTTTGAATATATTTCAAAGTTATTAAACTCATAAATATTTTTTCAAATAATACAAAGTTTTCCTTACATAATTTAATTTTCAGAAATCTAGATTTTGTTGATAATTTTTTGAAAATTTTTCAAGATTTAAATCATTTTTGAATCTTTTTAAAATTTATAATATGTCATAAGACTAATTGAACTTTTTCTAAAATTTTGTATTTTTATTGAAAAATTTTGCTTTAAAATCTTCTACATTCTTTTTCGAAATTTTTGGAAATCAGTTGAAATGTTTTTCCAATTTTCCCTTAAAATTCATTTTTCAGAATAAAAAGTAATCTTACATTTCCCCAGGAATGTTAAGAAAAATATCTTTAACATATATAAATCATTAAAAATCCTTAAAAAACATTAAAATTTTAATTAGAAATCTTGAAAAAATTACGTTTTGTTTAAAATTAAAAAACAAATTTATTAAAATTTTTTTAATCTTGTTAACATTTTTTTTAATTTTCTCGACATTTAAATTATTTTAAAATCTAATTAAATATTATAAAACTTATGAATATTCTTTCAAATGATTCAAAGTTTTCTTGAACAATTTTAATCTTCAGAAATCCACATTTTGTTTATAATGTCATGCAAAATTTATTTAGAAATTTTGAAAAATTTACGTTATGTTTAAATTTTTAAAAAATTCAAATAAAATTAATGTTAATCTTTTTAAAAATTCGAAATATCTTTTAAAATATTTCAAATTTCTCGTAAACTGTATTTAAAATTCTGCAAAATTTTAAAAATTTCCTTAAAATCTTCCATCACATATTCTTTTTTGATAATTTTTAATTCAAAATTAATATCAATAAATTAATCATTATTATCGAATCTTTTTAGAACTTCTAAATATATTTTGAAATAATTCAGATTGCAGATAATAGAATTTTGCGGTTATTTATGGAAAGTTACCATATATAACTGATTAAATTACCGTAAATGACCGAAAACTTTAATAAATTTCCGGAAATGTATAGAAATTTGTAAGCATGAATATTGTGAATTCATGGTAAGTTACCATATTTACCGGTAAAAAATTACCATAAATGACCGAACATTTTCATAAATTTCCGGAAATTTTAAAAAATGAATTTGAGATAATTTATGGTAAGTTACCATATTTACTTGTAAAGTTACCATGAATAACCGAAAATTTCCATAAATTTTCGGAAATTTATGGAAATTAAAAAAAATGAATATTCGGTAATTTATGGTAAGTTACTATATTTACCGGTAAAATTACCACAAATTATCAAAAAAATTCATATATTCCCGGAAATTTATGGAAATTTCTACAAATGAATTTTTGGTAATTTATAGTAAGTTACCTTATTGACCGGAAAAATTACCATGAATGACCAAAAATGTCCGCAAATTTATAGACATATTTAAATTGAATCCGGCTATTTTTATGTTGCTAATATCTTTGTAAAAACTATTTTTTTCTGTATAATGGTATTTGAAATCCGTTTTTTATTTTTTAAGAATTATTTAATTAATCGATGATAATTATTAATTATCATTAATAACGAAGATATTACAAAAATTACGTTTGCCCCATGCATTTCGTCCATTGTTTTCCCCCTCAGTATTCAAAGAAGTGAAGTTAGCTGGTGGTTGAAGTGAAAATACATAATAGGTTGCGCTGGCTGTCTTAGTCAAAGTTCCGCCAAAATTTAAATTGAAAAAATAAAAATGAAATTGCCATACAGATAAATAATAAAAGTCTAACTAAATAGTCCAAGTTTGAACTAGAAAAGCTGAATTTTCAACCATAAAAATGAATTTTTAACAATAAAAAGAAAACTTTCAACCAAAAACAGAACAGTTAAAATTGCAGATAAAAAACTGAATTTTAAACAAAATAGTTCAATTTTCAACCAATAAAATTAATGTTTGAATAAAAGTATACATTTTTTATCAATGAGGAAATTGTCGAATTTACAGTAAAACAAATAAAAAATTTAACCAAAAAAAAAAACTGAAATTCCAACAAAATATTTAAATTTATAATCAAATAAATGTATTTTTTAATCAATAAAATGGATATTCAAGCCAACCATTTTCTACCAAAAAGACGAATTTTCAAGTAAACGAAAATTATTTTTTAACAAAAAAAAAATGTTTCAACAAAATAGTTACATTTTGAATCAAAATTGGTATAGTTACATTTTCAGTAAGAAAATAATTTTCAAGCACACAACAAACAAAGTTTCAACAAAATATTTAAATTTCCAACAAAAAAAAAATGCCTTTTCAACTAAAAAGTTAGATTTTCATACAAATAATTTTCTATTAGCAAGACGAATTTTCCACTAAAAAAAAATACATTTTTCAAACAAAGTTTTTTTTTAACAAAATAGTTAAATTTTCAACCATATACATGAATTTTCCAACAAAATAGATAAATCTTCAAACAAGAAGCAGCATTTTCTATAAAAAAATTTGAATTGTTAACCAAAATAAAATAAAATAATAATTTTTAACAAAATAGTTCAATTTCAAAGAAAAATGAATTTTCAACAAAATTGTAAAATTTTCAACTATAGAAATAAATGTTCAATAACAAAAAAAAACTTTCAACCAAAAATAGAATAGTTAAATTTTCAGATAAAAAATGAAATTTTCAACTAATAAAGGTAAGTTTTCAAGCCAAAGTTACTAATTAAGAAAATAGTTAAATTTTCATCGAAAGACATGATTTTTCAAATATAAAATATACTTTTTTAATAAAAAATAAAATAATTAATTTTTCAGTAAAAATAATTAAGTTTGAATCGAAAAATAAAAAACTTTTTCAGCTAAATTTTATTCAGAAAGATGAAAAAAAAGAGAAGATCTTTTTTCTGAATAAAATTTAACTGAGAAAGTTTTTAATTTATATTTCCATCTTGTCTGAAATGACGTTCAAATATTTTCTGTATAGGAGAATATAACTTTGGTCGACAATTGAGTTGAATATTCCACAATTTTAGTTACAAATTTATTCATCCCTTCCGCGGTTGAAAATTCAACTATTTCAGTTTAAAATTGAACTATTTTGACGAAAAATATATATTTTTTTTTTGTAAAATGATTTTTTTGAACTGGATATTTAGATGTTCCATTTTTGGTAAAAAAGTTATTTTTTTATTCAAAAATTTACCTAGTTAGTCGAAAATTCGTCTGTTTTGTTGAGATTCGATTTTTTTTAATTAATTTTTTCAACTAAAAATGGAAGTACTTTGTTGAAAATTCTTTTTTTTTTTTGTTGCTACAAATTAATTTTTTTTAATTGATCATTTAAGCAATTTAGTTCAATATTCCACAATTTTAGTTACAAATTTATATATCTCTTCCGCGGTTGAAAATTCAACTATTCCAGTTGAAAATTTAGCATTTTAGTTTAAAATTCATCACTTTGGTTTAAAATTGAACTATTTTGACGAAAAATATATATATATTTTTTTTGTAAAATGAATTTTTTGAACTGGATATTTAGATGTTCCATTTTTGGTAAAAAAAATATTTTTTTATTCAAAAATTTATACCTAGTTAATCGAAAATTCGTCTTTTTTGTTGAGATTCGATTTTTTTTAATTAATTTTTTCAACTAAAAATGTAAGCACTTTGTTGAAAACTCTTCTTTTTATTTTTTTTTTTGTTACAAATTAATTTTTTTAATTGAGCATTTGAGCAATTTAGTTGAATATTCCACAATTTTGGTTACAAATTTATTAATTTCTTCCGCGGTTGAAGTAAGTAAGTATTTTGATTGAAAATTCAATTACTTGTTTAAATATTAAACTCCTTTGTTAAAAATTAATTTCTTTAAATTACTTTTTTCAACCAAAAATTGATGTACTTTGTTGAAAATTATTATCATTTTTTTTTTGTTACAAATTAATTTTTTAACTGATAATTTAAGCAATACAGTTGATAGTTCCACAATTTTGGTTAAAAATTCATCTCTTCCGTGGTTGAAAATTCAACTATTTCAGTTGAAAATTCAGCATTGTAGTTTAAAATTCATCACTTTGGTTTAAAATTGAACTATTTTGACGAAAAATCGTTTTTTTTTTGTTTTTTTTTGTAAAATGAATTTTTTGAACTGGATATTTAAGTATTCCATTTTTCGTAAAAAATTTATTTTTTTTATTCAAAAATTTACCTAGTTAGTTGAAAATTCGTTTTTTTTGTTAAGACTCGATTTTTTTAAATTAATTTTTTTAACGAAAAATGTAAGTACTTTGTTGAAAACTCTTTTTTTTTATTACAAATTTTTTTTTAATTGACAATTCCAGCAATTTACTTGAATATTCCACAATTTTAGTTACAAATTTATTCATCTCTTCCGCGGTTGAAAATTCAACTATTTTAGTTGAAAATTCAGCATTTTAGTTTAAAATTCATCACTTTGGTTTAAAATTGAACTATTTTGATGAAAAATCGTTTTTTGTAAAATGAATTTTTTGAACTGGATATTCAAGTATTCCATTTTTGGTAAAAAATGAATTTTTTTATTCAAAAATTTACCTATTTAGTTCAAAATTTATCTTTTTTTATTTAAAAGTTCAATGGTTTGGTCGAAAATTCGTCTTTTTTGGTAGAAAATTAATGATTTTCTTTGAAAATTCAATTCCTTGATTTAAACTTAAGCTTAAACTACTTTCTTAGAAAATCAGTTTTTTTCTCGATTTTTTTTTATATTAAATTTTTCAACTAAAAATGTATGTACTTTGCTGAAAATTAATTTTTTTTTTACGAAATAATTTTTTAACTGATAATTTAAGCAATACAGTTGATAGTTCCACAATTTTTGTTAAAAATTCATCTCTTCCGCGATTGAAAATTCAACTATTCCATTTGAAAATTCAGCATTTTAGTTTAAAATTCATCACTTTGGTTTCAAATTGAACTATTTTGACGAAAAATCGTTTTTTTGTTGTTGTAAAATGAATTGTTTGAACTGGATATTTAAGCATTCCATTTTTGGTAAACAATTTATTTTTTTCATTCAAAAATTTACCTAGTTAGTTGCCCCCCCCCTAAAACTCGATAAAAAATGTGCCACTTCCATTTTAGAATAAATTGAAATCCGCACTTTCTTTTCTTTCAACTCAATAAAAATTCTGAAAATAAAAGCAAAATAATTTGAATTCATTCCTTCTTTCATTCTTTCTTCTAATTGATAAAATATTTTAAAATAAATATTACTCCTTTCCAACTCAATAAAAAATGTTGAAGATAACAAATTTCCCTCTTCCAATTCAGAAAAAATTGAAAATAAAAAATTCTTCCCTTAAAACTCAATGAAAATGTTAAATAGAAAAAATGGTCTTGTTCAATTTAGAAAAAAATAAATAAGAAAATTTTCATCCCTACCAACTCAATAAAAATGTTAAAAATAAAAATGATCCTTCTTCTAATTCATAAAATATTAAAAATAAAAATGTCCTCCTTTCCTACTCACTAAAAATGTTACAAATAAAAATTTCCTTCTTTCAAGTCGCAAAAAATTAGAAATTAAAAATCTTCACTTAAATCCCATAAAAATGTTACAAAGAAAAAATGGTATTATTCAATTAAAAAAAAAACAATCAACAAAATATAATATTTTCCAACTCAATAAAAATGTTAAAAATAAAAAATTTCCCTCTTCCAATGGAGAAAAAATTGAAAATACAAAATTTCCCCTTAAAACTCTATAAAAATGTTGAATAGAAAAAATGGTCTTGTTCAATTCAGAAAAAAAATTCATCCCTTCCAACGCAATAAAAATGTTAAATAGAGAAAACTTGTTTCTTCCAATTCAGAAAAAAATAAATAAGAAAATTTTCATCCCGACCAACTCAATAAAAATGTTAAAAATAAAAAATGATCCTTCTTCCAATTCATAAAATATTGAAAAGAAAAATTTTCTCCTTTCCAACTCAAAAAAATGTTAAAAATAAAAAATTATCTTTTTCTTGGATCATAAAATATTCGAAAAGAACTATTTCTTCTTCCCAACTCAATAAAAAGGTTAAAAATAAAAAATTATCCTTCTTCCAATTAAGAAAAAATTGATAATAAGAAAGTCTTCCCTCAAACTCAATAAAAATGTTAAATAGAAAAAATGGTCTTTCTCAATTGAAAAAAAAACAATAACCAAAATATTATCCTCTCCAACTCAATAAAAATATTATAACTAAAAATTGGCCTCTTCGAATTATAAAAAAATAACCAAAATTCCATCCTTTCCAACTCAATAGAAGTGTTAATACAAAATAATTTTCCTCTTAAAATTGAGAAAAAAAATTAAAAAGTTCTTTCCTTCAACTCAATAAAAATGTTGAAAAGAAAAAAATGGCTTTTCCAATTCAGAAAAATAAATAACTGAAATTTCATTTCTTCGAACTCAATAAAAATAATGAAAACAATAAAAAGGTCCTCTTTCAATTCATAAAACATTGAAAACTAAAAATTCCTTTCCTTACAACTTGATAAAAAATGTCCCACTTCTAATTTAGAAAAATTAAAATACACCATTTTTTCTCTTTCAACTCACTGTAAATGTTGAAAATAAAAAAAGTATCCTTCTTTTAATTAATAAAATATTAAAAAAGAAATATTTCTTCTTTCCAACTAAATGAAAATGTTAAAAATAAAAAATTGTCCTTCTTCCAATTCAGAAAAAAATTGAAAATGAAAAATTCTTCCCTTAAACTCAATAAAAATCTTAAATAGAAAAAAATTCTTTCTTCCAATTCAGAAAAAAGAAATAACAAAAATTTCATCCTTTCCAACTCAATAAAAATGTAACAAAGAAAAATTATCCTGCTTCCAATTCAGAAAAAAAATTCATCCCTACCAACTCAATAAAAATTATGAAAATAAAAAATGATCCTTCTTCCAATTCATCAAATATTGAAAACAAAAATGTTCTCATTTCCAACTCAATCAAAATGTTATAAATAGAAAATTATTTTTTTCTTAATTCATAAAATATTCAAAAAATTTAATTAAATTAAAAAAAAAAATAACCAAAATTCCATCCTTTCCAGCTCAATAAAAATGATGAAAACGAAAAAGGGCCTCTTCAAATTCATAAAATATATAACATCAAAATTTAAATGCAACTTTCTGATTAAAAATTCAAGAGTTTTGTTAACAATTAATCATTTTTGTTGAAGATTCAACCGTTTCTTGAAAATTCGTCTTTCTGTGTTAAAAATTGAATTATTTTCGTAGAAAAATTACTTTTCAATTAAAATTTTTATTTTAGTGTTGAAAAAACAACTGAAATATTTTTTGGATGGAAATTCAACTCTTTTTTTTTAAATCTGTCTTTTTAATTTAAAAATTCATCTGTTTTAGTAGAAATTGCATCACTCTTGGATACGAATCCAACTGTTTGGTTGAAAATGCAAATATTTTGTTCAAAATTCATCCTTTTTCGATTGAAAATTCAACAATTTTGTTAAAAATTCATTCTTCTTGTTGAAAATTCAACCGTTTCTTGACAATTCGTCTTTTTGTGTTAAAAATTCAGCTATTTCTGTAGAAAAATTAATTTTCAATTAAAATTTATATTTTAGTGTTGAGAAAACAACTGAAATTTATTTTTGGATGAAAATTCAGCTATTTTGTTGTTGAAAATTTGCCTTTTCGAAAAAAAAATTCATCTACATATTTTAGTAGAAATTCCATCTTTCTTGGATAAAAATGCAACTGTTTGATTGAAAATTCAACCGTTTTTTGAAAATTCCTCTCTTTGTGATAAAAATTGAACTATTTCCGTAGAAAATTTACTTTTCAATTGAAATTTATATTTTAGTGCTGAAACAAAATTCATCTATTTTAGTGGAAATTTCATCTTTCTTGGATGAAAATGCCACTTTTTTATTGAACATTCAACAATTTTGTTGAATATTCATAATTTTTGTTGAAAATTGAACCGTTTTTTGAAAATGCGTCTTTTTGTGTTAAACACTCAACTGTTTTCGTAGAAAATTTACTTTTTAATTAAAATTTATATTTTAGTGTTGAGAAAACAACTGAAATTTATTTTTGGATGAAAATTCAGCTATTTTTTTGTTGAAAATTTGCCTTTTTGAAAAAAAATAATCTACATATTTTAGTAGAAATTCCATCTTTCTTGGATAAAAATGCAACTTTCTGATTAAAAATTCAAGAGTTTTGTTAACAATTAATCATTTTTGTTGAAGATTCAACCGTTTTTTGAAAATTCGTCTTTCTGTGTTAAAAATTGAATTATTTTCGTAGAAAAATTACTTTTCAATTCAAATTTTTATTTTAGTGTTGAAAAAACAACTGAAATATTTTTTGGATGAAAATGTAACCATTTTTTTTGGAAATTTGTCTTTTCAATTAAAAAATTCATTTATTTTAGTAGAAATTGCATCTTTCTTGGATAAACATGCAACTGTTTGGTTAAAAATTCAACTGCGTTGTTGACAATTCAACTGTTTTGTTGAAAATTCAACTATTTCGTAGACAATTTACTTGTTTAAAATTCATATTTTGTTGTTGAAAAGTCGACTGAAATCTTTTTTTGGATAAAAATTCAACTAGTTTTTGAAAAAATTTTTTTTGTTTAATTAAAAAATTCATCTGTCTTAGTAGAAATTGCATCTTTCTTGGATAAAAATGCAACTATTTGGTTGAAGATTCAACAGTTTTTTTTTAAATAATTAATTTTTGGTTTAAAATTCAAATGATTCGTTGAAAATAGTTATTTTTTTAAATTTGTCTTTTTAATGTGAAAATTCATATATTTTATTATAAATTCCATTTTCTTGGATAAAAATGTGACTGTTTAGTTGGAAATTCATATTTTTTTTAAAAAGTCATGCGTTTTGGATATAAATTAAACTGTTTGGTCGAAAATTCGTCGTTCTGGGTTGAACATTCAACAGCTTCGTACAACATGTACTTGTTGTTTAAAATTCATATTTTGGTGTTGAAAATTCAACTGAAATCTTTTTTTAAAATGAAAATTCAATTTTTTTGTTTATTTGTCTTTTTAATTGAAAAATTCATCTATTTTAGTAGAAATTGCATCTTTCTTGGATGAAAATTCAACTGGTTGAAAAAACAACTGAAATCTTTATTATTATTATTATTATTATTATTATATCATTAAGCCGTTTCCCTTTCGGGGTAGGCGTGAATTGCTCGGTTGATCACAAAATATTATTTTTTGGCCGAAGACAATATTTTCTTTCTGATATCTGGAAACTGTTTTCTATAATTTTTTAATACTTTCAGTAAGTACTGTTTTTGGTGAACCAATCAAATGCTTTGAAAAAAGTCTTATAAATAATCGTATAAAGCTAAAACGAAAATCAACGACACGTTTTAATATTTATAACGAGTATGAAAATGTAAAAAAAGTAATCTGTTGAAATTTGAATCATAATTAGCATTAGTGAATGTGCTTTTTTATAATATAATTATGATAAAGATTGTAAAAATATGAAGAAAGCAAAATAATAAATGCACTTTTATAATTTAAATTTGATTATGACTTTTATGATTTATTTAATAATAGGCCAAAAAAGATGTTAACCATCCATACTCAATTTGAAGGAAATTTTGAGAAAAAAAAAACAATAATAAATAATTCTATAAACAATAACATAAAGTTCTTAGCATTCTTATCAAACAATGAAATAACCGTTTGTTCTATAGATGTAAAAAATGAGCCATTTCATTTTTTATTGCCCAACCATTTTTAAAGACAGGAACCACAAATAAACAAATTGTTAATTTTTTGCGTAAATAAGACGTCTTTGATATCTTTTAAATCTTTGCAATCTTTTGAAATGTTTATAAATTCGTTGATAGCTCTTGAAGTATTTAAAATCTTTGTGAAATTTTGAAAATTCTGTGGAATCTTTTGGAATATTTTCTCTAACAAATAGGCGTGTCACGAAAATCTCGAAAACATTGTTGTAGCTTTTCCTCAATGCCGATTTTGGGTAATTTAAAAAACTCGAAAGAAGGAATGTTTCCAAATTCACACGCATAATGAAGAATTGAGTTTTAGTTGATTGAGATTTATTAATTTGAAATTTTAGTATTACATTTTTAGTCAAAATAATTAATTTTCAACCAAAATGTTGAGTTTGTAAGTCATAAGGAGGAATTTTTGAAAAAAAAAGTTGAATTTAAAATCCAAAAATATACATTTTTTACTAAAAAAATTGTATTTTTTACTTTAAAAAAACGAGTTTTCAACCAAATAAGGGAATTTTCGACTGAAAAAGATCAATTTTCTAGCAAAAATGAAATAGCAACATTTTTAGTAGAAAAAATTAATTTTCAACAAAAAAAAAGAATTTTAAATAAAATTTGTTGAATTTTTAGCCAATGAAATTAAATTTTAACTAAAATTATGCATCTTCAATCAAAAAAATTAATTCTAAACCAAGTTGAACTTTTGACACAGAAGATGAATTTTCTACCAAAAAAAGGCAAATTTTCAACAAAATGGATGAATTTTTAACTAAAAACAATAAATTTTCAACAAAAAATAGAATACTTTAATTTTAAGTCAGAGAAATAAATTTTTAACTAAATAAAATGAATTTTTAAAAGAAATAGTTACATTTTCAACCAAGCAGATGAATTATCAATCAAAAAGATTCAATGTCTATCGACAAAAGGAATGTTGACAAAAAATGGAATAGTTGAATTTTTAGTTAAAACAATTAATTTTCAATGAAAAAAAAAAATACTTTTGAATCAAAAAATGAAATTTTAACTAAACAGATTAATTTTCTACAGAAAAAAATAATTTTTAACAAAATACATGAATTTTCAACAAAAAAGACAAATTTTCAACAAAATAGATGAATTTTGAACTAAAAAAAAAAAAAATTTAAGCATAAATTAGAATAGTTTAATTTTCAGTTAGAGAAATGAGTTTTTAAGCGAATAAAATAAACTTTCAACGAAATAGTTAAATTTTCAACCAAACAAATGAATTTTCTACCAAAAAGATTAATTCCATAAAAAAATGTCGACAAACAGTTTAATTAAATTTTAGTTAAGAGAATTAATTTTCAATGAAAAACTATTTTTCAACCAAAAAAGAATAATTGTTAACAAACTGCATACATTTTCAACCAAATATTTTATTTTTTAATGGAATTTTTAACCTAATATTTGAATTTTCTACCAAAAAGGTGAATTAGTCACCAAGAAGATTAATATTCTACCACAAAATATAGTTTCAACAAAGTACAGAAATTCTTACCGAGTTTTTCTGATCTTATTATATATTGCAACCCATCCTTCCAGATTGAATTATATTGCTTTTCTTCGTATATTTTTATACAACCTTGTTTTTTAAAAAAATTGTAAATTTTTTTTTAAAACTCAATTGGTACTTTAGTTCTATTTTAGCCGTACTTTTTTGGGATCTATATCCCACAATGGGAGGGGGGATGTCAACAAATTAGGAGTCATTAAACATGGATAAGAATATCAAATCAGAATATGACCGTGTGATAACAAATCAAATTTTATAGTGTTTTGTATTGTCATTTTTTAAAAATTGTCTTTGTTTTAACTTAAATTTGACAGCATTTCTTACTGTCAAAATTGAAATGAAAGATTTGACTCTGACATACATACATACATATCCACATAGCAAGGCAAATAGAAGCTTGTGAAAAAGAATTTTTGAAAAAATGAGAAAAGAGGGGATTAGGGGAAGGAGTTTGTAGTCTCAAATATGAAAGTGATTTCAAATCTTATTGAGTAATTATTAAACTTTACCGCTGAGGGGCCATTTTTCTCCAAATTCGCAAACTTTGGTCGAAGTTATCGTCAAGAAATGTACTAAATGTTATCTAACTTCGTAGCTTTACTTCCACTACCCCCCCCCCTCCCCAAGTTGTTATCAACCGTAGTTCTTAAAGTTACTCCCTCCCCCTCAAATTGATAACGTAGTTTATGAATGGCCCCTTAGAAGTAATCAAGAAAGAGTGATACCTTCAGGTTCAGGTTCTGATGGTTGGATCTCTTCAATCAACAATGGCTCCCTTTGAATCCTACTGATTTCTTCCAGTTCCCTTCCAGGTTGCTCTTCCTCAACTGGCAGATCATAAACTTTCAAATTTCGACAGAACCACCACACTAGACCCCTGATTAAAGCACTAATTGCTAGTAACAAAGCTGTTACAAAACACAAATAGTATCCAAGATTCCTTGAATGATGCAGGTGACAAATGTGATTTTCTACTCCCCAATAATTGCAGGTGGCATTAGCGATTTTTTGATAAATTATTTTTCCTGGCACGTGAACGAAAACTGCCACCAATGTCATCCAAAATCCTATCGAAAGTGCTTTGTCCTGGACGTAGACTGTTCTTAAATTTACTATCAGGTCTCCTACGATGATTGATGCTAGTAGAGAATAAGCGAATAGTGTGAAAATCTGTTGAAAAAATCTCTGTGTTAATAATTCATCAATATTTATTCATTAATTTCGTCATTATAATCAAGGTCAGCCTGTTAGTACAATAATTAGGTAGTTTAAACCTCTTTCTTTCATACTTTCATACTTTCTATCCCTTGCTCACTACTTTCTCCTCTCTCCCTTCTTTTCCTCCCCTTACTTCACTCATTTCCTCAGCTAACACTCCCCTTTCGCTACTCCCCTTCCCTAGATATCACTTGTTCTCCTCTACTCATCCCCACTACCCTACTAGCCACACCTTTACTTCCCTCACTTCCTTCCCACACTTCCAATCATTTCCCCTACTTTCCCTCCCTAATTTCACCTTACTTCCTCTGTTCAATCACACCTTCTTTCCTCTAGTTTTCCCTTCTTTCATTTTCCATACTTCCCCCCCACCTTTTATTTTATCTAATTTCCACTACTCCTCCTTCCCTCCTTCCTCTTCACTTTCCATACTTTTTCTTCCCTCACTTTTCCTACTTTTCCTCCCCTCATTTTCCCTACTTTTCCTCCCCTTATTTCCTCTACTTTTCCTCCACTTATTTCCCCTCGCTTGCCTTTCTTCCCTTCTCCTCACTTTCCCATGCTTCCAATACGTTTCATCCCCTCACTTCCCCTCACTGCCTCCCCCCCCTAATTACTTGGCCAACTTTGATTTTACAAATTCATATAGCTGTACTTGGCAGATTTTTTGAATCGCAAACGTTTTTGGTGGGATTATGATTACTTATAACCTTTTAGTCTCCAAAATAAACTTAGGGTGGGGATGGAGAAAAAAGAAAAACAACAAAAACGAAACAAACGCGAATCAAGATTGAAAATTTACAGAAACCGGAAGTGCGTATAGATTTTCAGAATAAATTATTTAAACAATCATGTTTATCAACCCATATTTAGTATAGCATCACCCTTATTGGGAATTAAACAATAAATGGAAAATTTGTAAACAAAACTGCGACTTTCTAGCTCTTTTCTATGAGAAAATTTGCTAAAAGACAATAATAAATTGTTGAAACAACTGTGTTCGTTAACTTGAAACTTTCTCGCATTATTCAAATTAAATATTATCAACAATGATAGTAAATTGTTTAAACAGTTACTTGTGTTAACTTTAATTAATTATTTACCTAACTTCAACTGAAAGTTGTACAAAAAGTGGACAATTTTTGAAAAAACTGCAATTTTCCAGGATTATTCTTAAAGAATATTATTAACAGTGGTAGTAAATTTTTGAGATGATTAGATTTGTGACCCTAATTAAGTATTACATCACTCTGATTGAAAATTGGACAAAAAGTGGAAAATTGTTGAAAAAACTGCAATTTTGTAGGATAATTCTTAAAAAATATTATCGGCAATAATAATAAATTATTTAAACAATCATGTTTATCAATCCATATTTAGTATAGCATCACCCTGATTGGAAATTAAACAATAAATGGAAAATTTTTAAACAAAACTGCGACTTTCTAGCTCTTTTCTATGAGAAAATTTGCTGAAAGACAATAATAAATTGTTTTGAATATTTATTTCAATATCAAACTATCAATATGAGGTAGAATTTCATGCATGAGAAACAATTTTTCTTAAAAAAACTGCAAAATAATTAGCTTCAAAAACTCGCAAAACCCATTTTTTCACTTTTGGGTTTTTTTTGGGTCTCTATAAAACAGACTTATGGGGGCGATATTTAAAAAGCAATATTTTACTCGTATTTCATGGCTGATTTTAAAGAGAAATTTTGAGTTTCAACTCGATTCAGCAAATAGTGAGTATTTTGAATAAAATGTACAAAAACGTCTTTTTTTCGTATGAAAAATACGTGCTGAACTTCAGGGGGTTGCGCCACCTCTAAATATCATTACAAAAAAAATAGAATTATTTTTGTGAGAATTCGAACACACATCCGCGCAATATGCATACAAATTAAAAAACGTTTCCAATGCATTTTTGGACCACCCTGATGTATAAACATGTAAACTAAGCACATGAAGGTTTTCCCCCAGACGCGGACAATTTCTCATGAAATCAGCTTTATGGGGTATGAGAAAACCCATAGTATTGAAATCACACTAAAGCGGGTCAGGCATGATATCTTTATGTGTTTCAGTGCGCTGAATACAAATACGATAATAATTTTTTTCCAGTATGTCAGGGTTTGTTTCTAGACGCGGAAAATTAAAAAAGAGCAGGTTGTCCGTATATAGAATCATAGGATGAATTCAATACTAAGGTCAATATCATACCAGAAGAAGCTGAATTTCGGAGTAAAATTTTCGCATCTAGGGTAAACCCTCACTTAATGCAAAAAAACTAATGTCAGATTCGTATTAGGCATAACAAAAATACATGAGAATATCATGTCTTGACTTGTTTTCAGATGATTTTAATACTAAAAGTATTTTCATTTCCGAAAAAGCTGATTTTCTCATAACATTTTCGGGTCTAGAGGCAAATATGAACTTTCTAAGAATATATTTAGGAGGTTCTTGGCATTGTGAAATTAGAACATCGTAGGAGGATATCCGTGGAATATCTCAGGAATTTAAACTTTCCGCCTTGTTAGATATCATTCTCTATTCGCCTAGGATATCCTGTAATGTACCTGGGATATTTTTATGTATTTATTTATCTAGCTCAAGTCCCTGGGGCTAATCAGTGAAAAAGCGATTTTGGTAGTCTAATTGTGTGAGATTGAAAAGGATCAGTATTAAATTAGGATAGCAGAGTGACCAATCAGTGACTTCTAGAGTCAGATTCCCAATATTGATGAGGTGCATAAAAAAATCTCTTTTGAAGTGAAAATAGGAAGACGCTTCCCTAATTTATACATTTAGTTTGTTCCAGAGTCGGACGCCACTTACTTTTGAAGACCGTTGTAATATACACCTTCAGTATTTCGAAACTATGATTACCTTCTTTCTTCCTTGTAACCAGAATAGTTTTAACTAGAAAAAATCGACCAGAGTTAATTAACTAGAAATTTCTAGTCATATTAACCATAATTCCGGATTAAACTAACTAGAAATTTTTTAACCAGACGCGTCTAGTAACTTTAACTAGAACTTTTTTTTGAGTTTTGAATAGTCAACAGTGTCATTTTTTGTAAATGCATCGCCGTCTGGCGCGAAACGAAAAAACTTTTTTGAATAAAACTTACGTATTTCTTAATGGAGAATCTGAATCGATAATAAAAATATGGCTTCCCATTTGAAATTCTAAAGTTACCCTCCCCCCACCGCCCCCCAAGGATGGGGTACATTTTTGCGGGGTTCCTTTTCCCCCTCGAAAATAAAAAGTTTTTTTCACGGACTTTTTTTCGTTGGATGCGTATTGCTTAAGATATTTCGATGTCTCAAGATAAAAACAAACACCCTGAACTATTGAATTATAAGCCTATAATTCTCACAACCAAAAAATTGCAAAAAGGTGCAAAAAATTAGTTGTGAAATGAATGATACATATATGATCAATATTGAGTGCTTATTTATTAAGTAAAAATTCTACATTGTAGTAATAAAAAATACCGTACAAAAGTGCCTTTTATACAGACATATCCAAAGGAGAATTGTTTATTCGCATATTACGAAAACAGCGTTGATGCATCTTAGATTCATTATTTTCTATATTGCAGTATGATGAGTCAGGAAATTCATTGCATTGCCCGACACTGCCAATTTCTGACAGCTCTACTGACTATGGAAGATTAAAATTTAATGGCAAAGGCATGTCCTAAAAATTGTCCACTAACTCATCTCTGTTAGCTGTAAAATAATGGCAATTTTTAAATTTTACAGATCTTTTATTGGGTGAACAACTTTTGGTCATTAATTTTTTTTCCGTACCTTGCGTCGTTTTTCCAAAAATTTAATTTTTTTATTGTTAATGTTATTTTTCACAATTAAAATAAAAACTATGCATTCTTTCAAGAACCGAATTATTACAAATTTGTAGCTTTTTTCTTGGTGAATAAATGTTGTCTATTTATTTTTGTCGTAGCTTACTTCAGTTGTCCAAAAATGTAATATTTTTATTTTAAATGTTGTTTTTTACAGATAAAATAAAAACTACGCGACCTATCAAAAACTGATGAATAACAAATTTGTAGATATTTTTTGGATGCATAATTTTTGTTGATTCATCTTTTCGTGTATCTTTTATAGCTCGACCATGAAATGGAATTTTTTATTTTTCGTTATTTTTTGTGCAGTGAAAATTTGAATTTTCGCTTTTTCAAGAAAATTTAAAAAGTTCCCATTTTTTCATATCGTGCGTTGTTTGGCTTAAAATTTTCTTTTTCGTTTGTTTTTTGGAATTTCGTAAATGCTGTAACTCCAATAATTTTTTTTTTCAAGGAAAAAAGTTGTGATAATAAATTGTTTGTCTTTTTTAGTTTTACTGATAGCCCTACATAGAATTTTTTAGGTTGAAAAAACCGGCCTCACAAATTTTGAAAATGTTCTTATTAAATTTTTATCAACAATGGAACGAAGTTGACCTTCATTTTAGGAGACTTGAAGAGTATACCAAAGGCATATCAATTGAAATGAATATACAAATTTTATTACATGTAAATTTTGAAATATTTAACTTTTATTTAACTACAAATTGTAATTCAAATTTTACAAAAGTTAAATATTAAATAGAAATTCAGTTGAATTTATTTTGAAACTTTCAAAAAAGTATATTAAATAAAAGATAATATTTTTTTTAATTACGAGCACAGATGTTAAATTTATGTTTGATAGTAAAGCATCGGAGCGTTTTAAACTGGTTTTCAGTTTCTTTTCAAGATGCGATAAATAAAGAAAATTTCGAAGATTTAAAAAATCGAAAAAAGTACCCATGTGGAAATAGCCCGGGCTAGCCCTGATACAACAAGGTTGCTGGTTGGGGACTGGCTGGGCTATGTTTGTTTTTTAAGAGCCTAGCCGTGCGCTGGTCGAAGACTGGCTAGGCAAATTTTTTGTCAAAACCACAGTCGGGGGCTAGCCGGGCTCTGGATTTTGTAAAAGAATGATTATAATAACAAATGAACGCATGCGACGATTCTTGTATACCTTCGCAGAAAATTCCATTTTACGAGTACAAATTTTTTACAATCAATCAGCAATCACGTAATATTTGTTCATGTCCTTGATCTAGATAACATAATTACATATTTGAATGTTGTAAACTGAAGAAAAAGATTGTTGGTGAGAACTATTTATTTAAGTTGGGGCACGAATAGTTACCGTTACCATCTAATTATGTAGACTAACTACAATCAGGGAAAAGATTGAGTTGATTCGAAAAAGTATTTTGTTTAACCTCATTTGTTTGCTAGAAATATGACAATAGACTTTTCAAATAAAAAGAATCAACTTTTAACCAAAAAAGATGAATTGTGAACAAAAAATATGACAGTTCTACCTAACGATAAATTTTCAATGAAAAAGGAGGGATTTTTCATTTGAATAGGTGAATATGGAATACAACAGTTGAATTTTCAACAAAATAGTGAAATATTATTTTTCCGGTCAGTCGCCACCCTGGATATACACCAAAGCAAGTGATGAGAAATTTGAATACAGTTTATAAAATTATTGTTTATATGATATGTAAAAATTATTGAGGCAAGAACTAATTTGAAAAATGCAGGCACCCGTCTAAGACTTCTATATTTTGTCACGATATCCAAGAAGTACCGAATCCTCAGTTTCCTTTTCGTTACGTTTTGACAGATATGATCGAAATTAAAAACAAAATTGTTATGGAATCATATGTTAGCCATACGCTTTTTAATATTTACATAAAATGCACAAGGATTCGAATAAAATATTTTTTATAATTACGCGTAATTAAAAAATTTCGTTACAATTTCGGTATTCTGGCTAACGTAAATTAAATCAAGTGAACATAGTTACGTTCCGGCAGTATGCAAACAGAACTATAATCAGGAAAGTATTTTGTTTAGTTTCGGTCGGTACTCTGGAAAAATCTAGATTACAAATATTTTTTAACTGCATCCTCAAAATTATATTTTACAATTCTTATCAAAGATTTTACAATTCTGATTAAAAAGACAAAACATCTGAAAAGAAAAGATTTCGGAAATTTCAACACCAAAAGGTGTACAAAAAATTTAAAACATTGTCCCTTTAAAAATGATTAAATAATCTAAAACTCATAAAAAATTCAATAAATATTACAGTTTTAAACTTGTTGCGTTCATTAAAAAATGATCAAAAAATTCGATCGAGTTATCTCTTTCCTATCTACGAAATGCTTTAATGCACTTTGTAGGTCAGGATTTCTAGTAAAACTTACAACTAGTTCGATTTTACGATTTCTTATACATACCTTCGAATTCTTTGATATACTCCCCGAGGCCCAAACTTTCCAACACTTACATAAATTATGTGAAAAATAACGATCTGTGATCTAACGATGTATGCCAGACATCAACTGAAAAGCGTGTTATGACGGTCATATTTGAACATTCTTCATCGTTTATCGCACTCTCAGTCGTAGCAACCAAGATAACAAATAAAATAGCTACGCCACCTATTAATTTTTCTCAGTGCGTCGTAAGTTCACTCAGAACACGAAAAAAATATATGTGGAACCTGATAATCTTTGTGGGAAAAAATATTTTCATAGAATTTGTAGAGTTGATGGAGCAAAAAGGTCGCGACATGTCACACCGACTGAATCTGCCTATGATAAGTCTTCGTAGGACAAGCCTTCCCAGAATAATCCTTCGAAAAAGACATGATTTCCCCGGACATCGCTTCCTGCAGGAAATGCAATTCCTGGAAATATCTTTCCACGCAAAAAAGTTGAAGTCTACGTTTTGAAGAGAATCTGGGACATCTTTTCACAAAGGAAAAGACTTCTTCACGCATCCTCTCCCACGAAAATTGGCATGAAGACACTATTGGACATGCCTCCTCCCATCTATACATTCAGATTATTATTAGTTGCGTTGAGATCCTAACAGCCCCTGACGTTCGGGTAATCCCGTTGCGTCCCCTTGTGAGTCTAAGCGTGACCTCAAAGCCCCCCCCCCCCCATAAGGAGAGGACCGCAGTCACTCGTTCATCTTTCATTCTTTCAAGATGTCCGAACCACCTTAACTGATTTCTTTCCCATATATCAACTAGTGTCTCTCATGTACCACATTCTTTGAGGATTATCTCGTTTCGGTCTTTGTCTATCAATGTTTTCCCGCATATTATGCGCAGAGGTTTCATGCCAATCGCTTTGATTTTACTCTTGTCCTTTTCTTGTCATGTCCATGTCTCGCTACCATATAGTACAGCCGGTACAAATAAAGATTTATATACGATCATTTTAGTTTTTTTCATTTGTTTTTATCTCTGAAAATGGACCCTGTTTTACCGATAACCTTGTTACCCTCATTTACGCGCCTATCTAACTCCTCATCTATAATGTGTTAAAATTTCCTAAAATAATTAGAAATGCCTTGAAGTACTTCGAAATACTTCGGAAATGTTGAATTTTTCGTATCTTTTTAATAACCGAAATATATCTTCTGAACTCTTTAGAAACATTGTGAAATCTTTAGCATTTTTTGAAATCTTAATATCTGGCGTGCAATCGAAATTCGTATGTATATTTTTGGAACCCCTTTGTATTAAATAATTAACGGCAACAAATAAATTTGTTTGTTTATTGAAATTGAGTTTTATTCTCTTATCAAAATAGATCATTTAAAACCTGTATTTGCAAGAACAAGGAAATATTTCATCATCGTAGCGATCACAAATTAAATTAGCAGTAGTTGTAAAAAGATTTAAAATTAACAGCGGATTTCATTTTTAAATTTAAGTGGAACAGTTTCAAGTAACTTAAAAGCCAATCAGTTGAATTTTTAAACAAGAAAGATTAGCTCTCGAAAAGAAAAATTTCCAACCGAATAGTTGAATCCTCAACCAAAATATGAATTTTTAACCAAGTGGATTAAGTTTCTACTAAAAAAGACGAATTTTCAACAAAATAGTTACAGTTTCAACCAAATAGATCAATTTTGAACTAAAATTATAAACTTAAAACCATAGAAGTGAATTTTCAACAAATTAGTTTAACTTTTAACCAAGCAGATGAATGTTTTACCAAAAATAGATGAATTCTAAACGAAAAATATAATAGTTGATATGAAAACTGAAAAATATTTTTATATTAAATCAAAAACACTTGAATTCATATAGAAAGACGAATTTTCAACAAAATATTTGAATCATCGGCCTAAAAGAATTTTAATTTTAAATCAAACAGTTGAAATTTTAATGAAAAAAATATTAAATTTTTCACCAAAAGAGATGAGCTTTAAACCAAAAAGACTAATTTTCTACAAAAAAGATTTTTTTTTACAGAATTTTACCAAATTTTAGGAAAAAGTTGAGTCAGTTTAAAAGAATTTTTTTTTAAAATATTTGATAAATTTCCGAAAATCTTTTAAAGTTTAAAAATATTTTTTATTTATTCAAAAATTCGTAAATATCTTTTTAACTCACTCAAATTATTTTTAATTTATCATAAAATCTTCCTGATTTGTTTTTGACAAGTTTAGAAATCTTTTGTAATGTTTCATAATATTTTTAAATATTCTCTTAAAATTAATTTTTCCGTCTCGAAACCTTTCAAAATCCTTACAAAACTTCATACTGATATTTCGAAATCTTCAAGAAGCTACATTTTGCCTCAAGTTTTTTGAAATCTTTTCAAATTTAAATTACTTTTGAAATTTGTCGTAAGCTTCTAAATATTTTTTAAAATGATTGGAATATTTCCTAAACTTTGAAACAGTTCTGCAAAATTAAAAAGATCAACTTAAAATCTTCCAGATTCTTTTTTTTACAATTTTTGAATATTTCGAAATTTAAAAAAAATATTCTTTCAAAATAAATTTGGTAAAATAAAAATTATTTGAAATTTTCCCAGAAATCTCAAGAATTGTTTTTCATTGTTTGAAACCTTTCAAAATTCTTAAAAAGTTTCTTCACATTTCTTAAACCTTCAAAGTCTACATTTTATTTTAAATGTGTTGAAATCTTTTGAAGTTCAAGATTTTTTTTTTTATTAGTTGAATGTTTATAGTCGCATCGACTGCCAGGGTCATTAGCGACTGTACTGTAGGGTTGATTTCAGAACGCTTTTAACTTAAGATGTCGTAGTAAGGTTCGATGGGTTCTACGAATATTAGGGTATTGTTCCGTTACCGTTAAGAAAGCCACTATTATCCCGTTACGAATAAGCACTAGTCTATCTTTCCGCTTGGGATGAGAACTAGTCTAAATTCATTTAGCTAAGTGAATCAAATCAGGAACTAAAAATGTCGTAGCAATGACAACAAATTAATAGTTTCCTGTTTTTTAGTTTGTTTTATGTGTCATTTCTGTGATATTTTCAGAAATGAATTTTAGAAGAATTTTTCAGAAGAATCTCAATGATAGTGTTTCTTGGTAGCTGCATAATCCACATTTTCATCTGTAGTTAATATTCCTAATAACAGTGCTTATGTTCACATGGCAAGTGTTGAGCTCAACGTCGAAATTTTGTAAACCATTCAGAATGGAGTAGCCTATAAATTATAACGAATAAGGTGATTGAAATTTCATTTATAAATTTACAAATTTACGGGAACCAGTCTGGAATCTTAACATCTTTTTAATGTAAGACAAATTAATCTGGGTTTCCACCAGTGATCCAGGTTCTAGAAATTGTCTCCATTTTAGTTAAAATTAAAAATTGTTCTTGTCGGAAACTGAATTTCAAATCAAATTTGAGTCAAATCAAACCAATTGATTATTTTCCTTAATTTAAGATGAAAATGAAGATTTCACCCATTGTAAATTGAACTTCAAATCGAATTTGAATCAAGCCAATTAATTATCATTCTCAATTTCAGCTATTAATAGAAATTGCACCTATCGGAAGTATAATTTCTAATCAAATTTTAATACAAGAAAATCAATCAGTTATTCTTCTTAATTTTAGCAAAAAATGTAAAATTGCACTTATCGGAAATTTAATTTTAGAGTGCAGAAAACAAATAATAATAATACGCTATAAAAGTAATCCAGAAATACTGACAATGTTCCAAATTTCTTACATCTGATTATTAATTTTTATGTTTGAATTTCCGTAAATGGATTAAGGTGCTACATCTTGGATGTCTTGCCAACGACGCCAAGAATACTCACGTCCAGAAATTGAATGTTCTAAGCAGTTCGAAGCAAAATCTTCTTAATGACATCCAGCGGCTTTTGTGAATCGGAGAATTATTGTACAAGAGTCTTTGGTCAACGGTGACCTTTTAGCAAGAGGCTGATCAGTGTAATTATTTCTTTTGCAATGTTTAAATTGTTCTGGACGGAGACGATTTTTATGAAAAACATCGTTGTTTGAGAAGCAAAAGCCTTATAAATAATCAGCAACGTTTTATATGTAGAGTTATCTTCCTCCACGTAATTTTCTAAACCTTTTTACCAATTTCATTGATTTTTTTAAGTCTTAAATTTTGAAGATTGTATGTGATTGTTTCGTTTTATATAAAATAAGGTTTGACGTTTAGATAAGAAGAGTGAGTAAAATAAAACTTAAGAAATCAGAATTCTACTAACAAAAGGATAGGTGACTCTGAGAAACTTCTGAAATTCACATGGTCATGAATCACATTATTTCGCGTAACTTATGTCTCCTTAAAATTTATCTGTCAATTTTTCCACATATACATATTATAATGTCCATTACAAAAATTAGAAGCTCATCTATTTTTGTTCTGGGCCTCGAACTTCATGCCTTCTACTTTCCTGAATTTACCAACCTTGGCCTTGTTCTTTAAATAACATCCTCAGTATCACTTTGTAAAACTCTAAAATCAACAACAAATTTTCTCTGGCTCTTAGTAGTTCAGAAAGAAAATTGCACGTGTAATTTCAACACTTTCAGCAATATCAACTGTCGCCATCTAGTTCATTAAAGTAATTATTCGCTTTTGTTTCATGCTTCGAAAGCGATACAGTGTCGTAGTTAAGTCAGTAACATTAGTACTTGAGCTCTTTGCTAAGCAATGCAAATAAAGAATAAAAAAAAGTTAGTTACAAATTCAAAATTTTCTAAATGTTTGTGATTGTAATTATGTAAAATTACCAACTACTCTGCCTGATAACTTATTCACAAGGCATTGTGTGGTACAGCGTCTGTTAAAAACTCAATCTTCAATAGCGGATCTCGATCCCTTCCTGGGGCCAAGACTGCATTTGTAGGCATATTTCTGTGGCCCAACGTTCTGACGGATGCCACAGTTGCAAAATATACAAGAGTTTACACCTTAAATGATGTTCGTCTTGGGCAGATATTGCCTTTGTGTTGGTTCTACATTTCTGAAATCTAGTAAAGCATGACCAAAATTCCTCTGAACCTTCTGTAGTTTTTCTGGGATTTCGTTGTTCGCATTATCGTTAATAATATTTGCATATGGTTGTAGTGGATCAGGTACTTGGTGTACGTTGTCCCTAGTTTCTATGATTTCAGCTTCAATCAGGTCTTCATTGTGCACATTTTTCAAAGGGATTTCATCAATAGGAAGCTACTATTCTACTTCTATTTTAATGTCAGCTAATTCAGCAGCCGAAAGCAATCTGTTCACAAACATTGAGAGTTTTTGGTCTGCCAGATTCTGCTAATTCATTCTTGTGGCTAGCTCTTGGTATTTAAGCTAGAATAGTTGATGAACTTCTCTCCTTGACTTTGCTCATTTCCTCCGCCAAAAAATAAAGGCGCATAACATTTCTGTTCATAGGGTATGCCCATTTTATCCGCTGTTTCTGCCTCTGGTGGAATTAGTCCGTCTACCTCTGGAGGATATGGTGATACTGGATCATCATAAGGTTGCGCTGAAATATAAATTATCACTGCTTCATAGGATGATCCTGCTTCATCTAACTGATGCTCATTTCCAACGTTTATCCACGCCAAATCAACCTGCTGTTTAATCTCCATTGCTCAGTCTTCTGCGATAGGAAGATTTATATGAGCAGTTGTAGGCTCCGGAAGGAACAAACATGGTTCCTTGAAACAACCAATCCTGACGCAGCTGAAACGTGTATGTCATCCACTTTTGTTACTCCTGTTCTAGAAGGTAGGCAAGAGTGGAAAATTTACGCGAGATAACATCGTGCAAAACTGAACTCAGCCTGACGCTGTCAAGCCGGAATCTTGTTCAGTTGGATAAGAAATTAAGCCTTCATACTTCCAAGACAGCCGCTTATGTGAACTACAAGTTGCACATTTCGCCCGTTTTTTTTCCTCCTTTGCCACGATATTACCATCGGCTGGTGCCGAAAATTTAATCACGTATATGATCTTGGTCTGCAGATCTTGGAGGACAATATCAGGCTTCGTACAACTGATGCGTTGAGTGGTGGAGAATGATAAATTTCAGTAGATCTTACACTGATCATTCTCTACAACGGACTCGAGTTCCTCCTCGGCATATGACAAGATGGGCAATAGATCAACACCATAGAAGTGCCTAAAATGGTAATATAACACATTCAGGGCCGCATTGTGTCTCTCTACCTACCCGGAGCGTGCATACTTTGAGCATTCACTGAGAACATGTCCGAATGTGTTTCTGGCTCTTGCTTGCACGCTCGGCAGTTTGTATCGTCTACAAGTACATTCATTATGCGCTCGAGGGACACTAAGGTATGTTTCTCCATTACCAACATGTCGAATGGTTTTTTCGCCCATGAGTTGAACATCCTGATCTTCACGCGATGATGTAGCTCCTAGGTTTCGTGTTGGTGAACGCAAGCCCAATTGTCCAGACCGAAGCTCATGCCAATTGCTTTAGAGTACCTATTTACCGCCTCCACGAGGATGGTACGGTCCTCCTGTAAGGAAGCAAAGAGTTTAAGGTCGTCCATGTATAAAAGGTGGTTGACCTTATATTCTCTTCTATTAAACGGGCCACATAGGCATCCAGAGATTTTGCCTCGGAACACAATAGATAGAGGCAAGAGGAAGACGCATGAAAGACATCTTGTCCGCCACAAGAGCATAAGCTCTTTTATGCATCTCACTATTTTTGGATGCGCCTCCAGGCACTCAAAGAGCTCAATAAGTAGCTCTTGGTTCGTGTTATCGAATGCCTTACAGTAGTCAATCCAAGCAATGGACAGATTGCATCGATACCTTGTTGAGTCCTGGGTAATACACCTGTCTATTAACAGGTTCTCCCTGCAACCTGCCAGCTCTCTCTTGCATCCACGTTGTTCAACTATATCATAATTTTTTGAAAAAATTCTATTTGCTAATTTGAATTAAATGTTACCTCACTGCAAGTAAGAAGTGGAAAAAATTGGCAAATTTAAGAGAAAACCGCGATATGTAGAATTTAGCATTATTTAGAGAATATTTGTAACAATAATAGTAAATTTTTTAAAGAATTATTTTTGGTAACATTAAGGACCAGTTACCTCACTGTAATTAAAAATGGGATAAGAAGTGTAATTTTTATAAAAACCGCGACTTCCAATTCGAAGAAAAAATTGCTGGAAACAATAATTAATTGCCACAACAATTTACGTGGATATCTAATTAGAAGTAGAAATTAGTATTCTATGTATTATAAACAATTGTCATTAAAATGCAACACAAAAAAATCAAAACTAGCTGCAAAAACTCGAGAAACACATTTTTTCACTAATGAGGTTTTTTCGAACCGTATATAAAACGATCTTTAATAAAATATACATAAACGTCTTATTTCCTATATGAAATACGTGTTTAACTCAGAAGAGTTGGTTGGGACAACTAATAAAGTAGTAGGGTCAACTACTTTAGTTAGCAATATATGCCGCTGCTATTTAACTGGTTGGGGCTACTATTTTTACTCGCAAGATTGGTAGTAGTTGTCCTTACTACTTTACTTGTTGTCGAGACAACTTTCAATGGTACATACTATTTTCAGGTAGTAAGCCTTACCACATTAATTAGTAAGTCTTAATATTAAATTAGTTAGTCTTACAAAAAAGCTAGTTGGTCTCACTACTTAAATAAGTAATCATCACTATTACAATTAATAAGTTTTACTATTTAAAATAGTAGTCCTTACTATTAAAATGAGTGAGTTTCACTGTTTAAATTAGTAGGCCTTACTATTAAAACTAGAAAATTGTACTATTAAAATAATGGCTCGTGGACTATTGCGAAGTTAGTACTTCTCAATATTGAAGTTATAGTAGATTTCACTATAATTTCAAATTAGTGGCACAAGAGCGTCCTCACGACCAAGGATATTATAAGCTATAATGATATTATAAGCTATAATTCCAAGACGTAGGAAAATTGTTCTTTCTGTTTTTAGATGTTAATACGGCAGTTCTAAGCCAGATTAGGTTTCGAATTTGCAAAAAAAATTAGTCAAATAGAATTTCACTACTATTATAATTCATATAGCTTACTCGAAATGTTTACGTACGTTATATGGTAGAAAATTTAAAATACAAATATTATATATATTATTTAAATTATTTTTGAACTTTTGAATATCTTTCGAAATGATTCTCAATTTTTCGTAAAATTTTTGTGAAATTCTGCAAAAAAGATTGCCTCAAAATCTTCCAAATCTTTTTTTACAAATTTATAAATCTTTTAAAATGTTTTGAAATATTTTTGGGACCACTGAAAAGTCCCGAGTAGTAAAATTCCCAACACTGTAAGCTTCCCGTAATTAAAATTATAAAGTTGCCGAAATCTGAAAATTCCGAATTTGAAAAATCCCGAATAATAACATTCTGGACATTTTATATATAATATTACCGCATTTGAAAATTCCCAAATAATAAAAAACCAGAAAAAATATTGTCGAATTGTAAAACACACAAACTAGAAAATTCCCGAATTTTAACAATCAAGAAAATGTTTTTTCAATAAATACTACTTATTTATTAAAAATACAATAATCAAATATTTGTATCATAGAACATTTTTTAATATTTAATTTTTTAAATTATTGTTTGATTTTAAAATAACAATAATTGTATAAAAATGTTATAAAAAACAATGTAAAAACACGTGCGCTTCGAACAAGAAAAAATTTGCAAGATCCAATTCAGCACTGATTTATCTCGAAGTTTCTTTTTATTTAATTTTATTATTTATTTATTCAAATATTGTTATTTTAAATTCAAACATTAATTTATTTCACTTTAAACATTCAACAAGTTTTTTTCTCAATATAAATATTTGATTATTTTATTTTTAAAAATATTTGTCAACAAACAATTTTTTTAATTGTTCAAAAGCGGGAATTTTCTAGTTGAGATATTGTATAATTCGGAAATTTTCTGTCGTTTCTTACATAATGGATATTTCCGTCAATTTTTAATGAATCGATCTAAAAATTTCCAGAAATCTTACTTCAATAGTGAAGAACAAATGTCTCACTGAAAGTTCTTTCAAATATAAAGTTTCCTCGGTACTTTTCTTTGTCGAAACTAAAAAAACGTGCTTATCGACCGGTCTCAATTTGCACTTGATTATTATTAAACAGTAGGCAATTTTGATTGTTGTTTTCATTTGGTAGGGATTGTTAGGGTGCACTGCGTGCGTATACCAAATTTTAAACAGTTTCAATAATATTTAGCTGAATTTTGACGATTTATGTTTTAAAAAATAATTGTATTTGCTGAAATTTTTTTCTTCGTTTTTTCATTTTTACTATTAAAAATATTCATCGGACAAAAAACTGTAGATATAAAAAAGTTTCGTCTTGCCCTTTTCTATATGTCCATATTTTTAAAATTTAAATTTTTTGAACCTTAAAATTTGGATATCACGAGACACGGGGACAATAATTTTCCGCGTTTTCGAGCGCGCGACCCATTCTTTGATCCGGACCCTCAATTTTTCTTAGTGCAGAGCCATTCAATAATTTCACATTTTTTAAAGAATTGACTTGGAATATGTATACAGTTTTGCGAGTTTATTATAAATAAGGTTTTTTCTTCAGTTTCTAGGGATTCAATTAATATGTTTAATTTAGGAAGCTTTGACAAATCATATTACAAGATATCCCTTTATATAGTAGCTCCATCAATTAATTAAATAATATTAAAACACAATTAATTAAGTCTTGAATTTGTCTCTAAAGTTCGTGAATATAAATAATTCAAATAAATCTTTATTTGATCTTATACTTAAAATTCAGTGCATATTTAGGTAAAATTAATGTGGATACTATATTAAATTCAATTTAAACCGCGTCGAATTCCTAACTTTTTGAATAAAAATATTGTATTTTCAGCAAGATAAATGAATTTTTAACCAAATAGTTGAATTTTTATCCAAAAAGACTAATTTTCTACCAAAAAATACGAATTTCCAAAAAATGCATGAATTTTCAATCAAGTAGATGAATTTTCAACTAGAAAAGAACCATTTTCAACCAAATAGTTTAATTCTGTACAAAAAAGGTTAGTTTTCAGCCAAAAATAGAATACTTAAATTTTCAGTTAAAAAAATTAATTTTCCACCAAAGAAAATGGTTCAACTTCCAACCAAGTAGTTTTATTTTCAACCAAAAAGTGAATTTTCAAACCAGAAGATCTTTTCAACAAAAAACGTGAATTTTAAAGGAAATAGTTGAATTTGCAACTGAAAAAGATAAATTTTCAAGCAAACAGTTTAATTTTGAACTAAGGAAGATCAATTTTCAACCAAAAATTGAATAGTTAAGTTTTGAGTTTAAAAAATTACTTTTTAACCAAAACTGAACAATTTTCTACTAAAATGATGAATCGTCTACTGGAATAGTTTAATTTTAAACAGAAAAGATGAATTTTCAACTAAAATGATGAAGGACCCCGCACCAAATACATGGTAAAAAAGCTCCCGGTGGAATTTTCTAAGTTTGTGATATTTTTTAGTTTATGCTCTCCTGATTAAAAAATCCTCATGGCAAAAACTCAAATTATGGACAGTTTTTGCGCTACGACGATTTAGAAGTCAGATTTGGGTACATATTTTTACCTGTGGAGTGGAATGTATCGCAGACTTTTCTCAACCCTTTGCATTTCTTACGTGTAATTTTATGCAGAAAAAGAATTACACGGACGAACAATGCGATGTATCGCGTTGGAAGTGATAAGCGCTAAGCGTTCGGACAACGCACAAAGCGTTCATATAATTGCATTTTATCGAGCTTCAAACGCGAAATTTGATTTCTATTATCAACAGGCGTTTGGTTGTCTGAATTAGTAATACAAATAGCTAATTCACAAACGCATGACAAGCGCTACTTGCGATTAAAAGATTGCATCCCAAGATTGTCGCAAAGCGTTTAAGTTGAATGGCCAGACAAAAGAATCGATACCCAGCGTTGCAATTGGGCACTGATCAACCAGTTTATGTCAAGCACTCTAAAGCTGTGTCACTCAGGTCAGAGATATAATTAGGAACTTAAAAAACGGTAAGTCTGCTGGTATAGACAGCATTAGCGGTGAAATGATTGAATACGGTGGCGAGTACATACCTCACAGGTTGTGCGAATTGATAAATTTATGTATCGAGATGAAAGAAGTCCAAGACGATTGGAGAAAAACGATTATTGTACAAATATACCTAAGGAAGTAAGATAAAAGCAACTGCAATAGTCACAGATGTATCAGTTTATTAAGTACCGTGAGTGAAATATACTCAAAAATACTTATTCGCAGGATAATGAAAATAACAGAAGAAAAGACATTTGGGAACTCCAAAGCGGATTCGTGCCAGAACGATCATGTACAGATCAAATATTCAGCTCAAGACAAATCACACAAGAAAGATTGAGAATGGAAAAGAAATTTTACTGTGCATTTGTTGGCCTGAAAAAATCATTTGACAATGTGAATCGAAATAAACTTTGGGATGTCCTTAGAGAAGACGAAGTCGAAGGATGGCTCCCAGAAGCAATAACAACAATAAATCAGGTAGTGAAGCAAGTGTAAGGGTTAATGGGGAACTGAGTGGTTCGATATTATGCAAGGCGTGAAACAAGGATGTGTTATGTTCTCATGGCTATTTATCATATTTATGGATAATTGTGTAACAATAGCCTTTTTCAACAAAAAAGGTGAAGATCTCGAGACAGAGAGGGTACGTGGGTTAGCTCTTGCAGATAACAAGAATGTTATGGTAGCGAGACATAGACATTTCAAGGAAACGACAAGAGCAAAATTAAAGCGATTGACATGAGATACCTGCGCACAATATGTGGGAAAACACTGATGGACAATGTCTGGAACGAGATAATCCTCAAAGCATGTGGTATAGGAACGACGATAGTTGACATATGGGAAAGAAATCTGTTAAGATGGTGCGGATATGTTAAAAGAATGAAAGATAAACGACTGACCAAACAGGTGTATAAAGGTGAAGTACATTGCAGAATGCCCAGAGGTGGACCGCCGGAAGAATGGTTGGAATCGGTGAATGAGACATTAATCCGAAGAGATATAAGAAGTCATAGAAACACGAAAGCTTGCATGAAATAATGCATGCACGTGGAAGAAGCTAGAGAAGTATGCCATGGCAGAAAAGTGTGGCGACTATTAGTTTATAAACAGAGTCACAGTAGAGTGAATGACGCCTGAAACAAAAAACCTTGGATACAAATGGGCCTAAGTGGGGTACTTCACATAATAACCTTGCGAGGCTCTTCACTTGGGGTGATCTCTAGAGAGATTGATTAGCAACCTGGGCCGGAGCAGTGTTGTGGAACGAACGTATCATTTAACTAAATTAGACGAGAATTCTAGATCAATCTAAAAAATCTATACCCCCTACCTCACATTACTTCTTTTCTCACCGAGATATTCACGCTTACCTTGAAAGGGGTTAATTGTGTAATAATAATAATGTTGGATTTAAAAGTTCTTTCCAAGATTTCAAGGGACGTTCTTAGGGTATTCGAGTCCAATTTTAAGGTTTCGTGAAAGTGACTAGGTTACGATATATTTCTAACCTCAAGATCATTGAATCTCATTTACAAAAATACCTCTAATCCCTCAAAACAGCTGATTTACGTTAGATTAGCTGAATTAGCTGCTTTGAGGAATTAGAGGTATTTTTTCAAGTAAGATACAATAATCTTAAGGTTAGCAATATATTGTAACCCAGCAGGTTTTAAGAAACCGTGAAATAGTCTGATTAGAATCGAAGACCCCAAAAATGCGTTAGGATGTTTCTGGTTTGATTTTGTACAAGCAAAACGGGCCATTTTAGGGATTTTGAGTTATTTTTTAAGGTCAGGGTCTAACCAAGATTCGTTGGGCTAATTCTGATAGCAGATTGAAATTCAGCGCTTTAAAATACATAGGAATGTATATGCATCGTCCCCAGATCAAGATACTTTTCTTGTATAGTGTTGCTGTGTTATTATCAGGGAATATTAATTTCAATGCACGTGCCAAGATAGCCTTGTGGTGGAGAAAATCATTTTATCATACGTTGCAGTTATGGCGAGGAACTGCCCGTAGGCTATATCGATCGCACAAGTCGAAAGGTATAAATACTTAGATTTTAATTCCATATAGGCAAATTACTTAGATTTTCAGTAATGGAAATTAAATTTCAACTAAATATTAAAATTTTCAAACAAATACTAGATTTTTTAAGAAAAATCTCATTGTTGGTTTTTAAGCAATGAAAATTAATTTTCAACCAAATAATTTTTAATTTTTAATCAAACAAATAAATTTGTAGTATAAAGAAAAATTCGAACAGGACAATTTACTTTTCAATCTAAAAATGGATTTTGTAATGTGAATAAGGTCATTTTATTGTATTTTTTGTGCTATCTTTGAATCGACGATGAATAAATCCATTAAAAAATACTACTTTCTTACCGATCTTCTTCTATTTACATTTTCAAAGTTTCACACTATTATTACTAAAGTGCTTCAAAACGGTATTGGTAATAATCTTATACAATTAATATTCCACACAGATTCATGCTGGAAAAGGAATCTGGATCGAGAAACATACGTACGGTTACGCTCGTTTCCGTAGTGTTTCGCCTGCCACATTCGTCTCAAAAATGGCTACGGCCATTTTTACGAATAAAGTCTTGCGTCAATCAAACATTACTGGCACCGTGAGCAATGCTCACAGGCACAGGAACATTCCCGCGAGACCAGCCATTGATACGAAGAAGTTGACAGCACTTAACAGTGATTTTTATTTTACAGTTAAATAATAATTGAATTATATACGTTTAAAGACTGACAACAAAAATACTGAAGATTTCATTTTTTCCGGAAATATACGAGTATTGGTTGATTCAGAAAAAATGTTTCGAATAGAATCAATATAAGAATCTGCCTAATTTAACAACGTACGTAGGGGAAAAAATAATAGAATTAAGGCAGCCCCCGAGACAAAGTAGAAAAAAATCAAAGAAGAGCGAAAGTAAAGAACCATCTCCGTCGCCGGAGGATATTTCGGAGTTTGAAGAATTTGAGAACCAACCAGGGACGAGTGATGTTGTAAAAAAAATAACATAAAAGCATTTATCTCGAAAGAAATTGTTGAAGATGAAAGTTCTGGGGATGAAGTAATGCAAAAAATGTTGAAAAATCTGATAAAATTTGGGACACTACTGATGAACAAAAACCTGATAAATTAGAAAACGATGTGCAAGATGATTATGATGACACTTCAAGTGGAACACATCCCTTCGTCGATGATGAGGATGCCCTTTTTTGATCTCCTGGAAATGCTGATGAGAACGTAAGTAAATATCATATGTAGCTTGAATCATTTTTTTTTACAATATATTTACATATCTTTAACCGTTTTAATACCGTATAATTCTAAATGTGTTTTTTTCTTCAGTTATTTTCGACCGATCAGGATGAACAGAGTAAAGATGAGGACGTTACAGATGAGTTGTAAGGAGTCGTATTTTTTTACTTTCTATAAGTCGTATTCTAAAACTACATTGTTTTATGTTTAATAAATATTGAAAAATATTTAGTAACTAATATTTATAACAGATATTATTTTAAAGCAGTATTTCGCATGCTATAAAAAGTATCTTAATTCTTAAAACAAAAAATTATTACATCATTAAAAATAATGTATAAAATAATGTAAAACATAATGTATAAAAAAAAATACATTATTATTCCTGTGTTCATTTGAAAAAAAATGAATCATTAAAATGTTTTTCTCAATATTTTATATTATTCTTATTAATAATACCTCACTAAAATAGCAAAATCTTCTCTACCTACATACATAAAATTGAAAACATACGGAATAATATCACTTACCATTTAACTCATGCAACATTGACAGCATTTGTGCGTACAGCCTGACACACCTGTAGGCAAACTATTGCTGAACCCGTTTAGAACCCATTCAAAGCACGTTGGATGGTATTAGATACAATCCATTTGATATCCTTTTAGCATCCGATAGACATATCACTGTTTGATCCTCTTAGAACAGCCCCTAGATGGTCTAACGTACCATACATGGAGTGTCAAAATTTGATGGTTAGCTTCACTACCCCAGAGTGTAAAGTTGAGGCGAAGCGAGGAAGGCAAGTTGATAAGAGCGTGCGATCCTAGAGATAAGGTATGGAAGGATGTTAGTTTTAAGGTTTAGTTTAAGGAGAATTGTGTAAACAGGAAAGTGTGAGCAAGTCAATTTTTTAAGGCCAACAGGCTGAAGAATAAACGTTTATACTACTACTACTACCACTTCAAGACCAGTTTCAAACCACGTTTGGTCTTTTTCTGGTCTGCACCCTTCAGCCTATATACCTGCATCATTTTTAGGGTATTGAAAAAGACACCTCTCTCTCTCTCTCTCTCTCTCTCTCTCTCTGAAATAAGGATAGCTGTCTGTATCGTCAGACTAGCTATACCTAAAGGTCCTAAAGAAGCTGGGTCATCTTAATACGTGATGTCACGAAGGTACCATAAAGGGAGCTTCCATAAAGGATGCTACAGTTTTTTGGCGAATTTTCGACCCCCCCCCCATTGTCACATTGTGTCAATGGGGTCTCAATGCTCTCTGTCATAGACTGTCACAATTCGTCTACCCCCCCTTCCCTAAAACTGTGACATCCTTTATGGAAGCTCCCAAAGCAGTAAAGATTATGGTTATGGACCTGAATCGTAATGACCCTAATAATGCTGGGATATTGGGGGTTTAAACTGCTAGCCGGGAAAAAAGGACTGTGGTCTTCTAGGGACCAGAAAATATCAGTTTATGATCACTTTAAGACAGGCCTATACCTGCCTATACTGTAGGCTTAAGTTGGTCTTTCTTTTCACAAGGGCTTCATCAGTACTTGATGATTTTTATTTAAAAATATTCATTTCCGTTGAGAAACATCAAACATAACCTCAAAATACTCTAACTGGTTAGTATTCATCAGTACTTGATGAGTTTTACTTACAAATATTCATTTCCGTTAAGAAACACCAAAAATAACCTCAAAATACTTTAACTGGTTAGTATTCATCAGTACTTGATGAGTTTTACTTAAAAAGATCCCTTTACGTTGAGAAACAACGAACATAACCGCAAAATACTCTAACTGGTTAGTCATCATCAGTATGTGATACTTTTTATTTAAAAATATCTATGTCCGTTGAGGAGAATCGTCAATAACCTCAAATAACTCTTAACTAGTTCGTCTTCATCAATACTTGATGATTTTTATTAAAAAGTATCCATTTCCGTTGAGAAACATCATTCATAACCTTGACTAACTCTAATTAGTTAGTCTTAATTAATAGTTAATCTTTACCTAAAAAAGAATTGTTTCTCCTGAGAAACCCTTCTTTTTTTCTTAATGATAGATTTCAATAGCAGTTTAAATGATATTCATTTTAGTCTTTTTACTTTGCCGTCGCAAAAGGAATGTGTTCATTGCATCATCTATTCGTAATTATAAAAAAAAATTGTGGCCACCAGTTGGCGTATCGTTGTATTTCAGATCCCAATTCTTTTCTTAGCTACATTGCATGGTCAAGTTCGTACGCTCTGAAATTATCGTTCGTATGTGAACATTTTCGGGTAGGCGGCGTCGACTCCAAAAAATCGATTCTCGAACGCAAGGAGTCGAATCTTCCGATGAACCGGACTCGATTCCGTGATCCCTAGCATGAACAAGTGAAAAAAAATTGAATGAATTTGATCGCCGTATGGACACGTGCTCTCGCGTCTCCTATTTCTAGCAAGTATTGTGTAAATATTTCCTACGCGTTTATCAAGCACTCACATCCTTGCAAAAATGCAGATTTAAAGCACCCGAATTCGGATATAGTTCATAAAAACATGATACAAGGTTTTTAACCAAGTGAAAACTAAGAAAAACTGTTTTGGTAGGTACCCAGTAAAAAGAAACTAATTAGGGCGAATTTCGGTGAATATACATTTTTGAATTCGCCCGAATTCCGCTTTCTGATTCATTCAAACGAATTGAGCCAGCGCGAATTGAATGCGTTTCAATTCTTTTTAATTCGAGGTCAAGGTCATTTCGAAAATAATTAATAAAAATGGTATGCTTCGAGTCTCGAACCAGCGACCCCAAGTGTATAAGTCCAGAGGGCGACCACTGAGCTACGGGACTCATTGATATTTATGATTGTTTTGAACCGCACTTACTACAACTATGTTTGGTGTTATCATTGTTGTTCCCACGAGCAGCTAGGGAAAAGGGCACGTCCATCCTTGTAGAGTCCCGCATGCAAGGATAAGGCTGCATACTCTGAGAGGTCGCCCGGTATCCTAGAGTCACCGTTTGAGACACCTAGCCCAGGTGCCATTCAGCTTTCGGCGCGGTTGTCACGCCTCCACTTAGGGGTTATTTCTTCGGGACCATCCCTGGACAATTGTCCCCGACTGCTTATTAATTATCGTAACCATATTCAGCAGAAACCCCTGATACAGGGACCCACTATCCGCAACCCGAGGACGCATTCGGTGGCTTTGTCATAGGCCCTTCGGTTCGATTCCTAAGGAATCATAACCGAACCGAATTTTTTTGATTGCAGTTGCACATGAACAAAAGCATGCACCTTAAATCTTCTGTTCCACGACTTTGCATCTCACGCCATCAAGGTGTTCGCGGAATGCTGAATCTTGAATGTCTTCACAACAACATTATTCTGGATACAGGACATAGAGTCACAAATGGACAAGACCCTTTTCTTGAAATGGTCAGGAAACACGAAGAAGTGGGCAAAGGGGCGTTTCTGTACAAAGAAGCGGAGGAGGCTGCTGAAACACTTGGCCTTGACTTCAATGTCAGGGGGAGCAAAATGCATGAAATCTTATCCATCTCGAGTACTCACTCCTGAAGGCCCGGATTAAGAAAGTACAGGAGAAAAACTTCCGCGAGCAGCTCCTCGACAAGAAGATGCACGAATCTTCCACAAAAATGTGGAGGATCTGTCGATGTCGTGAAAACTAATGCTTGCTTTCCTTAAATCACCCGGATTGAAGTCGGGCACAGAGGTTTTCACTTTGGCATGTCAAGACGATGTCATTTCCACTCTAGCATACCGTCTCCACATATTGAGACAAGACATTCCCGATGATAGATGCAGAGCGCGTCATGCACACCACGAGCATCTAGGACACATACTATATAGTTGTCCAACTCACCCGGGAACGGCATACATCCAAAGGAACAATGCGGCACTAAGAGTGCTTTATTTCTATCTCTGTCACTCTTATGGAATTAGCACAAATACCGCTCCGCTAAACGCTCCTAGGGAAATAGAGTCAATTGTCAAAAATGAGAAGTGCCGCATATACTGGAACTTCATATTCTGTTTTCATATTTATTTTCTGTTGTGCACTCGAAGCCTGACATAGTTCTTCTTGACTTCGATAAGCGAACCAGGTTTGTTATCGGATTTTCGGCACCAGCTGAAAAAAAAGTCATAGCCAAGAAGAATGAAAAGAAAGAGAGGTATAAAGACCTTATAACGGAGTTGCCACGGCTTTACCGGGAATATTCTGTTAAGATAATCGTCCTGGTCATCGGCGTTCTTAGAGGTACCAAGGTTTCACTGGTTAATAGCCTGAGAAGCATCCCTGCGTGTCAACAAAATTCTAAGACACTTGCGGGGAAAATGCAGAAGGCGATGGTACTTGGGTCGCTCCGTGTACTCAGAGTGCACGAGACTTTTGCCGGATCATCGTACTGAATTCGTCGCAGACTGTGACCACTAACCTCACGGTCGTGAGGCGTGATTATGGCTGAAATTTTACCTCGATTTCGCGCGAAGCGGGTTCAATTTTTCTGATTAGCACTCGCTCCCGGCGAAATCTTGCGGTTGTCCGTTTGACAAACTTTTAACTATATATATATATATATATATATAATTAAAAACTAAAGGTTAACAACCACCGCAGGATCAAACTGGGAGCAACAGTCATCTAAAGAATGACATCGGCTCCTAGTAGGACCGCGGTAAATGCCATTCATGGCCACGTCTCACAACCGTGAGATAGGTGGTCACAGGACACGACGAAATCACAACGACAGGTCGGCGAGACTTTCGTGTGTTTTGAGGACACGAAGCGACCAAAGAATGAGAGCTTTCTGCATCCATCTCGCAAGTGCCGTGACATATTTTTGGCACGCGGGAATGGCTTTAAGGTTACGAACCAATGATAGTTTCGCACCTCCGAGAGCACCTATCACAGAATTTTTTTGACAATTTGAAGTGCAAAATAAATCCTCTTGGAGGAAAATTAAGTTCCTCCATGTATTTTACCTGATATAAAAATTTCGAAAACATAACCTCAAATATGTTTCACATGTTAGTATTGGTTTCCCCTCATTCCAAAGATTGAGATGGCAACCGAAAGATGAGGCTGATGACGAATAAACCGGTTCAGGAATAAGATTTTTCTTACAATGTTCAGCTACTTGAAATGTTTCTTTAAAATTAAAAATTCTGTAATAATAATGTGGCTGAGATTACAAAAATAAATAAAGCCAAGTTGGGGCCAAGTCGATCAGTAAGTTAGGCTCTGGCCGGGTTATGCGTTTCATTTGTGGTTTGGTCCTGTCTAAATCCCCAATTTGGGGCCAAATTTTTCCTATTTTGGGCCCAGGTAGCCCTATGACAAAATTTCCACACGGGTTAGTTGGTGGGTGGCTGGTTTGATAATTTCTTGCAATAAAAAAGTTACCATCGATTAAATAACAATAATATTTTTAAGTATTGAAGATGTGGAAGAAAGAGTAATATACCACCTAGGTAAAAATATTTGTACTTGATTTGTTCTTGAATGTCTTCAATATGTCTTCAGGACCATGATATCTGGTTCCGTCTCGCCAGCTAGACATTGGAGATATACAGACTTATCTTGCATTTATGGATGTAGCTGTGCCAAGACAAGACCAGGCAGACTTGTCTTGAGACACGGAGGGATAATTTATGTATTATTTTTGTTGCTACCGTCAGGGCCTGCCATTTCTAGATAGGTTTAAACCAAACAGTTGATATCTGCTAAGGATTGAAATTTCAAAACCAATGAAACTTGTTATTTCACAATAACTGATTTTCAAATTAAAAATGTAGAACCTGTCGGTCTCAACAACTGCATGCATATAAACTTTTCCATGAAGGGATTAAATCTGTCAGTTTCTATAAGTATCTAGTGAACTGTTGGAGATAGACAAAAATCGACAACATTTTTATATTCGCAGTCCAAAGAACATAATTATTGTAGGTAAACAAACTTATTAGTACATAAAAAATAAATACCGTGAACATAAGTAATATTAACATTCGGTAGAACTTAAAGCGAATTAGTGATGACCCTCGGAGGCCTTGGCAGACTTTTGGCTTCTCTTTTAGTTATAAGTCACAAGCTAGACATACAGAATAACTTGAAATTGTCTTGGATTAGTCGTTACCCAAGACAAAATTGAGAACAAATATTTTTACCCGGGATACATATAACTGTACCAATGCAATGGGATGATTATATTGTAAATAGTGAAAAAAATGTATTTTATGGCTAGAAATGCATATATTACTCTTCATCAAAGAAAAAAGGAGAAGCAAGTTGTTTTTATTATTTTGCTTTAATATACGTAAAAATGAAAATGATGAGAATTCAGTATAAACCGAGCCCAGAGGAGAAACATTAAATAAGTTCTGGTGCGACTACTGATCTACTGATTTGTATGAATCAGGCGAATATTATCATCACAACTATGACGCCTCTTAATGGTCTAGAGTGTCTAAACATCAACGCCGGTTGTTTAAATAAAGAAGAAGTATAGCAACACTAATTTACTTAAGTGAAACGGTTTCAAGAAAGTCTACAATACACCTTTTTTGATGAAAAATACGAGGATAAGTATTGACTATAATATCAAACATAAAGTAGATTATCACTGCAACATGTGTAGACAGTTCTCACAATATAAAAAACTATATTTTAGTAGGAGAATTTGCTTCGATTTTTGCTAAGTAGATTATAAATAAAACATACGTGAGCATGATAAAGTTTTATAGAAAATTACAAATTATTGAAAATTACATCTACAAAGAACAAGAAATTATATTTGTAGAATCAACTATAGTAGATAAGGTGCACTATGGAGAATTTGGAGTGGGGGGTCCGCCATGTTGTGTACTATGGAGAATTTTGAGTGGGGGGTCCGCCATTTTGTGTACTATAGAGAATTTGGAGTGGGGGGTCCCCCATGTTGTGCACTATGGAGAATTTGGAGTGGGGGGTCCGCCATTTTGTGTACTTAAGGCTTTGCTTCAAAAACCCAAAAATTGAACCCCCTCTACTTTGATAAATAATTATCAAAATGAATTAATTTTTGTTGTGAGGAGTACTATATAATAGGACTACAATTAGGCCAATTTTTAGCCCGGTCGGACAACTTTCATTTTGGAGGTGAGTACACTTGCAAAATTATGCCCGTACATATTAAATAATCATATCACAATATAAAAAGCAATAAACAGTTATTTTCAAGTGTCGAGCCTGGCATGGCCTGGTAGTTATTTTCATAATCCTTGAGACTTGGATTATTTTGTAGTGGCTTGCTCGATATCCCAATGGGCCCCGTAATAGTGGAGTGACCGTGGATGCGTGAGTGTGGCGTAAACTTGGCGGCAGTGAGGTAATGCGAGTGGCATAGTGCGTGGTGTGGGTGGTTGGAGTTGATGCCAGAGTTTTTCCCTGCCGGATTTTCTCAATAAAGTGGACTCTGCGATTTCCGAGATTGTTGTAGGACGTCAAGTCCTCCTTACCTTATGACTCCAGGTACCTAATCTAACCTAATTCATAGTGACAGGTTACATACAATTTAGTCGAAAAATTCTAACCTAAATAGCTCGCTTTCTCTCTGTTCTGAAAAAAAATAATACGACAATAAAGTTCTCTCTCACTCCTCACACCTTAGGTTACAATAAGATCTTATCTCTAAATTGATATTCTAATTTGAGCTTATGCCTGCCATGGGAATAATCACGGTCTAATTTTTAATTCTGAATAGCTGGGGAAGAATCCATAACGGGTGGTTAGCCACCACGTTACAAAACCCCCTCCCAGACTGACCCGTGGGGTCCCAAGACCATCAGGCGTCACCAATCCGACCTCCAGATTGTTCATCAAGTTCAAGAGCATAATTATGCTGAGTGTTCTTGCAATCGATTACGATTTAGTGTTGTTATAAGGTATCTCGAATAATAATCCTTAACAACAACAACAAAAATAGAGAATAAAAAATAAATAAAGAAACAAGATAGATAAAATAAAGCTTTGGAAAACAAGTCTGAGAATTCCAGGTATCTTGTGATAAGAAAAAGAAATTTGATAATAATTGAACTGCTATTTGCCAGATTCAGGATCTCCCTGACAGAAACTGATTGTTGCTCATTAAAATACTCTTGTATTTAGTTATTCCGGTTCTGTTGGGCTAATATAACTCTTTGACTTCAATCAAAGCCGACTTTAAATCAGTGATAATCTATTGTTCTTCATTAGATTGTAGTCCTATCTAATGAGTTTTCCGACTCAAATTAAATAAATTCGAAATTTTGGAATGTACAATGTTCAATCTTAATGCTGCAATCAGGCAGCTGAGGCAAAAGAAAAGAAAGTCTTGAAGTTACAAATAACTGTACACCCTAAAACTACACGAAAAAGCTTAAACTAACTAATGCCTGCCGAGCTAAACGAAAACAACTTAAAACTAACTATAGCCTGAAGAGCTACAATGAACTTACACGAAAATGGCTTACGGCTCCTAAGGCCTGAAGGGCATCACAAAAACAGCTTAAAATTAAGAAACGCAATCTGATGCACAAACGCCTCCCCAATCATCCCTGGGCTGGAGTCGCTTCAGGATGGCATCCGCCAAGGCCTGAATAAGAGGGTGATCAGAATCCTAATCTCTCCTGTCTCCCGGTTGCCCAGCCGATGTAGGCCTAACGTTGCTTCCAGAAAGGGGTACTGTCTGTTGGCGAGGTTTCGCCAATGGTCGAGGTGAGGGCGCCGAGGCAGTGTGCTGAGGAGGACGGACGCCCTGTTCCTGTCGGGAATGAGGCCTTCCCTTTCCTAGTCTCCATCCAGACGCACACCTCGGACACTGGTTGATCCTAACGCCGGGTTTCCCACAATAAAAACAAAATATCCCTTTCTGGAACAAACAGTGGTTGAAGTCGCGCCCCACCCGGTGACAATTCCAACAGGTATGATCCGGTGGGGGCATCGAGGGTGCGACAAAGTCCCTTGTATACATCCGATGGGCAGCAGGAGAGCAGAGTTCTGGCTGTTGGTTCTGGGTCCACCCCTGGGTTGGCATTGGATTAAGTACTCGCACACGGCAACCCTTCCGACGCGAGAGTCGCAACCGTCTCTCATCCCTTGAGCTGAGAAACTGCGTGGGTCACCAGTTCTAGGAATGTCGGGTGTATTTATTTGTATTATTATTGATAGTATTTATTATTGGTTTCTAATCACCCGCGCTTTCCGGCAAGGTAAGGGTGGGGCCCCCTTCAGCTAGGGAATAAAAGAAACGTTTCCAATCGATTCGTTTCAAGGTCAGGGGAATAGGAGAGTGTTCACTGTAATATGATTTATTAACAACTTTATTGAAACCAACAACTTTACTGGCCTAATACCTGGAAAATTCTTAGTTGTTTTTGGGTATATAAATTTTTAAGATAATTTAATATTAGTATAAATAATTATTTAACTAAAAAGCTAAAAGCTAAAAAGTTCCTGACAGGTGCCCGGATAAGCCGTAAAAAATGCATATTGCATCCACATACATACCTGCTTATTATAAACCCAATAGAAAAATGTCTTGTGTTCGTGAGTTCATGTTAAAGTGATGAATAATCGTAAAATTCACGAAATATTAGATATTGTTAACTATAACAAGCTCAAAAATAGTTATTTCTGATCCGGATTAGCAGTAAAAAAATGCATATAGTATTCACATATATATATGCTTAGTATAAACCCAATGGAAAAATGTCATGTGTTCACGCATTTATGTTAAAGTGACAGATTACCGTAAAATTCACGAAATATTATATTTGTTCAACTATTACAAACTCACAAATGGTTATTTCTGATCCGGATGAGCGGTAAAAAGTGTATATTGTATCCACATATATTCCTGCTTAGTATGGACCCAGTGAAAAAATGTCTTGTGTTCACGCGTTCATGTTAAAGTGGCCGATAATCGTAAAATTTACGAAATATTTTTTCAGAATTTTTTGAATTTCAATTAGTTTTGGGCAAATAAATTTCAATGGTAAATGATAGCTCTAAAAGAACATCCAGATGCGACAGATGTCACCTTTAACGTGCTAATAATAATTCTTTTTTTGGGACTCATCTTTTTAGGGAGTTATTTTGGCACCTACTGGAATCTTTTTATCTCTAACCAAAAACGAAAGAAAAATATTAAATTTTTTCGATACGCTCTAATATACATAATACAATGTTCATGTCGACTGCTCCTAATGAGAAAGTAGTAATTCGTCATGGCTGCCAATAAAGACGTACGCCACGTTCTTATTGGGAACAATAACGAATAACGTGAATATTGACGCTAATTGTGAGTTGCGTTTCTATTGGCAGCCATGATGAATTACTACATTCTCATTAGGAGAATTTCTATATTACACACTTACCTGTACATTAATATTTGATCTAACACTTTCTGGCATGTTGCTAACTGCAGCAGAGTATGCTCGTAGTAAGGCCAAAATAGCAAGTCTTCGCCTATCTAAATTTTCAGTACCTCCAAGAGAAAACGGTTCTACTAGATAAACTACAACAGCAGGAGGTTCTACTTGTTCATCGTCAGGACCAATGGTTGAAGAAGCAGCAGTAGAATTTACAGAAGTCGGCGTTGTATTGCCAATTGTAGAATTAATGTTCGAAGTTGCATTAGGAGTTTCGCTGTGTGGATTTTCTCCTTCTAAAAAATTAAAAGCCATGCATATATAAAAAATAAGGAAATTTAGGAAATAGTATATTACGACCCAAGGCCAGCAAGTTGGATCACATCAGGGCATCCAATATTTCTGACCGTGTGTCATATACTATTTTTTTTTAATCCCCAGCCGAAAGTACGTTTAATAATTACGGTGTTATTAACAGAATGCGTTGTCGGTTGCTAGCTCGGATGCTTTTTATTTTATGGCCTGCATGAGCATGCGCTGAGGCCACCTCGCGTAGCGCCGCTGCTCTCGGTCAGCTGAGCAGATGCATAGGATTCGGTCGCCCACCCGACTTTTGCAAAGCCGAGGCGGAGCCGAGGTTTTGCTCGTCGGGGCGGGTATCAAAAATACATATTTTTTATTTTTTCGTAATACGATCAGTTTTGAGGTTGAACACACCGACGCTCTCTTTTTTCCATTCACCTGAATTAGCAGCTGTTCCTATTTATTTCAACAAATACACGTGCGATAATTTTTTTTCACGAGGAAAAGATGCGCAGTTAAATTTCATATTTGAATATATGTTTGAAAAATAAAAATTTGAAACCTTTTTGTACAAGCTACCAGGTCCAACAAAATTCTATAACCGGTTATTGAAGACAGCCCCTGAGTTGTGCAAACATGCAAATTTTGTGTACAATGCGAATAAATCTGTTACTTTTCGGAGGAAATTGAGCGACACAGATTGTTGATATCTTGCATGTTTGTATAATCTGCCTTTTTGTACAGAGAGCTTGTATATTGTCAATTAATGTAACAAGGTACTACTTTCGGAGTAAGCTGCCGAAAATTGTACAGTTACACTGAGTCGGCGTGAATATTTCATGCATGAATTCGGGGGCGAATTGATTATAAGACATTATATTCTTTACAGTTTCATTTCACAGTCTGAATTTAATGATATTATCCACCCCCAACCACCTACACCTACCCAACCTTTTGGCAATTCGACCACTCACTTTGGTAGGGGCCCCTAGTTTTCGTATACGGAGTGTTCGCCCCAGAATAGTCACATTGGGTGTTTCATTAACTGCAGACTTGAGTCATAACGGGTGGTAGTTTCTCCTTTTCTTCCTTGGAGAGCCCAGGGCCCTTAATAACCTTAGTGACGAAAAACCATATTCTGCTACATAAAAACCTCTATAAAACGCACAGTTTTCGATTGATCTAATTCTATTATAATACTTCTTAACACAGTTTTTAATTTAAAATAACAATTCCTAAACAATAATTTGAAATATATAGAAAACAATTGATCCTTAGTTTGAATATTAACTATTTCAAAAAGATCTCGGTACTTTATTTTTCTTTTGAATATAAAATACTTCGAAATCAGAAGAAAAAAGAATTCTGTAAATAACAGTGGAGTCTGATAGTGAGTGAGTCTGACGGTGCTGTGGTTAAATACAAAATATTTGTTTGCTTCTTCCATGCATTATTAATTTTTTTTTTTATTTTAAATGTGTAATTGTCAATTTTTTCATTATTTTTTTATAACATCCAATACCTTCTCAATAAACTTTTTAAAAATGTTGTTCCTAAATTTCTTTTCCTTAAATATCTTGCTTTGAAAAGGCATAACATTTTTTTTCATTATGAAAAAAATGTAATAACAGTATTTTTGAACATTTTTTAAACCTTGTAACCTTGTTTTATGCTGCCATATATTGATTTCTTATTCTTCACACTGAAAAACTTAATTTTATTTAAACCTAATTTTATTATGTTTGTATAAATATTCTTATAATATCCGCATCAAATCTATACTTAATTATTTGACATAAGATATTTATGCAGTAAGAAGTAAATTAATTTACACCAATATATTCATTTTCATAGTATGTGTGTAATGTGTGTTGTATCAAGTCTACAGTTCTTACATTGAGTAAACTGATGTGATTCTGACTTGATACCACAGTCATCTTCAAAGTACATCTGAGATTCGTTTTAAATTAATAATTATTTGAAGGAAAATATTAATGTATTTTGCTGAGAGAAATTATTTCTTCGCTGAATATATTCATTTTCTTGTCTCAAAAACATGAAAATTGTTTTAATTGAAATAGCAGTCAAAATAAGTATAAGAATTTACTTTGATCAAGAAACATTTAGTAACAATTTTGGTTACTTATTATGAGAATATGATATTACTAATTTAATATTTTATTAAACTTCAAGCAAATAAGTATAATGGAACAAATTAATTGAATAGTTATTTGCTTCGAGTACATATATTCTTGATTCAATTATTGATTCTATTATTTTCTTGATTCAAGAAAAGCTGTCCCTTGCAAAAAGAAAATACTGGCTTCTTTCAAGTAAAATTTGCCAAGTAATTCAGCCTACTTGATTCAATGCAAATTTTTTCCCCCGTACTAAGTAAGCAATACGTTCATCTCTAATTCAATATTATTATATCATTATTTTATATATATATATATATATAATTAAAAACTAAAGGTTAACAACCACCGCAGGGTCCCACTGGGAGCAACTGTCCAAAATACACACATATTAATCAAATTCAGCAAAATTAAATTTTTTTAAATTATTCCACAACAGAAGAGTTCGGGGACATCCGTTAGCATGTTCGCTATCATTCCCCAAATTTTTAAGGCAAAATCTTCATTATTGTAGGAAAAAATCCGGGGGAACCTAACACTGCTAAAATCGATAATTTTTTAAGTATCACATGCCCTTAAAGCGAATGCAAAATTACCACTACTCCCAACATAAATTGAACAGGTTACCCGATTTTTTTCTGCCTTTTTTTAATCGTCTCGTCATTACGTAATGAACCTAATGCAATATATTAAAATTCAATTTCTTAATATTTGAATAATTATTAATTTCGTTCAACCGGCTTGAATCGTGTAACGCTCTAATAATGAGAAGGTCGGGTGAGTTATGTGTGATAGTTAGTATACCTCCTGGGTTCCAGTATCGTGGAAAAATTTCAAGCTTGGCTCCCTGCCGTGTCCTTCTTGAAACGGGGGGCACCTGTTTTCTGTTCATCATGGATACTTTCCCGGTGGCGGATTGCTCGTTTCCAGGCGCATAAATGAAGCACATTTTTGATTAATTAAAACAAAACCAAAACAAGACCACTGTTTCGAAAAAAGGGCACTAACAGGTTGTGTATTATGTCATTGAGATTATGTGGTTAAAATATTACATCAAACAATTCATCCTTGTAGAATGAAATATGTCATTTGTAATACATGGACTAAAAATATAGCCTGAGGCTTCGCCTTAATGTCGCATCCTTCTCTTCCTTTGCGGCTTGTGCATACAGTGGTTGGGGAAACGCTACGCGTACATATCCCTTTTTCAAGAGGTAAACGGCTTTATTTCGCGAAGGCTGATGCGAAACGTGCTGAAGCTCTCGGTGTTTCTGGCACCACAGAGTGTGCATATGCGCAATAAAGCCTACATGAACAGGGATAATGTTGGCATCGTCGCAGTCTATCGAGTCATCCTTGAGTTGATTCGTTCACTCAATGTGGGCGTTTCGCCGGTTCGCCGTCGTGTTTCCATCTAAATTATTTTCAGCAGCCGAGCTCTAGAGTGATCGGCACTGTTTGCGACCCATTGTCGGGTGCTCAGCGCGTTCGATCATTTTGAACCGCATCTACAACTTTTTGGTTGTTTCATTGTTGTTCCCACAAGCAGCTGGGAAAAGGGTTCGTCCGTCCTTGTAGAGCCCCGCATGCAAGGATAAGCCTTCAAACTCTGAGAGGTCACCTGTTATCCCAGAGTCACCCTTTAAGACACCTCACCCAGGTGCCATTCAGCTTTCGGCATGGTTATTACGCCTCCGCTTGGGGGTTTCTCCTTCGGGACCATCCATAAATTATTTTCCGATACTGTTTATTAATTATTGTATCCATATTCAACAGAAACCCTTGGTGCAGGGAACCTCTATCCACAACTCGAGGAAGCGTCCGGTGACTTTGCCGTAAACCCTTCGGTTCGATTCTAAAAGAAATCAAAACTGAAACCGAAAAGTGTAAATGCATATATATAGTTAAAATTTTATCATAAGGACAACCGCAGGATTTCACCGGAAATGGGTGCTAATCTGACAAATTTCACCCGCTCCCAGCGAAGTCGCAGTAAAATTTCAGCTACAGCCACGCCTGACGACCGTGGGATAGGTGGTTACAGTCTGCGACGAATTCAATACGATGATCTGGCAAAAGTCTCATGTACCCTGAGGACACGGAGCGACCCAAGGACGATTGCCTTCTGCATTTCCCCCGCAAGTGTCTTAAAATTTTGTTGACACGCAAGGATGCTTTTCAGGCTATTAACCAGTGAAACCTTGGCACCTCCAAGAGCGCCGATGATCAAGACGGTTAGCTTAACAGAATATTCCAGGTATAACCGTCGCAACTCCTTTATAAGGACTTTATACCTCTCTTTCTTTGCATTCTTCTTGGCTATGTCGCTTCTGTCAGCTAGTGTCGAAAATTCGATAACGAACATGGTTCGCTTCTCGAAGTCAAGAAGAACTATGTCAGGCTTCGAGTGCGCAACAGAAACAATTGTCGAGAATATGAAGTTCCAATATAAAAATTCAACTATTTGGTCGTGAATTAACTTTTTCGTTGAGAATAAATATTTTTGGTTCATAATTAAACTACTTATTTGAAACTAACAATATTTTTTAGAAATTCTTTTGTTTTTGTGGAAAAATAATTTTTTTATCTGAAAAGTTTCATTACACTTTTGGTTAAAAATGTATCGCTTATAAGTTTAAAATTCAACTATTTGGTCGCAAATTAACTTTTTTCTTGAAAGTTCATTTTTTTAAAATTAAAATTGAACCATTCATTTTAAAATTTAACTGTTTTGTTGGAAATTCTTTTCTTGTTTTTTTTGAAAATTAATTTTTTTATCTGAACAGTTAATTATTTCACTTTTGGTTGAAAATGTATCTCTTATCAGTAAAAAATTCAAGTGTTTGGTCGTAAATTAAATTTTTTGTTGAAAAATCATATTTTTGGTTGAAAATTAAAATATTTTTTCTACAAATCTAAGTATTTTGTTGGAAATTCTTTTTTTTTTAACTTAATTTATTCATCTGAAAATATAATTATTCCACTTTAGGTTGAAAATGTAGCCCTTATAAGTTTGTGATTCAACTATTTGGTAGAAAATTCATGAATGATCTTGAAAGTTCGTCCTCTTGGTTTAAACATCAATCTTGTTCGTTGAAAATTCATCATTTTGTTTCAGGATTCCAATATTTTGTCAAAAATTCGTCATTTTTCATGGGATGAAACTGGTTGATAATTCATATATTTCGTAGAAAATTAGTTTTTCAAGTTGAGAGTTTAACGATTCCATTTTTGATTCGAAATTAATTTTTTGAAATTAAAAATTCAACTATTTGTTCATAAATTGACGTTTTTGTTAATGTATTAACAGAAAAGTTGACCATTCCATTTTTGGTTGAAAACTTATCCTTTTTAGTTCAAAATTCATGTATTTTGATGAAAATTCCTTCTGTTAGTTTCAAAACTCGTCTTGTATGGTAGAAAAGTAATTTTCCATGGTTACAATTCATATCTTTGGCTAAAAATTATCTTGTTGGTTGAAGGTTCGTCTTTTGGGCTTGAAAATTCAACTCTTTGGCTTAAAATGCAGCTACTCAATTTTTTGTGATGATAATATTGGTACTTAATGTATCGATAAGGATTAAAATTTTATTTTTTTATCTGAACTGTGTCACGCGTTATGAGGCCTTTGCGAACTCACTCCTATGTGGCACTTTGTAACGTTAGAGCAGACCCCCCCGCCCCTTTGAGTGTCACGTAATATGTGGACGATCCGTTCGCATAATTACAAGACATTTCGTTCATTTTTTTTTTATTCAACAAATATTAAAGCAACAATAAGCAGTAGGATGCCTGAATAAAGTTTTAATTTGTCAAAGGTTCCTCCCTAAATTTGCTCCTTTTGGGGGAAAAATACGGGCATAGGTTTTCTTTTATAATACGGAATAAAAATAATAATACATTAACAATGGCAAAAAGTAATTATTGATCAGAAATGTGCAGAATTGTTTTAAAACAATTTGAGTAAGTAATTTAATGAAAGCTATTAAAGGCTGGGAAATAGGGTGGGTTGATAATAAATACTTCTGGAATTCGAAATCGCTACAATGCGGAAAAGTAACGACATTGAAGCTTGCCACAGATATGGATTTGAAACTAATGCAATTATTTAAAAAAAACTAAGAGTCGTATCAGAAAAGGAAAAACACCTCTAGATTCGTCTCCGAAATATCTGAATGCGGTTTCTCTTTTGTTATTTTGTTCGAACAATTTTTTAAACAATTACATTATTTGTTATAATTCTGCAATTGTTATAAAAAAAAGTAATTGTCGGTTGTGTGCCTGCAGATACGGAGTTAAAACTAATGTGATTAATTTAAAAAAAGTAAGAGTCGTGTCGAAAAACTAAAAAAACCTCTAGATTCGTCTCCGAAATATCTAGATGCGGTTTTTTTGTTCAAACAATTTTCAAACAATTACATTATTTTTTACAGTTCTCCAATTATTATATACAAGGTAATTGTCGGATTGGAAAATTAACAATACTATTGCATTCCTTTCGAAAATATCTCGATGCGACTTTCGGGAGTCCAACGTAGTGTCCTCTTGTCGCTCGCTCCGATAACACTGCGTTGGACTCCCGCTCACGCATGCACGTCTGTTTATACCGCGAACCTTATTGGTTCAGCCTTAATATTTCATAACTCAAAAACCTAAACTTCAACTGGTTTTTCAAAAAAGAATTTTATTTATTTTTATTTTCATACAGCAATATAAGTCTGGAAACTTGAGTCTGGGTCACCCTGTATGTACGAACGCACAGATAGAGCAACTTGAAAGGCGCTAATACGCCATAAAGATATAGAGGGTGCTTGGAATATCTGCGGGAAATTATTGTTAGGAGTGCGACTGAAGTGTGTGATACTGCGGTTGCAGGAAGAATACCTGGGTATGCCTGGTGAAATGATGAAATTCGTGTAGCCATTAACGAAAAAAAGCAACCGTATACAAGAATGTTGAAAATTACAGGCCTTAGCGATGACGAGATAAATATATTAGAAAATTATTGTAGGGACAAAACAGGAAGGTAAAAATACAAGGTAAAGACGGTAAGGGTAAAATCAAAGCAGAAGAAGAGAAGAAAATGCCAATCGATTTTGAAGGAAGTAAGAAACTGTTATGAAAATTGGCCATGGTCATTATAAAAGGAAGTAGTAGTACAGAGTTATTCGGCATTAGAAATAGCAAGGGCAAAATGGTATATGATATAGATGGAATACTAGACGCTTTGGAGACCTTTCCAAGGAATTATTGGCAGATAAAGGTATAGGTCAGTACAACTGCGACATAGAACATGACAATTTGAAAAACCCAGTTGAAAGAATATGTGCTTCTGAGGTTAGGGATATAATTAAGAACTTAAAGAATGGTAAGGCTGCATGTTGAGAGAATGAAAGAAGAACGGCTGACGAAACAAGTATATTTATGGGCGACCAAAAAATACGTAACGCCTTCAGGAGGGAAGTGGGGGGAGGGGTACATCGAGCGTTTACCCAATGTTAAACTTACACACACTTACTCCTCACTTTACGCCTTACTTCGCAGTTTAATAACAACTTGAAATTGTCAGATATAGGAATAATATTTTTTATTACGAAAGAGCAAGTAAAAAACTATCGATGGTCTAAAAAATTAAAAATCTATTTCCTCCGCGTTAGGTCCCTTTCTTCGTGGACGGTCATATATAAAAAGCGATTAAAACACAAAAGCTCGCATGAGAAAATGTATAGGCTTAAAAGAAGCTAAAGAGGTATACCCGGACAGGAAAATGTGGCGACAAATAGTTTATAAGAAATGCATGATGGAGAATGTCAGTGAAATTAGAGACGCCTTTGATACTAATGGGCCCGCGCATTCAGCAGGATCCGTCGGTAAAGGGTCTCTCAATCCGCAACCCGAGGACGCGTCCGGTAGCCTGGTCAAAGGCGCTTGGAGTCTGTAGCACACTCAACTCCCGATATAAGACCCCGCGGTTTACGATATTCCCAGAACTGATGGCCTCCGCAGTTTCGGGATGAGAGGAGCCGCGGGAACGAAAGATAGTATGTGCTAAGTCCAGTGTGATAAACAGCTCGAGGGCCGAACTCTCAGCGCGTTAATTGCATCAGGTTGCGTCATGCGTCTAAATCCAACAGAAATGGTTTATGCGGCCCTGTCCGTTTACGTTTGTATTCCCCTGATTTAGGAATAAGGTCAAGGCAAGCAATGCCCGAAACCGGTCTTGTATCAGGAGTTGAGTGTAGTAGTAGTGCAAGGAGAGACCTTGAGTATCAATATTTGGTTGATTGTATAACTCCACTTGAAATCAAATGAAAAATTTAGGGATAATCCAGGTACTGTTATGAAGATTCCTACTGCAATGAGGGATGATGGTATTTCTGTATGTATTATTATAAACTTGATTGAACAAGAATTAGTATATACGTTTAGAAAAAGTCTCATATGTAAACTTTCGTGTGTTTTGAGGACACGAAGCGACCCAAGAATGACAGCTTTCTGAATCCATCTCGCAAGTGCCATGGCATATTTTTGGCACGCGGGAATAGCTTTAAGGTTACGAACCAGTGATAGTTTCGCACCTCCGAGAGCACCTATCTACATATCCATTTTTCGAGAGGTAGGCACGTTGATTTCGCAAGGATTGAAGCGAAACGTGCTGAAGCTCCGGGTGTTCTTGGCACCACAAAGTATGCATACGTGCCATAAAGCCTCGGTGAACAGGGATAATGCTGGCATCGTAGCATATATATATAATTATTATAGAATCTATCTTTTTTTAATGGATACACTTAGGTCGTTGGAAATCCGTTCACAGTGTTATAAAAAAGTCCGAAAAAAATAAAATGAGTTAAATACACCATTTTAATATGTTTAACATCGTTCTCATAAATATTTCTTTCCAAGATATTTAATTTATTCCTTACTATAATTAATACTTTCAATGTAAATTTAAAACTACTACTAGCTTGAACCGAAGAAACATTTTATTATTTTTTATTCATAGGAAACATTTTTTTCTTGGTGTTTATAACGTTCCAAAATCGCAAATAAAAAGGAAATCCCAAAAATCCTAAATCACGACAAAGTTTTGTTCCGAAAATGCAAAATGATAAAATGTTCCTTTGGTTCAAGCTGAATAAATTTCAGGTTCGACATATTCAATTTCTTTTAATGTGTGCATATGACTCAATAAAAAAACCCATCTTTTCGCACATTTTCAAAAAATTGTTCTTGAGCATAAAATTTATGTTTAGATTTCGTAATTTTGTATTATTGTTCACTAGTATGAGCTGTAAATATAACAAATTCGTTATCATTTTTGAACCAATACGAAAAATTCATAAATAATTTATTTGAGTGCTATAACTGCCTTAATTATTATTGAAAATGGGTATACTTACTAATTCCAGAGAATTTTCCGCGCAATTCAAATATTGTAGTTTCAAATATCGTATATTTAAAGAGAAAACGGAGGAAAGGGGAGGTTTTTTAGAATAGGGGAAAAAGGGGTATTTAAAAAAAAAAGGGGAAACTAAGAAAAATTGGGGGAAGACTGTGCACCCTGTGATAGTATGCCTTTTGCTTCCTCATAGAGGGAGGTTTTTAATGACATACATTTTTCAATCTACTTTTTTGACATACATATTTCGATATAATTCGATCCCAGGAACTCGAAAATGCAAATGTTTGATTTAAACAAATTCTTTGTCTTTGTTTGCACGGTAAAATGCATATTGAAGAAAAAGTTCATTCATTAAAAGTTATTTATTCAAGGTAAATAGAAATTCACAATACAAGCTGAGTGGTTAAATACAGAAATATTACAAACACGAACCGAGGTATAAGAGTAAGAAAGGTCGTATTCGTTTCACGGGTAGTACAAGACTGTCCTCCGCGGAGGAGCAGGCAAGGGTGCAGCTACATTCCAATGTTGCCAAAGACAAAACCTAGGTACAATTCAAAATTTGGAGAATTGGCAACCTCGAAATTTGTCCATTTGGTAATTCATTAAGCAGTGAAAACCGAAGATCGGCACGTTTTCCTTAGACTCCAACCCTGCCTCAATAAACCCTTGTCGCGGTCAGTTTTCAACATCTGCATTGAAACTTTCTCTGCCTCGGTCTGCTTAATGACTCATCTTAGGACAGATTCCAAGTTTTGGGCATTTTCAGTCGTTCCAAAATTCATACAAGTATAATGCATAAAGTGAAATCTGAAGAAATATTGATGCTGAGGTTAGAAGAATTCAATGCCAGTACAAGTATGGGAATATAGAAAATATAAGTTACAAATACACATAATTAATACAAAATTATTAAACGGTAATCATTCACTCAAACATCCCGCCCACTTTGAAAGGACTCCTTTCTAAACACAAAAATAAATGTAATCAAAGAATTCAGTTACGAGTAAAATGCAGTACATATAGGCAGCTTATATAAAATGAAAGAAAAATGCAAATTTAAATTCATAAAACGTATATATGATGCCTACTAAAATATCAATCACTGATAACAGGATCGTCGATAGGCAAGACACATAGCCTTGAGACAGGTCGCTCTAAGCTAGAACCACCAATTCGAGCAGCAGCAACACGAATCACGTTGTCCTTGCCTGGATGTAGCTCAGTGACACGTCCAAGCTGCCACTTGAGGGGAGGAAGGTTATCGGGTTGAACCATAGTTCCTATATGTTTTTGGGATCGCTGAATCTGAATCCGGAGTCAGTTTAACCCCATCATGTTAGATTCAAGGTCAAGCCAAGGTCGAATCGTGACACACGCGTGGTTGGATTGAACCATCATTCTATATGTTTTTGGGATCGCTGAAACGGAATCCGAGATCAGTTTGACCTCATCATGTTAGCTTCAAGGTCAATCCAAGGTCGAATGGTGATAGAGACGTGTGATTGTGTTGAACCATCATTCCTATATGTTTTTGGGGTCGCTGAATCCGAATCCGAGGTCAGTGTAACTCCATCATGTTAGCTTCAAGGTCATTCCAAGTCGAATGGTGATAGAGACGTAGCAGTGGGTTCATAAATCGATCCGATAAGTTTTTAGCTCGCGGAATCCGAATCCTGGGTTAGTATAGCTCTGTAATCTTGTCAGGTTCAAGGTCATTTCAAGGCTATATCTATGTGAATAGGAATCACTGTATTCGCCCCCAGGGTACCTCCACGCGGTGACGGCGGGCAGCGGCTTTTTTTTCCTTTTTTGTTTCCCGGCAAATTCCCTGGTTGAAGGCACTCATGCCGTCATGGCGGATACAAACAACGTATTCTTTACGATGCAGGGATTAGGATGCCCAGTATCGGCGGTTGGTCAGGGTGAGAAAGCGGGCCCGCAATCGTCGTCATCATGCGACCGCAGCCCTGTAGTAGTGGACAGCTTGGCTACTGCAGGGTCTAAAGTTACAAGGAAACTCTCAATAAACTTGGGCAAACGTGTCGAAATTCCTCATAAATGTAATGACGATAAGAAAAATAGCTTTTGTCACGTCTGCAGCAAGTACGAGGTATCAAGAAACCGGAGAAAGATAACTGAAAATATTAAGGATCTTTATAAAACCTGTTTTAGTTTTGAAATAGTAGAATCTGATTGGACTCCCAAACAAGTATGCAGTTCATGTCACGAAATGCTACGAGGCCAAGAAAAATATGAGAATTGTAAAAAAATTATAGTACCTGCCAAATGGAAGAAACCTCGTAATCAAGAATATTGCTATTTTTGTATGACGAATCTCAGCTGGATCAATGTTGAGAAAAAAAAAACAAGTTTTAAATATGCCGATGTTCCAAGTTTTTTGAAACCAATATACTCATCCATACCAGTTGAAGAGGACAAAATGGATACGAGCGTTACTGTCGATTTTGAAAGGCTGTCAATAGATAAAAGTTTTGAAGAAGAAGAAGAAGAAAAAAATGGAAACTTGACAGATGAAGTGACTAATGCAGCAAGCGAAAAGGAAAGCATTGATAGCAGTGATTCTAGTGACAGCGAATATATTTCGTATGATCAAGAAAAGCCAGGAACTATAAGTCAAGAAAAAGTAAATGATCTCGTGCGAGATTTGGGCTTACCAAAGGTGAGTTCAGAGTACCTTGCGTCTTGGTTGAAAAAAAAATACTAAGCAGGGCCAAAGAATTAAATCTTCTTATTACCGTGATAGAGACAAGGAATATCGTCAGTATTTCTCTTTTGAGGAAAAGCATTCTTTAGTTTATTGTAATAACGTTTTTGGATTGATGAATCACTTGAAAGCGGGATGTTATAAATCTAAAGAGTGGAGATTATTTGTTGATTCGTCAACAAGAAGTTTAAAAGCTGTGTTACTCCATAATACTAACGTTTATCCTTCTATTTCTGTAGCTCATTCAGTTGTAATGAAAGAAGAGTACTCTAACATGAAGGTTCTTCTGGAGAAGATTAAATATACAGAACACCAATGGCAGCTTTGTGGTGATCTGAAAATTATCATTATCATATTGGGTAAACAGTCTGGTTATACTAAATACCCCTGCTTTTTATGTGAGTGGGATAGTAGAAATCGATGCGATCATGACAGAAAAAGAGTCTGGCCATCTAGAGAAATTTTTCAAACTGGATCCAAAAACATAAAAAATGAACCTTTAGTTGAGCCTTCAAAGGCTCTTCTTCCCCCTCTTCATATCAAATTAGGGCTCATGAAGCAATGGGTCAAAGCACTGAATAAAGAAGGTGATTGCTTTCAATATTTGCAAGGAACCAGGCAGACATTATGCGTCAGTCGGGTTCAAATTGGAATTCCGGTATCACTTTTGGGAACCTCATAGAATCCATCTCTTCGCCTATTAGCAATTCCTGATTTAACCTCATAGAAATCAGCGTCTCCTAGAACCTATATGGGCCAGGAAGGAATTCCAAAGTAGACATCGAAATCCTTATAGAAACAGGCTTTTCGTCTATTGGGAATTCCAGATAGAACCAGGCAGACATTATGCGTCTGTCTGGGTCAACTTGGAATTCCGGTATTACTTTGGGGAACCTTATAGAATGCAGGTCTTCACCTATTAGCAATTCCTGAGTGATCCTCATACAAATGAGCGTCTCCTAGAACCTATATGGGCCAGGAAGGAATTCCAAAGTAGACATCGAAATCCTTATAGAAACAGGTTTTTCGTCTATTGGGAATTCCAGATAGAACCAGGCAGACATTATGCGTCAGTCGGGTTCAAATTGGAATTCCGGTATCACTTTTGGGAACCTCATAGAATCCAGCTCTTCGCCTATTAGCAATTCCTGAGTGATCCTTATACAAATGAGCGTCTCCTAGAACCTATATGGGTCAGAAAGGAATTCCAAAGTAGAAATCGAAATCCTTATAGAAACATGTTTTTTGTCTATTGGTAACTCCAGATAGAACCAGGCAGACATTATGCATCTGCCGGGTTCAACTTGAAATGCCGGTATCACTTTCGGGAACCTTATAGAATCCAGCTGTTCGCCTATTAGTAATTCCTGAGTGATCCTCATACAAATGAGCGTACCTACATGGGCCAGAAAGGAATACCAAAATAGACATCGAAATCCTTATAGAAACACGCTTTTCGATTGAAATTCCCTCAACATCCTAGGAAACCTCATAGGATCCAGCTCGTCGCCTATTAGGAATTCCTTACTGAACCTGCTTAAATTGGACTAATCTGTGAGTTTTACTCTGGAACTTACGTGACGAAGACCGCATTATTTCTCATAGATTTTTCTTCTATCAGGTTCAATGAGGTCTTTCGTGAAGGGTTACTATCTATTGGCTTTATCGATTGCACAACTGGGAGCGAATGAGTGAGTGAGTAAGCGACAGGTAGGTATGCGATTCAAGGAAAATCCATTGATTCGCAACGTCATTTTAACGAAAAAGGTATAGTTTGTGCACATTGGTAAAATCTGTTCGAAAGATAGCCGTGCGTGCATTAAAAATTCAGAGAATTATGCGAGAAGTGTCCAATTGGCGGCTTTACGTGCATAACCTGTTTATTACCGCATAAAGTTCAGAAATACAAATGAATAATATTAATGCAGTGAAGGCCTTTTCCGGGTTTTTGATGTTTTTATTTAAAAATTGCCGACATGTTGCGACTCTGTTCTGAGTCTTTTTCAAGGCGTTGTTCTGTAGAGAATACAATATATTGTGAAAAATTTGGTTAAAAAAGTTTCGACTAAAAATAGAGTTGAAGTAATACAATTAAGTATATACATTGTGCTTACCTTATTATTAGTTAACGGAAATTAAAAAGGTTTCTTGGAAGATTGTACATAGCTGTCATTTTTGAACAGTTTGAAATTTTAGAATTGGATCGTCATAACCTTCAAATTTGATCAAATGTTTATCTCGTCTAGAAGTAAAACAGAGTTATGTGATTACGGCTTATGAAGAAAACACATATTTTAGCGTATCTATACTTACAGGAGATAAATCCTAGAGCAAATTATTATATATTCTATATTTTTTAAAAAAGGAAGTGGCAGACCCTTGTGGTATGTTAAATTATACACGGAAAAAATTAGTTGTTGAAATTTTAAATGACTGAGTCAGCCACTCTAGGATAGGGCCAAACGTATGTCATAAACTGAAAGTATCGTCATTAGAAACTTTGATTGATACATATTTAAAAAATAGCAAGTATCGTAGAAAGTACAAAAGACTTTCAATGAAAATGTGAAGACCAGAGGAATAAAGTTCTTGAAACACACATACACCAATGCTTCGAAGCCAGTCAATGAAACTTTCGATGACTCCTAACGAGTTTTTAGAAGACAGTGTTGCCAAATTAAAAACCTCGTTGGGCTTGGGTGGATTTTTGACAGAAACAGGGTGATCACTGAAGAGGCGAGATGGGTCAGCGAGAAACTTTGGATTCCACCTGATCCATCTCTCCATCTTCTGTATTCTCCTCTTTACGCCAGATAACAGCCGTATTTTGTAAACAATATGATGCTTGATTGTCAGCAGCTTTGACTTGTTCAGTATGTGATTCAAGATCCTCAGTTCTTGGGCGAACCTCCGAACCCTTTCCGTGAACAGTATACCAGATGTTATGTACTCAATCACGCATTGAACACCGGACGCATTCGCAGCACCATAAACTGAGCCATTGATGGTCCAGATTTGAGACTCTTGTGAGATTTATCCACGAAGGAAGGTATCCATTTAAGCCAGATCTTGGGGCTTAGGAGGAACTTGCATGTCAATGTTCCTTTGTTGTGCTGAAATCGTGATCATCTCTTAGAAGGTGCCTGCTTTCCGCGGTTGATCTCAATGTCACTTCTTCATCTTCGCCTGCAGCTTGATCAAGCAGCGGTTGGGGAAGCGCTCCGCGTACATATCCATTTTTCTAGAGGTAGGCACGTTGATGTCGCAACGATTGAATCGGAACGTGCTGAAGCTCTGGGTGTTTCGCACACCACGGAGTGTGCATATGCGCCATAAAGCCTCGGTAAACAGGGTTAATGCTGGTATCGTAGCAGTCTAGCAATTCATTCTTGAGTTGATTCGTCCACTCAATGTGGGCATTTTGCCGGTTCGTCTTCTTGTTACCATCTAAATTATTTTCAGCACCCCGAACTCTATTATGATCAGCATTATTCGCCGACCCATCGTCGGGTGCTCCGCTCGTTTGATCGTTTTGAACCGCATTTCCAACTTTTTTTGGAGTTTTGGTGGTGTCATTGTTGTTCCCACAAGCAGCTAGGGAAAGGGTTGGTCCATCCTTGTAGAACCCCGCGTGCAGGGATAAGGCTGCATACTCTGAGAGGTCGCCCGGTATCCCAGAGTCACCGCTTAAGACACCTCACCCAGGTGCCATTCAGCTTTCGGCACGGTTTTTACGCCTCCGCTTAGGGGTTATTCCTTCGGGACCATCCCCGGAAAATTGTCCGCGACTGCTTATTAATTATTGTAACCATGTTCAGCAGAAACCCTCGGTACGGGGACCCTCTATCCGCAACCCGAGGACGCGTTAGGTGGCTTTGTCATAGGCCCTTCAGTTCTATAGGTGCGTAGTTTGTGTCGTATTCGTAAAAAAAACAGCATTGAAAATGAAAATAAATTAAATTTTTGGACGAGCAACACAAGCTATGAACAAAATGACTAGACAAAAGTTGTCCAACCAAAAAATATCTACGTTATAAACTCTTGTTATAAAAATATATTAAAACCAAAAAATAACTTTTTGGGAAAAGGATACAACCTACAGTAACATATAATTTAACAAAATTTTTCGATTAAATTATATCTACATATTTGTTTAGAACCACCTCACGCTATGATGCGTATTTTTAGTTTAAATCGTAAAAAAAAACATTGCAAATAAATTAAATTTATGGAAAAGCGACAGAAGTTGCAATAAAATACTTAGTCCATTTTTTTCAATAGGATGCGCACTTTTTTTTAATCATAAAAACAAGACAAAGAAAATACTTTTATCTCAATACCGATGCATATTATAAATTGTAAGAATATAAATTTATTAAAATGATACATTATTTTGCAATATGTGAATAAGCAGCCTCAGACCGAGGTGCGGAAATGAATATAATATACATTTTATATAAAAGGATTGAAGCGAAACGTGCTGAAGCTCCGCGTGTTTTTGGCATCACAGAGTATACATACGTGCCATAAAGCCTAGGTAAACAGGGATAATGCTGGCATCGCAGCCGACCAGCAAGTCATCCTTGAGTTGATTCGTCCACTCAATGTGGGCGTTTCGCCGGTTTGTCGTCGTCTTTCCATCTGAATTATTTTCAGCATCCTGAACTCTAGGATGATCGACATTGTTTGCCAACCCATTGTCGGGTGCTCTGCGCGTTCGATCGTTTTGAACCGCATCTACAACTTTTTGGTGTTTTATTGGTTGCTCCCTTTCTACATGCCTCATTTGACGATTTTTGACGATAACGGTCAAATGACCAGGCAGAGGGTTAAAAATTTGAAATATGTGAACCGGGAATCAAATAGTGGCTTGCTCAGCCCCACTTCTGTATAATGGTAGAGGGGCTAGTACTTATAACTTGGCACAATCATTAAATTAATTTAATATAAATTTATAAGTAACTTAACGATATTTGGATTTGACAATATTTAATTTTATTAGGACAAAATGATTTTCAGTTACAATTTTTTGTTATAATAAAAGTAATTGAAGGGAAGAAACAATTGATTCAAGGGGAAGACAAAATTTTCACAAAATGGAGGAATAGATTAGTATTCTTAAATAAACTCGACCTTTCGTCTGGTTTTTCAAGATCATATATATATTTGACGGAAACAGGGTTATTAATCGAAAGCGTGTTAGAAGGTTCATCAACAATCAGGGGAACGACAATATATAATAGGCAAAACACATTTTAGGCTGAATACAAGCAAAGAATATTCAACTAAATCAACCAGGCAAAGGGTCCAAAACAAAAGGGGAACAACACAGCAAATAAATAGTCGAGAAAGAATATAATAGAATATATCACCAATTATAATATTCACAAAATTAATCTTCAGTCAAGGAAAGTTTCTTTAATTTTCTATGACCAAATTGAATAAACTAAAGCTCACAAAACAAAGGAAAGGGTCCACACCAAATGTGCTTAAAATCTTTCTTCTGAATTTCATAAAAATTGAACCATACCTTTCAATATAATCCGTGACAGCACTAGATGTTAGTCTAAAAATCCGAAGATACGCTCGAAAAGTCACTCAATACAAAGATACTTGAAGACACTCAAAAACTTATCTGAAACAAAAAACAGAGATGCTGCTCCGCATGCTACTTAACGAAAGATGAAGGTTTTTCCGAGCACTGTTTCCTTCTTTGGAAACCGACTTGATCCTGATTGGTCGTAATGGGGCGTTCTGATTGGTGTTACAAGGGAATGTTGAAACAGCTGAAAAGGACTTTCAGGGCTGTCACTAGATGTAGATTTAGGGATGCCGTGTCCAAACAAAATATTCTCTTCTGTATTTGATGATTATAATCAATCAATTTCGTCCATAAGATGTTGAGTTATTGTCCGAGACATCCTCTCCGAATTATTTGAGCAACCAAGCCGACTACTAGGACTCTACAGAACCATCCAATTAAAGTCCCTAGTACCGAGAACGCTGACATTGATGATCCGGACCTGAGCTAAAGAGGTCCCCTTCGCATTGCCGGGGATCGACAATAAACCTTCCCAAAATGTGAACTTTTGAATTCCACTCCAAGGTAGATAAGTTGGAGGGGGCGTCAAAATTAATTGGCGGTAATAATCCCAACAGCAATCCACACATATTCAACAGGTCCTGAGGTACGACTAGAAGGATAGGAATAGGTTGGCACACAGCAGCAGGTTGGGCAGGAAATTTCAAAGGATTTGAGTAACTTAAATCAACAAAAGGCATCCCAAATGCTTCTGGAAGTCTCTCGTCAGGTCAAGATGATTGAGGATTCTTCAGGATAGTCGGATTACGCGGCAAATACATAAATAAAAAATAAAAAACAGACAAAATCAATTCCTAATAATGAAGGAACTAAATTAACTAAACCTAAGTCATGGAAAACCGTGCAGCTTGCAGATTTTGTTCAGTAAAATTAAATCTTTGAATTGAAATCTATTGAATCGAATATTAATAAATTATTGAAGTACCGATAATTAATTGGTTGTGACTGACAATCCAATTGCAACGTCACAAATTTCATTCAAATAGAGTATTATAAATATATTTATTATTATTTATACGCATACTAATGCTATAACATATCCAGCCTCAGAATCCTTCACTTCCCTTTTCCACAATTAACAATGCAAATGTTTTTATTTTATTTTATCTGTCATTTTTATACTTGAGATAAATTGAGTATATCCTCAAGTGATTTATGCTTCATTTATGTTGTTAAAAATACGTGAACAAATGTATAGAACCAAGATATTTAGGAAGCCTTGAATCAGACAAACTGTATTATCCACGACTAATGGTAACGTCCTTGCAATAGTGCAGGAAAATAAATTTCTTCGTGGAATATTTATACTAAGATATTACACTGGACACCAAACTGAGAAACGAGTAAAAATAAACATGGACAGCGGCGCGATTGAAGATATGACCCCAGAAGAAACTCAGCAATCTCTCTTAGGCAGACGTCGCCCAATTAAAAAAAAAATTAAATAATACGTGTAGACGATTTCGATTTACAACGTAATTTTGATGCTTGAAACAATGTAAAACTAAAATATAATATTGTTTGTGATTCGCAGAAGGATCCAAATGTTACAAGTCACTGTTGATTATTATATTATTCATTCGAAATATTATTGAAAAATATAAATAATAATAATTTTTATTTTGCCTCTTCACAGATAAAGCCTTGTAGTCGTTAAAATTATTAATATTTCGAAAATAATTCCATTACAAGTTTCTCAGTGAAAAGCTGTCCAATACAGTGAATGTGTTCCTTTGTTGTTAACACAGTGATGCAAGATTTCAAAACGAATCTCTTTGATTCCAAATTATGTTTTTCATACATTTTTAGAATTATTTGAATTTGCAGGTTCACAATTCCAAATCCTTTGATTTCAAACAGAGGAAATAAGACAGATTTTCAAATACAGAAATATCATTTTTTTGTTTATAAAAACTATGCACTCACTTTGAATTTCATTTGATAATATTATGGAGATACCTAGTAATAATTTGTCTCATCATTAAAAATTTTATAATTCCTATCTGAAATTAGAATTTTAAATGAACACTTATTGAATTTTTCAATTGTTACGCCCGAAGAATAAATTGTTCTGCTTCGAAAGCTTATATTCGAAAGCATTTGGCTTCAGTTTCTCAGTCTCTAAATGTTCATTGTTTGATCATAAATTTCAAAAATTCCTAAATGCACCATGTTTTTATGTTAGGAATGTTAGCCACGAAAAAAAAGTGTTTAATGTTCAGTTTTTAATACTTCTTGAGAATTACTAGATTTGTAGAGGCATTGTATATAAGCTTGTTCACTATTGAAGAATAAAAAATGTAATTCTTTAAAAATTATGGGCAAAATAAATGATGCAGAGAATCCATATTTGAAAGAATATGCCAAAATCGCTATTAGGTTTCCAAGTATATATTTGTAGCCATATAAAGAATGAATATCTTTGGTTCAGCTATACGTTTTTCCCGTGCAGTTTAAGTCGAAGAAGTATGTCATTATTTTGTTGGAATAAAAGCAGGTTTTCCTACTTTTGATAGCGTTTAGAAATCGCGCCCTTGTTTGCTAATAAATTGTACAGCTTTTTGAAAATGTCTAATTAACTAACACTATATCGTTCTCAAAAAGTATTGTCTCTAATTTCTATTAATTTTTTGAATAAGATATCGTAAATTCCGAAAATACACATTGAAAACATGTAGCCATAGCTTTCTAGGTAAAATATCAGGCAGTAGGTTTGAATGAGAAATTCATTATCGTTGAATGATTGCAAAACGAAATTCACCTATTCTTGCGTAAGGAGTCTCATGCATCTAATCATTTGACAGCAAATACAAATAAGAAGTCTAGAGCAACATCTCCTCGATATCAAATGAAAGATTTTTCGATATCTTACATAGTTTATAAAATGTTGCTATTTATGTAATCTATGAATTTTCATTTTTTACAATACATCTAAGGCATAACGCTTGAATACATTTCTAATGGTTGCTCCGTCAGCTGCCAAGTTTTATGGAAACCAATTGAGGACTTTGATACAGGCAATGACGCTTTTGTTCCTAATAAACTTTTTTCTTCTGTGTGGTTTCTAAGAAATTTATCAAAAAATGTAAAAGGAATAAATTCCTATTTCCATTTTTTTAAACTACGCGCTACTGAGTATCTAACTTTACTTTATATGTTATTTTGATTACTCCGGTGCTTCAGTACCTTTTCTCCTGGTGAAGTCGGCTGGGCTTGCTCCTTACTTCTGCGCAAATTCTTCTAATTTGTCTAATATTATATTGAATTCAACACCGCAACTGCATAAACTGTCCTACCACATTGTAGATTTCCATTATTCACAGTATGTGTGATTGGATTTCTCAACTGATCGATAATTACAATCTCCGATGATAATACAGATTCCTTTTTAAAATATTGATTGTGTAACACCTTGCTAAAATTAGCGAATATCCGAAAAACAGTATCTTTCTTTGATCTCCTGGTAGCGCAATTGGTTTAAGCACCTGACCGGAAATCAGTAAATCTGGTGTTTGATCCGCAGTGGAGCGAGAGGAGAGAGATCCTTTTCTTCCGAATAAATATAATTTGATGAAAAATTTTAATTCATACCTGCATCTAGGCTGTAGGACCAAAATAATTGTTCTGTTCTAGAGGACTTAACTTTGGTCGATAATGTAGATTTCCATTATTCACAGTATGTGTGATTCGATTTCCAAACTGATCGATAAATACAATCTCCGATGATAATACAGATTCCTATTTGAAATATTGATTGTGTAACATCTTGCTAAAATTAGCGTGTATCAGAAAAACAGTATCTTTCCTTGGTCTCTCCGTAGCTCAATTGTTCAGAGCACCTGACCGGAAATCATTTGATCTGGTGTTCGAGCCCCAGTGGAGTAATAGGAGAGACACCCTCTTTTTCTGAATAAATTTGAATTTAATAAAAAATTTAATTTATACCTCCATCTAGTCTGTATAACGAAAATAATTATTCTGTATTAGAGGTTTTAACTTTGGTTGATAATGTAGATTTCCATTAATCACAGTATGTGTGATTGGATTTCTCAACGGATCGATAATAACAATCTCCGATGATAATACAGATTCTTATTCAAAATATTGATTTGTAACTCCTTTCTAAAATTAGCGAATATCCGAAAAACAGTATCTTTCTTTGATCTCCCTGTAGCGCAATTGGTTAGAGCACCTGACCGAATATCAGTAAATCTGGTATTTGATCCTCAGTGGAGCAAGAGGAGAGAGATCCTTTTTTCTGAATAAACTCGAATATAGTGAAAAATTTTAATTTATACATCCATTTAGTCTGTATGACGGAAATAATTGTTCTGTATTAGAGGATTAGGCTTTGGTCGATAATGTAGATTTCCATTATCCCCTGTATGTGCAAATGGATTTCTCAACGGATCGATAATTGCAATCTCCGATGATAATACAGATTCCTATTTAAAATATTGATTGTGTAACACCTTGCTAAAATTAGCGTATATCAGAAAAACATTATCTTTCTTTGATCTCTCTGTAGCTCAATTGGTGAGAGAACCTGACCGGAAATCAGGTGATCTGGTGTTAGAATCCCAGTGGAGCGAGAGAAGAGAGATGCTTTTTTTCCGAATAAATTTGATTGAATAAAAAATTTTAATTTTTATCTGCATCTAGTCCGTATGACGAAAATAATTGTTCTGTAGTAGAGTATTTTACTTTGGCCGATACTATAGATTTCTATTATTCACAGTATGTGTGATTGGATTTCTCAACGGATAAATGATTACAATCTTCGATTATAATACAGATTCGTATTTAAAATATTGATTAATTAACACCTTGCTGAAATTAGCGTACAACAGAAAAACAGTGTCATTCTTTGATCTCTCTGTAGCTCGATTGGTTAGAGCACCTGACCAAAAATCAGTTCATCTGGTGTTCGAATCCCAGTTGGGCGAGAGGAGAGAGATCCTTTTTCTCTGAGTCAATTTAAATTTTATAAAAAAATTTAGTTTACTCCTCCATCTAGTCTTTTTGATGAAAATAATTGTTCAGTATTAGAGGATTTAACTTTGGTCGACAATGTAGATTTCCATTATTCACAGCACGTGTGATTGGATTTCTCAACGGATCGAAAATTACAATCTCCGATGCTAATACAGATTCCTACTTAAAATATTGATTGTGTAACACCTTGCTAAAATTAGCGAATATCCGAAAAACAGTATCTTTCTTTGGTCTCTCTTTAGCTCAATTGTTCAGAGCACTTGACCGGAAATCAGTTGATCTGGCGTTCGAATCCCAGTGGAGCGAGGGGAGAGAGATCCTTTTTTCAGAATAAATTCGAATTCAATGAGAAATTTTAATTTATACCTCCATCTAGTCTGGTTTTAGGAGCATACAACATTTTCTTAAGATTTCTTTTATTTTTAATTCAATTTTTTAAATTTTTCAGGATTTAAAAAAATTGTAGGTAGAATTCGAATCATTTTAAAAGATATTTAAAAGTTTTTTAAAATTTTAAACAAAGTCTAGATTTTTTAAGGCTTTGAAATAAAATTTTGAAACATTTTAAAGAGAATATAAAAAATTTGTTTGAAGATTTCCAAATTTTCAGAAATGAATTTGGAGGATTTTAGGACAATTTTTTCTATTTTGCAGGATTTAAAAAAAAATATGAAAATTTCGAATTATTTTAAAAGATATTTAAATGATTTGAAAATAATTTATAATTAAAAAAATTTTGAAGCAAAACGTAATTTTTATGATTTCGATGTATAAAATTTTGAACTTTTACAAGGATTTGGAAATGTTTCAAGATTAAAAAAAATGTCTCAAAATTCCTGGAAATTTTTAAAATAATTTTCATTTCGAAAAATTAATTTTAAGAGAATATTCAAAATATTTGAAAAAATTGCGTAATAAAATTTTGAAGCTTTTTAAGGATTTTGAAAGGTTTGAAGAAAATAATTTTTCGTTTTTAGATTGTAAGGAAAATTTGAAATGATTTTTTGTTGAAAAATTAATTGGAGGATAAAAAATTTTTTTTTTAAATTTCTGGAAAAATTTCTAATAATTTTTTATTTTGAATAATTAGTTTTAAGAGAATCTTTTAAGATATTCCACACAATTAAAAAATATTTTCAAAAATGTAAACATGTAAATATTCATAGTTATCTGAAATATTTATTATTTATTTCATTTTTAAAGATATTTAAAAGTTTTTTAAATTTTAAACAAAGTCTAGATTTTTTAAGGCTTTGAAATAAAATTTTGAAGCTTTTTAAAGAGAATATAAATTTTTTCTTAAAGATTTTCAAATTTTTAAAAAAGAATTTGGAGGATTTTGAGACAATTTTTTTTTATTCTGCAGGATCTTAAAAAAATTTATGAAAAATTCGAATCATTTTAAAAGATATTTGTAAGATTTGAAAAAATTTCAAAAATAATTTATAATTTTTTAAATTTTAAACAAAACGCAATTGTTTATGATTTCGATATATAAAATTTTGAAATTTTTAAAAGGATTTTGAAAGCTTTCAAGATTTAAAAAAATGTCAAAAAATTCCTGGAAAATTTTTAAATATCTTCATTTTGAAAAATTAATTTTAAGAGAATATTCAAAATATTTGAAAAAATTTCGCAATAAAATTTTGAAGCTTTTTAAGGATTTTGAAAGGTTTAAAGAAAATAATTTTTTTTAGATTCCAAGGAAAATTTGAAATGATTTTTTGTTGAAAAAGTAATTTGAAGATAATATTTAAACACATTTCAAAAGATTTTCAAAAATAAAAAAAAGAATTTGGAATAGAAAAACAAATAAAAAAATTTACTTACATTTTTTTATTTTGCAGGATTTTAACAAAAATTTAGAAAAAAATTCGTATCATTTTAGAAGATATTTAAAAGGTCTGCAAAATTTTCAAGAATAATTTATATTTTGAAAAATGTTCAAAAAGTATTAAAGAAAATGTTAATTTTTAATGATTTAGAAATAAAATGTTGAACTTTTTTAAGGATTTTGAAAGGTTTCGGGGTGGTTTAGGGATAATTTTTTTTCAGATTCCTGGACAAATTTTTAATAATTTTTCATTTCAAAAAATAAATGTTAAGAAAATATTTAAAAATATTTTCAAACATTTAAAAAGATTTCCAAAAATATTAACAATTAAATATACACAGTTATTTGAAATATTTATTATCTAGATTATAATATTATCTAGATTATTGAATGCATCCAAATAAAATTTTGAAGCTTTTTAAATATTTTGAAAGGTTTGAAGGTAAAACATTTCTTTTTATTCCAGCGAAAATTTTGAATTGCTTTTTTTTTAAAATTAATTTGAAGAGAAAATAAACAAAATTTTTTAATATTTCCAAATTTTCAAAAAAAAAAAAACATCTGGAAGATTTTAGGACAATTTTTTTTATTTTGCAGGCTCTTAAAACAATTTATGAACAAAATTTCATTTCTTTGGTTGAAAATAAGTTTTTTTTTTTTAAATGAAAATTAATTTTCGAAACTAAAAATTTAGCTATTTCATTTTTTTTCCAATTTTTTTTTTTATAGACATTTAATCTTTTTGGTTGAAAATTAACTTGTTTAGTTAAAAATGTCGTTCAAACTTTATTTTAATTACTTGAAAACTTATTTTTCTATCTGAAAATTAACCTACCTTTTTGGTTGAAGGTTTAAATAGGTTGAAAATTCTTTTAAAAATTAAAATATTACGTTAAAAATTCATGTATTTTGTTAGAACAAAATTTTTTTTGAAAATTCATCTAAATCGTTAAAGATTAGTCTTTTTTATTGCAAATTTAGATTTATGTTCAATAATTCAAGTACCAGATTGGAAATTTCATACAAAATAAAAAAATTTTGTTGGAAATTTGTCTTTTTTGTAGCAAATTATTCTTTTTGTTTAAAAATGCCATTAAAAATTAAAGTATTTTGTTAAAAACTCAGGTATTTTCTTTAAAATTTGTCTTTTTTGTAGCAAATTAACCGTTTTCTTTGAAAATTCAACTATTAGGTCGAAAATTCCATTAAAAATCAAAATATTTTGTTGAAAATTCATGTATTTTGATGAAACTTATTCTTTTTTGTTTGAAAATTTAGATATTTTGTTATAAATTGGCATTTTTTGTAGAAAATTAAGCTTGCTTGAACGTTTCTTTCATTGGTTAAAAATTCAACAAATTTGGCTGGAAATAATTTTTTAACTGCTGAAAATGATTTTTTTTTATTGAAAATCTAGCTATTCCATTTTTGCTAGAAAATTGATATTTCTCAGTTGAAAATTCACTTATTTGGTTGAAAACTCTTATTTTTGAGTTTAATATTCAATTATTTTTGTAAAGAATGCATATTTTCAGGTTGTAAATTTAACTTTTCTTAACAAAATTTGTAAATATGACTTAAAAACTGAACATTTTAGATGAGATTTTTCTTCACTGATTGAAAAAGATATTTAGGATTTTTAGTAGTTTGCAAGATCTTTTGAGCTGACTTAAACTATTCCTAAAATTTTTAAAAATATTTCAAAATTATAAAAATTTCCCTTCAATTTTCCAGATACTTTCCACATTTGTAAAAATCTTTTGATATTCCTCAAAAAGCTTCGACACTTTTTTTTCAAAATTTAAAATAATTCAAATTTTTCTAAAAAATTTTGAAAACCTTTTCAAATTTTCAATTATTCTTCAACGATTTTCAAAACCTTAACCTTCTCAATATTTATTTAAAATTATTCGTATTTTACCACAATTTTTATTAAAATTCTGAAAAATTGAAAGAAAATTGCCTTCGAATCGCCCACGTTCTGTTATGAAAAATTTGGAAATCTATCGAAATTCCAAATATTTAAAAATAAACATTTTCAAAAACATTTTTGTGATGTTTTTCACTTTTACTACATACTATGATAAAAGAAGAAAAAAAACAATTTTGTTATTAAAAATTTTATTGCAGCTTGTGGCGTTCTTCCATACATTTAATTTGTTTATTTTTAATGTTATTATTCACGATTTAAACTGAAAATACACATTCTCAAGTAAAGTGGTTTCGAACAAATTTGTAGATATAATTTAGGTGAAACATTTTGTTAAATAAAATGTTATTGTAGCTTGTGTCCTTTTTCCAAAAATGTAATTTTTCTATGTTTAATATATTTTTATAACAACAGTTTATACAAAATTCATAGATCTTTTTTGTTTGAAAAACTTTTGTCTTCTTATTTTTTTCTCGTCTCTTGTGTCATTTTTCTAAATCGGTAATTTTTTTATTTTTAATCTTGCTTTTTGCAATTAAAATAAAATCTACTCGTTCTATCTGAAAATTATTCATAACAAATTTGTAGCTCTTTTTTGGGTGAGCAGCTTTTGCCAATTATTTTTTTTCATAGTTTGTATCTTTCAACTAAAGGGACTTATTTTCTACCTAACAAACAAAATTTTAACAAAATGAATGATTTTTTAACTAAAAAGGTTAATTTTCTACCAAAAAAAAGACAATTTTTCAACAAAATAATACATCCCTTCTATCGTCTAACGTTAGTTTTGGATGACTTTTTTCACTTAAAATTTTTTTATTTTTGATTAAAAAATTAATTTGTAATGAAAAAGATAATTTTCAACAAAATGGTTAAGTTTTCAACCAAAGAAAGTAATTTTCAACCGAAAATATAAATTTTTCACCAACTGAAATGATGAATATTGAATCAAAAAATAAATTTTTAATCAAATAATTGAATTTTCTGCTAAAGAGAGGATTTTTCAACGAAGATTAATTTTTTCCCAGAAAGACGAATTTTCAACAAAATATTTGAATTAATAAATTACTTTTGATGATATTTGACAAATTATAACAATTAAAACTTTTATAAACAAATTAGATGAACAAATTCCTAGTCTAATTTAGTCATAAATATTAATAAATGTTTATTATTATATTATATTTAATATTTTTATATTATATTATTCAATATAGTTTAATATTATTATTATATCAATAAATGTGTATTAATAAATATTTTTGTGGACAATTATAAGTATTAATTATAAAATGTTCCAGGAATTTTCATTGAGTGAAAGTTAGCATGCAGTTTTGTTATTCATTTTCAAGCTTTTTTTATTAAAAAATCAATTTTCTTCTGCATGAAATGGCCAAAATTGTTTATTTGTTAATCTTAGCTGTTTTTAAACAAATTATTATAATTTACAAAATATTAATAAAGATATATTATTTGTAGGAATATTTGCAGCAATTCAAACAATTGAGGTCAATACAACTCTGAAAAAAAACACAAATTAAAACCTCTTTATACAAAAATTATTTACAACAATGGTTATTGTTAACTTTTCAATTTATTTTTGATTGTACGTAATTCTTACATTATTACATAAAATCAGCCAAATTGTACAATAGTTTAAAATTGGAAGTCCTAAAGTTTTACGAATTTAAATTGAAAACTTGAAATGTTATTCCTAAAAGAAATGATGATTTGTTCGTTATAACATGTATATGAGTACATAAATTTCAATTTAATAAATTGAATTTCAGAAATTTAAGAGAAATTAAAAACACGAAAAAATGCATTGAATTCAGAAAGTTTGAAATGAGTTTAGAAAAATTGTAGGAAATTTAAAAGAATTTAATGATGTGCCGACTTCAAGACGAATTAAACAAAAACTAAGAAGAAATTTAAAAAATTGAATTATATAGAATTAACTGAATTTTGAAGAATTTATACCAATTCAGGGTGAATTCGAAATGAAATTCTATTAAATCTGCCGATACTTCTTAAAATCCTTGACATTTGTTGAAAAACCTTGAGAGCTTTTAAAATCCTCAAAAGACATAGAAATCCTCGAAAATTTGATAAAATCCTTGGTAATCTTTTAAAATATTATAAAATATTAAATAATTTAAAAAAATTTCTCATTAATTCAAAATTTTAGTTATAAATTACTTTCTAATATTTTTAAATTCCCTGAAATATTTTAAATTCTTTGAAACTCTTGGAATCACTTGAAACTTTAAAAAATTCTTGAAAATCCCTTAAAATTTTTAGAAATGCCCTTAGATATTTCAAATCCTTTAAAAAATTTTGGAATGCCTTAAAATTTATTGAAGCTCATAGTTAAAAAAAAAATTAATTCTAAATTATAGAAAATTTCATTTTCTATCGAAAAAGAATCATTTTCAAGAAGAGACATGAATTTTCAACCAAATGTTCTCATTTTTAATGAAATTTCCAACCAAAAATGTTAATTCTCTACCAAAAAAAAAGACAAATTTTCAATTAAAAAAGAATAATTTCGAACAAAAAATAGAATGGTTTAATTTTTATTAAAAAAATAATTTTCCAAACAAATAAAATAAGTTTACACCGAAATAATTTAATTTTCAACCAAAAAGATGAATTCTCTACCAAAAAAATTATATGTCTATAAAAAAAAAATTCCACCATAAATTAAGTTAAATTTTTAGTTTAAAAAATTGATTTTCAATAAAAACACTAATTTTCAACCAATGAAAAATTATTGTTCAATACAAAAAATAATAATTTTATACCAAAAAAGGATAATCTTGAACAAAATACATGAATTTAAATTTTTACCCCCCCCCCCTTCCCCTACACACACTTTCAAGCTCCAAAAATTCCCCAAAAAACTTAAATTCATTATTTTTTTTCAAAATTAAACCATTTTTATTTGTTTAAACGATTTTTTTCCCCTACTAACTCATTAAAATTTTTTTTTTTTACGTTTATTCGAACAATTAGTCGTTTATAGAAAAACTGATATGTGTTTCAGGAATTTACCAATTATTTAAACAACTAATTATTATTCACTTGTAACTTTTTCTTAAAGAGAGGTGAAAAACTCTACTTTTTGCGATTATGTAATAAATTCGTATTTGATTAAATAATTATTTTTCTTAATACAATTTTTTTCTGAAATCAATTATTGAAATTGATCTTTTTCTATAATTAACGAGGTAATTTGTCATATTTAAGAGCAAAATTTTTGGTAGAGACCAGTTTCGAATTGTTTAAACAATTTATTAAAGATCAATTGTACATTTTCATGGAAATAAAATTTTAAAGAATCCGATTTTTTAAAATAAATTTGGTCAAGTTTTCCGTTTATTGTTAAATATGCAAATATTATACAAATTCTTAAAATAATTCATATTTTTTAAGCAATTTCCAGAGTACCAATACTCATCAGTCTGCGCGAGTGATTTAAAGTAAAAATTAAAGAAATAATTGCTGAATGTAAAAATTGAAAGTAATTTTTATAGAATGAAGTATTTCTGAAAAAACAAACTTTTCATGCCCAATGTGAAAAAACGGTTTCGACAAAAATTAATTATTCAAAGAATTTGTGTAATATTTAAATATTTAACGGTAAGCGACATATTTAACCAAATTTCGAAAAAAATTCAGATTTTTTTATTGCATCTCCATCAAAATGTACCATTAATCGTCAATAAATTAATTAAATAATTGTATAATGGTTTTAACATAAAATGTTGCTTCTAAAAATGACAAATTACCACATTGATTACAGAAAAAGATAAATTTCAAACATTTATTTCAGAACCAAATTGTTTAAATAAAACACAAAAATTATTTAAATAAACATAAACTTTTTAAAAGTTGGAATAGTAATATTTTAATGACTTAAATATTTAATAATAAGCAGCAAAGTTAACCAAATGGAACTAAAATTTTAAACAAAATAGGCCAATTTTCAGCCAAAAAAATGAGTTCTCAATGAAAAATGTAATAGTGGATATACCTGTCAACAAAAAAAGATTTAAATTAACAAAAATCAAAAGCCGTCGAAGTCAACCAAAAAAAAACGAATTTTCAACAAAATAGTTTAATTTTCAAACAAAACAGATTAACTTTCTACAACAATTTTTCAACTAGAATAGTTCAATTTTTAGCCAAATTGGAAAATTATCAAGCAAAGAGATTAATTATTAAATAAAATTATGAATCTTCGGAGAAAAAATTAATTTTTAGCAAAAGGATTTAATTTTCAACCAAGTATTTAAATTTTCAACCGAATGAGACGAATTCTAAACGAAAATGTAATAGTTGATATTTCAACCAAAAAAGATTAAATTTCAATAAAAAATTGCTGAAGAAACTGCTGAATTTTCAAGAAAAAAGATTATTTTTCAGTCAAGAAGATTCATTTTCTACCAAAAAGTATGAATTTTCAACTAAAAAAATGAGTCCTCAACCAAATAGTAGAATTTTCAACTAAAAAATATCAATTTTCAACCTAAAATAGAATTATTAAATTTTCAGTTTTTATTGTCATAATTATTGCTTTTACGTAACTCATTTGTCATTTCTGCCCACAAAAAAAATAATGAACACTTTTTAGCATTTAAAGGCCTTGGACGACGGGTTTAACCTTTTTTTTTAATTTATAAAAAATTTAAAAATTATTTTTACACCAAATGAAAGAAAGTAGGGGGTGAAAGAACGATAAGAAAATTTTGTTAATTTTTTTGGGACACCCTAATGTATAGTATAATCATTAATCAATTTACCATTTTATCACAGTCATGATACTAGTTTCAATTTAGGCGTTATTTTTTGTTAATACAAAGCTTTACTTTTATTTATCTCATTTATATTATTAGTAATTGTTACACAAATGACTATTTTTCAACAAAATAGCTAAATTTTCAACCAAAGAAATAAATTTTTAACTAAAATGATGAATTTTTATTAAAAAAAAACGAATTTTCAAGACAAAAGTTCAATATTCAACCAAACAGTTGAATTTTTATCCAAAAAGATGATTTATTAGCCAAGGAGATTAGTGTTCTACAAAAAAAGAAAAATTTTTATAAAATAACGAATAGTAAGATTAATAAAATATATAGAAAACCATACATTTTAAACCAAATGGTTTAATTTTCCACCAAATTGTTGAATTTTTAAGCAAAAAAGAAAAATTTCCTACAAAACGGTTGGATTTTTAACAAATAAGATAATTTAAAACCAAAGAAATGAAAATTTTTAACTGAAATAACGAATTTTTAACAACAAAAATTACTTTCAAGAAAAAAATCAATATTCAACTAAATAGTTGAATTTTTAACAACAACAAAAAATATTTCTTAACTAAAGAGATTAGTATTCTACCAAAAAATAAGTATTTTCAACAAAGTTAAATTTCCAGCCAGAGAAATAATTTTCAACCAAAAAATATAAATTTTCAACTAAATGATAAATGTCCAACAAAAAAATGATTTTTTAACCAAATAGTTGAATTTTCAACCAAGTATGTTATTTTTCTGACAAAAAGAAAAATTTTCAACACAATACATGAATTTTCAACTAAAACCCATAAATTTTTAACCAAAAATGAAATAGTTATATTTTCATACAAAAAAAAATAACTTTCAACTAAAAATGAAACGAATTTTCAACCAGAAAGATACATTTTCAGGCAGAGAATTAAATTTTCAATCAAAAAATATAAATTTTCAACTAAATGATGAATCTCCAACCAAAAAAAATTAATTTTTAACCAAATAGTTGAATTTTCAACGAAAAAGATTATTCTTCTGGCAAAAAAGATGAATTTTCAACAAAATAAATGAATTTTCAACTAAAAACGATATATTTTCAACCAAAAATGAAATAGTTTTATTTTTAGTTTAAAAAATTAATTTTGAATCAAAAATGAAATGAATTTTCAACAAAATAGATGAATTTTTTAAGAAATAGTTGATTTTTCAACCAAAAAAATTCATTTTCAACCAAAAAGATCAATTTTTATCTTAGAAGATGAATTTTGCAACAAAAAAGATGAATTCTTAAGAAATATCTGAATTTTGAACCAAATATTTAAATTGTTTTAAGAAGATTAATATTTTACCACAAAAAACTAATTTTCAACAAAATACAGGAATTTTTATCCAAATAGTTGAATTTTCGTCTCAAGAAGATAAATTTTCAACCATAAATGGAATAGTTAAATTTTCAGTTGAAAAAGAAATTATTTTCAACAAAAAAACAGTAATTTTCAACAAAATGATTAAATTTAAAAAAATATATAATTTTCAATCAAAAAAGATGAATTTTCAACACAGTACATGAATTTTTAACCAATTGGTTTTTTTTTTCTACCAAAAAGATTCATTTTAGCCAAAAAGGTAAATTTTCAACCAAGAAGATTATTCTTCTGGCAAAAAGACGAATTTTCAACAAAATACATGAATTTTCAACTAAAAACGATAAATTGTCAACCAAAAATGAAATAGTTATATTTTCAGTTAAGAAAATTAATTTTCAACCAAAAATGAAACGATTTTTCAACAAAACAGATGAATTTTTCAAGAAATAGTTGATTTTTCAACAACAAAAATTCATTTTCAACCAAAAAGATAAATTTTCATCCTAGAAGATTAATTTTTTACCAAAAAAGATTAATTCTTAAGAAAGTTCTGAATTTTGAACCAAATATTAGAATTTTTTTAAGATGATTAATATTCTACCATAAAAAACGAATTTTCAACAAAATACAGGAATTTTTATCCAAATAGTTGAATTTTCAACTGAAGAAGATAAATTTTCAACCAAAAATGGAATAGTTAGATTTTTTATTTAAAAAAAATAATTTTTAACAACCAAAAAATGAATTTTCAACAACAAAAATTCATTTTCAACCAAAAAGATAAATTTTCATCCTAGAAGATTAATTTTTTACCAAAAAAGACCTTCATGTCAATCTTTTTCTATCTCTTTGTCAATATAAATTGACGTCTATCTTTTTCAATCCTCTCTTCTTTATCTCACCCTATCGCTTACCTATCCACGTCAATCTTTTACTATCTTTCTGTCAAACTAATTTCTGTGTATACTTTTTAATCTCCTCTTCTCTATCTCTTCATGTCAATCTTTTCCTATATCTGTGAATCTAAATTCCCATCCATCTTTTTCAATTTCCTCTTCTCTATCTCATCCTACACTACATTTATCGACGTCTATCTTCTTTTATCTCTTTTTCAATCTAAATTTACGTCTTTCTTTTTTAATCCTCTTTTCTCTATATTATCCTATCCCTCATATATTCACGTCAATCTTTTTCTATCTCTTTGTCAATCTAAATTCACGTCTATCTTGTTCAACATCAATCTTCCCTTTCTCGTCTTATACCTCATCTATCCACGTCAATCTTTTTTTTATCTCTGAGTGAATCTAAATTTACGTATGTCTTTTTCAATCCTCTCTTCTTTATCTCACCCCATCCCTTACCTATCCACGTCAATATTTAACCATCTCTCTGTCAATCTAAATTTCCGTCTATATTTTCAAATCTTCTCTTCTTTGTCTCTTCATGTCAATTATTTTCTATATCTGCTAATCTAAATTCCCATCCATTTTTTTCAATTTTCCCTTCTCTATCTCATCCCACACTACATCTCTCGACGTCTTTCTTTTTCCATCTCTTTGTCAATCTAAATTTACGTATATCTTTTTGAATTATCTCTTCTCTATCTCATCGTATCCTTTGTCTAGCCACATCAATATTTTTATATTACTTTGTCAATCTAAATTTACGTGAATCTTTTTCAATCCTCTTTTCTCTATCTCATCCTATCCTTTATCTATCCACGTCAATCTTTTTTTTATCTCTTTGTCAATCTAAATTTACGTCTATCTTTTCAATCCTCTCTTCTAAATCTCATCCTATCCCTTATATATTTACGTCAATCTTTCACTATCTCTGTGTCAAACTAACTTTCTGTCTATATTTTTAAATCGTCTCTTCTCTATCTCTTCATATCAATCTTTTTCTATATCTGTCAATCTAAATTTGATATATCTTTTCAATTTCCTCTTATCTATCTCATCCTGCACCACATCTATCGACGTCTATCATCTTCTATCTCTTTGTCATTCTAAATTTACGTGCATCTTTTTCAATCTTCTTTTCTCTATCTCATCCTATCCTTTATCTATCCACGTCAATCTTTTTCTGTCTCTTTGTCAATATAAATTCACGTCTATCTTGTTCAGTATCATCTTCCCTATCTCATCCTATCCCTTATCTATCCATGTCAATCTTCTACTATGTCTCTGTCAATCTAAATTTACATCTATATTTTTAAATCCTCTCTTTTTTATTCCATCTTATTTCTTATCTATCCACGGTAATCTTTTACTATTCCTCTGTCAAACTACGTTTCTGTCTATATTTTTTATTCTTCTCTTCTCTATCTCTTCATGTCAATCTTTTCTTTATCTGTTAATATAGATTCCAATCTTTTTTCAATTTTTTCTTCTCTATCTCATCCTTCACTACACCTTTTAACGTGTATCTTTTTCGATTTATTTGTCAATCTAAATTCACTTTCATCTTTTTCTATCCCTTATCCTCTATCTTATTTTGTCCTTTATTCATTTACACCAATCTTTTTCCATCTCTTTGTTATTCTAAATTCACGTCTACCTTTTTCAACCTTCTCTTCTCTCTCATCGTATACTTTATATGTCCATGTCAATATTGTTCTACTTCTGTTAATATAAATTCCTGTCTATTCTTTTTAATCTCCTTTTCTCTCTCTCTCATCTTATCCTTCGTCTATACACGTCAATCTTTGTATATCTCTTTATCAATCTAAATTCCCGTCTATCTTTTTCAATCTCCTCTTTTATATCTTATAGTATTATACATCTATCCAAGTCTATATTTTTCTATCTCTCTGCCAGTCTAAATTTCTGTTTATCTTCTTCAATCTCCTCTTCTTTATCTCATCCTATACTACATCTATCAACGTCTATCTTTTTCATTCAACTCTTAGGCTGCGGAGAGAACATGCGGACCTGCTATATTCTCCCCTTTGCCTAGAGAAGAGAAAAGTAGGGAGCGCCATTTCGCTCCCAATCCCTGACTTTTTGGCAATCGCCCATAAAATATGTCAACATAAACAATAAAAGAAATTTACACAAAATGTAATTTACTCAACTTTTTCTCTGTTCTCTTCTTTACCACTTTCAAAAATGATATAAGCTCTTTCATTCTTTATTTCTGCTATTTGACTTTTCAGTACTTGAAGTTGTTTTATATCTTAAATTTAAAAATTAGATCTACAAATGAACGGTATTGCGGCAAAAGCATGTAAGTCCATCGGGACAAATTTTTTAGGAGAAAAAAGAAATCTTCTCAAAAATCGAATTATCAATAACAAAATCAGAGCCTGAAACATTGTAAACGCATTACGAGACAAGTAGCAGGCTGAAAATTGAAACATGAAATTGAAGAAAAAAAAATAATTTCTTAACAAAAAATGGATTTTACAATATTACAGTGTTATTTTTATACAAAAAATTTAGTTTATTTGTATTTTGTAACTATCTAATACAACAACAGAATGCAATTAAATACAAAGATTTAAATTTTCGTATGAGTGATCACAGTTTATCGAGATAAAAACCCACTTCCGGTACGAATTTGTATATATCCTTTCACCGGAATGTCCGGTATAATTTGAAAGAATTGTGAAGCCAATAAAACGTGTTTTCAAAAAATGGCACTTACATGGTTATGCCGCGAAGTTATTTGCATATTTGTGTTTTTGCATATCTTAAGACAAAAGACGTAATTTGCATTCAATTTTAATTTACAAAAGCTCATTCCATTTCTTCAAAGTTTCTTTACAATTATATTCGTCACATTTTTACTAAATAATATTTAATAAAAACGTGATAGATAGAATTGTAAAGAGCCTTTCAAGGAGTAGAACGAGCTTTTGTAAATTTAAATTATATGGAAATTATATGACTTTTGCCAAAAAGCGGACTGTGCTTTTTAAATACTCATTACTCTTAAGCGGTTAAATGAAAACTTTAAAATTGTCTAATAAGTTATTGAAAATATTGCACATGTTTTATATTAGTGCTTTTCGCTAGATTTGGAAAATAATTATAAAATCCGAAAGTTTCGATAAGAAGATTCAAAATTTATTTAAAATTTTAGGTTGTGTTAGTTTTTCTTTATTGGAAATTAGCATTTTTAAACAAAAATCATCCAGATGTCCAATTATTAACAACTTTAGGTTAGGTTAACGTTTTACACCAAAAACTGGTATTTTATAAAAAATCACTATAGTTCGAATAGGATTGGCAATTTTTGAACAGTTTCAGGTATGAAAAGTACCTGAAACTGTGAAACAATTATAGGTTATATCGGCGTGTTTCATCTGAAATTGGTATTTTTCATAAAAATCATTAGATTTAAATCCAATGACTTTGTTTAAAATAAATGATACTTCAAACGCTTCCAAGAAGATTCAGAACCTTTCAACCATTTTAGGTTATGTTGATGTTTTACACTAGAAATCGGTGTTTTTAGTAAAATATCATTACATTTTAAAGAAGGTTAAAACTTTGGTTTAATTGTACATCTTAAGCTAATATTGATTTTCATCGAAAATATCGATAAAGGTTTCAAAGACGATTCACAATTTTGGAACAATTCAAATTTTCAAAGATAATTAACGTTATGGTAACGTTTTTCATAGGAAATCGGTTATTTTAAACAAATATAATTTAATTTCAAATCTCAAACTGCGAAAGAAACCAAATATACAATTCTAAAATTTTGACTAATTTTCCTTTAAACTGTGTTTCTGTATACAGAAATTTTCATGAAAGATTGCTAACCGCGTCATCCAAGTGCAACCTGGAAATTCGAAAGAAAATAGAACAATCCTGAAGCCTAATTTGGAGATGAGTAACTTACACCAATTTATATCAATTAATTTTCCACTTTAAATTTCACTGAAATAGAACTTTTTACAGCTAAAATCTTCAAATAATACTGCAATTTTCTTTTTTGTTGGGGGAGAGGGAGTATATGTCCTATTCCTTCGGGGCCATACCTGAAGAATTGTCCGCGACTGCTTATTAATAATTGTACCAGGGTTTTTTCTGAATATGGTTAGAATTATTAATAAGCAGTCGCGGACAATTGTCCAGGTACCTTCCCGAAGGAATAACCCCAGAACGAAGGCGTTACATCAGTGCCAAAAACTGAATCGCACCTGAGCGAAGTGTCTTTAACGGTGTCTCTGGGATACAGGACGACATCTAAGAGTATTTGGTCTTATTTTTGTATGCAAAGCTCTACAAGGAAACACAAGTCCTTTCCCTAGCTGATCGTGGGAACAGCAATAACACCAATAAACCACCAAAAAGTTGTAGATGCGGTTCAAAATGATCGAACATGCAGAGCACCCGATAATCGGTCGGCAAACAGTTCCGATCAGTATAGAGTTCGGGGTGCTGCAAATAATAATATAAATGGAAACATGACGATGAACCGGCGAAACCTCTACAATGAGTGGACGTATGAACTCAAGCATAACGTGCTAGACTACTCCGATGCCATCATTATCCCTGTTTGCGGAGGCTGTATGGCACGTATGCACACTCTGTAATGCCAAAAACACCGAATGCTTCTGCACGTTTTGATTTAGTCATTGCGAAATTAGCGTGCCTACCTCTTCAAAAATGGATATGTACGCGGAGCGCTTCCTCAAAATCAGCTTGAGCACGCTGCAGACGGAGATGAGGAAGCGACACCAAGACCAACCGCGGAAAGCAAACACTTTCCGAGAGATCAAAACGATTTGAGGACAAGGAGGAACACTAAAGTACTGGTTTCTCCTAAGCCCCAAGATCTGGATAAAATTATTGCCTCCCTACGTGAGGATATCTCGAAGGAGTCCGTCCTCTGCACCATCAATTGTTGAGTTTATGGAACTGCGAGAGCATTGGGTGATTCCAATAAAAGGCTAAAACCGACGATGGATCAAATGACCAAAAGACGCTTATATTAGCTGAACAAGAAGATAGAATGGACAAGACAGAATGCGTCCCGTATTCAGTGTGTGATTGACTACATAACATGCGGTGGGCCGTACACGGAAAGGGTTCAAAAGTTCGCTCATGAACTAAGGATCTCTAGTCATACACTGAACAAGTCAACTCTACTGATGATCAAGCAGCACATTGGTGACAAAATAGGGTGATATCTGACGCGAGGAAGAGAATACAGAAGAGAGATACATGGATCAGGGAGAATCAGCAGTTCCTCGCTCACCTATCTAGCCTCTTCAGTGATCACCCTTTTTCTGTCAAAAAGCCGCCCAAGTCCAACGAGGTAGATACTTCTTGGAGAGAGGTACACAAGATCCCAAAAACACTGCGGTTGAAAGCATTGACTGGTATCAGGACGCACTATACTCCCACTGAAAAAAGGCCACTTGTCCAGCCCAAAGAATTACAGGCCAATAACTAGTTTGAACACACTGTAGAAGATCCTTACAGGTATCCTAAACAACAGGATTGCCGGTAAAATTGAGCCTGTGTGACTCGAAAAAGGGCGAAGCAGGATGTCGAGAGAACCTGCTAATTGAGAGGTAGTCGGTGAAGCGGCTGCACCCCATCAACGCGTCCTGTCGTCAGATCTGGTCTTCAAATCTGTCGGGGTTGGAGAAGGTATCTGCAAATAACATGCTCTCCATTCCGGTTCTACTCTATTCGTCTGGAGTGGTTCACTGGACGAAGAACGAGCCGAGGGCTCCTGAAATCACCACACCTAAGATCATGCATATGCATAAAAGCTTGCATAGCAATTCGTCTGTTTTGCGATTATACTTCTCACACAATCAAGGCGGACGTGGACTTCTGAATCTTCAATGTCTTTATAACCGAATTGTTATAAGTAGAGCTTAAATAGTTGCAAATGGAAAAGATCTTCTTCTAAAAATGGTCAGGAATCACGAGATGATTGGCAAAGTAGCGTTCCTTTACAAAGTCGCAGAGAATGCGACTGAGACACTTGGCATGAATTTGAACATCAGAAGTCAAGAAAGTGCATTACTCCATCTAGATTCTTCACTTCTGAAAGCCGAAGTGAAGAAAGCAGGATTTGGCATGGAACAGAACCTATCTCGGTCGGTAAGTGGCGTCGTGCCCGCTCTGCTATACTACTAAAAGTTGAACTTCCTTGTTGAAAATTAATTTCTTTTGTTGAAAATTTAATTATTTTGTTAAAAATTCAACTATTTTGTTAAAAATTCCTTTTTGCTTGATTACAAATTAACTATTTTATCTGAAAATGTAACTATTTCATTTTTGCTTGAAGATTTATCTTTTTGAGATGGAAATTCATCTACTTAGTTGAAAGTGAAACTGTTTCTTTAAAAATTGATTTAATTATTTAGTGATTCATCATTTGAGTTAGAATTTTTTTTTCAAAATTGAACTATTTTGTTAAAAAATATATTTTTTTTAAATTAATTTTTTTAAATTAATTTTTCTTTAACTGAAAATCCAACTATTGCATGTTTGGTTACAAATTTAGGGTTTAAAAGTTGGCCAGAGAATTTTCGATAAACTCAATTTAAAGGTAATTTTATTATTTTGTTGTAAATTCGATTTATTTATAAAGTCCTTGTTGGTTGAAAATTCAACTGTTTGGGTTGAGTAATTAAGATAAACATACAACAATGATAACAAATAAATAAGTACAATAAACAAATGATTAATAATAAAAATAATAAACACAAATTTTCTTTGTTGACAATTCATCATTTAAATTTCAAAAAACCTTCTTTTTTTGTTTAAAACCTTACTATTTTGTTCAAAAAATCTTTTCTTCAAGCTCATTTTTTTAATGAAAATTTAACTGTTCCATGTTTGGTTGAAAATACGTCTTTTCTGGTGGAACGGGATTAATATTGTTGGTTTCAAATATATTTATTTCGTAGAAAATTTAAGTATTAGGTTGAAAATTCCTGTAAAAATTTAAATATATTTATCTGAAGATTAATGTATTTTGCTAAAAATTAAACTCATTTGATAGAAAATTAATATTCTAAGTTGAAAAATTATCCTTTATGTAAAAAATTAATTTCCTTGGTCGACATTTTTTTATTTTTATCAAAAATTAATATTTTTAACTGAAAATTTAACTTTGAAATTTTTTGTTCAAAATTGATATAATTAATATAATTGAATATGTTGAAAATTGATCCTTTTTGGTAGAAAAGTAATTTCATTAGTTGAAACTTCATCTTGTAATTCATCTTACAGTTTTGATGGGTTATCCGTCCGTCGCACATTTTCCAAGGAGGGGAAGTGAGATGTAACGAGGGGAGGGAAATTAGGGGAAAAGAGGGGATGGGAATTAGAGAAAATCAGGGGTAATGAGGGATTGAGTAAAGAGGGGAAATGAGGGGAAATAGAAGACGGAAAGTAGAGGAAGTCAGAGGAAATAATGTGGGGAAAAATAGGGGCAGTGAGGGAAAATTAAGAGAGAAAAATTAAGGGAATTAGGGGGAAATTATAGTGGGAAGTGAGGGAATGGAATAAGAAGTCGAGGTAGTAGGGTAAGTGGGGAGAATGTGGGGAAAGTAGGAGAAATGAGGTCAGGGGAAGTAGGGGAAGCGATGAGAGGGAAAGTAGGGAATGTGAGGGAATGGAAAGAAGGAAAGTGAGGGAAGATTATGGGAGGGGAACTAGCTGAAGTGAGGGGTAATGAGTAGTGGAAGTGAGGGGAAATTAGGGAAAATCAGGGGAAACTAGGGGAAATTAGGGAGGGGAATTGAGTTTAAGTGAGGGGAAGCAGAGAAAATTATTATAAATAAGGATTTGTTTTCGAGGAGGGGAATTAAGGGGAAATAGGGGAATTTTTAACAGTAGAATTTTGTAGAAAAATCCTCTGTTGAATTTTCAACATTTGGGCATTGTATAAAATTTGTATGTTGAAAATTTAACTGTTGAATTGTCTACTGTTCAATTTTCAACCAAAAAGACGAATTTTCAACCAAGCAGATTAATTTTCTACCAAAAGGTCGAATTTTCAACAAAATACATGAACTTTATACCAAATAATTGAATTTTCAACTCAAAAAGAAATATATTAGCTAAAAGTGGAGAACTTAAATTTTTAGAAGAAAAAATTATTTTTGAACAAAAACGAATTTTCAACAAAATAGTTTTTGAGTTCTTTGTAATGTTAAAAGTTTCGGCTTCTTTCTGCGAGGATATGCGAAGTCTTCTCTTTAAAAGGTATGTTTAATTTATTAACGTAAATGTAGCGTAACCATATGATTATTTGAAAATTAAAACATTATTCTTTAATTTCATTTTTCATCTGATCATGTTTACAGATGATGAAGACGGAACCCACGCGAAACGGAAGGCGTATACTGAATTTAGTATATGCGTATACTAAATTTCGTATACATGTATACTGAATTTAATATATGCTTATACTATATTTCATGTACGTGCATGCTAAATTCAGTATATGCATATAATAAATTTACTGTACGCTGGTATACTAAATATAATTTCATGTATGGCATTCTTGCTTCCATTACATGTATACTAAATCTAGTACAGATTTTCTAACGGTGCACAGTGGGGACAAAGTACATTTTTTGATTCAAAATACGATTCTGACTGAACCTGTGGACCAATTTGGATGTTTTTTTTCTTTTTGAAAAACTGATAAGATTTCTAAGAGAGTTGTCAAGCCTGATTTTTGAATTAGGCTTTCAATTTTTTTATAAATAAACCAATATGACGGGAAAAATTGACATTTTTTCTATTTGACGTTGCCGGTGTTCGTCAATAATAGGAAATTGTAGAAATCGCCTCAGTTTCATAGAGTAACATTGGTTGAAGATGTTTCAATATTATATAATGAACAAAAAATTTTGTCATAAACAACTTATCTGTTGAAAGCATGTTTTCTACGATTTTCCAAAATTGTACGTTTTTTTCAGTTATATTGCAAAAAATTTTGATAAAAACAATATGATGATGAAGAAATTTCGTCTTGAGTTTATTATTGTTAATATTACAAACAAAGGCATTAATCAGGAATTTTTCGATAGAAAAATTAGTTTTTTTCGCTGTCAATTTTTTAAATTAGGAACTTCATGATAATTTTAGCAAAATTCATAATTTGTTAAACCATCTTATGGTTTTTTCAAACAAAATAAATGAAAAAATGAATTATTCGGGCATTTGTCGGCAGAAAAATTCGTTTTTTTCAATGCCAGTCCTTTCACTTGGGGACTTCATGACAATTTCAGCAACGTTCATAATTCTTTAACTAATCTTATGATTTTTTAAAACAAATGCATTATTCGGGCATCTGTCGATGCGAAATTTTTTTTTATGCTTGTCTTCTTAATTGGGAACTTAATGATAATTTCATTAACGAACAAAAAAATAAAATTAACAAAAAATGAATCCATTTCTTTTTTAAATGATATTCAGAGGTTTTTAAAGATTTTTGTTTGAAAATTCAATAATTTGCTTCCAGATTAACTTTTTCGTTACAATTTTGAATCTTGAATAGCCGCATTTTTTGGTCCACGTAGACAATTTGTTTAAATTATCTGAAATCAAATTTTTAAACAAATTTGAATTATTTTCAAAAAATATATGTAGAATTTTGTTTTAAATTTCAAACATAATTTAAGATTTGACAAGATTTTAAAAAAAAACTTATAATAAAATGTGGTTTAATTGAATCATGTTAATTTAAATGGTAATTTAAATGTTAATTTTCAATCACAAAACGTAAATTTTTATCAATTAAACTTTTGAAATTTTGAAACAAAAAGCTTAGAAGCTTCTGAAGAATTTCAAAATGTTTTAAGGGAATACAATTTTCTTAAAGATTTCCGGGAAAATTTTAAATAATTTTTTATTCTACGAAATTTATTTTCAGGCCTTGTTTAAAAAGACTTTTAAACAGTTCAAAAGATTTCTAAAATTATCAAAGAAGAATCTGGAAGATTTTTCGATTTTTTTTTGGATTTTGCAGAATTTTTTTAAAGTTCCAGGGTAAAAATTCGAATTATGTAAAAATATATTTAAAAAGTTTTTGAAACATTCTTCAAATAATTTAAGAATAAAAAAGATTTCTTAAAACTTAAAATAATATTTAGATTTTTGAAGATTTTGAAACACAATTTTGAAGTTTTTTCCAAATTTTGAAAAGTTTCAAGATAATGAAAAATGTCTTAAGATTTCTGGTAATATTGAAAGTGATTGGAAGACTTTCCAGAATTCAGCAAGAAAGACATAACTCACTTTTTTTCTCAGATTCCAGGCATCGGAAAATCTAAAAAGGTGAATTGTGGCGAGTGACATTTGAGTGCAAGTTAAAATTTCAAAACTTAGTCCTTTTTTTGGAGAAATGCGGACAGAATTCTCCTCGAATTGGAAAATCTTTTGTCTGGCATTGGGACGCCGCCATTTTTGCCCGTCGTAGCATACACAGATGACTCATCCATCGCTTCACCTGGATTTCATACCGGTTTGCATCTCAACTTTAGCACGGCTTTCATCCGCGTAGCAATCGGCAGCTTTTTGGAAATTCGTCTTTGAATAATGTATAAACACGCTTTTCTTAAACCTAGCTGTCAGGTTATTTGCATTTGTGTAAGGTTACACGCGTCACTTCTTTCGACTAACTCATACTTATATTGTCATATCTTTTGATTCTAGAACTTAAATACTAAGTAAGGTCAGCTAGTCGTCCAAGTGATTTTCTTTCCGGATACGTTAATTTGTCTTGTATGCTTTTCAATGTATTTCTTTCCGGGAGTGTTTTCTTTTTTTAATCCATCGAACGCGAATGATACAGATATAAACATTCAATGACAAGAGAAGAATCCTTCGGCAGAGAACCTCACTGGGGCTATCCTTCGTTTAGCTGAATCGCAAAATCGCACAGATTCATACCGAATTCCGAAGATTCCTCCGTTCTTTCGTCAGGATTCAACATTGTGGTTTCTGCAAATTGAATCTTCATTCAAAAGCTCATGCATCACGGCAGAAAAGACAAAGGCGGACCATGTTCTATCTAATTAAGATTTTATTGGACTTTTACACTTTTAGACTTTTAGACTTCTATCGTGAATTTGGCTAGAGTCATTAATTCTTCTGATGGATTTTCTGTGCCAATGTATTTCCTAAGAATCCTGTTCCCCATTGTCAGCCACCTAGCTCCTCCAAATGTGTGTGTTTTTTTTATTGAAAAATTCCATCTAGTGTTTTTTGTGCGATTAAAGTTTCATCCTTTCTGCCATCAAAATACAGCGCTCGTAGTTTTCAACTTGGAGGAGACTGCTTTAGCTGCAGGTTTTTGTGAGTTTTTTTTCCTCCCGGCTGACTCTGTTCTTATTAATGAAAAAGCTTTAAGTTGCGGTAATTGAGAAGGAAGGCCGTGTAGAAGAGTTGAAGCAAGATTTGCGGAACTTCTGTCAGATATGCCGTACCATTCGCAGGCCATTGCAAAAGTGGGAAAATTACCTCCAGTCTAGGTACTTTTTTTCAAACCAACGGGCATCCATTCATCCTCGTCATCATCGCTAGTGTCATCTTTTTCATTACTGTCATTAGGAACTGAAATAATTTCATTGCCATGCTCATTCTATATTAAGTGAGGGTCACAATTTTCTTCGTATTCTAAATTTTCTTTCATCACATTATCATTCGATTTCTAACGTTTGTTCTCGATAATAATTTCATTGTCGCAGGTATCAATCTCACGTTTCGTATCGTCTTGTATAGTGTATTGGGCAATAGATGATATTACATTGCCCTTAAGCTGCGTTGATCTGAAAGAAAGTCTTTCACACTCGATGAAACTTGATTTTCTGAAACACAAATGCAATTTTCTTGACATTTGCAAACAGCTAAGTCAAACAACCGATTTGCTTCACTAAGATACAAAAGCACATTTTTCTTGAATTCAGATTTCATTCCATTTTTTTCGAAACTTGTTTGTAAAGTTTGAACTTTATTAGCTTTCTTTCTTATTAATGCCATAATCCTTTGCAAAGTAACAATAGAAATCGAGCATTTTTTTCAAATATCCTCAAGTTTTGTTGCTACCACGCTTGATGCGTTAACGAATTTATTTCTATTGCGAAGGATGTAATGATACCTCATAAGATCAAGACACGTCGGCAACTTTACATCATTTAGACTTTTGCAAACTTACAAAATAGAAAATTTCATATCCAAAATTAACATTTTTTCTCATTTTAGGCTTCATCGTCGATGACCTTCCGTTGAATATTCTTTTTAAATCTGTAATTTGACCTGTGAGTTACTGGTATAAAAAGGAACCCTCAAAAAGAGTTCCATTGGAGCCTCAGTTTTAAATGATACCAACTTTTACTTGAGCCGCAACTTCATTGAACCCTCATTTTTTTCTGTGCTATTTTGAATTTGTAATTTCTGACGTCAAATTCGAAATAAGCGATCCCAAAAACCTCCTCATTTTAATTATTATACAATGGAAAATGGCTTAATGATATAATAATAATAATAATGTAAAATTTTTGAAATTTTGATGGCCAAATGGGATCTGCCATTTTGAACTTATAATTTTTGTAATTTTTTACATCAAATTCGAAATTAGCGACCTCAAAAATTAATTCACACACAGTATTACAAAAAAATTTAAAAATTTGGAAATTTGTACCGCCATATTGAATCCGTATAATTTCGAATTTCTCATTTTTTACGACAAATTCGGAATCAGCGGCCTCAAAAATCCCCTCATTTTGGCTGCCATATTGGGTCCGCTATTTTGAATTTCTGATTTTTGATGGAGAATTCGAATACAGCGACCTTAACAATTTTCCTCATACCAAGTTTCATACAAAAATGTACAAATTTATAAATTTTTTCTGTCATATTGAATGCGCCATTTTGAATTTGTCATTCTCAACGTCAAATTCGAAATCGGTGACCTCAAAAGCCTCCTCAAACCAAGTTACATACAAATATGTAAAAATTTGCGAAGTTTGGCAGCCATACTGGATCCGCCAATTAGAATTTGAGGTTCTGTACAAACATGTCAAAATTTGGAAATTTTTGCAACTATATTGGATCCACCATTTTGAATTTGTAATTCTTGACGCTAAATTCGAAATCAGCGACCTCAAACCCCCCTCAGACCAAGTATTATACAAATTGTAACGAAGCTTAACATTTGTCCCGCAATTTTGAATCCGTAATTTTGCATTTTAAATTTTATACATCTAATTCGAAATCAGCTACCTCAAATGTTCACTCATATCAAGTATTATACAAAAATTAACCAAATTTAACATTTTTACCGCCATTTTGGATCCGCAATTTTGAATTTAGAATGTTTGACATATAATTCGAAATCAGCGACCTCAAATATTCGCTCATATCAAGTTTTATACCAATATGTCAAGATTTGGAAATTCTGGCCGCCATGTTGGAGTCGACATTTTGAATTTCTAATTTTTAAAGTCAAATTCGAAATACTATTTTGTTAAAAAGACTGTTCTGGTTGAAAATTTATTTTTTTAGTTGAGCATTTTGAACTAATTTGCTGAAAATTCGTCTTTTTACTTAAATTTAACTGCTTGTAACTTAAAATTAAAATCTTCTTTGTTTAAAATATTAACTGATATTTTTTGTTGAGAATTCTTCTTCTTTTGATGAAAATTCAAGTACATGGTAAAAGTTAATCTCCTTTGCTGGAAACTCATTTATTTGTTAGAAATTTAACTATTTTGTTTAAAATTTGTTCTTTTATTGTTAAAAATTAATTGATATAACTAAAAATTTAACCATTCTATTCTTGGTTGAAACTGTATATTTTTTAGTTGTAGATTCGACTGTTTGGTTAAAAATTCATCATTTCAGATAAAAATTCAACTATTTGGTCAAAAAATCATGTACTTTGTTGAAAATTCTTTTTTTTTCAGTAGAAAATTGATCTTTTTTGTTAAAAATTTAATTTATCATTTTAGTTTAAAATTCACCTCTCTAGTTGAAAATGAATATTCAATATATTCTTAAATAAATTTACAATTTATTACTTTAATCAGACATATTACTTTAATTATATTAGTATATTTTAAAAATTGTGTAAAATAATTTTTAGTTTATTTAAAAACTATTATTAATTATTTAACTGTTTTTGGTTAAAAGTTAATCGTTTTTGGTTTAGAAGTCTACTATTATATTTTTGGTTGAGTATTCACTTTTTTTTAATATGATGATTTTTTTTTGAAAATTTAATTGTCTTGTTGAAAATTCTACAATTTTGTTAGAAAGACTCTTTGGTTGAAAATTAATCTGCTTTAGCTAAAAGCACTGAAATATTTTTATGAGAATTCATCTTTTTGGTGAAATTGAACCGCTAGCAATTGAGCAAAAATAATTATTCAAACAAATTATTATTATTTATAACTATCTTCTTTTTCGTTAATGCTAAATAGTATTGGGTTCTTCTAGAATTTTTATCATTTTACCCACGCTTTACTTAGTAAAGTAATAAATAATGCAAGTTAACAAGCATAATTTTTTAAACAATTTATTATTGTTTATAACTATCTTCTCTTAGATAATTGCTGGAAAGCTGCAGGTTTTTCTTTATTTTTAAACTTTTTGTCTACTTTTCACTTAGAGAGAGGTAATAATTAATGCAATTTATCAAACATAATTGTTTAAAAAAGTTAATATTGTTTTGAACTATATTCTCTCAGAGTAATGCTATAGAAAGTTGCGGGTTTTTCTGAAATTTTTAGCTTTTCTTTGACTTTTCAGATAGCAACAAATAATAAACATTGATATTCATTTAAACAAAAAGGCTTTCAGTAACTACTTCAAGGAAAATTTACATTTAATATGATCCATATAGAAAATTTAAAAAATATTTATCTCTATTTCAGAAAAATATATCAACAAAAAAGAAAGAGATTGTTAAAAAAATGATCATGTCTATTTTTTATTTGTTTATAAATAAAAAGGCAAAGCAAAGTTTAACATAAAAAAAACGCAACTTTCTAGCACTTATTTGAGTGAAGGTAATGATAAACAATAATAATTTGTTAAAACAATTATTTTGGATCAATTTAACTTATTATTATGAACAATGATAATCAATTGTTTAAACAATTATCTTTATTAAGTTAAATTAATTATTACTTCACTCTAATTCAAGAGTGGCAAAAAGTTTAAAATTTCATTAAAAAACCACAATTAAAGTATAACAAGATTTGAAAATTTGTAAAAAATGAATTCGAAAGATTTTTAGACAAGATGCCAGTCAGTTTAAAATATATTTAGGAATTTCAGAAGTTCCGAGGTGATTAGAAATATTTTGCTAATTTGAAAGATTTCCGAAAAATTATAAAATATTTTAAAATTTGTTCTAAGCGTCAAAAAGTCCTGAATATCTTTTAAACTGATGCAAATTTTTTCTAAAATTTTGTAAAGTCTTGTAAAACAGAAAAAAATGCAAAACAATTTTCTGGAAACTTTTTAGATTTATCTGAAATCGTCAAAAATCTTTTTGAATTTTCTCGAGATACTTAGAAAAATTATATTTATATAACCTTAAAACAAATAAACTAAGAAACTTAAAAAATAAATAGTTATTTCAAATTTTTAGTTTGCATTAAACATTAATTTTCTCTTGAAACTATAATTTTTCTAAAATTTTCTTTCTTATAACCAAAAAATCTTTTTAGGTTGAAAATTCTACAATCTTTTTGTATTAAAATTACAACTATTTTGGTCTAAAATTAAAATCTTTTTTGTTTAAGGATTCAAATATTTTGTTTTACATCCGTTTTTTTTGGATTTAACTCTTTTATTTGAAATTAAAATGGTTTTGGTTGAAATATTAACTATTAAATTCTGAATTGAGAATTCATACTTTTTGGTTCAAATTCAAGTACTTGGTTGAATGTAGAGCTACTTTCTTACAAATTTATTTTTTCGTTTGTAGATTCGGGTAGACTGAAAAATCCCAAAAAATAAAATTCCTGACACTGTAAAATTCCCGGAAAATAAAAATCCTGAATTTGAAAATTCCTGAATAATAAAATTCCTGACAGCTTATAATATTACCGAATTGGAAAATTCCCGACAGAAAATCCCGAATTTAAACAATTAAATTTTCCAAATAAATATTATTGATTTATTAAAAATACAATAATGAAATATTTTTAATAAAATGAAAAAAATTATTTTCAATGTTTAAAGTTTCTAAATTTATTGTTTGAATTAAAAATAAGAATAATAGAACAGAATAAATTTTCATCCAGAAGTATATTTTATTAGTTATTGTTATTTTAAATTCGAACAATGATTTTAGAAACTTTAAACATAAAAAATAATGTTTAAAAATAATATTTCATTATTGTGCTTTCAATCAATAAAACATATTTATAAAAAAATTGTAATTGTTCAAATTCGGGAATTTTCCAGTTCATACCTCGGATGACATCACTTCACTGCGTATGGATATGTGAAAATTTTTCTTTATTGAGGCGGGCTGGAAGTTGCTTCATGAAATTTATTACATCCAGCGATAACTCATGACTGCATTCGACTTTATTAGACGTACTCTCATTTGCCTAGATGTTCAGCCGGGAGAGACTAAAACTGCAGAATACCATCTTGCCGTTGTCAACCGGTCTTCCGAATTCCAAGTTTGAAAGTAGTCATTCGATAATGCGATCGGCGAAAGTGCAGAATCCGCCTGGGCGTCAAATTTTCCGCGCGGCATTATTTAAACACAGCGAATCCATAACCTTGTGGTATATCGCAGACAGTCACCCATACAGATTCTATCCACGCTCAAATTAGCCTAATATCCGCGACTTTATCCGATTTCAAGATTCAATGCGCAGCTATTGCCGCCAGTAGGATTTACAGTGCTGAAATGTACCTTATTTATCTGAAAAAGGTCTGATTTTTCTATGGTTCTATGAAGCTTCCAAATAGTCTCATACTTAACATTAATAACATTGGATGCCACAAAATAAATATAATTGTTTAAAGTTTGCTTTATTACGTATTTGTTACTACATTGGTGTCCGTACGTTTATTCTCGGCCTTTTCTGTTACAGCATTTATGCTCACCTTCCACACTTGAGCAGAGACGTGAAGCAAGATCTGAAATGCACATTTTTACATCTTTCATCATACGATGTCGTTATCCTATCAAGTGCTTCATTTAGCTATTCATTAGAAAACAGTGATGCAAAAACTTGAAACGAACTAAACTAAGTTGTGTAAAGCTCTGATTGAAACCGATTTAACCAAATTTATTTTCACAGAGTTTGATTGTCAAAGTTGATATTTTTTATTCGGAGCCATGGACGAATGATAATATCATTTCACTTCATCAAAAGTATCTTTACTATAGTAAAATAATTTGAAGTGTGGAAAATAATTGATTAGGACTTTTTTGTAATTGGCGTTATAATAGTCTCTGGGAAGCTTTCTATTGAATTACATCTAGAAGTTCCACGCAGGAATTCCATTTCTTACAAATGCTAGTACATGAATCTTACTTTGTTTATGTGCCTACTGCTTGATTAAGAGAAAAAATCCTAGAAAAACTCACCTGAAAAAATCTATACGAAAAAATAGTGCAATGAATTATTATGGGCAAAATTTATTTTCCATTTGGAAGCTCAAATCCACATTCGAAGCGGATCGTCAACACTTGTTTAACCAGTTCCTTTATTTATTTGTACTGCGAATAAAGTCCTGGGAAACGACGTTAGGTTTCAAGTGTGCAATGGATACTGCTACTATTTGGAATACCTTGTTACTATATATAATTGAAAACTAAAGGTTAACAACCACTGCAAGGTCCCACTGGGAGCAACTGTCATCTAAAAAATGACATCGGCTCCCAGTAGGACCGCGGTAAATTCCATTCAGGGCCACGTCTTACAACCGTAAGATGGGTGGTCACAGGACACGACGAAATCACAACGACAGGCCGGCAAAACGCTCGTGTATTTCAAGGACACGCAGCGACCTAAGGATGACAGCTTTCTGCATCCATCTCGCAAGTGCCTTGTCATATTTTTGGCACGCGGGTATGGCTTTAATGTCACGAACCAGTTACAGTTTCGCTCCTCCGAGAGCACCTATCACAAGGACAATTACTTGAACCGAATATTTTTGGTACAGTCGTTGCTGCTTCCTTTTAAGTTTTTGATACCTTTCCTCCTTTCCTTCCTTCTTCGCGGTGATGTCGTATTCAGAAGAAGCCGAGAATTCGATCACGAATACAGTTTGTTTCTCGAAGCCTTGGAGAACAATGTCAGGCCTCGAGTGTGCAACGGAGGAAACTGCTATCCGAGAATCGTAGTTCCAAAAAATTTGGGACTTCTCGTTTTGGACAATTGACTCTATCTCACTTGGAGCGTTAAGCAGGGCAGGGTCGCGGCCAACACCGTAAGTTCGACGAAGATGGTAATGAGGCACTCTTAGGGCCGCATTGTGTCTGTAGATATACGTCGTTCCTACGTGAGCGAAACAGTTCATGTAACGTTGAAAACATATATACATGTAATTAAACTACCTCCACAAGCAGAAAATGCGTTAATATTTGAAAACTCGAATGCGCCACATTAGCCGCCGCGCCGCATTCGTCGCCGCTCCCCTACTGCAATCTTCTAATACAAAAATTAATTTTCAACGAAATAGTCGAATTTTGAAACAAAAAATATTAAGATCCAACCAAAAATAGAGTTGACTTTTTAACATTACGAAAACTTGAGTTTTCAACATTACGAAAAGTTGAATTTTCAACAAAAAGCTGAATTCTCAACGAAAAATTAAATAGTTGATATTTCAACAAAAAAAAAATATATATACAATTGTCAACATTAACGCAAGCAAATCCATTTTAGCTTGGGAAACCTGATGAAAACAGAAAACAAGTTTAAAACCCTTTTTTTTAAGTGAATAAAAATTACAGGACTATGAGTAAAATTTAAGGACCTTTCCAGGTATATCTTTAATTATCTTCAATTAAATTGTAAATAAATTTACCTTGAGACAAAGTATGAAAACCCATAATATAGTTAACGTTATATTTTTCATTAGACGTTAAAATATTCTTAATAATATATGTAATTTCTGTAAAAATAAACCAAATTTATTCGATCTACGAAAGCGAAAAAAAATTGGCGCTCAAATTAATGCTATTTCAAGTCACCCAGATGACAGTTTTTGAACATAAAGTATAATAACATGCATACCAATTACAGAATGGTAACAGAAAAAATCCGTGCCACGTTACATGTTAAAGTAGAGAAAAGTAGTTTTGGAAGTCCTATAAATTAATTTAAAAGAAACAACACCGTGTTTCATGTGGTCCACAATATGGTAAAGTTTAAAGTCAAAAACGTCTAACAAAATGTCTACTTTGGATTAAAGTCTTCCTAGTTCAGCGATATGCTCACTTCTATCCTAAAAAAAAATTGTCAATAGTCCCATCCCAAAAACAGTATTTGTCGGCCTCCTTTTTCAAGCCTCGACTTTCACCTGCTCCTGGAACGAGGTCAAAGTTAGGAACAATTTTTTTAAATTCAGATTTCTTTCAATATTCTTGAATGCAATACATTTTTCAAAAGTCTGAAATACTCAACAATTTACTTGCAACGGGAAATTATTTACAACTATATTATCTTTAGAAGAAATGAAGCTGTTTGATGTATCCACGTGACTTAAGCTTAACCAGTCATGGCACGTGGAAGGCAAACAGAAAAAGTGGTAAAAAAAAGTAACCTGTCAATGACATCAGTGACTCCAGAAGCTAGCCAACACTGGTCAACAGATGAGAGTCAAGGAAGGAGAAATAATTGTGGTGTATGAATTATTTCTCCATTCACCTCACCCTCAATTGTTTAACTGCAGCCCCCTTCAATAATTTCCAGCAAAGTGAGAAAAGCTAGGTAAGGACCCTTTTCATGTGGACGCCCATATTTATTGCCGAAAAGAACCTGAAATCATCCGAAAGTTTATTCAGGTACAGGTGTAAAGTGGACTGGAAATACATGTGTAGAGCAGAAATCATTCCTAGTGAAAATCATTTGGCACTACGTGCACTAGGGGGTATAAAAAACATAGTTTCAAATTTCCGAAATGTTTATGCACCATTGCATTCCTACGAAAATAAAAAATAGCAGTTTTTTTAGAATTTTTAATTAATGCTTAGAGGTGACGTAAAGCTGCCAAAGTTGAGCAGTTTTAAATGGATGGCAAACACTTGTTGCCAAGTCTTTTTTCTGGGCACTAATCTGAAATCCGCCCTTTAATAGCTTAATAATCTAAAATCGTCAATCAATTCATGGTCATACTATCCTTTTACTTGGCATTGGCCACAAGAGTTTAGACGAAACGGAAAAAAGTGCTGGAATTGACCGAGTCTGTGACTTTAGGATAGGTCTAAAAGCATTTGACAATTTGAAAATATCGTATTGGAAAATCGTGCAAATAGTGCTTAAAGAAATATAAGATTTCTTAGATTTCGTTCAGCATAGTCAGTGAAGCACTCCTAGACTCCATCTACAAAATATCACAGACAAATTTGTAAGCCGTTCAACACTCCACATATCCATTTTTCGAGAGGTAGGCACGTTGATTTCGCAAGGATTGAAGCGAAACGTGCTGAAGCTCCGGGCGTTTTCGGCGCCACAGAGTATGCATACGTGCCATAAAGCCTTGGTGAACAGGGCTAATGCTGGCATCGTAGCAGTCTAGCCAGTCATCCTTGAGTTGATTCGTCCACTCAATGTAGGCGTTTCGCCGGTTTGTCGTCGTGTTTCCATCTGAATTATTTTCAGCACCCCGAACTCTAGGATGATCGGCAATGTTTGCCGACCCATTTTCGGGTGCTCTGCACGTTCGATTGTTTTGAACCGCATCTATTTCAATATCAATCAATGTCGCTACAATGGCTTTCTTGCAGTTTCAATTTTCAGTAATCCGTACACAGAATACATTTACTAATATATAAGATTTTATACCAGCAGGAATCAAAAGCAAATTAATGAATTAATAAGCTATTTGGGATTTTATACACTAATAGGCTGTTGATAAAAATACGAAAATTTAGAACAAATAATTTGAAATTTTAAGTATAATTTTGAAATGGATCTACTTTGGAGATTTATAATAAAAGAACCTTCGATTATTAATACTACAAATTAAGAAAAATTTTAATGCAAATAATCATAATTGCAGAATTTTCAATTGTAAATTTTCAAAAATATGATAATAAAATGATATGAATAATATACAAATTTAGGAAATATGGTGGTTTAACTGCCTCTCATACATATCTCAGTAGGATAAACTTGACGTCTATATTCCGTGAGATAACGTCTACATGATATATTATATAAAAATATAAATCAGTTCATCCACTTGTCGGAAAAAATGAGCATATATATATATATATATATATATATAATTTTTTAAATATTTGTGAGCGTTCCGCAAATAATAATTTGTCCAATTTCGAGAAGCGAACAAATTTACGAACCCAACTTCACAATCCTAGCAACATTTTCAAAGATCTCAGGAACAAGAAATTTATAAGGGTCGCGCAAAAAATTCATTTTGAAAATTCTCTGACATTCCCCTGATTTTTTCCTGACTAATTTTTTATTTTCCATCACCATTAATATTAGAGGAAACAATATGAAATAATGGAAGAAGTGACCTCTGAAAACCGAAGCAGCTACCGAAAGTAATTAATTTCTCACTCAAAAAGGAACTAACACTGACTAATTTATATTAATAATGTGATTAATTTTGCTTCAAGTTTAAAAGAATTCAAGAGTATTCGATTTATAAGACTTCAAAACAGTTCAAGTTAAATTAAAAGTAATTCAAATGCATTGAAGAACGTTTCAAATCATTCTCATGCTCCAATGAAATTGGAGTGAATCAAGAAGTATTTAGGTTATTTTTAAGAACTTTTGTAGCATATTAGGACATTAAATAAGTCAACAGGGCAAAATCAGTTAGCAGACAGGAAAAATTCGGCTGGGGTACGGGGTTAAGTCGGGTTGAATACGCGGCAAAGTTTTCTAGGCTACGGGGTAAAATCCGGTTGGGGACTGTGTAAAGTCGGGTAGGATACATGGTAAATTCAGATAGGGTTCCGGGTACAGTCAGGTTCGGTACGGACTAATGTGGGCTAGGTTACTCAATGAAGTTTTCCGTGGCAAGGTAGTTGTTTTATGAAATTTGCTAGAATAGTCAGAAGATAGTGAAATTCTGATTTAATTCAGTAACTGACGATCAATACACGATCCGCAAGCAGTTTATAAACTGTTTAGCCATTTTGTGAAATGTCTAATTTCACCATGTGGCTATGACATATAAACTGGCCTCAAAATATTGCAACCTGGGGTTCATGAAATACCAATGTACTTTGAAAAAAATTGATATCCCCTCTTTCTTGTTGCAGATTTGAGTTCACAGTTTGATTGCTTACCTAACGGCGAGCCTATTCCCGGAATTCCTTGCGAAAGACCTTCTTCTTTTTCTTCTAAAGGAAATAATTTGCCTGAGACGTCTCTTTCTGCTGCTGAGCCTTCTCATCGTGCTAGGTCTACGTCTCCTCCTGCCATGACCCTGATTCTTCCTACAAGGCTCCCTTCTTCTGACGGATCTAAAACAAAAATTACTGGAGTTATAGCATTTACAAAATTCCAAAAAACAAACGAAAATGAACATTTTAAGCCAAACAACGCAAGATATGAAAAAAAGTCAATTAGAGAAAAATATTCCTTTCTGAACACCCTACAATATTGTTACAAGACTTTTTTTTTAATTTTCTTGAAAAATCGTAAATTCAAATTTTAACCGCACAAAAAAATAATGGAAAATCAAAAATTCCATTTTGCGCTCAAACTATACAAGATACAAAAAAAGATGAATCAACAAAAATTGTGCACTCAAAAAAGATCTACAAATTTTTTATTGATCAATTTTTGATGTGACGCGTAGTTTTTGTTTCATTTGTAAAAGACTGATTTAAGAATAAAATCAATTAAATTTTTGGGCAAACGACACAAGCCACGAAAAAAATTAATAAACAAAAGCTGTTCACTCAGAAAGAGCAACAAATTTTGTATTAATCCTTTTTTGATAAGATGCGTAATTTTTGTTTTAGTCGTGAAAAATAATACTAACAATAAAAATTTTTTTTTGGAAAAACGACGCAAGGTACAAAAAAAGATCAATAGACAAAAGTTGATCATATAATGTAGAAAATTTCGCATTATCGACAACATCGAGTGCAAAGAACGAGATACGTGATGAGAATATGTTCGTTAAAGCCGAAGGAGCTTTAACGAAAGAGAATTCACAATCACCAAATTACAGTTGTTTATTCTTCGACCTTTAATTTTAAAAGGCCCTTGAAAAGGCCTACGTATAAATGTGAGAGAAATACAAAGACCAAGCTCGTAGCACGAGATAAATACATTATCGAACGCAAACCGCGATAACCAACAGTCGCGCGCTTGTTAGCCGCGCGCAGATTTTTTTTTTAATAAATGAATAAATAACAAAAATTCATTTGTATTTGAAATATTGTTTTATTCAGTTTATAAAAGATCCTATGTCAAGGAATAATCAGGGAATTTTTAAAATAAATTTTTTAGCCTCCCTGCCTAATTCTACCAGCCAGAACTAGCAAACAGCAAAATGCAATCAATCTCTATTTCTTTCCCATAATGTGTTTGTCAAAGTCAGACATAAATTCAAATTTGATTAACAATGGACATTTTATATGTATGAGAATTACCCCTCTGGCATGAAATCTACCAAATCCCATGTAACTTTACATAAACCTACATTATATTATTGTAAAATGTACTTAATTTATTGAAATTTCATCATTTAAAAAAGTAAATAATATGATTTATAAATAAACAATAAATACCTTATCCTAACTATATTAGTGCTGAAATTATTCCTAAAGGTATGAATTGCTTAATTTATTATTCTTGTATTGTTTTTTTAATTTTATTTATCTTTCGTAAATATTTATTACATATGTATATGTATTTATATGCATGAGTCTTCACCTGCAAATCGTGTATTATCTTAAATAGGGTAAGGAGGGGCAGCGCCGACCGGTGGGGCAAAGGTGGCTTTGCTTATAACATCGCTATTACTTAACAATTTGTATTCTTATTTGCATCAAATACATCTATTTTAATAAAAAGATAGTGTTACTTACTAAACGGTTGAAGATTGACGTTGTAAAAGAATTATGCAGGAAACAGTTTTGACAATGAAAGAATGGAAGATTCGCTGGCAGAAATACAAAGTTTTCAACATTAATGGCAATACTTAAAGTATGCAAATTTGTTATTTTGACAGATAAAACAATATCACAATATTTCATTATAATCATTGAACGTAATTCAAGTCCAAAGTATATTAAATATCGTAAATAATTGATTCCTCACCAGGGGGGCAAGGCTGAAGAAAATCATAGTTTTAAAGTGCTTAGGTTATGATAAGTAATCGGTAATGTAGAACAGCCACCTATCTTCTGTGCTACATGCAAGAAAATATTGAATATTATTATTTTCAATCCGCTCGGTACGGTAGAAACCCTTACCCGTAACTTATTCTTCTTGCTGTATATGTTTAAAGGTAATTTTTCCAGTACATAAAATACCGCAGACGCGAACCATCATGTTTTCCCATCTTCAAATGTTTTGATTTTTATTTTTTCAAATTGTACTTCAATCGCGTTACGAAACTGCACATCTTAAGCCATCAAACAACTTCCTATCATTATTTCTTGCCAAGATGATATGTTTGTGAAAAACGGTCTGTAATTAGTAAACGAATTTATATTTCGAAATTTGGAAATGTGCGTTGCATTCTGGAGACCTTAAGGATCGTCAGTGAATTTTTTCAGATTTTTCAAGACGTCCAGCTCCGGTTGGGAAACGTCGAAAGTCGAAGCAGACGCTTCAGAAACGGCATACGGTGCATGGAATTTTATTGCTATTTGGTTACTGAAAAGTGTGTAAAGTAGTGGTATATGAATGCCCTTTGTTTGTAACAAAAGTATCCATTGTTTTACTGTATTAAAAAAATTTAAGGAAGAGGAATATTGTCAGGAAAAGGTTGAAGAAAAGGTAAGAGAGTAGGAAATTTAAAAAAGAGAAGTTGGGAGACAAGTACATAAAGCCAGTTATCTGATTTTGAATTACTGATATTTTTATTACTATATTGGAAATAAGATTTCGAACCAATCGTTTTAACACAACCTGTATTTAATTTTATAAGATTTTTTTGTATGCAAAAAACAATTTTTTGTCAAAAATGTTTGTAATCTAGTTCTGTACTGCAACCCTTCAGTTATGAATATGGTTGTAATTTTCACTGTAGTTGTCAACATAGTTTTCAACTGTTTCCAAAGTTTTTATGCACATCTGTAAGTCATATTCAGAACTTGAGGTTATCTAATCGTTTGTATAATATTATTATTGGAAATAATTTATGTTTATTTACATACTTTCAGTTTACACACATTTTTGATTATGTGTAGTGGTGGTGGTAATGCTGGCGGTGACTGACAGACTGAATGTGAGATACGACCTAATAAACGGTAATACCCACTAAAGTCATCTGCCCCCTCTAATCAGACAATGAACCTGGAAACGCTTTCGCATTACGTCAGGTTATACTGCCTGTAGACTCACTTCGACCTTCGGCTTCCTGCTGTGCATGACAAAATGGCCTTTTTCACCTCTCCTGCACAACTAAGATTTGCGAATCGTCTTCACCAACCCGACTATGTCGCAAACGGGTTCGTCGGCTACGTCGGCATCCTTGACCGAGTGGCCTTCATGAACGCCAAGCATCTCATGATCGACTAGTGGTTAGTCTGGGGCTCTGCGTCGTTTACAGCACAGAGGTCGCATTGCGGCATTCTAGCGCACTCCGCATCTCTTTGAGCATACCCTAGCAGCATCTGGTTTATCTGTTTCGGGCAGGACCCTTGCACCAGGCTGTCAGGTCACCGTAACCTTCGGAGCTGAACATCTGAAGACCTCTGTATCCTTGAAAATTCGACGTGGCACCCATGCTAACTTAAGATGTTCTGTATGGAGCAGCCTCGCGGCTGCTTCTCGCCTCGTCTCGTCAAGGTCCAGAACCTCGATTTTGATGCGTCCTATCCAATGCCCTGCTGCTCACTTCGATGAGGACATGATCGTTTCTCGTCTGATTTTGACACAAAAAGCGTTTGGCTGCACCTTGCTTTCAAAGTCCCTTAGGTCCTCCGCGTAGTTCCATTGCTCCACCAATATTATCAAGACCGCTTCGAAACGAAAGCACCTAGAATTCCACAAGCTTTTTGGGGGCTCAAGTGCAAGGTTTACCAACCTCTCCTCACTTTGCTGGGTGGGCTCCTTCGCTCTCTTTCCGTAATGCGGTGTGGGGGTGATCACGGCATCTTAGTCCGTTTGCACCCCATTGGTGGCACCATTCCACGTCCTGCCATTTTGCTCACTTTTTTGACACTGCCTTTGAGTTGGTCTTCTAAAGCACCACCCAAAGATGTCGTATCGCTGCTGCATTCTATCCATTCTTATATCCATCTGCCAATGCACGTTCTTCGCTACCACAACTCCAGTCCTAATTGGAAGGAACATATTCTTTTTCCATTTACTAAAGGCCTGCACATCATTTAAGATTGTCTTCATTTCTGCTAACAAAGTGTCCATATGGTCATTATCTTCATTAAACGCATAAATTTTATCTCGACTAAATGACTTGTTTTACCGTCAAATTCACTGGTCAAAAAACATAACATCAATTAATAAAATCAATCTCGTGTTGGAATATCTTGCAAGTACATTGAATGCTGTCGACATTCAAGTTTCAGGAGTTGTGGAGAAAATTTTCTCGTCTCTCCGTAGCTTAATTGGTTAGAGCATAAGACTTATGAAGAGAAGGAGAACTTTTGAATATCTTTCAAAATTAAGCGAATTTAGTCCGAAATTTTGTTAAAATTCTAATACATTATGCAAATTTGCCTTAAAATCTTTCACATTTTTTTCGACATTTTTGGAAATCTTGTGAAATATTTTCAAAACTTTACCAATTATCATTGAAAATTATATTTTTAAAAATAAAGTATCATTTGAAATTTTCTCAGGAATCTTAAGAAAAATTTTGTATTTTCTTAAAATCTTTTAAAATTCTTAAAAAGCTTCGAAGCGTTTGTTCGAAATCTTCAAATATACACATTTTGTTAACAATTTTGAAAAATATTTTCAAGTTTAAAATTATTTTTGAATGTTTTTAAAATTTCTAAATATATCCTTAACTTACTTTAGTGATTTCACTAATTTAATAGGATTTCAGTGGATTTAAGAAATTTCAATTGATTCTAAAATATTTCAAATTGATATATATTGTAGGAAAATATTTGAAAGAGTTTCAGTAGATTCCAAGGCATTTTTTGTTTATTTTAATAATTTTAAAGAATTTTAAAGGACTGCGAGTATGTTAGGGCATTTGTAAAGAACCTAAAACATTTGAAAGAGATGTCAATAATTTAAAAAAATGCCAAAAGATTTTAAAGGGTTTGAAATGTTAGGGATATTTTAACAGATTCCATTGATTTCGAAACATTTTAAAAGATTTGAAAACCTTAAGAGTATTTCAAAAGATTCTAAGGAATATTTAATTGGTTTCAGGGGATTTGAAATTTTTTGGAGTATTTAAAAGATTCTGTTATCTACCCCCCTTCGATTTATTGTTAGCGTGGGGGGAAGGGATATTCTGCGGTAATGAGGGGAGGATGAAAAGAAGGGTGAAGGTTTGATAAAGGCTTACTGGGAATACGGGTGTCGATCGCGGATAGAGGATGTATTCTGGAAGAAAATGAGTATGGGAAAAGGAGGAGAGGCTAATTCGTTCGGGGTGGTTGAGAGGCAGCGTTAGTTTTAGCGCGGGCGGCGAGCCAGACGTCTAGTTGGTGCATACTATGAGGTACGTTACGCTGGCTGGTGGGTGGGGGTAGGTAGACCCTTTTTGTGTCGCCCTTGATGAAGCGCTGCCACGCGTTGAGGCCGTCCATGTGCGACGGTAGAGGAGGAGGAGTATAGTGGTCAGTGAGTGCACCTTTGTTTGTTCTTTTTGTGTGGGGGGGGGGGGAAGAGGAGAGAGGGAGAGGTGTTTGGAGAAGGAAGATGACCCGGAGGTCTAGGATATGTGTGAACTCCCTGGCGAGCGGGAGTAACTTCGACTAGTCTGGTGGATGGTACCGGTTCCGGAACGGCTGGAGACACAGCCCGAGCTTCTTCCGCGATACTAGGGGATCCCGAAGACGCTGGGGCTCGTATCGCGGCGATCTCTCTTGGTGGAAGCAGTGGTGTTGTAGGCGGCACCCGTAATGCTCTCGGACACGGGGGCGAATCACGACAATCTACATATACGGTTGCGTGGCTGGTGGACGCGGAAGATGATGAATCTCGGCGAGTGACGTTTCGCGGTGGGAATACGTATTGTGGCTCGCACGCGAATTGAGGCACCCGCAACGAAAGGGGCGCGACTCTACCGGAAACTATTTTACGCTTTCGCGGGTCGCGAGTACCGTCCCGTCCACGACGAATCTCTAGGAGGTTCCAAACCCTCTCTTGGATTAAATCTGATTCAGCCGGATTGTACCCCGGCGTGACGACGCGTTCCGCTCCCTCTTCGATGGCACGCTGGGCAGCGGCAGCCCGGCTTTCGCGCTCCTCTTCCTCTTCCTGACGCGCCCGATCTTCCACGGCAAGACGCGCCCGTTCTTCTTCGGCCCGACGCGCCCGTCTCTCGGCAGCCCGACGCTCCCACCTCTCCTCGATACGACGCTTCTTTGGATTGAAGAAATACATGATTGGACGTATTCAGTACGACCATTTCTTTGAATCAAAGAAATTTTTTTTGATCCAAAAACTTTTTTTTTCAGTGTATGGGGTACGCTGACTGGAATGAAACATCCATCAATTAATTAAATATCAAGTAATGAATAAATTAAAAAGTGGTTCGGAGTAATAACATATGTTCCCTTGTAATGTAAGCTTCGCCTCAAAAAATACACACATCAAAATCACATTTCAATCACAATTTATAGGGCATTTAAGTCAAAGCGAGACACCATAGCCCACTCTCCCCTAAATTTTCCTACTTTGAATTGCCTTTAGTTTGAAATTATTAATTCAGAAGGATTATTATGAAAACTCGTTAACCTTGAAATCTACTAATTTAAAATTGTTTAATGATTTGAAATGTTACAGTTTGAACTTTTTTTAATTCACCATTCTTGCCATTTGACATATTTTAGTTTTGAGTACCGTCAATTTGAAAAATTTCACTTTTAAAATTTTTAGATTAAAATTATAATTCTATACTGAAAGTAGTTCAAATATAAATCTGTTTAAAAAATTTAACCATTTAATTTGAATACTTAAAATTTAGTTAACCATTGTTGAATTTTGAAAGTCGTTATTGAGAATTAATAAATTTCGAGAACTACAAATTTGAGGTCATTCAAAGACTACGTCACGCTATTTTGAACGCTTTTTCCACCCCTCCTCTTCTTTGTCACAGTTCATCACATAAAGCTTGAGCCCCCAGCGTGAGGTCACAAATACGAACACCCCACACCCCATTTCAGTCCAAATTCATTTTTTATTTTCATTTGGTAATAACTTAAAATAAAACAACCAAATAGTTGAAATTTCAAGCAAAAGGGAGGAATTTCAGACATTTTTTTTTTTGAATTTTTAACGAAATAGTTGAAATTTAAGCAAACTAGTTGTACTTCTAACAAAATAATAAAATTTTCAACAAAGTTGAATTTTATAGGAAAATAATAGAATTGATATTACAACCAAAAAAATATTTTTATTTTAAATGTAAAACAGTAGAATTGAACCAATATAATAAACTCCTAACAAAAAAGTTGAATTTCCACTAGGAAAGATTTTTCAGCCATGTGAGAAAAAAAATTCCAACCAACTTGTTAAAAATTCAAGCCAAGAAGGCGAATTCTCTGGAATTTTTACGCAAAAATTAATTTTCAACCGAAATAGAACGAATTTTCAACATAAAAGTTAAATCTTTAACCATTAAAATGAATTTTCAACAAATTGGTTCAACTTTGAACCCATCAGTTGAATTTTTAAGCAAAAAGGTGAGTTCTCAATGAAAAATTTAATAGTTGAATTTTATCTGAACATAATTAATTTCTAACCCAAAATTTAATTTTTTAATTTTTTTAAGTTCAATTTTTAGTGAAGGAAATTAATTAATCATTTAATTAATAATTTAAGTGTCTAATTAGATTTTTTACTTGTAGAATAAAACTGCCCCTTTCGTGTTCAATGTTTCAAATGTTTGTTCTTTCATCTTCACGTACTTCAGTTCGAAATTATAAGAACTTAATTTCAAGCGCTTTAAAATGGAAATCAACTAATTGCGAAAGATTGTAATTTAAAATAGTTGAATACGGATGTTTATAAATGTTACTCAGTTGAATTTTAATTGACTTCAGTTGTTAGTTTTGGTAAAAACAAAGTAACTAAGTTTTGCTTTCCATTTTAAATAAAAGAAGGAAAATGTGGGAAACCGAAAATAAGTCCAAAATTAACAGCAAAGTGACCGGAAATTTTTTAATTCCCTGTGATTGTAAAGAGAAAAAACCCTCTTTTGTAAAAAAGAGGACTGCAGTATACGTGTGTGTATATGTATGTATATATATATATCCCGGACGAGGCCCACTCGGTTACGGTTTCGATTCCTTTGGAATAGAACTGAAAGGCCTATGAAAAAGCCGCCGAACGCGTCCTCGGATTGCAGATAGAGGCTCCCTGTACCAAGGGTTTCTGCTGAATATGGTTACAATAATTAATAAACAGTCGCGGACAATTGTCCAGGGATGGTCAACAACAATAACATTCAAAATTTCGTTAGTAAATTTTATGAGGAAAAATTTTCTAGAGAAAAAATTTTTTCCCAAAAATGTCAAAAGCACTACCGGCGTCAATAACAACAAGTAAATTTTCTGAGGAAAAATATTCTGAATAAAAAATTTTTTCCCAAAAATGTCAAAAGCGATTTAGGCCTCAATAACAACAATATCATAAAAAATTTCAATAGTAAATTTTCTGAGCAAAAATTTTTTGAAGGAAGAATTTTTTCCCAAAAATGTCAAAAGCGCTATAGGCCTCACTAACAACAACGACAATAAAAATTTCGATTGTAAATTTTCTGATGAAAAATTTTCTGAAGAAAAAATTTTTTCCCAAAAATGTCAAAAGCGCTATAGGCTTCAATAACAACAATAACATTAAAAATTTCGATAGTAAATCATCTGAGGAAACATTTTCTAAAGCAAAATTTTTTTCCGAAAATGTCACAAGCGCCTCAATAACAACAATAACATTAAAAATTACAATAATAAATTTCCTGAGGAAAAATTTTCTGAAGAAAAAATTTTTTCCTGAAAATGTCAAAAGGACTATCGGCTTCAATAACAAAAATAACATTAAAATTTTCGATAGTAATTTTTCTGAGGAAATATTTCCGGCGGAAAAAATTTTTTCCGAAAAATTTCAAAAGCACTATCGGCTTCAATAACAACAATAACATTAAAAATGATGATGGTAAATTTTCGAAGAAAAAATTTCCTGGTGGTAAACTTTTTTTCCAAAAATTTCAAAAGCACTATCGGCTTCAATAACCACAATAACATTCAAAATTACGATAGTAAATTTTCTAAGCAAAAATTTTCGGAAGAAAAAATTTTTTCCCAAAAATGTCAAAAGCGCTATAGGCCTCAATAACAACAATAACACTACAAATTTCGATGGCAAATTTTCTGATGAGAAAATGTTTTCCCAAAAATGTCAAAAGCGCTTCAATAACAACAATTACATTAAAAATTTCGATACTGAATTTTCTGAAGAAAAATTTTCTGGAGCACAAATTTTTTCCCGAAAACGTCAAAAGCGATTAGGCCTCAATAACAACAATAACATTAAAAATGTCAAGGGTAAATTTTCTGAGGAAAAATTTTCTGAACAAAAAATTGTTTCCCACAAATGTCAAAAGCGCTGTAGGCCTCAATAACAACAATAACATTCAAAATTTCGTTAGTAAATTTTATGAGGAAAAATTTTCTGAAGATAAAATTTTTTTCTCAAAAATTTCAAAAGCAATTTAGGCCTCAATAACAACAATATCATTAAAAATTTCGATAGAAAATTTTGTGAGGAAAAATTTTCTGAAGAAAAATTTTTGTACAAAAAATGTCAAAAGCGCTTTAGGCCTCAATAACAACAATATCATTAAAAATTACAATAGTAAATTTTCTGAGGAAAAATTTTCAGGAGAAAAATTTTTTTCCCAAAAATGTCAAAAGCGCTATGGGCTTCAATAACAACAATAACATTAAAAATTTTGATAGTAAATTTTCTGAAAAAGAAATTTTTTCCCAAAAATGTCAAAAGCGCTATAGGCCTCAATAACAAAAATAACATTAAAAAAATTTTCTGAAGAAGATGTTCGTTCCCAAAAATTTCAAAAGCGCTATGGGCCTCAATAACAACAATAACATTGAAAATTTCGATGATAAATTTTCTAAGGAAAAATTTTCTGAAGAAAAAATGTTTTCCCAAATAGGTCAAAAACACTCTCGGCTTCAATAACAACAATAACATTGAAAATTTCGATGGTCCATTTTCTGAGATAAAATTTTCTGAAGAAAAAATCTTTTCCCAAAAATGTCAAAAACACTCTCAGCTTCAATAACAACAATAACATTAAAAATTTCGATAGTCAATTTTGTGAGGAAAAATTTTCTGAATGATAAATTTATTCCCAAAAATGTCAAAAGCACTGTGGACTTCAATAACAATAATAACATTCAAAATTGCAATGGTAAATTTTCTGAGGAAAAATTTTCTGAAGAAAAAATTTTTTCCCAAAAATGTCAAAAGCGCTATAGGCCTCAATAATACTATCCAACCGAGCAATTCACGCCTACCCCGAAAGGGAAACGGCTTAATGATATAATAATAATAATAATGTCACTCATAGGATTTGAATTATTGTATGGGCTTTCAAAAGATTCTCAGGCATTTTCAAGAGATTTAAAAGAATATTCATGGGGTTATGTATATCAAAGTGTTTTCAACAATTTCGAAAATATATATCAATTTTATGGGACCTATGCCATATCTCAGGGTATTTTTTTAAAATGTCAGTAATTTGAAGTGATCTAATTCTTCCTCTTTGTTCGTTTGCTATTCATTTGTCTCTAATGAGCCGAAAAGGAGGTAGTTTGGAAATTTAATTTTGATTTGTGAATCTATTTCATACTCTGTTTACATGAAATTATTCATAAGAAAGTATATTTTATTTCGATCTTAAATTTAAAAAAAGCTATCCTAAACATTTTAGGGCTTTTCAAAAGATTAAAAGGCCCTTTAAAAAGATTGAAAATTTCTAGGAATTTTCAAGGATTTGACTGATTTTAAGGTATTTGACAAATTTGTATAGGGTATTAAACAGTTTTCTGGAATTTTGGATAATATGGAAAGATTTTGTAGGGCCTATTATGATATCTCGAAAAATTCAAAGTGATTTTATAAGATTTCAAAGATTTTAAGGAGTTTTGAAAGCTCACAAGGTATTTTGATAAATTTTCCAGAATTTCAGATAATATCATCAGACTTAATGTACTTACAAGGGACATTATAATACTTCAATATATTTCTAAGAATTTATTCCCAAGAATTCATGGATTTTGTATGATTTCAAAAAGATGTTTAAATATTTCAAGGTATTATCAAGAGCTTTCAAAGAATTTGAAATATATATTTTATTATATTTTTAAAAATTCCAAAGGATTTTATATAATTTTCGAGTATTTCTCTGTTTTTGATGGTTTTAAAAGCTCTCTAAGTTTTTGAATAAATTTTAAAGGTTTTAAGAAGTATCGTCAGATTTAATAGAATTTCACGTGATTTCATTTCCATTTCGCCCTGAATTCTTATAAATTCTTATAAATTCTGCAGAATTTTTTGAATTTCTTTTTAATTAACGTGAAGTCTTCAAAGTTTATTCAATTCCACTTAAGTCAATGTATTTTTTTTACTTCTTTTTACTTTTTGCTTAATTTATCTTGAAGTCGGAACTTCATCAAATTCTTTGAAATTTCTTAGAATTTTTCTCAACTCATTTCAAACTTACCGAATGCAATGTATGTTTTCATATTTTTTATTCGTTTTTAATTCTCTTGAATTTTTTATTTTTTATTTTTTTATCATTTTTTTTTTATTTGGTGAAATCCTAGCCCACAGCCATAAGACAATTTTGGGCTCTATACAATAAACAGTTTTTCCTAATAATATGTAACTGAACAGATGACTTAATCTTAGGTATCAGTAATCTGTACATTATGCATTTGTAAGTTGCCGAGATCTTAATATAAATTTGTTAATAGCTACAATGAAGTCTGAGCGCGGCATTGAAAAAATGTTTATTTTTTGGCCATCACTTATGTATAGTACATTAATATTATGGCAAATAGATTCCACAGGCGATTTTATTCCGCATACAGATTTATATATATTACATATTTCGGATTCCATATAATTGACGCATATTCAAGCTTAGACCTAACAAAACAATTATACAACAGTGTGATTGTTTCCGGATCTCTCAACTGCCTCGATGTTCTTATAACCCAACCTAGTGCCCGATTTGCCGTGGCCACGATATTACTTCTATAAATTTTAAATGACAAATTACTCTCCAATATTATTCCTAGGTTCTCTTTGAAGGTAGAGCTTTCATTGCCTTGGTAACCTGGTCAACTGTTAATCTGTAGTTATCCCTACCTATATACTGATTTCCAAACTTTGGTTCAGATTGTATCTGATTATTCGGTGGTGTATATGCATTATTAAATAGAGTAGAAAATGCCGTTACAATATCAAAAAAAAATCGTTAATGCAGTCCCATTATAATACATTATTGTAGGAAGTCTGGTAACTCCTTTTGCTTTGTTAATATAATTCCAGAATGCTCATTACCGTCCTTTTCTTGCCAAAATGCTTCACCGATCTCACGCACGTCGACTCGTCTCCATACCCGAACCAGAAGTCACTGCTCTTTTTAACAGTCTATTTTATTTTACACTGAGTTAGTATTAGTGCAAAATCACGTAAATTCTTCGACTATTGAATTAGGAAATATCTCGACTATTCGAATTAGTAATTTACTACTAATCTTTGAAGGCTTATTTTTCGCTAAACGAATCTGTAAAATTTTGGCAGGAGCTAGTTCAATGGGATCAATTTCGATTCAGAAAGGCCTAAAAGTACCTCTTGCATAAGGAAAAATGCTACACAATTGAAAAATTTAAAACTCGAGAACAGAACTCTCTGGAAAAGTAACACATGAGGACCCTGAATATGTACAAATAATTTTGAGTCCATTCAGACATTGTAATTTAGAGATTGTAAAGAACTCTTATTTTTGTTGACGCTGTTCAAACAATCAGAAGGCGATGTTTTTGAATTGATAAGAGACCACGTCACATGTCCAATTTCACAATATTATCGTTTTTATCGTTTTGGGGTGAATAATGACACTGGTTGGCCAACATAATTTGTAATTAACAAATGAAAAGTTTAGATGATTTTCTTCAAAAATAGCAATGTTCCAACAACAATTCACGCAGCAAAGTTCTCATTCGACCGAAATATTTCTTGTTGCTTTCGAAAAGATCTAACCTTGATATAGATAAAAGCCTTTCTTCAGACATTTGAAACATCCACAATCTCGGCACATATATTCATCAACTCGCTTAGCCTTCCAGACAATTACTCGTCATACCTTTTAGGAATTTCAGCGGTAATGTTATCCACAAAAATAGCCTTACCATTCGTCGAATTCTGAATGAAAGCCATAATCTCGTAGGCACTGATTCTTTCAATCAGGTTTTCCGCTGTATTGTCTTATATGTCGCAGTTGTAATGCTCAATTTCTTGAAAAAGTCCCCAAGAACGTATGTTGCTTCGTCCGTATCCCATACTGGACCAAGCTTCCATCCTAATCACCAGTCAAGAAAAATTTTCACTTTTCGCTACTTGGCCTATACAAATGGTATCAAGGAATTTATTTGCATAATATCGACCTAATTTTTATTTTTCTTGAGTTTAATATGTTACGTTTCAGCGATATGAAGTAAAATTAATTTGAGTAGTTCATATTATAATATGCAAATTATAGGCTAGACATAACCGTGATGACATTCAAACTGAAGCCGGAATGTGACGACCAAGTCATGACCGTCTGCATGAATATTAAAGCATGAGCGTTTGAAGATATTCAGATTCGAGCATATGGAAAAATATGTACAAATAAATTTTTCTCAAAAAAGAATAATAAATATGAATTATAATTAATATTTTCAAGAGGGTTTATGAGTTAGAGTAGGGGTCTGCGATATTTTAAAAACCTGAACCCGATGGGTCGGTTCAGTATTTTTTCGGATCGGGTCGACCAGGTCGGGTTTCGGGTTCGCAACCCAGGCCGGAAACCCGAAGACTAGCTGAAAGTTCGATGAAAAACTGCCCTTGAATTTCTGGTCATTTACGGAAACATTGGCGGTAATTTATAGTAACGCGTTATAAATTATCCAAATGTTCTACAAATTTTTAGAATTGAACTTTTCGGCTGATACGTGTTTTCTAGTAGGATTCGGAGTACTGCCTTGTGAATAAACACGGGTGTGTCCCAATGGGCATCATAGCTCGAGCCACCCACATTATGAACAAACAACGAAAAACAAATTAAAAGCTCCTGAATAATCATAATCCTAATGAGTTTTATTATCGGAAACTCGTAATAAAAAAACGTCCTTCTCGGCATTGTGGAATTAAACTGTGACACAGATCCCTCCAGAAGAAAGGGTCACGCTGTACCCGCTAGCAAAAGCCATCGGCGTAGACCAGCCTGACCCTTTTCATTAAAGATATCAGTGTCACAGTAAAATTCGAAAATACCGAGAAAGGTGTTTTTTCATGACGAGTTTTTCAGTTTCGAAACTCATTAAGAACGTGATTATTCATACGCTAATCATTCAAACATTATTAAAAAGTAGTTTAAGTTTCAACCAGTTAGTTGAATTATTAACTAAAAGAAATGAATTCCCAATGAAAAATATAATATTTAGTTGATATTTCACCTAAACGAAAGATTTTGATTTGATTTTCATTTGAAAGAAAAAACAATTTATTTAAACTAACAAAGATGAACAAGTTGCATTTTAAACCAAAAAAGGTTTAAATTTCTAAAAAAACAGATTAATTTTTAACCGAATAGTTGAATTTTCAAATGAAAAAAAAAAATTAATTTTCAGCCAAAAAAAGAGAATTTTCAACAAAATATTAAAAATTTTTAGTCAAATAGATGAATTTTTAACTAAATTGATGTTAGAAAAACCATTAAAGTTTATATTTAACAATCAATTAGTTTAATTTAAAAAAAAAATGAATTTTCAACGAAAAATATAACAGTTGATATTTCAGCTAAAAAAGATTTTGAATTTAAATAAAAAACAGGTGAATTGAACTAAAAAAATGAACATTTGCATTTTGAACGAAAATTTAAATTTCTACCAAAAGAGATGATTTTTTAATCAAATAGTTGAATTTTCAGTTTAAAAAGATTAGTTATCAACCAACAAAATAAAATTGTTAACAAAATATTAAAATTTTCCATCAAAGAAATGAATTGTCAACTAAATTGGTGTATCTTAAACCATAAAAATGAATTTTTGACAAAAAAGTAGTTTAAGTTTCAACCAGTTAGTTGAATTATTAACTAAAAGAAATGAATTCCCAATGAAAAATATAATATGTAGTTGATATTTCACCTGAAAAAGATTTTGATTTTAATCAATCCTAAATATAGAAATATTGATCATTCATAAACTAAAGAGTAATTAGTTTAATAAAGATTGAAGTTCATTTTTAAAACTTTAAAAATATTATATTAGAAAACCGTAAATTTTGCATAAAAAATCAAGTTAATTTTCCACTACGCAAGATTTTAGGCCCCGCTGAATATATTATATTGATAAAAATATTTTTTCAGATCATCCTCTTCATCTTCCGCTAGTTCCTCGGATTCCACATCATCCGGCTCATCTTCCAAATCCACAAAATTGCTTGAAATGCTTCAGAAACAACGTCAGAAGCAGTTTGAGGATCGGAAAAGGCAGAAGGAAATCATGAAAGCAACCGAAACTGCAGAAGAAAAGAGATTGCGTCGATTAAATAAAAAAGACGCTAAAGAGCGTAAAAGGAAAGAAGCAATGGGTTGGGACAAGAATTATTTGCATTACACAAACACTGATAATCCATTCGGTGATCGCGATTTATTAACGCCCTTTGTTTGGGGTAAAAAGGTTGAGAAAGAATCGTCACTTGGTGTCAGCAGAAAGGAACTGATGATAAGGAATCGGCTCAAACAGGAAGAAAGTAAAGCAGAACTGGAAAAAGTAAGAAAGAGAATTTTAGAGTCGGAATTCGAGAGGCAGCAGAGAGAAGCTGAAAGAAGTCAGTTGCAGCGTGCAAACGATGCTGCACAATTTGAACAATGGGCGCGACAAGAAAGTCAATTTGAATTAGAACAAGCGAGGCTGAGACCCCTTTTAAGGATCCAGCAAGGACGAGCCAAGCCGATTGATTTACTGGCGAAGTATATCAGTGCGGAAGGGGAAAACGATGCTTTGGAAATGCACGAACCTTATACTTATTTGCGAGGATTGAACGTTAAAGATTTGGAGGATCTTATAGAGGATATCAAAGTTTATAAAAAATGCGAGAAAGGGAAGAATCTTGATTACTGGAATGACATTACAGTAATTGTGGAAGACGAGCTTCACAAATTGCGGAAATTGGAAGGATCGGAATACGAAGTTGGTTAGTGATTTTCTCCTTTATCAAATAATACACTCAGGCCTCGGGCTCACCACACTATTAACACTATTTTACACTTTTTTTGAGTGATTACACTACTTTATTACTATTTCGAACAAAATTACACTAAAGACACTATTTTCTGATGAGCTTTTAACAAAACAGATGAATTTGCAACCAGATAGTTAAATTTTCAACCAACAAGATGAATTCTCAACAAATTACATAAATTTTCCACAAAACTTCCTTGAATACTCGGAATTTCTTGATTTCCTACAAATCTCCTGATTCCTTGAATTCTAAGGACTTCTCAAATATTTGGAATTACAAATATTCCTCAAATTCCATCAACCCAAGTTTGGATCCAATCCTAGGCTTCGTCGTAAGGTGGAGAGTCTAGTCATAATTTCAGTCCCATTCCGATTAATAGATGAGAAGTGTAGAAACACAACTAGAACCTGATAAGTCATAAATGGTTTGTATATATACTCGTAGCCAAATATTTCCCTTAATTTTATCTGGAAGTGAAAAATCCCTTTCATGAGAAATTGTGTTTCGAATTAAATTGAAATTTAAATCAAATCAACAATTCTTTCTAATTTTGGCTGAAAATAAAAAATTTCATTTATCGAGAAAATGGATTTTCGAGTACAAAAGAATACTAATTTTGATGTTGATGGGTAATCCAATAATACAATATATTCGAAAATGAGATTTTTGTACAAAATCCTTTGTAGCATGTTTGCATAATGTATTTAAGTGGTAATTGTGGTTATTGATTAATTGACGTTATTCTTATTGATGTTAATTTACGTTATTCAACGTCATGAATCATGTAAAATGTAGACAAAATTACTACATTGGAAATTACCCGACATGCTACTAGCCACTCTCCCCTAAATCTTTGCGATAATATTGAGTATGCAATAAAACCATATATCTCGTTATTAAAAACTTGCGTCAATTTTTTTATCACTTTTGAATTACATGAAAAACTAAATACATACTGTAATACATTTCCTTTAGTTCCTGTTTCAAAATATTTGGTACATGAATTTGCAGATAACAGAAAAAATAAACAAAGAAACATGGCCAATATTTCTGATGATCAATAAAAATTTATATCTCAAATTCATAATTAGTATATAATATTTCTGTATAGATAATCAAATTGTTACATTTTTTGTTAAATACCAATTTCTGACGATAAAGACTAACATAAATGTTAACGTAAGCTCACATTTTTCCAAAATTGTGAATATTCTTTAAAATTCATACCCATAATTTTTGCTCGAAATCATAGAAATTTCAGAGGTGATAAAAATTATCAGGATATATTATATTATGCATTGTAAAAATTATATTTTAAGTGATAAGATTGATTGTAGGTCCTCTTTCAAGCTTTTTCATGCATAAAAGAACCGATTTTCGGTGAAAAATGTAAACGTTATATCACATTTTTCAAAAATTGTAAATTGTCTTTAAAATCTATACTTATTTTCGATGAAAAGCCGAGCATAACCTAAAAATTGTCAAAACTTTTTAGCTTCGTTGGATTCAATAATTCTCTACTGAGAATAAAGATTTTCTGTGCAAAATGTCAGCATAATCTGAAATTTTTCAAAAGTTGTGAATAATTTTGAATAAGTTAAAAATATAATATTTTCATCAAAAATATCAATATTCAACGAGAATCACTAGAATAATTCAAAATTGTCAGATTATTCTAAATCTTTTTCAAATTGTAATGATTTTCATTTGACAATACCAATTATCGGTTTAGAACGCCAACCTAAAATTCTTAAAAAATCTCTATATTATTTATATGTTTGAACATGCGAATATTATTATTTAAAAAAATATATTTGAACTGATGTAACATTACAGAAAATTGTACAGAAATGTAAATATTCATAATCTATTGTAAGGTAATATTAATATTATTACTAATATTAATCTAATATTATGAGTAGATTATACCAATTTGATGAGTAGATCATACCAATTTATATTTGTGAATTGATTTTAGTACTTTGAGTGGAATTAATGAATTAATAATGGAATAAAGGAATGGAATAAAGGACTCTCGGTTTCCTTTCCTTGCCCCCCCCCCTACCCTGTAAGAGATGTTTTGGTGGGACTGACGTTACAACAATGACTCTCCAACGTACGACGAATCACTTCTTAACTCGGACATGATTTTCGGCTCGCAAAACAAAATACACGCATAAAGGTGGTATTTGGGTGTACAATCTAAACCATGAATAATACAAACAATAAAATAGCCTCGGAATGGACTGAAACTATGATTGACGAAATCCGAAAACAAAAAATAAAATACTTACCTGATCAAAACAACTCTGCTCGAAAACAGTTATTGGCCCGTCAACCAAATGTTAGCTTACCATGCATAAAAAAGTTTTTTGATTAAACTCCTTATATATTTGAAAAATTTAATATAACTGTAATAGCGGCGATGAAACCTTTTTTTTATGTATAGTAAAGCTAGGTAAAGATGTGTCAAAAAAATGGGATCAAACTAATGTTGTTTATAGAATTGCTTGTAAAAATTGTCCTATTTCTTATGTGGGTGAAACCAAAAGAATGTTAGAAGTGCGTATAAAATAACACAAAAATAACAACAACAAAAAAGGAATTTTGTTATAAATGCAGATTTTAGTTCTCATAAACATGAATTTGATTGGGAAAACGCAAATATTCTTGATTTTGAAGCTAACTATCAAAAAAGATTAATCTCTTAAATGTTACATATCAAGATCAACAACAACAGCATTAACAAAAAAGATGGAATTTATACATTAAATCACAGGGACAATCCAGCGTTAAAAAGTTTAAAACTTTAAATTTTCATCTATAATAATTCGTTAATTGTACGTAATGCTTTTGAGTATAAATACCACTTTTGAGCCCCAACACCTGCAGTTATGGTCCTCACCTTAGAGATGACGGTCAAGTGTTAGAAAAAAAAATTTCAGTCTGAAGAGGTCAGCGAACCAAGCTGACGAAACATTAGAAAACAAAATTGTGAGTTTCATTGAAATTTACCCCCTATGATCGGCAAAAGAAAAACCCTATTATTCAATGTAATTATTTATTAATTATTATTAATTATATATTTTTATTATATATTTATCAATACATTTGTGGTGAGATGGTAGGGATGCGACAGATTTTGGTAACGTGGTAGGAATGAAACGCGGGGACTTCATATTTTGGCTTAAAAGTGAGAATTTACGATTCAGCGCGACAAATTTTGTCGAGGTGGTAGGGATGCGACAAATTTGAGCAGGGCCGTCGCGCTGTAGACTGGAGCCATGAGAAGTTGTAAGAAACACCGAAAATGGTTCCATTTTAAAACATTTTTTTTTATGATTTAATATCCGTTTTTGAAGTTGTCAAAAACTAAATGTCGGATCCTATACCGTGATGAAAATGCTAAAAAAATATTCGATTACAATGAAATGTTGTAAATATTGTAGGTTTCCATGGTCGTTGATTTTAAATCCTCTAATTTGAATTTTTCTAAAAAATCGCGAATATATTAATAAACAATAGCTCAGAATTGCACCAAACATTCCAATGAACAAAATGAGCTATTGTTTATTAATATATTGGATGGAAATTACAATTATTAAATAAGATTTAAGAGAAAACACTATAAATGTTAAATAAGTATCATTAGACAGTGAATTTGAAGTCGAACCCAAATTTTTCATAAGAAATGTATTGCAGCCTGTTCCCAAAATAATTAAGATTGATTTCAATTCGATTTTTCCTGCTTCTTGAAATCTATTTAAACACCGGAATGTTTGAAGAACTAACAAATAAATAATAAAGTCATTATTTATTTATTATATATATTTTTATTATTATACCATTAAACCATTTCCCTTTCGGGGTAGGCGTGAATTGCTCGGTTGGAAAGTAGTAGCGTGTGGATGGGTATATAGGTATATAGGTGTAAGGTATAGTTATTTTAGATTGATCTAGAATTCTCGTGTTATTTATTCAAATGACACTTTCGTTCCGCAACACTGCTCCGACCCAGGTTGCTAATCAATCTCTCTAGCGATCACCCCACGTGAAGAGCCTCGCAAAATAGTTATGTGTGGTTCCCCACTTGGGCTCATTAGTATCCAACGTCTTTGTTTCAGACGTCATTCACTCTACTCATATTCTTTTTATAAACTATTTGTCGCCACACTTTTCTGTCCTAGCATACTATTGTAGCTTCCTTCACGTCCATGCATTTTTTCATGCAAGCTCTCGTGTTTCTATGGCTTCTTATGTCTGTTCGGATTAATGTCTCATTCACAGATTCTAACCATTCTTTCGGCGGTCTACCTCTGGGCATTCTGCCATTTATTTTATTAAATCTTTGTGAAATCATTTGGAGATGTTTTGAAATCCTTGTAAAATATTTCAAGCTGTTTTGAAATTTTGGTAAAATATTTGGAGATGTTTTGAAATCTTTGTGAAACCCCTGTGAAATCATTTAAATCTTTGTGAAATCATTTGAGATGTTTTGAAATCTTTGTGCAATCATTGAAGTCTTTGTGAATTATTTTGAGATGTTTTGCAATCTTTTTAAAATCCCTGTGAAATCACTTAAATCTTTGTGAAATCATTTGGACATGTTTTGAAATCCTTGTAAAATATCTTAAGCTGTTTTGAAATTTTTGTAAAATATTTGGAGATGTTTTGAAATCTTTGTGAAATCCCTGTGAAATCATTTAAATCTTTGTGAAATCATTTGAGATGTTTTGAAATCTTTGTGAAATCATTGAAGTCTTTGTGAATTATTTTGAGATGTTTTGAAATCCTTGTGGAATATTTCAAGCTGTTTTGACATTTTGGTAAAATATTTGGAGATGTTTTGACATCTTTGTGATATATTTTCAGATGTTTTGAATCATTTGTGAAATATTTTTACATTTTTTGAAATCTTTGTGAAATCATTTTGAGATGTTTTGAAATATTTGTGAAATATTCTGAGAAGTTTTGCCATCTTTTTAAAATGCCTGTGAAATCATTTAAATCTTTGTGAAATCATTTAAAGATGTTTTGAAATCCTTTTAAAATATTTCAAGCTGTTTTGAAATTTTGGTAAAATATTTGGACATGTTTTGAAATCTCTGTGAAATCATTTAAATCTTTGTGAAATCATTTGGAGATGTTTTGAAATCCTTGTAAAATATTTTTAGCTGTTTTGAAATTTTGGTAAATTATTTGGAGATGTTTCGAAATCTTTGTGAAATCCCTGTGAAATCATTTGAACCGTTGTGAAATATTTTGAGATGTTTTGAAATATTTGTGATATCATTTAGATCTTTGTGAAATATTCAGTGATGTTTTGAAATCTTTGTGAAATATTCAGAGATGTTTTGAAATCTTTGTAACATTGTTGAAGTCTTTGGAATTTTTGTGAAATATTTTGAGATGTTTTGAAATCTTTGTCAAATCATTGAAGTCTTTAGAATTTTTGTAAAATATTTTGAGATGTTTTGAAATCCTTGTGAAATATTTTCAGATATTTTGAATCATTTGTAAAATATTTTGACACTTCTTGAAATCTTTGTGAAATCATTTTGAGATGTTTTGAAATATTTGTGAAATATTCTGAGATGTTTTTAAATCTTTTTAAAATCCCTTTGAAATCATTAGAATCTTTGTGAAATCATTTGGAGATGTTTTGAAATCCTTGTAAAATATCTTAAGCTGTTTTGAAATTTTGGTAAAATATTTGGAGATGTTTTGAAATCTTTGTGAAATCCCTGTGAAATCATTTAAATCTTTGTGAAATCATTTAGATCTTTGTGAAATATTCTGAAATGTTTTGACATCTTTGTGAAATCATTCAAATTTTTCTGAAATATTCTGAAATCTTTTGAAATATTTTGAGATGTTTTGACATCTTTGTGAAATCATTCAAATCTTTCTGAAATATTCTGAAATCTTTGTGAAATATTTTGAGATGTTTTGACATTTTTGTGAAATCATTCAAATCTTTCTGAAATATTCTGAAATCTTTGTGAAATATTTTTAGATGGTTTGAAATTTTTGTTAAATAATTTGAGATGTTTTGAAATCTTTGTGAAATCATTTAAATCTTTGTGAAATTATTTAGATCTTTGTGAAATATTCAGAGATGTTTTGAAATATTTGTGAAATATTCAGAGATGTTTTGATATCTTTATGAAATTATTGAAGTCTTTGGAATTTTGGTAAAATATTTGGAGATGTTTTGAAATCTTTGTGAAATATTCAGAGATGTTTTGAAATCTTTATGAAATTATTGAAGTCTTTGGAATTTTCGTGAAATATTTTGGGATGTTTTGAAATCTTTTTAAAATCCCTGTGAAATCACTTAAATCTTTGTGAAATCATTTGGAGATGTTTTGAAATCCTTGTAAAATATTTCAAGCTGTTTTGAAATTTTGGTAATTGGGTCGACTGACTCAATATAAAAAAGGAAATAGAACCAGAAAGCTGATACACCATGTTACTCAAATCATCCACCCACAGTACATAGAGACATTAACACCAGCAATATTGGATGAGATTATAGACTTCCAAAGGCAGAGATTCGATGTTCATGCTGCTTGACTGCATCGGTACAAGAAAAGTAGTGCAAGAAGGCAACAAAATCAAACCTTTCAGGCAGATGAAAGAAGGTTCTACCGTAAACTGAGTGTAAAGCAAAATAACCAGCAAGACATCAAAGTCCCTGAACTGGAAGACATGACTAACTCTTGGTCGGGTGTTTGGGGGCAAATAGACAGAAGCAATTTAAACGCTGCTTGGTTCCAACTAGAGAAGACAAGAGTTAACAATGTCCCTGAAATGGTGCTGACTAACATCACATCTTTGGATGTTTCAGCGGTTTTGAAAAGAATAAGTAACTGGAACGCTCCAGGTCCGGACATGGTGCACAACTTCTGTTACAAGTACCTGACTAGTGTGCATCCTGCGTTGGCTACGTGTTTTCAGAAGATCATCGAACAACCAGCTCCGATGCCAGGCTTCATGCTCCAGGGTTCTACGTATATGTTGCCCCAAGAACCAGACGCTTAAATTATATCCGATTTTCGACCGACAGCCTGTCTTCCAACAATATACAAATGCCTTACAGCTATCATAGCAGATAAGGTATATTCTCACTGCGACAAGAATGACATCCAAGTATGCCACATGGCATACATCGACTACAAGCAAGCGTTTCGTTCTGTACCACATGACTTTTTGCTTGAAGTCTTGAAAATATACCAAATTTGCCCACGCATCATTGACTTTCTAAGTCATGCGATGATCCTTTGAGGTACAAGAATAAAGTATTTTGACCATGGACAATTAAGGATAACTAGATCAATACGCATAACGACGGGTATATTTCAAGGAGAATCCTTTAGTGCATTATGGTTCTGTTTGGCGTTGAACCCACTGAGCAAAACACTGAATAGCATGTCTCATGGGTTCCGAATACATGATAAGGAGGATGCTCATCAAGTGACCAATCTTCGATACATGGATAACCTGAAGCATTACGCTAGTTCGGACCAGAAACTGCGTCAAGTGATCGGTGTCACAAAGCAGTTTTCCAATGATATCCACATGGAGTTTGGACTAGATAAATGGAGACAGTGTATTTAACCAGAAGAGAATTAGGGACCACAGAGCTAGATACCGATTTCGAGAATAACATCGATGCAATGGCTGAGGGGGAGTCATATAAACATCTGGGTATTCTCGAATCTAAGGGTATTCAGGATATGATAGTTAAGAAAAACCTATCGACTGTCTCTAGTACAAGACTCAGGTTGGTTCTGAAGAGTTCTCTTAACTCGGCAAACAAGATCAAGGCAATCAACACCTATGCAATCCCTGTCCTCACGTACTCCTTTAGGCTCATCAAATGGTCAAACACCGACCTCGAACGATTAAACAGAATCATCCGCGTAGAAATGACGAATCACCGAAACTGTGTGAGTCACAAGCTATACAGTTGCGAGACTATTTTAACAGCAAGCGAGATGTTACGCTTTACAATACCATCTGTAAAGCTGATCTTGACTACACGCACTTGCATTTGTCCTCAGAGGAGGCCTTGAGTACCAGGGCAGAAACCATAGAGGAATTAGAAACACAATGGAGACAGAGAGCCATCCACGGCGAGCACCCCAAAACGTTAAATCAAAATGAAGTGGATGAATTTATGAATTTATTTATATATTTATTTATATTTATTATAAATTCATGAAGGCATCCAATATTTGACTGAGAAAGGATGTCCTATATCCAGAAACGCAAGGATTTGTTATTGCGATACAGGAAAGGGTTGTCAGCACCAGAAATTATCGCAAACACGTACTACATCAAGACGTAGTTGACTTGTGCCGATTATGTGGAGATACCAAAGAATCTATCGAACACATTATTGATGATTGTCGCGTAATGGCTCAAAGAGAATATACGCACAGGCATAATGATATGGCGGGAATTATACATCAACAGCTTGCCCTGCAAAAAATGCACCCAGTTTTCATTTCATCGAAAATAATTTTTTGCGAAATTCCTCATCGAATAAAGTACGTAAACCGTAAACGGTAAGGTAGGTATGTATGCGTGTCACATGCCCTTAATTGTTAATTACATGAGAGTTGACGTTTTCTTTTCTTACATAGATTGAAAGTTGAAAGCGATCGGAATTATGTATAAAATGAGGCAGAAGAAGATATAATGACAATTTTTTAAGAGTCGTTACCAAAAGGTTTTGAAATTGGGACTACGACTTTTTTCAATAGGAGTTTAGAAAACCACCTGAATTATTTTTCTCAATATTTCACACACAAAATTGAATGAAAATTCCAATTTAAGAGATCAAGAATCATCTTTGTAAAGTGTATATAAATTTTAAAACAAAAATTATGCCTAATACGTTTTCTGTTAACACAAGCGGTTTTTTGTACATTTTAAACTCTTTTATTTTCCAAAAATGCATTCAAAGATTTTTAAAACTCTTGATAAAGTATGGAAATATACCTAACTAAATCAAAATGAATTTTAATTGAATTAATATTACTGATTAAAATTTTTTATTTAAATACGAGTGATTTTCTTTTGAAGAAATCAAAAGTTAATTTAATTCAATTTAATTGAATACAAAAAATATGATTATTCATAACTTTCGATAAAAAGCTCTTTTTCTGATAAATTTTGACTCAAATTTCGACCAGCATTAACAGTCTGAACGATACGATTGGAGTTAAAATCTGCATATACATAACCGAACACATAACCTAAAAAAAAGTCACAGTGTTACCAAGCGTTAGAATTTGAGTTACATTTTAGTCTCCCATTTAAAAAGAAAAAGAAAACAATAAAAATTCTGAAACTATGGTAAAAACTGCTTGGATTATGTACTTTGTTCTCGATTATTAAAAAAAAATCTCAACAGTTTGGCTACGACCAATGTACGATACCTGAAGCTATATGTGATTCTCTTCTGCCTGATATTCGACTAAACAATAAAAAGAAGATAAGTAGAAAAAAGTATATTTTGCGATATAAGAATAAAATTCCTGATCCTAAATAAAACTGCTGGGTTTTTCAGAGTGAAATAAAATTCCTGGAGTTTTCCTGATTTCCCGGTCCACCAGATACCGTCGTTCAGGACGCTATAAAAATGAAAAATGATTTTTATTATTTTCTTCATAAGAATCGTTGCAGCGAGTATTTTAGAGCAGCGCTTCGGACGTTTCAATTATATTCATTTAATTATAATAGATCAACGTTCTGCCTCATTAGACTTGTCCAATCATACATATATCTGATATATAGTATAAGCAAATGTGACGCTGTAAGAATAAGTCGCTTTTATATCAATATTAAGTCGGTATTATGAATTCAGAAGTAATAGCTTGATTCATAATGAATATAGATTGACGGATATAAAAAAAATCAATCAACATTTTATAATTTGTCTACAATTACACTCACCCCAGTGCTCAAGCTTTTTGATAACCTAACCTCAAAAATGGTTTTTACCGCCGAAGGGCGGAAAAACACAGAATGAGTATTCCGGTGCAGTCAAAAATGTTCTTTGTTTCTTTAAAAGATAAATTAACGATAAAAGAATTCTCACTTACTTTTAAAAGCTTCAATATAATTCTCAAGATTCCAGCTGATCAAAACCTCCGTTCTGTTCGTAATCGGTTCCGTCATCGTCATTTTATCATGGATTCCTTAACTTCCTATATCATTCATTTTGTAACTTTCACATATTTTATCTAACAATTTGACTCAAAAGACGAGATTTTAATTATAAACGAGCTTATCAAAACTAATAAAACAAGACACGAGGCACAAGCTTCTTGCATTTACGGAATCTGAAGTGCACAGGCCGGGCGTTAGTGCTGCGAACTAATGCAAGGCGGTAATTTTGAAGATGCATTTCAATTCATAGACATAAAAATGATGCTACGATTATTTCAGGTTACAATTTTTAACAGATAATACATATTTTTACATATAAATCAATAAAAAATTACTTTGAGTTCGTGTTTACTTGAAAACATAAGTTCCTAATATTGCAACCTCGGATTCGTATTCAGCGCGTCAAAATACATAAGGAGAAAGTGGTCTTGTCAAATAGTCCTCACCTTTTTTTTTTTTTGTAAACCAGTGATATTAAACTTCCACATACACATGTTTGATCTGTGGTCTTCCCTCAACATCTGAACAATGCTTTGGAGGTTTGGAGGAGGGTTTCGGATTCTGGACAGATCGGCTTATATCATTTTAAAAACTTTTTTAATCTAAGCAAGGTTGGCAAACCTTGGTTTCACAATAAAAACTAGACAGAAGATCAATTGTCATTTTATCTAGACTGCGTGCTAAACACTACAATCTGGCAGCCAGCTTGGCGAGGAAATACTATATCGAAAGAGAGGATTGCATTTTTTGTGGCTTCTCTGATGGGGATATGAATCATATTTTATGGGCTTGCCCCAATTTCACAGAAACCACGAGATATCTAGAATCTTCTCTCATCACAAATAAATGCCTTCCATACCATACTCTCTTAAACCAACTACCTCGCTTAACAAACCTCTATCCCTATTGGTTACTCCGCACTACTCCATCTACCTAACCTGATACAAAGGCACATAGCCAATAACCATCACAGCCTTGGCCAAAAAAGTCCCGAATTAACGGCTAGGAGATTAGTATCCGGACGTAGGCTAATTGACTGCTCTCTTGCAGTACTAAAGAAGAGGAAGTGACTCTGTTCATTTCTTCCCTGGCGTCCCGAGGCTCCTAGTCAATAGCTGGTGAGGTTTTCTGCTTATGAGGAGAGCAGTCTCGTAATTTCGTGGTAGAATTATGTGTGCGTAGGCCCAAAACTTAATGACGGTTGGATCAAAGTGACAGTAAGTAGAGTGGGTTTTCTTTTAGTTAGCACAAGTGAAGTGGTAACGTGCCCCGCTTGAGACTAAAAACCGATTTCCTTCAAATTTATCATCCTTTTTTGAATTTAAAAAGTTTGAAGATATAGATCAAAAAATGAATAGTGATTCTAGTTAAGATGAAGAAAATTCTAATTCTGAAAATTCAAGTGATGAAATTTTTTCATCGGAAAGTGAAGAGGACGTACCAAGCAGAGGTAAAAAAGTTAAGCCTAACGATTTAAAACGGTCATCTAATTTGCAAAAGATAAATGCACAGTCGTTCAAAGAACCTGTCGGACCACACCACGTTTTACCTCCAGGAAGTAAAGAAGATTTCGTTTCGTTGTTTTTAAAAGATGATTTTTACGAACTTGTAGCGAACGAAACAAACAAATATGCTCAGCATTCTAAAACTCTCAAAGAAAAAATAGATCCAAAGTGGCATGATGTTACTGCCAGAGAAATTAAGGCTTATGTCGGGATTCTTATATACATGGGTATTGTTCAGCTTCCTGAAATTGAAAATTATTTTTCTACGGAACTTTGCGACTGTCCGCTTGTGCGAAATGCAATGACCTGTCAAAGGTTTCAATTAATTTCAAAGTATTTACATTTAAACGACGAGACCCGACAAACTGAAAAAACTGATCCAAATTACGACATTTTGTATAAGGTGAGACCACTCTTGGATATATCAGCAAAATTTAAAGATCACTTCCTGCCTGGCTGTAACCTGTCAATAGACGAAGCTATGATAGCCTTCAAAAGCAGACTATTTTTCAAGCAATATATGCCAAAAAAAACAGCAAAATGGGGAATCAAAGTGTGGGTAATTGCTGATAGTGCAACTGCCTATGTTTTACGGATGATGATTTACTTAGGAAAGAAAGCTGAAAAAAATAAAAATCTTTTAATTGGCGAGCAAGTTGTCATGGAACTAAGTCAAAATTACCTTGGGAAATATCACTATTTATACTTTGACAAATTTTTCACGACGTTAAAACTGATCAGGTTATTGTTGGAAAACAAGACGTATGCTTGCGGAACTTTCGACTTGGAAGGAAGGGTTGGCCTGCTGCACTATCACATAAAAAAAATACTCCAAAGCTAAAAGCAGGAGAATCAAAAATCGTTCAGTCCGGAGATATCACAGCTATTATTTGGCATGACAAGCGTGATGTCAGAGTCTTAACTTCAGGGATTGATCCCACGAAGAAAAGATCTTGTATACCCCTCTCCAAAAAGTCTCTACCTCGTTGGGCTTGGGTGGATTTTTGACAGAAACAGGGTGTTTACCAGAGAGGCGAGATGGATCAGCGAGAAACTTTTGATTCTCCCTGATCCACCTCTCCCTCTTCTGTATTCTCCTGTATATATATATATTTATATTTCAAGTAATTTTAGGTACAGACATAATACAATTTCCAGTACCGCCCCAGTACCGACAGACTCCCAGCCGAGTGACATTTTGTACTAATGCCAGTACCGCGCCAGTACCGATATCCGACCGACGGTACTGGCGCGGTACCAAGCCAGTTGTAAATTTCCACTTGGGTATAACGCTTCTTCTATAATATCTGTATGTAACGCTCGAGGTGACCCTTCCCTCCACTAAAAACGTTACGTTTTTTTTTTAACGACTCATGACCATTTTTACCAATTTGTCAGGGCAAATTACTCGTGCTCAGTTTTATAAAAATAGCTCGTTTCTGGATAAGGCAACGTTAATGACGCTAGACGAAAAGTATAAGAGGAGGAAATTTTGCGTGAATCTAAAACAATGTAATCGTTTACATCCTTATAGGTTATGAGTTATGACCATGGAATTTTGGCCCTTTTTATTCGGAATTGTTTGTCTGCACTGAAATAGTATATTATGCATCAAGGGGGAGACACGAAATTTTGTAAAACAAATGCATGAGTTCAGACGTTTTTTGTAAAATAGGCATGATTTCTAATCATATGGAGGAATTTTGAAAACTTTATTTTTATGTTATTATGAAATTCCTGACATATGAGGTAAAATAATTGACCAAGAATGTTAAAAATTTCCAAAATTTTGAAAATATACGGTAAACTTGAATTTTCAAACATTTTGAAAATTTACGGTAAAATTATGAATTTTGAAACATTTTGGAAATTTATAGTTTTATAAATTACCACAAATTTTGAAAATGTTCGATATTTTGAAACCTTTTTGATATTTTTGAAATGTTGTGAATTTTATAAATTTTTGTAATTGATGGAAAGTCAGAGTACCCAAAAATTGGTTAAAAATTTATGGTGATTCATGACAAATGATAGTGATTTATCGGTAATGCATGGTAACTCATCGTTTCGTGTTGGTCCAATCTATCAGTCTGTCAACGCGATTAACCGAACGTTGGATAATTTTCATATTCACCTCTGACATCACTTTTTAGTCTCTAGGGTGCAAAAGGTGTAACTTTAGCCCCGCTTCACATAGGCATTTAAAAGGGCTGCAATCATACAAATCTTATGAAAAATGTATTTGCGACCGTATTTAAGCATTTTCGTGGCATGTTCATATATGCATCTGTAATTCTCTAGAAATACTAATTTTTTTATTTTGTTTTAGAAAAATGATTCTTTTTTTTTACAATTATTTAAATAATACTCTTCACACTAGTAATGTTGTGTACATCTGCTATTTTTTCGTTTGGAAACTTACATCCAGAATATCTGTTGTCGTCAGTGAATGAAGAAAAAAAATCAATTAACCTATTTTACATTGTTTACTAAATATTTATAAAAAATGTTTTTGAAGGCATCCGTTTACGACATTTGATTATTTTATGTTTAAAATGCCAAAAATGTATTAATCATTCGTCACGAACGAAACAATGATTGTTAAATGTTGATAGTAAAGGAATTAATGAATAAATTAAGCTTTCTGAAATCCTTTATTTCTTTCTTCTTTTTGGATACATATAGAATAGTTTTTGACAAACATTATCAGAATACCGTTCTTTCTTTATTATTTTTCTTTATTTGTATTTATTCTATATTAATATATTTTTTTTAAATTAAGATCGAAAAGAAATCTATTTTATCATGAATAATTTTATGCAAAATGTGCATGAAAAAGATTGGCAATTAAAAAAATAGAATTCCAAACAATCTCACTTTTCGGCTCATTAGAGACAAAAATAACCGAATGAAAAAAGAGGGAGAAAAAGAGAAAAAGTCAACCAGAAACCAACCTCTCACTTTTTCCTTTCTACCGTCCTTTTTATACTACCAGGGAACCAACATGTTTCGGGGCCAATTTTATACATAAAAATCTGAGATACTCGAGGAATCTCAGAAAACTGAAGCGGAGCGAATCGACACGTCCGTAACCGACGGCGGCACAAGCAAATTTTTCGGTCCTTTTGATGGAAAGTTAATAGTCTTTGTTTAGAATGCATCTTTTTGGTTCAGGATTCAACTATGTTTGCTTCAATTCAACTAGATAAAAAAATTTTTTTTTTTTTGTTTTGCTGAAAACTATTTCTTTGAACTAAAAAAAATTAATGAAAATTCATCTAATTGACTTGAAATTTTTTTTTTTTTTTTTGGCGAAGATAAAGCCTTTGGTTGAAAATTAATCTGTTTTAGTTGACCTGGTCGCTTGCCTCCAGCCCCCGTAGGAAACCCATCATGAATCACTAATCGCGCGACTTGTATCGCGCAAATCAAGTCGCGCGTTTCTGTCACCCATACGGAAACCCACCTTCAGTAATTCCAATCCCTCTTAATAAACTGCTCCTTCTTCTGTCTCAAATCATCTTTGTAAATTTTTCAAATATAATTCAAGGAACCTTTTAGGTTGGACCCGATTTTAAAGAGTTCCTTAAGGGTACCTTTCAAATTCTCAAGGGTCCAGATCCGTAACCGAACTCTTTCAATTCTTAAAGGTTCGGGTCCGAATCCATTTTTTGTTTTTTGTAAGATTGAAGTTTGTATCATTGAAACAAAGCACCCTCTGAATCATTTTAGTTCGCTGTCTCGGATCATTTATCAATCTGCAATTAGCAAGGTAAGCAAGACGGAAACTGGTACTAAAATAGACTGTTTATGAGATCATATTAGAACGCCCAAAAAAAGGATCCCGGATTAAAATGAATTTCTAGTTCTTACTGTGATTATTACGATCTATGAATCATTCAGTTTCCCATAAGATTAAGATGGAGGAACTTGTGCTTTTATTTTGTATTCAAATTAACTGTTTACATAGCACTAAGATGGTTATGCAATGCTTAAAATATCTTAATTTTGAAAGACTTGAAATTTTTAAAATTTGAAAAAAGGCGGAGCAAAAAATGTGGGTTATATAAATTGCATTTTCTATAGTTATTACCCAAGAATGATTAAACATTGTAAAAAAATCGTATCAATTATTGTAAAATGAATGGTGTACAGAAAAAATTATTAAAAAAAGATGGCGGTCAATTAAATATTCCAAAAATAGCTCATTTTCCCTGTTTTCAAAGAAATATTCCAAACTTTGCCATAAAATGATGATCCCAGATTACACCTTTAAAATTACTTCGCGAAATTCATTCTGAAATGTATTAATTGTCAGTAGTTAAATAGAAGCTACTTTTTGAAAACGCAAAGAAAAGGTATAGGCAAACAATAAAATTCCGAATGAATTCCGAAAAAATAAGATTTGGAAGAAAGTAGTATTATTTATCGCTCATGAAATATTCAAAAAAGACTGCGGATACTGGCAAAACGTGAAAAAATCAATTCTATCTCGAGATGGAGATTTGGCACCGCAAAATGATTTTTTTATTTCCTTCTGAGGACTTCATTATTTAAACATATATAACGTCAAAATGATACATGTTACCAATATCATTTTTTTTCTCTGAGGAAAAAGGTGAACAGGGCCGGACTTAGGGATTTCGGCACCCCGGGCTAGGGTGGAAATCAGCCCCCCCCCCCATGTATCAAAATTGATGAAATTTTTTGAGCTGGATAAGATCAATAAAATCAAAAATTTGAAAATAATTGAAGTTTTCGTTATAAACAATTGCGGTACAAAAAAAGTCAGAATGAAAAAATTAGTACGATTATGTATTTTGTTGATAAGTCAAAAAATTTTCTTCCACATGATATACATATACAAAATATTATACAAAATATATACAAAAGATACAGAATTCGGCGATATTAGAGACAATGCCCTGAGAAAAGTTGATCCTTATCGAGACTTTACTTGCGCGAACTCGTTAATGAGTTCAGAGCAATCCAATGAATGGGATGCTTCGTTTTCTATTGGCAACATCGCGAGAGAGCTCAACCTATTGTCTGTCATGGTAGATCTCAGATATGTTTTTATCAATTTAAGCTTCGAAACATCCCTATTCCTTTCCCTAATCCCATACCATCCCTATTCCTTTCCTTAATCCTATACCATCCGTATTCCTTTCATTTCCATTCCCTTATCCCATCCCTATTCATTTCCTTAATCCTGCCCCATCCCTATTTCTTTCCCTTCCCTTATACCATCCCTATTCCCTTCCTTTCCCTTATCCCATCCCTATTCATTTCCTTAATCATGCCCCATCCCTATTTCTTTCCCATCCCTTATCCCATCCCTATTCCCTTCCTTTCCCTTATCCCTTCCTTTTCCTTATCCCATCCCTATTCCTGTATTATTATTATTATTATTATTCCTTTATTCCTTACACACACACACACACACACACACACACACACACACATATATATATATATATATATATATACTATTATAAAATAACAAGTGGATTATCTAGGAGTATACTGGCTTTCCTGGGATTACAAGTGGATTACTTAGGATTATAAGTAGGTCGCCTAGGATTATACTTGGCTAAAAGTGGATTGTTTCGTGTTATATTTGGATTAATCCATACAAAAAGTGGATTACGCCGAATTGCAAGTGGATTAGGTAGGATTATAAGTCGATTGCTTACAATTATACTCTATAACCTGGGATTAATCTAAAGTACTTTGGATCAGAAGGATTTCAAGTGGATTACCTAGGATTACCTGAAATTAGAAGCGGATTAGCTAGTATTGTTCTAGAGTGATTTAATTTTTGTGAATTGAACAGGATAGCAAGTGGATTATCTGTGATGAAAAGTGGATTATCTACGATGAAAAGTGGATTATCTAGGATTAAAAGTGGATTACCCAGGATTATCTAGGACTACATGTGGATTACCTAGTATTAATGTGGATTACATGTATTTATCTAGATTACAAATGATTACAAACGGATTAAATATGATGAGAAGTGAATTACCTGGGATTACAAGTTGAGTTCCTAGTATTATCCTTGATTACTTGGATTAATCCATCTTACAATTGGATTACAACGTATAAAAATGGGATTACGCTGAAATACGAGTGGATTGTCCAGAATCATACGTGATTACCTGAGAATAATCGGAAGTACCCTAGATTAACCAGATGAAATGCAATACAAGTGGATTACCCACGATGACAAGTGGATTATATAGGATCAAAAGTGGATTACAAGTAGATTACCTAGGATTATCCTGTATTACCTAGTATCACAAGTGTATGACTTAGAATTGCAAGTAGATTACCTAAGATTATACTGGATTAACTTGGACTAATCGGAAGTACCTTGGAATAATCGGATTACAAGTGGATTACCTAAGATCGTACTGTATTACCTTGGATTAATCTGAAGTTACTTGGAATGACGGAATTACCAGTATATTACGTAGGATTACCTGGGATTACAAGTGGATTACCTAGTATTATTTTGGATAACCCGGATTACCCCGCATTAAAAGTGGATTACAGGGATTATACTTATATAACCTGAGATCACAAGTAGATTGCCCAGTATAATTATGTATTACCTGGGATTATCAGTGGGTTACCTGGAACTGCAAGTGGATGACTTAGGATTACTCAGGATTACAAGTGGATTACTTAGGATCGCAAGTGGATTATATGTATTACTTGGATTACCTCAAATTACTTCAATTTACGCTGGAGAACAAGTGAATTGCTTCGAATAACAATTATATTACTTAGGATTACAAGTGGATTACCAGGATTATACTAGATTACTTGGATTACTTGGATGATGACGGATTTCTCTGGATTACAGGTAGGTACCTTGGATTATGAGTGGGTTACCTGGAACTGCAACTGAATTATTCAGGATTACAATTGGATTACTCAGGATTACAAGTGGATTACTTAGGATCACAAGTGGATTATATGGATTACTTGGATTACCTCAAATTACTTCAGTTTACTCTGGATTATAAGTGAATTGCTTCGAATAACAATTATATTACTTTGGATTACAAGTGGATTACCAGGATTACACTAGATTACTTGGATTACTTGGATGATGACGGATTTCTCTGGATTACAGGTAGGTACCTTGGATTATGAGTGGGTTGATGACAGTTACTCCCAGTGGGACCCTGCGGTGGTTGTTAACCTTTAGTTTATATATATATATATATATATGTATATATGTTGTGACGGGGTAATTTTTATCACGCACAAATACTTTTAAAAATGATAAAATTCAGCTCGAAAATCATTCACTGGGGATATGAGTTTGCAATCGCGGATCAAATCCACGGTCTGTCTGCGAACAGTACTATACTAGCCGAGAATATAAGAGTTCTATGGCTAGTATTCAGAATAATTCTAGTCTTTGTTGTAATTTAGTTTATTATCTTAAATTTTTACGATTGCGAACTTTAATAAAAATGTAAACTCTAGATGAGATATTAGCCTAGAATTTGAGAATTCGACGGCTAATATCAAATTACAACGTCTTGATTAATTTTCGATTCTTAATAGGAATTTTTATAAAACTCACTTTACCTGTTACATTGAATTAAACAAGTTAAAAATATGAATAACTAATCACCTGTCAAAAACTAGGGAGGTAAGGTCATCCGACCGGAACCACAAATTGTCAGACCGCGGAGTTCCAAACATATAGTTCTCCGTGTTTCTTCTAATTTCGTTCGTATTCTGTTTATTTCATATTCAACTCGGGTGGAAGGGTGGATCAACCAACCCCCTCAAAACAATAACAACAACTGTCAGATCCTGTGAGGTTGGCTGCATTGGATGTCTGTTGTAAGCAGGGACTACGAAAAGGAGATTTTCCTGGCGTATGCGTAGTGGATGGGATTCCCGCACGTTCAAGAGCCCTCGGGAAAACAGGGGCAAGCAGCCACGGAGAATCTGCGTGCTGACCCAATTCAGCCCCCACCCCTGGACCATCGACTAGCGGCAGGCGACGAAGGCTTGCGTGGCAGATAACGCATGCGAACTGTGCGCCACCACGCTTCTGGAAACCGAACTTGGCAATTGTCCTTCTCTTTCGATCGTCCTCTCACTCAGCAGATATACGCTCTTGACGCGAGTGGCGCTCCGACTCTGATGAGAGTAGGGTTGTAAGTCCATGAAACGTTCCATTGAAACATTGAAAGTTTCATGAAACAATGAAACGTTTCATGGAATCAAAGTTTCTGAAACGTTTGAAAGTTTCACAAACACGTATGCGCTTGCGCACTCATGTCAGGTTGATGTAAGATAATATAATGGCCTACACACTGAATATCATGGTGTCACTTTTTGATCCAAAAGCGTGTCACAGCATTACTCGATCTCAAAACAATTGACGTCACCGTAGTAGCATGTGCATGTATTTGTAATTTTAAATTTAGCAGTTATGTTGTTTTAAACTTTTTTTTCCATTTTGCAACGCCTTGGCTTTAACGTCCTTTCTTGAAGATTAGCGGGGTGAACGTATCTAAAAGCTTAAATGTTTCGGATCGATATTCCAGCTGGAATGAACAGAGATATCGAGATCCGTGTACAAGTCATGCATGGCACCGCTAGATAGCCGGAAACTATTTCCTAGTTAATCGTAGAGTTATGTTCTTACGAATCATAGATTTCGCAATACAGGACCTCTTCAACATCGAGCCGTTGCTTGATTAGGCATACGAAATTCGATGTTTCGTGTAAGCCGTTCAGTTGGACTCTGTGAATTCGGACGTTCTACACTGAACAAATTCTTGGATCCGAAGAAATGCATTTTTTTGATTCCATTTTTTTGAGCAAAAAAAAAACGTTTGCTTAACTGTACTAAATATTATGTAAAGGCAACAAACTCGTGTATTGCTTCAAAGAATTAATTTCTTTTGGTGGCATTTCTTTGAAACAAGGAAATATTTCTTGACCTGAGAATGTGAAATAATTGATTCAAGGAATTATTATTATATCATTGAACCGTTTCCTTTCGGGGTAGGCGTGAATTGCTCGGTTAGAAAGTAGTAATGTGTGGATGGGTATATAGGTATAGGGTAGATAGGTATGTAGGTGTAAGGTATAGATATATAGGTATGTAGGTGTAAGGTATAGATATTGTAGATTGATCTAGAATTCTCGTGTTATTTATTTAAATAACACGTTCATTCCGCAACACTGCTCCGACCCAGGTTGCTATCATCTTGTTTTCACTCATTTCGACCATCCACGGAAGAGCAAATGACCCATCGCGGAGGGCCGACCTGATTAGTTATCGTCGGCGTGTTTATTTACAATGATTGAATGTGTAAGTCAAATGTGCACAATAAATAATAAATGTAAAGTACATAAGAATATTAGGTATAATAGTACATTCATATTTAGGATGAAAAAGATATTCCTTTCTTTTAAATTAAAATCGATCGTTTATTTTTAAGGAGAAAGTCTAATAAGTAATTAAATTTCACTTTATAAGTCTTTCTTGTGAGAAAAGATTTATTTTTAATAACTTTACTCTTATTATTTGCTGTATACAATTGCTTTTCACATTTAATAATTTTAAATAAGCGCGCCAACCTAAACCAATCCGGTTGTAGACGCGATGCATGCAGTGAGAGTTGGGATTGGGAGCACCGTGGTTTAGTCTCTAGAGTATTTTTAGATTAAGTGAATGTCATTAAGCCGTTCAGCGTCACATTTGCTGTTTATTGAATTTAAACATGTTTTTCATCATTTTAAGCTGCTTTTGGATATTTCGAACATTCGTGGAGAGTGAAGTGCATAAGAATTTTCAACGTTAAATTTGACGCTTCCAAGGAATTTAGGATAAAGGCGTAATTCGACGTTCAGCTATCAATTTGTTGTCATGGCGTCGTTTCAAACTGAAAACTTGCAAAAAATTTCAGCATTCATTGATGATGCAGAAAGTAACGAGATGTGGGGTATTGGTTTCCGAATGCTCTTCAATGTTTTAAATCTTACAATTCAGTGTGGCACCGTGCCGTGTCCTTAGCCTCTCGTGCTCCCAAAAATATATTGTCAATGTGCACTGTTTTTGCATATCAAATTATGTCTCATACACCTCATTCTCCACAAAGAATAAAAAATGCTTTCAGAATTCATGTATTTCATATAAATTTTCAGGTTTTATAGGTTCCACCTAATTTTATCATTTCCAGTTTCTTATAAGATTGAGACTGGAATCATTAGGAAAAGGACAACAAATGTACAAAATGTAGGATAATCAAATCGACCCCCTAAGATGGCCAGGTCGACTGTATCTATTCCACCCTCCGTGATGATTGGTTCGTGTCTCTATGACGCTTCAAGGGCTGTTCTACAGTTGACCCTGCAATTTAGTCTGTCTGCATATCTAGATGGCCAAACTGACCTTCCATTTTTCTCCGTGCAGTGCGAGGCAACCCCCGAAACTGCTGTTATATCGGATCTCTTGTGTATTTTGAATGCTGTAAATTAAAGGTTCTTAAACTATCAACGCTTGTATATGTAAAATAACCCATTAGAATATTAGCCATTTAAAAGAATATCAAAAGGAACTTGTTAAATAAATTCACTATCACTTCTCGAATTATTCCGCATCTCGGTTTTCCCGGTTTTCACAGGGCAGTGGCCACCCTGAAAGTTCAACGATATGGTAGAACATATTTCTAGATTAGTGCAACAAGATCTTACAATTAATTTCCCTTTAAGCATTCTTGTGTATTCTATATAGAATAAACCGAGCTTTAGACCGTTTTAAAACATGTACGAGAGCTATTTAAAAAGCTAATACTTTTTTCAACAGGATATACATAGTTGTATCCAGATTAAAGCGAGTAGAAACAACGTAATATGACCATTAATAGCTCTGGTAACACGCCCTCGTCCTTCAAAGCCAGACGGGCGAACGAAACCCCCAACTCTCATAACTGCCACCCTCTGCACACAATGCCTCCCGTATGCATACAAAGAAACATACATACATGTGTATATATATATATATATATATATATACACATATGCATATAAACAAATATGTATGCTATGGGCCGTCCGAAAAGGGAAGTTGGTTCGAGCAACAGCGGCGGAAAGCTAGTCGAGAATATTGCCCAGCAACCTCGCGGAAAACGTATCGAGATACCTGTTACGTCCAGAACGTAAGGATTTTACAATTGTATTTTTTACTTCATAATTCTAGTTTTATTTTATATTTTGTACATTCCAAATCTTCCTCTTCGACCTTTTGTACGTTTATCTGAAATTCATTTGTATCCGTGCCCGACTTCAATCCGGGTGATTTAAGAAAAGCAAACGTTAGCTCATACGACATCGACAGATCCTCCACATTTATGTGGAAGATGCCGTGCATCTTCTTCTCGAGAAGCTGTTAGCTGTTGTTCCGTTCGCTGCTGAGCTGTTCTGTCTTTAGTTTAGTCTTCAGTTTAAAGTTTTCCCAAAGAATCAATCTCCGCTTCGATTCAATCAGCTTCGTTTTGTGCTTCTGTTAAAACTTTTTCGCCTTTAGTTTCTTTTTCTTCTCAGATGTATATTTTCTGTTTTTCTGGCTTGCTAATGCAGCATTTTACCCTGCCGTTTCTTTTTAAGACTTTCTCGATAAATAGAAGATGCATCTCGAAAATGATGTGTCAAGTTTTTCGTCAATTCTACTGACTCAACATTTCCTGCTTCCTTTACTAAGTCATACACTTTCCTTAAAGCTATAAGACTTTCTTCCTGTTAATTTTCAATTGAACATTCTTTATTAACAGAAAAACCACGTTCTAATGATGCACTAGCATGAGGAAGAACTAGAACAGTCTCCACTATCTGACGGAAATTCTCATAGCCCTCGCCAGCTGATGCAAGCATTTGTACCCAGTAATGATCGAGTCGCGTTTCTGAACGACGATATCCATTTACAGCCTCGGATACGAACGGAAGAGAGCATAATTTAATATACTCTTGTTTAGCCCTATCAGCCAAAATCCCAGAAATAGAATATTTCTCAACTAAAATTTGAAGACAAGAATATGCAATATACAAACAAGAATAGATCGACGTTCTTGACGAAACTGAAGAATTTGCAACTATTTTACTCCCTAAGTTTGGAAAGTGCCCTTTTAGTAAAAAAAGCCCAAGTCAATATCCTTTGCGAATAAAAGATTAGATTTTTCAGACAAATCTATTGTATCATACGGTTGCACTGCATTTTCAATTACTTCTTTCTTTGCACAGCATACAAGAAGAGAATATACTAGTAGACTCAGATCTTCGTAGACAAAAGGACAAATAGGGGACAAAACCTGCTTGGGAAAAGATTAGATTCTGTGTAAACAATATAATCGGCTCTACACGCGGGTACATTTTTGAAGAGGTTGTAAGTAGCACGTAAGAAACTAACGAGCGTCTATCCAGCTTTATTGACTCCAGTCTTAAAGGAACCATGAACTACGTGCAATCCACAGGAACCCATTTCTACAAGCAACTGATTCCCTTCAATACCCTTCATTAGATGTGACAAGTCAGTATGAAGTTTGAAATTACCGTTCGGGCCGTCCACAGAAATCTGGATTATTTTCTTTCAGTTTTCTTCGGTGAGGGCGTTTTTAATTCTATCTTATGAATCAAGAGCTTTGGTATGTCCCAAGAAAACTGATGAAAAGTAGCTAAAGGAGACTTCCTGTTTATCTCTGTTCCAAAAGAAGACATTCATTTTGCCCATATTTTTATGTATTCTGTACATATTTGTGGAGGTTTTTTGAAAAATGTTTGTTCTATCGCAGTCGCATGTCATGTTATACAACCTTTAGCAACAATATAACCTCCGAGAGCACCAATCACAAGGACAATTACTTTAACCGAATATTTTGGGTACATTCATTGCAACTCCCTTTTAAGGGGTTAGGGTCAGTCGCAAGGTCAACAAAAACGAATTTTTTAAGATTTTTCTTTTTTCTAACAGGTTTTATTACTTATTGATGTTGTAGTCGGTCGGAGCCGAGAATTCGATCACGAATATGGTTCGTTTCTCTTTTTCTTTGAAAACAATGTCAGGCCTCGAGTGTGCAACGGAGACAGCTATCCGAAAATCGTAGTTCCAGCAAATTTGTCACATCTCGTTTTGGACAATTGACTCCATCTCCCTTGGAGCGTTCGGTAAGGCAGGGTCGCGGCCAAAACCGTAAGAGAGACAGAGCTTATAATAAAGCACTCTCAGGGCCGCATTGTGTCTGTAGATATACGTCGTTCCTGCGTGGGTAAGACACCCCGATAGTATGTGTTCTAGGTACTCAACGTGTGTATGACACGCTCTGCACCCATCGCTTGGAACTTCTTGACCTAAAATAAAATTGAAAATCGGTTGAGAATTGTAGGCTGCAGGTGATTTTGAATAGTAAATTCCCGATTCAGCCCACTGTGCGCCGTGCGTGTCGCTAGGTAAAACTTTGTGAATCACCAGTGGTTCACGTCGCTTGGGTTGTCGTTTTGTAGACTCGCCCGTGAACACTGGTTTCACAGTCATGTAAACAATTTCTCCGACCATGTATTTAACATATTTGAATTGGTTAGTATCGTGACGTTACATATATTTCTTCTGTTCTTCTAGAATTGTGTGTCGTACGTTCTTTTGAGTATTCCCGGGTTCACATATTCTTCATCTGCAGTAAAATCTCTCAGAGCACCATTATCATGGCAGGGAAAGAATCCATATAAAAGTTTAAACGGATTTTTACAGTCGTTTCGTTGAATGATTCGTTCAAGTCGCGAGTTATAGTCTTCAGCTGTTGATCCTAATATTTGTTATCCATTTCATACATGCTGATGAACATCACAGGTAACAAAGTAGAGTTGACACGTTGTACCTGTAGCATAATCTTTGAGCAACACATTTGTAACTGTAAATCGATATCAGCGACTCCATGATTTCTTCGGCTGATTTTGGATCGTCATATTCTATTGGTGCTCAACTGAGCGCGCCAACGTGAGGAAGTTTCTCGCCAGATCGATGGACTATATCATAGTCATTCTCACTTAACAAGATACTTTATCGAGCTATTTGTGGATTCTTCGAACGGTGCGTGTTAAGATATACGAGCGCTTGGCAGTCGGTTACAAAGGAGAATTTCATATCTATAAGTGAAGCTCGCAATCGCGTGACCGTCTAAACTATTGCTAGAAGGTCCAGTTTGCTGAAGTGATAGAATTGTTTATGGTACATGGTTCTTTTGCTCATAACAGAGACTGAGTAAAAAATTATCACCATCTCCGAGTTGGAGCGACATTGTTGCGAGTCTCTTGGACTACGCGTCTATGTGAAGCTCCGTGATTGTTCTAGGATCGAATATTTTCAACACCTGGTGGTTGGCTAAGGTTTTTCTCAACGCTTTGAAAGCAGCTTCTTCTTCCATTCCCCAAATGTAAGGATGAATTTTTTTCAGTAGACAGTACAGTGGTCGGAGAATGAGAGCGTCTGATGAAACTAGACATTCCTAAAAATCTCCATAAGGCATAAACATTTTCAGGAACTGGGTATTCCAGAATCACATGGAGTTTACGTTGACCGGGTTCAATTCTGTCGCCAGAGATTTCATAAACGAGATATTAAACTTTCTTTTTCAGGAATTCAAATAAGCAGAAAGGCATTACGCGCATTCCAGAGAGCATGATATATGACAACGTTGAGCTTCTCAATCCTGCTGATATTGGAAATTCTTTCGCATATTATTTTATGGAAGTTTAAAGTCCATCTGGTCTCCTAGAACCTGATTGAAATGATAAATATGCTATCCCTATCGGATGACTATTATTTTACCTAACCATATTAACACAGTTCAACTAGAAGGATAAAATATTACCGTAAAAACGATCCCTACTAAAAAAAAACTGGTTCGGATCTGATCCCGGAGGAGGGACATTTGCCGTGCCGTTACCAAACCTTTTTTTTTTTTGATGATTCCAATGTGAGCCAGACTTTGCATTTTTTTTTCTGTACGAGAAAAAGTACTTCGCGGTTTTCTACGAAACTAAGGTAGGCGTTATGTAATCCTTTCCTCTCTTCTTTTGTCCACATTTGATAGGGATTATGATTCTGAAGTATGTTAGATTTTGTAGATGATTACTGATCTTGCCGCGTGCATTCTTGGGCCTTCCGCCATTTTGAGGAAGTAGCTCGTGAAGAAAAAAATGATGCGAAGTTTGTAACGTATTCTTTTTTTTTTTTTTTTAATTAGGTTAAGAAAATCCAGTATGCCGTAGTGTGTTAATTTTTTCCGATTGTACTATTTTGTGCTAAGTATATGATTTCTCAGACAACGCCCTTCAGGCGAGCTTGGTCGAACTATGTTATTATTATTATTATTATATCATTAAGCCGTTTCCCTTTCGGGGTAGGCGTGAATTGCTCGGTGGTAAATTAGTGATGGCGGTACATTGACAATTTTGTGGACATAGAACGTTTTAGAATAGTTGCATTTGGTGGGAAAGAAAGTATTGATTTTTAGCTAAAGTGACAGGATGTCACACAGGGATGATTTGATCGAGAATCACTCACTTTATATTGATAAGATATATGTAGTTTTCAATATAAATTATTTCTCAAGAGAGGCCCGAGTCATAGGGCTATGCAGGTACGACTTCACTTACCGACAGATAGCGCCACCGTCGCTAGTTACCGACACAAACAGATGGGGCCACCGACAAAGGGATGTTACGTATAAAGCTGGCCGATCCAGTAGGGCTCCTCTGCTCCAGCAGGGTTCTGCTAATAAGGCACTGAAGTGCGACTCGTGCACTGCGTGGGTGAATTCAAATGGAGAAACCAACTTTCGCGATATGAGGAAGGATAGAAAGTCTTTTTTGACGAACGAAGCGCAACCGTCCCGGTATTGCCTGTGCCGTCCACGTAGGTCCCCAAGAGTCCCCAACTCACACCTTATTTCCTCTTTGCCTCTTCCCACGCTTGTACTCTATATATGTTTTTTTTATATTTTCTATCACTTAACATTAATAGCCGCTTGCATTGTAATCCAATATTTCACATTCCTCTCAGGTTTATATCATTTTAAATTCGCTCAATCTTCCGCGCTTCATTTACCATACGATTCTACTGCCCCTAGCAGCATCCGAGAAAAACATGACGGAAAACATCATACGTCACACCTTCCCCCTAGGCGAAAAAAAGGAACGTTCGGAACAACGTCCTTTTTTTGTATATTTATAAACCGACTCCTCCCCTTTTTACTTTTTTTTTACTTTTGTGTATGTTATTATTTTATTTCATTTTTTCCCCCTTGAGTCCGCACTTATATCTTATTAGATTATCGAAGGTCGACTAGTCCGGACCTATTCTACTTCCGGCGGGAGCCGCAAGAAAGTTCGTTTAATTTTGTTCAGGTGAACAATCTTAGATCTTTTTGTTCCTAGATCGAGCTCTACATTTAAATAATTAGACACGCGTGTCACTAAATAGGGGCCCTCATATTCTTTGTCGAATTTTGATTCTCGAAACTCTTTTAACAAGTAGACGTGTTCCCCAAATTTAAAATCTTGAGTGAAGCTTAAGGTCGTAATGTTCTTTACTCTTTTCCTTAGCTGCCTCTAGCCGCGTAGTGGCCGTCGATTGCGTTTCGCTGAGTTTATCTAGAAGATCATCTAAATGTTTGACGAAAGTTATATGGACCTTTTCATCGGAAAATTCAGATAGGATTAATGGGTTCTCTACCGAACACTAGAATGTGAGGACTAAATCCCGTGGATGAGTGTACGCTACAATTACACGACAACATTGCGAATTTTAACCAAGCGTCCCAATTATCAGTGGTGCAGTAGTGCCGGAGATACTTAACGAATGTATGGTGCTCCTTTCAAGAGAGCCAAGTGATTGGTGATGAAATGCAATAGACTTCAATCTCTATATTTTAAAAATAGCACAGAGGTCTTGCAGAATTTGACTAAGGAAGTTGCTACCTTGGTCACTGATCTACAGCGCGCGAAAGAATCGCGTCGGAGAATTTCGTGAAGTTTTCTTGGATAGTGAGAATATATCGATTTCCGGACTCGGTCTCAGGTAGAGGGCCTACAATATCCATTTCGATTTTTTCGAAAGCTGCCGATGGGGTTTCTGTTATTCTCATGGGCTGCTTAGTCTGTACACGGAAAAGCTTTTTCCTCTTATAACTATCGCAAGTTTCCACAAAATTCTGAATGTCCTTTCACAATCCCACCCAGAAAAAGTTTTTGGATTCTCTAATACGTTTTATTAATTTCACTGTGACCCCCGACTACCGTCATCACAGGATCGTCATCACATGACGTCACGTGCTCTTTACGAGCGAACGGACGCACACCTGTCGGTTGGTGCGAATCCTCGCGCTTTTCGTCGTCTATGTCGGGATGTTGCTCGTTAAAAAGCTTACGCTTTTACCACCGGCCCTCGACGTGCGCAGTTGGGCTCGTGCACAGTTGCTCCTTGCATAGTTATACCCCGCGCATATTGGGATTGAGAAGAATCCAAATAAAAATACTTTCGAAACCAAAAGATCCCGCGAGGACAGTGGAAAAGCAGCTACCCTCGGAACAACCCATGAATGACGCTGATTTTTGAATGAACAACGTTAAATCCTTGGATTTGAAGCTTCTTCAAATTAATCTTCACCACTGTGAATCTGCGTCGGCCATCTTAAGCAGACGTATTACAGTATAACATACGGCTTTTGCTCTAATTCAGGAGCCATGGTGCTGCAAGGTAGAAGTAAAAGGGACAAGCCAGAAATACGGTTCTATAATTTACCATAGAACTGATGTAAACCCTAGGAAGGCAATTTACGTTAGAAGGTATATCGAATATATATGCTTACCTAGGTTCTGTACTAAAGACCTAGGAGAAATTAAGCGCCAAAGTGGAGAAAGACGTCAGACGATGGTGATTTGTCAAGCATATTGGCCATTCGATTCTCCAGTCCTGCCACCATCAGAAGAGTGGAGACGCTTGGTGGAATATTGCAGTTCGAAAGGATGGCCGCTGATCATTGGATGTAATGCGAATGCGCATCTTAAAATATGGAACAGTAAGAACATCAACAGGGGTGACTACCTTTTAGATTACCTTTTGACTACCGATTTAACAATATTGAATCGCGGAAATACACCAACCTTTATGATAACTAGATATAATGAGGTTATTGACCTTACCTTGTGCTCTATATCCATTAGCGAAGCATTTAGGGACTGGCTCGTATTGTCTGAGACACACCTATCAGACCACAGGCATATATGCTTTTCACTGATAACTGACGAGTCCGATCCGATTAGGTATAGGAATCCAAGAGGAGGATAAGATCAATTGATCTGTTGAAATTTGCTGTGAATATAGTGAATGGGGCCATATGTTAATCTTATGAGGATAGTTGTCCTCATCGTATTAGAAAGCAAGACAAAGATGCTCCCTGGTGGAATTATAGACTTCAGGCCTTGAGAAATGAAACTAGAAGGCTATTTAATAGAGTCAGGAAAACTGGAGAATGGGATTTGTATAAATTTAGTGTAGAAGATACACTAACGAAATACAATCAGCTAAGAGGCTCAGAACATAGGGCCAATGGGAAAGATTGGAGGAAGGCAAGCCGGATAGTAACACAATAAAAAAATAGATGGGTCGTTCAGCGTTTCGACCCGTTCAAAGCCGCTGGAGAAGATGGTATATTCCCGGCGTTAATTCAAGAAGGTTTGGATGTTCTGATGGGATCATTGTGTAATATCTCTAGGGCACGCATAGTTATGAGATATAACCCTATGGTATTGAAGAAGGTAAAAGCGATCTTTACACCAAAGCCGGGGAGATACTCATACTATGAAGCCAAATCATTCAGATCAATTAGCCTAACTTCTCTCATGTTGAAGAGATGAGAAAATTTCGTTGATATTCATATGAGGAAGGAAATCTTACCGGACAAACCCCATCATAGTAATCATTTTGCCTCACAGAAAGACATTTACCTCCCGCATTCAAAAAGCAGGACGAACAGGTAATGTAGCGATAGCTACGTTCCTGGACATAGAGTGCCTTCGGAAACACCCCTACGGAATCTAGATTCAATTTTGCTGAAGAGCATGTTGTAGGTACCACTGTTAATAGCTAGTCGCGCTCTCCTTGTAAGTTCAATAATAGACAGCGACATTAATTTTTTTTCTTCAAAGTTTAGGCCTCACTTTTCGATAGAATTGACATAATTTCAGGTAAAGAAAGAATGTTTATTTATCGTAATTAGGAGAAAAATAGGGGATTATTTTTTCATAAAAACAAATTAAATGTTACCCTCGCATTTGAAAAAATCAAAACTTTTATTATCTACGGGACACCCTAATGTACCCCCTTAATAATTCGTATTTAATAACTTATTTTCATTTTGTAGTGTATCTATATTCTAGTATAGTAGGTAGTTGTCTGCTGAATTTTGTGGCACCGATTATGGACCTAATCTTTCCACTCAATGAAACACGTTCACATATTCATATTGTTGAACTGGATTATTACTTTTTCACTCAAGATGAACATTTTATCTTCAGCTCCGAGAAACGAACTATATTCGTGATCGAATTCTCGGCTCCTTCCGAATACAACATCACTGCCAAGGAGAAAGAAAAGGATGAAAGGTATCAAGACCTTAAAAGGGAGCTGCAAAGACTGTACTCAAAATATTCGGTACAAGTAATTGTCCTTGTGATAGGTGCTCTCGGAGGTGCGAAACTATCACTAGTTCGTAACGTTAAAGCCATACCCGCGTGACAAAAATATGCCAAGCCACTTGCGAGATGGATGCAGAAAGCTGTCATCCTTGGGTCGCTTCGTGTCCTCAAAACACACGAAAGTAAATTATCAGGGTTCAGAACTCAAATAACGGCTTTGGTGACCACCTGGCAATAAAATAAGAAGAATTCCGATAAAACCTAATCAAGGCTAGTGCAGTCACAAGTTAGTTGAACTAAAGTGTGCCGCAAAATAAGAATGCCAAACAGATTGGTTGCCATCTCAATTGTTTCAGACATATATACAATCAAAAAGGTAAGTACAATAGCAGTGAAGCTCAGTGTTAGCTATGTCTGCATTTTCTGAGCTTGCTATTGAACCCTTGTTAAACCAGAGGAGTCAGAATTACCCTTAAATTGTTATGAGATTCAGGCCGGTTACAAAAACTGAAATTATGAAAGCATGGCTTGATTCCATTTTAATTCGCAGAATTAGTTTATTCATATAATTAGAAGGAAGTGAAAAAAAGATTCATGAAAATCGGTTAATATTTGCAGTCACAATGGAAATGGTCAAGTGCATACAAAGGTGTAGCCGTGCCGAAAAGTTGACACCTATTCCTCAAATATGAATTATTGGTAATCAAATAAAAACTACTGTTTGCAAGTTCGAATCAAAGTTTTGGAAAAATGTCAAAATGGAAATTTATCATCCAGTTCTGGTGATAATTCCACTTCTCTCTATTTCAATTAGGCCTTTTCAATGTTGCTATAATTGTTGCATAAACTGTTAAATGGATGATACATTATATTTCAGAAACCTCTGTCAACATTATTCCCATTTAATTAGTGCTTTATTCATTATATGTTGAAGGTGACACAACTATTTTGAATCTCGTACATTCAGACAAATTTCAAAGAATGCACGATTAGAGACAGGCTGGAGATTGTGAAAAAATTAGTGGGTAGGCCCTGACTTTCATAACGAACGTGTATAGGGGCTTTCAAACATATAAATGACTAAAAAATTATCTATTTTTTCAACTACGGATATTATACACTGTATATGTATAATTATTTTTGATTTTGTACTTTGATAAGGGTAAAGTTCAAGGATCAAGGATCAAGTGATGGATTAAGGTAAGGATCAAGAAGATAAGGATCTTGTAAGTTTTATGCGGGCTAAATAACTTTTTTGGTTAGGAGATTAGAAAGGAATGTAAAGTGATTTTTAGTCAAAATAGGGACAGTATAGCTTTTTTGTAAAGCTTATCGAATTTTCCGCAGAGTTCACTGAATATTCAGTAATTTTAACAATTTACGGATACTTTCTGTAAACGTTACTGACGTTTCGATTAGATTGTACAATTGAAAGATGTCAATTTTACAGAAAAGTTCAGTAAGTGTAACAGAAAATATCCGTCAGTTCATAAAATGACTGAAAATTCTGTAAACTCTGCAGAAAATTCGTTGATCTTTACAGAAAATGTATGCTTTCCCTATTATAACTGATAAACCAGTAAGTTCAGCAGAATTTTTTAATGTGTGAGAGTATACCGTCCAAACCGATGTTACTGTTTTGTATCACTTAATTTATTTTTCACAGTTCTTTGTATATTCTACGTATCAGTTATTAAAGTTGTAATATCGAATAGTAACAATACAGTGTATAGTATGTGTCTTAGACCTATCTGAAATTGTAAATTGTAGGAAATTTTTATAATTTTACCAGATTCAAAATAGTTGTGTCACCTTAAATATGTAACGAAATACATGTTAATGTTATTTAAATGTCAATTCAATATTATTAATGAATCATATTATATATATATATAATTAAAAACTAAAGGTTAACAACCACCGCAAGGTCCCACTGGGAGCAACTGTCATCTAAAAAAACATACCACACAATGAAAAGAATAAAGTTCCCGAGCTATTTACGTTTCAAGAATTGAATGATTTATCGCGAGATCTCAGTCTTTCTAAAGATGCTTCAGAGCATCTTGCTTCCGTTTTGAAAAAAAAGAACTTATTAGCTGAAGGGGTTAGATGAAGTTTCTACAAAAATAGGGAAGAAGAGTTTAGACAGTTTTTTACTTCTGGAGTAAATGATAATGAAACGTTAGTCTTTTGTAAAAATATTGACGGTTTTATGGAAAAAATTAAACCTGGAATGTATAAACCGGAAAATTGGCTGCTATTCATTGACTCTTCTAAGCGCAGTCTGGAAGCAGTGTTATTGCATAATACTAATGTTCATGCTCGATGTGACAGTCGAGATCGCGTTCGAAATTACACAAAAGAAAAATGGCCAAGAAGAACATCGTTTGAGCAAGGACAAAATAATATAATTGAAGATGCTGTAGGTGATCTAAACGAAGTTTTGATTCCACCCCTTCATATGAACTAGGCTGCCTGATGAATTTGAATCTACATTTTCTGCATTCGCATATAACTAAGTTTCCAGACAACCTGGGAGACTTTAGTGAAGAGCAAGGCGAACGTTTCCACGAGGATATGAAAGAGATGGAGGGGCGATAACAGGGACGTTGTGATGTTAACATGATGACTGACTACTGTTGGAGTTTGGAACGAAATCAAGTTAATCAAGGTACCAAACAAAAGCGAAACCCACTACGTAGGTCTTTCGAGGAGAAAAGGGTTCGATACGAGCGAAATAAAGGAAAATAAAAAATTAAAGAACCCTGTGAACATGAGAGGCAAGGGGACTGACGGCCATCAAGCACCCCAAGTAAACAGAATTTACTACGTCCACGTCGTTGTTCCTGGGTAACGCTAAAAGTAAATAGAACTTATTTAGAAAAAATCCTACTAATGCCATGCAAGGGAACTAACGCAAATTAAACACCCCGAAACGTGAGAGGCAAAGGAAATCTACAGTAAACAACAATCATATAGATATAGTGATTTAGTCCAGTAGACGTAAATTTCTTTCCATCTGAAAAATAAAGGAAAAATCACAATTTTTGGTATTTTTCCGGCTAATTTAGAGTTTTTAAGACAAACTACGATCTAATTGGGTTATTTTTACAGCGAAATTGAATTGAGCGACCCAAAAAATTATAAATGTATGGTCATTAAGTTCACTAGACACAGAAAATTCCATTTTTACCCAAGAAATACAGCAAAAATCGCTGTTTTTGTCATTTTTACATCCACTTTTGCGTTTTTCGGCAAAATATGAGCCAACCGGGTTATTTGGACCCCGGAATCGGATTCGGCGACCCCAGAAACATATAGGTATGCTGGTTAAGTCCACCGGGCATGAAGAAATTTTTTTTTCCAAAAATATACAAGAAAAATCGCTGTTTTCGTCGATGTTACGTCAATTTTGCGTTTTTCGGAAAAATATGAGCCGAATGGATTATTTGGACCCCAGATTCAGATTCAGCGACCCCAAAAACATATAGATATGCTGGTTAAGTCCACCAGGCATGAAAATGCTTTGTTTTTGTGAAAATATACAAGAAAAATCGCTGTTTTCGTCGATTTTACGTCAATTTTGGCGTTTTTTGGAAAAATACGAGCTAACTTGGTTATTTGGACCCCGGATTCGAATTCAGCGAAGTCAAAAACATATAGATATGCCGGTGTAGTCCGCCGGGCAGACCACTTTTTTTGTGTGCCGGTGTAATTCTTTGAAAGAGTCTTTTCAAGCGTCTACTATCCCGTCTGTATCATATAGCATTTCACTGTTGCTGTTTCTCATGCTGACAAACTCTGTACTTTCACTTTTGTTCATCTCTTTAAATATTAGTTTCATAGTTAATTGAAAGTCGTTTTGTAATTTATTCTCTTCTTCTGTTCTGATTTGATCTTTACTTTCCTGGACTAGTCGTTTAACTTTCCTCTTTTTGTGTCTGTAATCATTTTGAAGTCTATTTCTCTCCTCATCGCTAAGACCTGTCATGTTTAGCGTTCTGTCGTACGCTTCTTTCTTTTCTTTTTGGGATTTCTGACAAAGTGGTTGAATTTTCAACCTGAAAATATGAATTTATAACGAAAAATATAATAGTTAATATTTAAACTAAAAAATATTTTTATTTTATATTCGAAAGAGTTTAATTTAACCAAAAATGGCAAATTTTCAGCAAACAAACTTGAATATTCAACTTGAACCGATTAATTTTTAACCAAAAACAGTTGAATTAAAAAAAAAAAATAAATCGCTACAAAAATAAAATTTTGAACAAAATACATAAATTATCAAACAAACAGTTGAATTTTTAACAGAAAAGATGGATTTTCTACCAAAAGAGACACATTTTAAACAAAATACATAAATTTCCAACCAAATAACTGAAGTTTCAACTGAAAAAGATAAATTAAAAAAAAATGGAATAGTTCAAGTTTCAGTAAAAATATTAGGTTTCAACTAGAGAAAAAAAAGAATTTTCAACAAAATAGTCAAATTTTCAACCAAAGCCATCAATTTGCATTTAAAATGATAAATCTTGAACTGGAATAGTTGAATTTTCAACTAAAAAGTTTAGTTTTGAGCCGAGAAGAATTATTTACACAAAAAAAAAATATATATAAATTTTTAACAAAATACATGAATATTTAACTAAAATAATGAATGTTTAACTGAAATAGTTGAAATTCAAACCGTAAAGATTAATTTTTAAACAAGAATATTAATTTTCTACCAAAAACACGATTGTTTAGCAAAATATATAAATTTTTAACCAAATAGTTAAATTTTCAACTAAAAAAGATCAATTTTCAACAACAAATGGAATAGGTAAATCTTGAGTAAAAGAAATTAATTTGTAAGCAAAAAAAAACGAAAAAAAATGGAAAAGATGAATTTTTAATGAAAAATATTATAGTTAATATTTCAACTAAAAAATATTTTTATTTTAGATTCAAAAAAGTTTAATTTAAACAAAAATGGCAAATTTTCTGCACACAGACTTGAATATTCAACTCAAACCGATTAATTATCAACCAAACAGTTGAATTTTTAATCAAAACAATTAATTTTCTACCATAAAAAAAATCTTAAACAAAATAAATAAATTATCAAGCAAACAGTTGAATTTTCAACAGAAAAGATGAATTTTCTACCAAAAGAAACACATTTTTAACAAAATACATAAATTGCCAACCAAATATCTAAAGTTTCAACTAAAAAAGATAAATTTTCAACAAAAAATGGAATAGTTAAATTTTCAGTAAAAACATTAGGTTTCAACTAGAAAAAAACGAATTGTCAACAAAATAGTTAAATTTTCAACCAAAGCGATAAATTTGCATTTAAAATTTTTATCTTGAACTGGAATAGTTGAATTCTCAACTAAAAAGTTTAGTTTTAAGCCAAGAAGAATTATTTACACACACACAAAAATACAAATTTTTAACAAAATACATGAATATTTGAATAAAATAACGAATTTTTAACTGAAATAGTTGAACTTTCAACCGTAAAGATTAATTTGTAAACAAGAATATTAATTTTGTACCAAAAACACGATTGTTTAAAATAATATATAAATTTTCAACCAACTACTTAAATTTTCAACTAAAAAAGATCAATTTTCAACCAAAAAAGATCAATTTTCAACAAAAAATGGAATAGGTGAATTTTTATGAAAAGAAATTAATTTTCGACAAAAGAAACGAAAAAAAACTGGAAAAAATTTGTAACGAAAAATATAATAGTTAATGTATCAACTAAAAAATATTTTTATCTAAGATTCAAGAAAGTTTAAGTTAACCAAAAAAGGCAAATTTTCAGCACACAAACTTGAATATTCAACTTAAATCGATTAATTTTCAAACAAACAGTTGAATTTTTAACCAAAAAAATTAATTTTCTTGTACAAACAAAATTTTTTGAACAAAATACATAAATTATCAAATGAACAGTTGAATTTTCAACAGAAAAGATGAATTTTCTACAAAAATAAACACGTTTTGAACAAAATAAATAAGTTTACAATGAAATGACTGAAGTTTCAACTAAAAAAGATCAATTTTCAACCAAAAATCGAATAGTTAAATTTTTAGTCAAACCATTGAGTAGTAAAAATAATTTTCAAAATTTTGAAGGAAAACAATAATTTTTTCTCAACTGTTTCACATTTTTTTATGATAATTTGAAATTTGGTGTGCCAGTTATTTAATGAAATAAGTAAATTAAAAAAAGTTACTTATTATAGAAAAAAATTAACAAGTAAAAAAAATTATTATTTTTCTTAAAAATGAGTTTAGAATTTCCGATTGAATTATTTTTAACGAAAAACACCAAATTTAAAAACCTCTAAAAACACTCTTTTAATCAAATATAAAATCAATTTTTTACGTCAAATATTGTTTTATACAAAATTTGAAGAAAAAAAAAATTATTTTTGAGACAGATATATTTTTGTACAATATACCTATAGACAATTAAATCGTTGATTTTTTATTTGAAAATACCAATTCATTACGAAAAACAGTAATAAAACCTCAAGTTGAAAATATTTTCGGAAAATAATATTTTTTGATTAAAATATCCGCTTCACGGTGAGCAATTTTAAATCATCCGAAAAATGCACAAAAGTTGTCAATCTTTTTTTTTAAATTTATTCATGAATATGCATAAATTTTCAACCTAATAGTTAAATTTTCTACTAAAAAAGATAAATTTCAAACCAAAAATGAAATAGTTAAATTTTTAGTTGAAAAGAAATGAACCTTCAACTAAAATAATTAATTTTCGAACAACAGGATTAATTTTTGACCCAAATAGGCAAATTTCCAACAAAATAGTTAATTTTTCATGCCAAAAATTCCAATATTTTAGAAAATAGTTGACTTCCAAGTCGGAAAAGAAAAATTTTCAATAAAAAAGGTAATTTTCAATAAATAAATATGAATTTTCAACGAAATAGTTGAATTTTCGACTCAAAAAGAAAAATTTTTAATCAAAAATGGAATCAGATATTTTTCAGTTTAAAAAACGAATGTTCAACGAACACACAACAAATTTTCAAACAATTGAATTCAACTGAAAAAGACGAATTTAAAAAAAAATAGTTGAATCCTCAACAAAAATGAGTAATTTTCAAAAAGCAAGATTATATTTCTGTCCAAATAGATGAATTTTCAACAAATTAGGTAATATTTCAAACTAAAAATTCGAAAAACCGGAAAAGAAAATTTTTTTAACGAGAAAGTTGATTGTCAATCAAGAAAGATGAATTTTTAAGGAAATAGATATATTTTTAACCAAAAAAGGATAAATTATCAACTATAAAAGGAATCGTTAAATTTTTAATTAAAAAAAAGTAATTTAGAAAAAAAACGCTTTTTCAAGCTATTGGATTCAACTGATTTTTTTTTCTTTCTTAACTGAAAAATCATTCTTGGTTGAAAATTCCAATCTTTTGTTAAAAATTCGTCTTTTTTTTGTTAAAAATTCAACTGATTGGTTGAAAATTAATCTTTTCTGATCGAGGATTTATCTATTTTTCTAAAAATGAAACTATTTGGTTGAAAAAAAAAACATTTTCAGTTGAAATAAAATAATTTTTAAATAAAAAAATAAGTTTCAACCAATTGAATTCAATTAAAAGAGACAAATTTGTAAGAAGATAGTTGAATCTCCAACAAAAATAATGAATTTTTAACAAGCAAGATTAATTTTATACCCAAATAGGTAAGTTTTCAATAAAATACTTGAATTTTCCATTTATGAAGGAAAAATTGTCTGCCAAAAATTGAATAGCTGCATTTTCAGATAAAAAATTAATTTTTAACAACAACAAAAAAAAAGAATTTTTCACCACATAGTTAAATTTTCAACAAACAAAAAACCAAATTTCTAATTTTCTAATAGTTCAATTTTTAACAAAATAGTTGAATTTTCAAAGAAATAGTTTAATTTAAAACAAACAAAAAAAACAAATTTTCAACAAAAAAGTTAATTTTCGACCAAATAGTTCAATTTTTACAAAAAAAAAATACATTTTCAGACAAATAGTTTAATTTTAAACCAATAAGTTTAATTCTCTAGCAAAGTAGTTCAATTTTCAACCAAAAAAACAAATTTTCAACAGAAAAGTTAATTTTCAACCGAAAAGTTCAAATTTTACCAAAATAGTTAAATTTTCAAATTTTTTAATATTTTAAAGATTTTAAACATTTCACAACATTTTTAAGATTTTGCAAATATTTGAAAGAATTAAAAAATTTCAAAAAATGTCAAAAGATATAACAAAGATTTTACCAATTTTCAAGGATTTCACAAAGATTACAGATTTTAAAAGGTGTTAAAGATTTCAAGAGATTCTAAAAATTTTCAAGATTGCACAACAATTTCAAAAGATATTGCAAAAATCACACAGGTTCCACAAAAGTTTCAAACATTTTACAAAGATTTCAAAGATTTTAGAAAAATGTCAAGGATTTCACAAAGATTTCAAAAAAATTTATCATCAAATTCGCAAAGATTACAAAGATTTCACAAAAAGTTGAAAGATTTCAAAGAATTCACAAAGATGTTAGAAAGGTATTATAGATTTCACAAAAATTTCTAAAATTTTAAATATTTCAAAATATTTCGAAGATTTCAAGAAATTCCGAAGCCTAGACAAAGATTTCAAAAAGATGTCACAAAGATTTCAAAACATTTCAAAGATTTCACAACATTTTAAATATTTCACAAACATTTCAAAGATTTTACAAATATTTGAAATATTTCAAATATTTCAAAAGATTTCAGAAATATTTCAAAGATTTTGAAAGATTTCACAAAGTTTTCAAAAGATTCCAAATAGGTTGAAGATTTCACCATTATTTCAAAGATATTACAAAGATTTTTAAGCTTTCAAACAATTTACACAGATTTCAGAAATATTTTAAAGATTTCACAAATGTTTCAAAGATTTTAAAAATGTCAAGGATTTTACTAATATTGCACAAAGCTTTCAAAGTTTTCATAAAGCTTTAAAAGATTTTAGGACGATATGAAAGCTTTCACAAAAATTTTAAAAATTTCACAAATATATCAAAGATTCCAAATTTTCTAAATTATTCCATAAGGATTTCAAAATATATTACAAAAATCAAAAAGATTTCACAAAAGTTTCAAACATTTTACAAAGATTTCAAAGATTTCATAAAAATTTCATAAATTCCACAAAGATTCCAAAGATATTACAAAGATTCAAAAGATTTCAAAAGAGTACAAAAATTTTAAAGATTTTAAAAAATATTACAAAAAAAAATTAAGATTTCAAACAAATTTCTAAAAGTTCACAAAGATTTTAAAAGATTCACAAAAATTTAAAATATTCTTAAAAATTCACAAAGACGTTAGAAATAGTTGATAGATTTCACAACATTTTCAAAGATTTCAACAAATTCACAAAGACGTCAAAAATAGTTTAGGGGAGACCACCCTACAGTAGATAATGATCCTACAGTAGATAATCCTTAATTATAAGCACAAATATTAGTAAAATAATCAATTATAATTTTAATATATTAACACGTATCGTGTCTGAACTATTACATATATTAAATTAGTTTTTTAACATCCATTAGTTTTTTTAATTAATGATTATCTACTGTATGATCATTATCTACTGTAGGGTGGGCTCCCCTATAGATTTCGCAAAAAATTCCAAGGTTTTAAATATTTCGAAATGTTCCAAAGATTTCACAAAGATTTCAAAAGATTCTAAAAATTTTAAAGATTGCAGAAAGATTTCAAAAATTTCAAAAGATATTACAAATATCACAAAGATTACACAAAAGTTTCAAACATTTTACAAAGATTTTAAACATTTCAAAGATTTCAGAAAATTTCCAAGGATTTCACAAAGATTTCAGAAATTTCAAAAAAATTTCACATCAAATTCGCAAAGATTACACAGATCTCACAAAAAGTTGAAATATTTCAAAGATTTCACAAAGATGTTAGAAAGGTATTATAGATTTCACTAAAATTTCTAAAATTTTGAACATTTCGAAAATTTCAAAAAATTCCGAAGTCTTGACAAAGATTTCAAAAAGATAACACAAAGATTTCAGAACATTTCAAAGATTTCACAAAAATTTTAAAGATTTTACAAATATTTGAAAGATTTGAAATATTTCAAAAGATTGCAAAAGATATTACAAAGATTTCACCAAATTTTCAAAGATTTTACGAACATTTTAAAGATTTTACAAATATTTGAGATAATTTAAGAATTCGACTTTTAATTAAAAAATAATCCTTTTGATTTGAAAATTCATCTTTTTGGTTTGAAAATTTATTTATCCTAATTCATTATAAATTATTATATCAAAATTAAAAAAATATATATAACTTCCAGCGAAAAGCACTAACATAAAACGTGCATAATATTTTCAATAATTTATTAGATATTCTTTTTTTTGGTATCGTTTTTGGTTGAAAATTTTATTGTTTGTTTGAAAATTTAATTATTTTGATGAAAATGCAAAAATTTCATTAAAATTGGTTAAAAGTTCATCTCTTCAAGTAGAAATTTAATATTTTTTGGTTAAAAATGAAACTTTTTGGTACAAATTTAATCCTTTAAAAAATCAACAATGATATTAAAAAGTCATCCCCTTTGGGTAAAAATCCAATTGTTTTGTTGAAAATTCGTCTTTTTGGTTTCAAAATTCATCTCTTTTGGTCAAAATTTGTTTATTTTTTGTTGTTGTTAAAAATGCAACTTTTTTGATTGCAAAATATTTTTTTTTATTTGAAAATTCATGTATTTTATTAAAAATTCATCTTTTTATTTTGGAAATTCATCTCTCTTGAACAAAATTTCATTTTTCTGTTCAAAAACACAACTGTTTAATTAAAATTAATCGGTTTTGGTTGAAGATTTTACTGTTTTGTAGAAAATTGGTTCTTTTTTTGGCTGAAAATAAATTTTTTTACTGTAAACTTAATTAATTGATTTTTGGTTGAAAATGCAACTGTTTGATTAAAAATATCCAAAGTACATTTTTTGAACAAACATAAACTTAAAAAAGAAAACAAATTGTGAAAATTCCGCAAGAAGGCTTAAAAAGAATTATGTTCCTTAAAAAACTGTTTTTAAAAATCAAATACTAAAGAAAATCAATTTATGCAAAATAATTGCCGGTTTTGGTTGAGGATTTTACCGTTTTGTTAAAAATTTGTTCTTTTTGGTTGAAAATTAATTTTTTTACTGAAAATTTAAGAATTCGACTTTTAATTAAAAAATAATCCTTTTGATTTGAAAATTCATCTTTTTGGTTTGAAAATTTATTTCTTTTGGTAAAAAGTTAATCTTTTTTGCTTAAAAACGCAACTGTTTGATTAAAATGAATCGGTTTTGGTTGAGGATTTTACTGTTTTGTTGAAATTTTGTTCTTTTTTCGGTTGAAAATGAACTTTTTTACTGAAAAATTAATTATTCGATGTTTGGTTGATAAATAATCTTTTTATTAGAACATTCAACTATTTGGTTGAAAATTCATGTATTTTGTTGAAAATTGAACTTTTTTTGGTTTGAAAATTCATCCCTTTTGGTCAAAATTTCACCTTTTTGTTTGAAAATGTAACTGTTTGATTAAATTTATTCGGTTTTGGTTAAGGATTTTACTGTTTTGTTAAAAATTTGTTATTTTTTTTGTGGAAAATGATTTTTTTACTGAAAATTTAAATATTGGATTTTTGGTTGAAAAATAATCTTTTTTTATTCGAAAAGTCAACTATTATATCAGGTTGAAAATTCATGTGTTTTGTTGAAAATTTGACTTTTTTAGTAGTAAATTAAACTTTGGGTTGAAAATTGATCTTTTCGTTTGAAAACTTGAAAAATTGAAAACGCAATATTTTTATTCCAAATATTAGAAAAAAAGGTGCTTAGTCCAAAACTTGAACCATTTCTTTGGCTTTTCTAAAAGTGCCTCGGCAGATATCTTTAAAATTTTATAACCTTAAATTTCCAATAATTTTTAAGTATATTTTTGGATTTTGAAAAAGTGAGGATCGCTGGACAAGATGTCGAACAGAAAATGAAAATATCTTAATTTCTTCCAAAAATTAGGGCTCTTTTTCGATTACTACTCTAAAATCGGTATAAATATTAAAAACTGGACATGATTTTGCGGACCAAAAAAATCCAGTCTTCTTTTTTGCACTAAAAAAGCTTATATTAGAATTTGACATAATTAGTTGATAAATTATATATGAAAATTAAATATGAATGAATAATAATATATATTAATAATAATAAATTATATGTAATTATTATATTATAATATTATATATCTTTCAATAACACTCGCCATATTCATAACATCTCTCTTCTCAGAAAATCTTCCATAAAATCGAAAAGAGTGATACCGTCAAAACCCAGCCAAACAAACGCTGCTGTAGAAGTTTTATTTTGACACTTAAACCTTTTGTTTAGCCGCTATTCAATTTGAATATCTAAAACTAATTGAGAATCTATTGCAGAAATCGATCTTCAAACGTCTCTAGTTCAGTTTCGCTTCATACGGGAAACTATGCAATATTAGGTGACTCTAAAGAGTAGTCCATTTGAATTATATAGAATATGTGCAGAAAAATTTGTTAAGTGTGCCATTACTATACTTTATTGGGACCAGAATCTTCCTGGCAAGACCATCTTCCAATAACACTCCCCATATTCATAACATTTCATTCCTTAGAAATTTTTTTTATGAAATTGAAAGGAATACAGTCAAAACCTAGCCAACCAAACACTTCTGTAAGATTTTTATTTTCACACTTTAACCTTTTGTTTAGCCACTATTTCATTTTACCATCTGAAACTGATTGAGAATCTATTGCAAAAATCCATCTTCAAACATCTCAAGTTCAGTTTCACTTCATAGGGTAAACTATGTAAGAGTAGGTCACTTTGAAGAGGAGACCATTTGAATTTATTAGAATATGTGCAAAAAAATGTCGTTATGTTTTCTAACACTACATTTTATTGCGGCAAGAATCTGCCTGACAAGACCATCTTCCAATAACACTTCCCATATTCATAACATCACTTTTCTCAGAAAATCTTCCATAAAATCTAAAAGTGTGACACAGTCACAACCTAACCAACCAAACCTTACTTTTCTCTACTCTACAATTTTTATTTTAGCACTCAAAACTTTACATAACCACCATTCATTTTGATTATCCAACACTAATTCCTAATTTAATTTGCTGTGTTTCAGTACGTTTACGGACTTCTATGATTATTAATTCTAAATTTGATTCTTGATTATTATTTAAAGGGAAATTGCGCAGGGTGGTCTTTCTCAAAATAGAAATGAATCATTTTGTTGTTGGTTTTTTTTCCAAAAAAATCGATTCTTGAATCGGATGCATGAGATTCTATTCAAAAAATCGATCTTCGAACATCTCGACTTCAGTATCAGTTCATAGGGAAAACTATGCGAGAACAAGTAACTTTGAAGAGTTCACCATTTGAATTTAATAGAACACGTGCAAAAAAATTCTTAAAGTTTACTCTCGCTACTCTTTATTGGGGCCACAATTTTCCTGACAAGACCATATTCCAATTAGATTTCCACATTTATAACATCACTTTTCTCAGAAAATCTTCCATTGCATCGAAAGAAGTGACACAGTCAAAACCTAGCAAACAAAATACTGCTGCAAAATTTTTATTTTAATACTCAAACCTTTTGTTTAGCCACTATTTGATTTAAGCGTCTAAAACTAATTGAGAATCTTTTGAAAAAATCGATCTTCAAACATCTCTAGTTCAGTTTCACTTCATAGGGTAAACTATGTAAGAGTAGGTCACTTTAGAGAGTAGACCATTTGAATTTAATAGAACATGTGCAAAAAAATATCGTAATGTTTACTATCACTGCATTTTATTGCGGCCAGAATCTTCCTGACAAGAACATCTTCTTATAACACTCCCCATATACATAACATCTCTTTTTTTCAGAAAATCTTCCATAAAATCGAAAGGAGTTATACAGTTATAACCTAACCAACCAAACATTTCTTTTCCCTACTGTCCAATTTCTATTTTAACACATAAAACTTTTGCTTAGCCATCATTCAGTTTTATCATCTAAAACTAAAATCATAAATTAATTTGCTGTATTTCATTACATTCACGGACTTCTATGATTATGAACTCTAAAGTTGATTGTCAATTATTATTCAAAGGAAAATTACGCAGGACAGTCTTTCTCACAACAGAAATGAATCATTTTTTTACCAATTCTTGGATCAGACACATAAGAATCTATTTAAAAAATCGATCTTCGAACATATCTAGTTCAGTATCACTTAGTAGGGTAAAGTATTGAAGAACAGGTCTCTTTGAAGAGTAAACCACTCAAAAAAGGAGGGGGTAGAGAATATATAAAAACACCACATCATTTAGACAAAATTTAAAAAACAGATTGCTATTTTAAATTATCTGCCATCCGTATCTCAGGACTACAAATTTCTAATAATACCTAGCAAAGAATTATTGTAGTCACGAAAATTTGAATGAATTCATTATTTTAATAATTTTTGGACTGTTTGAAGTCCTGGGACCAGCATTTTTAATAATTCTGAAATCAAAAGAAGAATATAAATTTATTTTCACACCAACTGGAAAAAGTTTGGGGGGGTCGGTGCGTCTTAATGAAAACATCGCGTTTTTCTTCATCGAAATAGTCTCCAATAGTCTCTATCCCTTCAATTTTCTATCAACATTCTTAATCTTCATATCAAAGATGTTCATTTTCTTTCAAATCAAATGAATTTCAGATTGAATCAAATTAAATTTATAGTCAGAAAAATTATCCCACGTCACATTTTGAATAAATTTTTTATTTTTGAAAATTTTATATTTGCATAGCTTCAAAATTCAAAACCCTGTTATTATGTTTGTAATGCTGACAAAGGCAATGTCACAGTTGCTATCTCAGAAACTGAATATGATCAAAAAATGAATTCTTTGCTTCAAGATAAAAATCTTCATTCTATCTCCAAGTTTAAATATACTTCCACTTTACAAGATAAATGCAAGAAACTAATTACAAATTTTAAACGAAAAGGTTATATTAGTCTCCTTAAGCCAAGGTCTTTAGGATCTCATTTTTGTATTAGTTCTAGGGCCTACGGTTTGCCTAAAATACATAAAGACAACAACCCTTTAAGATTAATACTTTCTACAATAAATAGGCCCACTTATAATTTATCGAAGTTCATCTCTCAAACTCTTGATAATATGATTGGAAAAACACCATATCACATATCCGATGGTTTATCTTTTGTTCAAAAGATCAAATTTCAAAGAATTCCATCTGATTATGTCTCAATTTCTTTAGACGTTGTCTCAATGTTTAACTGCATAACAATTTCTAAAGTTTCAACCTGTATAGAGTCGAAACGGACGGAGATTAGCGGGTTTACTAGTGTTTCGATGATTGATTTTATTGATTTGGTTGAGATTTGTCGATGAGTCGATGACATTATCACTGCGGTTCCCCATGATAAACTTGATCTTATTTTGAATAAATTCAATTCATATAACTTCAATATTAAATTTACAATAGAAGTAGAAAATAACTTACCAATTAGCTTTTCAGATACCCCGATTGTCCGAATTGATGCTGAGCTTTAAATGTATTGTTTCAAAAAAACAACTTTTTGAGGTGGATACTTAAATTTTGATTCCGCACATCCTATCAGCCATAAAATTGGATTTATTACTGGTTTATTTCATAGACTGCTTAGAATTTCAGACATTATATTCACAAATGAAAATATTGCTTTTATTAAACAAACACTGTTGAAAAATGGTTATCCAAAAGCACTCATTGAATTTTGTTTAAAAAATGTAACCCATTGTTTTTAAAATTTCGAATTTCACGCAAATAAAATTAATAATACTAAGTCCCACAACTTTATTGATTTCACTGCTGCACCTTACATTACAAACCTTTCTGAAGAAATTCAACATATTTTAAGAACCTTCAACATCAAAAATATTTTTAAACCATATAATAAATTTTCCCGTTATTTTGATAATCTCGAGGACCCACTTCTAAGGGGTAAGCTTTCTGGCGTAGTTTATCAATTTCCACGCATAGACTGAAATTTCACATATGTTGGTGAAACTGGCAGATCAATCAAAACCCTACACGTGAACACATACATTTTATCAGGAACCCTGGCACTTCTAATCGCACTGCACTTTCGGAACATTACTTAGAGCTTGGACACAAATTTGATTACGAACATTATAAAATTCTATCGGTTGAACCTGACACAGCCCGGAGAAAAATAGTTGAAAATTTTTTCATCAACAAAAATGATGATAATGTGAATATAAGATTTAAGCATAATAATCTTCCAGATCAATATAAACCTCTTACCAAATCAAAGTATAATCACTGCCTGTATTATCATCAATGTTGATCCCATTTGTCTCCCAGGTTGTCCAAGGTATATCCCAGGGATGTCCCTAGGATATCCAGAATATCCATGAAACATTTTTCTATCCATGAAACATTTGAATATCCTAGAAAAATCAGATAGATATCCTGGATATCCCGGTTTCCGCCTCTGGGGAAATCCTTCAAGATATACTTCGGATATCCCTAAGATAACGTGGCAGATAACTGAGATGAAACAGGATATCCCATTAGATCCCATTTATCTTCCAGATTGTCCAAGGGATATCCCCAGGATATCCAAAACATCCATTAGATATTTCAATATCCCAGAAACATCATATAGATATCCCGGATATCCCGATTTCTGCCTCTGCGGGATATCCTACTAGTTATCTTTCGGTTATCCTTAGGATAACCTGTGAGATAACTGAGATTAAATAGGCTATCCTATTCGATCCTATTTATGTCCCAGGTTGTCCAAGGGATATCCCAGAGATATCTCTAGGATATCCAGGGTATCCATGGAACATTTTAATATCCTAGAAACACCCTATAGATATCCTGGATATCCCTATTTCCACCTCTGCGGGATATCCTACAAGTTATTCTTCGGATATCTCACAAGTTATCCTTCGGATATCTCTGGGATATCCTAGGAGATAACTAAGATTAAATATGATATCTCATTTGATCTTGTTTATGTCCAAGGTTGTCCAAGCGATATCCCCAACATGTCCCAAATATCCATAACAAATTTGAATATCCCAAAAACATCCTATAGATATCATGGATATCCCTATTTCCGCCTATGCGGGATATCCTAACAGTTATACTTCGGATATCCCTATGATAACCTGAGAGATAACTGAGAATAAATAGGATTTATAATTCGATCACATTCATCCCCAGGTGATCCAAGAGATATCCCAGAGATATCCCCAGAATATCCCAGATATCCATGAGATATTTGAATATCCCAGGAACATTCCATAGATATCCTGGATATCCCGATTTTCGCCTTCTCGGGATATCCTACAAGTTATCCTTCAAATATCTCTAGGATAACCTGAGAGATAACTGAGATTGAATAGGATATCCCATTAGATCCCATTCATCTCCCAGGTGGTCCAAGGGATATCCCCAGGATAGCCAGAATATCCATGAGACATTTCAATATCCCAGAAACATCCTATGGATATCCTGGTTATCCCGATTTCCGCCTCTGCGAGATATCCTACAAGTTATCCCTAGGAAATCCATTGGACAACCCGGGAAATAACTGAGATTGAATAGGATATCTCATTCGATTTCATTTATCTCCAGGTTGTCCAAGAGATATCCCAGGGATGTCCCCAGGATATCCAGAATATCCATGAAACATTTGAATACCCTAGAAACATCCTATAGATATCCTGGATATCCCGATGTCCTCCTGTGTGGGATATCCTACAATTTATCCTTCGGATATCCCTGAGATAACCTATGGGATAACTAAGAATAAATAGGATATCTCATTCGATCCCATCTATCTCCCAGGTTGTCCAAGGGGTATCCCAGAGATTTCCCCAGAATATCCAGGATATCCGTGAGACATTTGAATATCCCAGAAACATCCCATAGATATCCTGAATATCCCTTTGTCCGCCTCTGCGGGATATCCTACCAGTTATCCTTCGGATATCCCTAGGATAATCGGAGAGATAACTGGGAATAAATAGGATATCCCATTCGATCACATTCATCTCCCAGGTTGTCCAGGGGATATTCCAGAGATATCATCTGGATATCCAGGATATCCATGAGACATTTGAATATCCCAGAAACATCCCACAGATATCCTGAATATCCCGATTTCCACCTCTGCAGTATATCCTACAAGTTATCCCTATGAAATCCCTGGGACAACTTGGAAGATAACTGAGATTAAATAGGATATATCATTCGATCTCATTTATCTCCCAGGTTGTCCAAGGGATATCCCAAGGATTTCCCCAGGTTATCCAGGATATCCATGAAACATTTGAATATCCCAAAAACATTCTATAGACATCCTGGATATCTTGATTTCCGTCTCTGCGTGATATCCTACAAGTTATTTAGAAGTTTTGGGAAGATTGAAAAATAATTGAATATTTGAAATAAATCTGAAGATTTTAATGCAATTTTTTTAATTTTGAAATATCATCTTTCCGGATTAAAAATTGAACTGTCTGATTAAAAATTAATCTATTTCAGTTGAAGATCCAATATGAACTATTACATTTTTCGTTGAGAGTTAATATTTTTTGGTTGAAAATTCAACAGCTTTGTTAAAAATGCACTTTTTTGGTTAAAGATTCATAGTTTTAGTTAAAAAATCATCTCTGCTTGAAAATAAAAATATTTTGTGAAAATTTACCTTTTTGACAGAAAACTACTCTGCTTGGTTAAAGATTTGAAAGCTTGCTTAAAATTTGACCTTATTTGTTGAAAATTTACTTTTTTGGTTGAGGATTCATTTAAGTTTATAATTCACCTTTTTGGTCGAAAATTAATTTATTTTGATGAGGATTTAAATATTCTCTTAAAAATTCGTCCTTTCTTGTGTTGCTAAAGCTGTTTTTACTTTGAAATTTGAGTTATTTTTATGTAAATATCAAAAATTACTATTTTTGTTGACCATTGACCCTTTTTTTCAGATCAAAAGTCAATTACTTGGTTAACAGCTGAAGAGCTGAAAATTTGTCTTTTTTGGTAAAAAATTGAACTATTTGTTTTAACATTAATATACTTTGTTGAAAATTAGTATTTCCAGGCTGAAACTATTTTGTAGAAAATTGATCTCTTATGCTTGAAAATTCAAAAGTCTTGTAGAAAATTCGTTTTCTTTCAACTGAAAATTAATTTTTGTAACTGTATATTTACTATTTGATTTTTTGTTAAAAAATTATTTTTTTGAATTAAAAATTCAACTAGCTACATGAAAATTCATGTGTTTTCTTAAAAAATCATCTTGTTTGATCGGAAATTAATTTTTTTGGTTTAAAATTGAACTATTTGGTACAAAATATATATTTCTTTTGTTAAAAATTCGTCTTTTTGACAAAAATACATTTTTGCGGTTAACAATACAACTGTATGGTTAAAAATTAATTTGTTTTAGTGGAGAATTCAAGTATTTTGTTGAAAATTTGTCTTTTTTGGTTATCTCCAACTGTTTTTGTTTAAAATTAATTTTTTGACTTGGAAATCAACTATTACATTTTTAATGAAAATTAGTATTCTCAGCTTGAAAATTAAACTCTTTTGTAGAGAATTCGTGTCTTTGGCTTGAAAATTCAACATTCATATAAAAAATTTGTTTTCTCTTAACTCAATATGGATTTTCTTTAACTGAAAATTTAGATATTTGATTGAAAACTGATATTTTTTAGTGGGAAAGTTAACTATTTGGTTAAAAATTCATCTATTTTTTTGTAAAATGATCTTTTTTGATAGGAAATTGATCCCCTTGGTTTAGAATTCAGCTATGTAGTGAAAAATACATGTAATTTGTTATAACTTCTTCTTTTTTGGTAGAAAATAAATTTTTTCGATTGAAAATGCAACTGAATGTTTAACCATTAATCTGGTTTAGTTGAGCGTTCAAGTATTTTGCCGAAAATTCGTCTCTTCTGGTTATATTCAGTTTCAGTTGAGTCACTTACTGGTTCACACAGTCAAAGTCGTAAAATCACTGGTTCACCAGTAATAATTAAAAATGCTAATTGAATCAGTTACAATAGAGGTTCATGTCCAGACCGTGTGGAGCGCTATTTCACTGGTTGAATCTATCATTTGGTATATTCAGTCAGTTACTGGTTCACCCAGTCAAATTTGTGAAATCACTGGTTCAATAGTCATAATTTAAAATGATAATTCAACCAGTGACAATGGAGGTTCACGTCTTGGTCACATGGAGCGCTATTTCACTGGTTGAATCTACCATTCGGTGATACTGGTATATTCAGTCACTTACTGGTTCGCCAAGTCAAAGTTTGGAAATCACTGGTTCACCGGTGATAATTCAAAATTTTGATTCTACCAGTAACAATTTTAGTGGTTCAGTTCAGGAGAGTAAGCTGGTTTTAATATTTTGATATTTTCCTTGAGGGGGTTCTTCCAGACGACTGGAGGTTCATGACTTGGCGGTGCAGTGGGCCTCAACAAGGGGCCTTATTCTCAACCCTGATGAAACTATGGCTATAATCATAGGACCTTCTTCCTTCACATCACTTCAAACAATTGCAACCCTACCTCCTCTCTTGATCGAACGACGTCTCATCCCCTATATGGAATCTGTAAAAGATTTAGGCTATATTCTTAATCGCTGTCTTACTTGAAATAAACGTATAGCGGATATTTCAAGGAAAACCTTTAGAGTTCTCCGAAAGCTTAACAGGAATGAAGAGTTACTTCCTACCTCAACGCGTATCCTCCTAGTCAAAAGCCTGATGCTTCCTTCCTTTGACTACGGCTGTGTGGTATATAACGATATTACTGATGAGCTGAATGCCAAGCTTGAGCGTACGCTAATTCGGTTCATCTAGAACATCCCCAAAAGTGAACATATTACTCAGTTTTGGAACAAACTTTCAAACTTTGAAACAAACTACCTGGAACCATAAGAAATTCACCTCCACAATTTAACTTTAGAAAAGTCCTTTTTCGTTACTTATTTAACAAATCTCACCCTAACCTTGAAATCAGACATTGATAGCAAATAAATTCCTAATTAGAAATATATATGAGTGTGTGTATGGATGCTTATTCACTTTTAAGTATGTATTTTCGCGTATGTATATTTACGGTATCCTTATGTTGATAGCCCGCATTCAATTATGTGTATTATACCTTATTTCTTCACTCTTGTTCAATACCTATTTTTGATTTCAATCGTCAAATCGATCGCCGTGGCATTCTAATTGTGATATGTATCACCTGTTTTTCATGGGACTATTTGCCCTAGGAACTTCAATGAAATAAATACCAGTAAAAATACATCCAGGCACTCAAGGAGCTTGATAACTAGCTCATAGTTTGTGTCACCCAATGCCTTACGATAGTCGATCCTAGCCACGAACAGACTGCGTCGATATCTTCTCAAGTCCTGGTTCATACACCTGTGTATTATTAAGTTCTCCCTGCAACCTGTTAGTTCTCTTTTGCATCCACGTTGTTCCACTATAGCACTGCATATCAGCTCGATAGATGTTGATATCTTTGAACAAAAGCTGTTCATGTTATCTGGCCCTGGTGCTCAAATGTTCCTAGTTCTAGCGATAACTTTCTTCACTTCTTTAGCAGTGATTAGTGGACACTTTTGTTTCTGGACCTTGTAACCTTTGCCTTTCGCAAAAGTTGCGATAGAGTGATATGTCTGAAGCGTCTACCTCTAGCTGATAAGTATCTCCATATTTGCTTTTTAAAAACTGGAATCTCTTCTCAACTAGGCAGATTTTTAACGGCACGTGACGTTTCATTACACAGACAGGAAGGAATAGTAAATTACATTATACTCTCATAAATGAGAATACAAAAAGGTGGAATTTTTCTGAATGCCTGTTGGTCAACAGTTCACACTTGTGCAGCGTGTGATTTGCTTTCCTTAAGTTTCGAGCAATTTACCTAACTTATAAATTGACATTTTCATTGGAAGTTATGTAACAAATTACGCACTGAATATCTGATGCATGCTGTCTCACCGTTTCAATTTCAAACTGAAGCTGTGCAATACGCTCGCATGTTTCATTTAGGCGTACTGAAGTACCGTGACTTCTTTTGTCTTTAAACAGGGAGACCGACTTCTCGTAAACTAGACAGTTCAGATTCCAGAGATTAACATTTTCGGGGAGCAAATTGGGGAGAGCAGTATTAGGTTTAGCTAATTTGTCCATTCTCAGAAAGATTTTGTGGTGGATAGATCTTCTAGTTCTCCTGTTGGCATTATCGGCTATCTGCAAAGGTCGTCTTTGCTGGAACAGGTGGTTTGTTCACTGGAGGATGTTGCTCTTCTTCTTGCTGATTCATTTTTGCGCAAAAAGATACATATTTCAAGTGAATTGTTTTAAAACCTTCAGAATATTTGAATGGCTTCATACAATGAAAAATTATACCAAGAAAAAATAAACAGCTAATTGAGATGAACAAATAAAATTTCAATAAGGATATCCAAGATAACACCCATACGTAATAATATTTATCATATGAATTCTGAAGAAGTGACTTCTGGGTTTAAAATTGATCTTTTTGGTTGAAAACTAATCTTTTCTGGTTAAAATTTTTATTATTTGGTTAAAAAATTTAATTATTTTGTTGAAAATTCAACAAGTTTGGCCAAAAAAGAACAATTTTATCAAAAATGCATCTTTTTTTTATTAAAAATTTAACTATTTTGTTGAAAACACGTTTTTATGGGATAAAAGTTCAATAATTTTTGTAGAAAATTAAACTGTTTTGTTAAAAATTCATATTTTCGGGTTGAAAATTAAACTTTTTTTTATAGAAAAATTGTTTTTAGACTTGAAGTACATTTTTTTTCAGAATATTATATTTTCTTACTGAACATTTAACTATTCAATTTTTGGTAGACAATTATTTTTTTTTCAGTTGAAAATTTATCTGTTTAATAGAGAATGTAACTATTTGTTTGAAAATTATTTTTGTTTTTTTGAAAACTAATCTTCTCCGTATTCCTCACTTTTGGTTCAAAAATTCCTTTTTTTTTGGTTAAAAATTCAACAATTTTTTGGAAAGTTTGAGCTAAACGGCATTCTTTTGTCAGATAATATTATTCAAAATCAGTGTAAATAATGCATTCAAATACCGAAAATGCAGCAAATTAAATTTCCATCCATTAATTTGTTTATAAAAATTATATGAATTAACAAAATTCTATAAAACAAATTTCCTTTTTAAAGAGTAAATGTACCAATTCTACTGTTTTCTAAGAAAATATAAATAAACAGTGCACAGTATGTAGTACAAATATAAAAAATTATGTTTTTTTTTGTAAAAGAGAAGTTTTTGTTATTTATAAAAGTAAAAATTTTGGTTGAAAACGAAATTATGGGATGTGTTCCTTTCTCTCGATCTGCAGTCATTAAAATAATCAATAGCTGCATTCGATCTGGATGGTAGCCCTTTTCGCACCTGAACATTCAATTAACATAGCATAAGAGGAGAAAGTCGCGGATGTCCCCGTATCGAGCACTCTGCCGAATTTACAAAATGTGCAGTACTTATACCGGGTGATTTTCTCGTCCCGATCTGTGATCTGAATTTTGTCAAAAATTTGATAAATAACAAAATATGCAAGTCATTTCAAAAAATAAAACAGAAATTTACCTAAATAATTTAAATCTGTTGAAATTTTTTGAAACTTCTTAAAGCGATTGAAATTTTCTGGTAATTTTCAGGATACCCCAAAATATTTCAACTTTCTTTCAAATTTTTAAAGCTCTTAAAAATTCCTTGAGTCCTTAAAACTACCATAAGACTTTTATAATCCTTTAAAAACAATTATAGTTATTGAAATCTGCTCAAAATTCCTTGGACTTTTCGAAAAATACCCTAGAATATTTCAATTTGCTCGCAATTTTTTATAGCTCTAAAAATTTCTTGCAATTTTTTAAAATACTGTAAAATAATTTAGGCTCTTTGAAATTTTCTAAAATTTGTTAAAACACTTGGAAATTTCTGGTAATTTTCAGAATACCCCAAAATATTTCAAATTTCTTTAAAATTGTTAAGGCTCTCAAAAAATATTTGAGTTCTTAAACCTACCCTAAGACCTTTATAATCATTTGAAAGCAATTATAATTATTTAAATCTGCTAACAATTCCTTGGAATTTTCGAAAAATACCCTAGGATATTTCAATTTTCTTGCAATTTTTCAAAATACTCTAAAATAATTTAAGCTCTTTGAAATTTTCTAAAATTTCTTAAAATTAAATTTCTAAAATTTCTTCTTCTTCTTTCTTCTTTCTTTCTTCTTTCTCAAAATTCCTTGGAATTTTCGAAAAATACCCTAGAATATTTCAATTTGCTCGCAATTTTTTATAGCTCTAAAAATTTCTTGCAATTTTTTGAAATACTCGAAAATCATTTAAACTCTTTGAATTTTTATAAAATTTCTTAAAACACTTGGAAATTTCTGGTAATTTTCAGAATACCCCCAAATATTTCAAATTTCATTAAAATTTTTAAGGCTCTCAAAAATTCCTCAAGTCCTTAAACCTACCCTAAGACCATAATCCTTTGAAAGCAATTATAATTATTTAAATCTGCTAACAATTCCAAAAATTGAATATTTTAAGATTCGAATTTTGGAAAATAGATCATTCAAAATTCAGAGGAATTGAATTTGTATTACTTATAATTTAAAACTAAATTGAATCTTTCAAAGTCAAAGCTTCTGAAATTCTAGAATTTTAAATTGTTATTATATAGCAAAATTATAATTCAACATTAAAGCTGACGAGACAAATTTTTCTGAAATAAAAAAATGAATTGAATTATTTGAAAAAAAACGTAAATATAAATATTAATTTTAAATGGGAAACACTAAAAATGAAAAAATTTCGATGAAAAAAATGTTAATTACCAAAAATTATGATATTAACACTTTTCTTTAAAATTTTAATTATTTTCGATAAATTTAAATCGTTAAAAAAATTAATAATTCTTAAATTGCTAATTATATTCTCAAAAATTTAACTAATTAAATTTAAATTGCAAAACTACAACCTATGAAAGGAAAAGATAAAATATTTAGCGTTCAACATAAAAATTCAGAACTCTAAAATTGTAACTACTTAAAATTATCGAAATTATTTAATTACTGATGCAACAATTTCAGAAAGTTTAATTTTCATCTTGTTTTATTTTAAACTCATTTTTTAATTTTTTAATTTCAAATCTTCCTTTAGAATTATTATACGTTCTTGAAATTTTCTAATCAAATATTTTCCAATTTAAATTTATTTATTTGCTTTAATATTTAACTAAAATTCGGACAATTTTAAGATATTACATTAAAAATAAAAAAATACTGAAAACAAGATTGCTGTAATATTATTCCATTTTTTGAAATCGTACAATTTTAAGCTTTTTAATTCAAAATTGCTTTATATTTCCATTTAAGATTATTAAATTCAAAACTGGCTGTCAAAACTTTTAATAACAAATTTTGAAATATTCAATTTCAAAATTGTCTTGACATTTTGAATATTTCACTTTGAAACTAAAATATTGTGAAATTTAAAATTCCAAATTTTTAAAAATTGATCTAAGTATTAATTTAAAAAAAATAGTTTCAAGAACTTAAAGATTAAACTTTTAGAATTTCGCATTCTAAACCATAATTTTAAACTAAAATTATAGAAATTTTAAAGATGATAAATATATTATTGATAAGTATCATATAATGTAGTATCAAGTAACATTCAAAAAGACTGGAATTTTTTTTTACCAAAAAATGTGATTTCTCTGGAAAAAAAAATCATTTTTACTCAAAACTTCCAAAATGCCACTCTGCATTATTAATTAATTAATTGTTAATTAAATAACTGAAAATGGTTAAAACTTGAATCAGGAAGCAAAATAATGAAAATCTCTTGGGCTATCTTTTTGGAAATATATTTACAAATCTAAATGACATACGTAATTCATTCTGTGAATTATTATTCTGCATCAAGGCTTACGACAACCGGAGCCTCGTCATCCTCTTCTTCTTGCAAATTGGAAAAATCCCAGGCAAATTTGGTCGAAATTCTGTCTCGCATTCGAACCGCTTCAGATTTGAGTCGTGCGTCGACTTCGCTATTCGACTCTATGTTAGCAAAAAGCCTTCGGAGATTGTGATAAACAAAATTATTGCTTGCAACGATATCGTACAAAACCTCCTCTGGAATGAGAGCGAGTTGAGCTTCCAGTGTTCTGAGGAATTCAACGTAAATGAGACGACGTACTGAAATTGCCGAATCCGCACGACAAATCAGAGACACCAATAACTTCCAGTGTTCAAAGGCATCCAAACTTTGACCAGCCAGGAAGCAGACGTAGGCCAGTTGCAGCTCTCCAATTATTTCAATTGGTCTGTAAAAAGAAAATTTATTTTTTAATTAAAATTGAAAAGAAATCCATTTAATTACATTTTATTCAGAAAAAAGATCTTCTCCTTTCACTACGCTGGGATTCGAACACCAGGTCAACTGCTTTACGATCAGGTGCTCTAACCACTGAGCTACTAGAGAGATCAAAGGAAGAATTCTTTTGTCTGAATCACGCTTTATTGAGCAAGATGTTACATATCAATTTTTAATAGAAATCTGTATTATCATCGGAGAAGGTAACGGATCGAGAAGAGAAATCTGCTAGAAAGATGCGTTTTTTTAGATTTTTCGCTTTTTGTCCAATTTTCATTTGGAGTGAAGTAATAATAAATTGATGTTAACAAAATAATTGTTTAAACAATTTCTTGTAATTATTTAGAATTTTATATTTGAATAATGCTAGAAATATGCAGTTTTTTTTTAAATTTCTGGCTTTTTGTCCAATTTTCATTTGAAGTGAAGTAATAATAAATTCAAGGTAATAAAATAATTGTTTAAACAATTCATTATAATTATTAATAATATTATATTCGAATAATGCTAGAAAGATGCGTTTTATTTCAATTTCTGGCTTTTTGTCCACTTTTCATTTGTAGTGAAGTAATAATGAATTTATTAAGTTAGAAAAATAATTGTTTAAACAATTTATTATAATTATTAAGAATATTATATTTGAATAATGCTAGAAAGATGCGTTTTTTTAGATTTTTCGCTTTTTGTCCAATTTTCATTTGGAGTGAAGTAATAATAAATTGATCTTAACAAAATAATTGTTTAAACAATTCGTTATAATTATTTAGAATATTATATTTCAATAATGCTAGAAATATGCAGTTTTTTTTTTTGAAATTTCTGGCTTTTTGTCCAATTTTCATTTGAAGTGAAGTAATAATAAATTCAACTTAATTAAATAATTGTTTAAACAATTCATTATAATTAATAATAATATTATATTCGAATAATGCTAGAAAGATGCGTTTTATTTCAATTTCTGGCTTTTTGACCACTTTTCATTTGGAGTGAAGTAATAATGAATTTACTAAGTTAAAAAAATAATTGCACCCCTAAATATCATTTTTTTCAAAACAAAAAAAATCGAATAATTTTTGGGTGGATTCGAACAAATTTGGGGGATGTCCCGATAAAAATTCGAAAAAATTTTCTTTGGACCTCCCTACTGTGCACCCTGAGAATAAAATAAAGGCGTTATCAAATGAAAAAATATATTCGAATAATTTACTCTATTTGCTGAAAGTTGTTTTCAGAAATGCGCTCTTTGCCCAAATCTTTGGAAAAGGTCCTTTCAGTATTTCCTAATGAAACTTTTTGTCGTTCCCTTGACGCACTGGCTGTTTACACGGGGTGCAATATGAACAACTTTTTTCTAGTTAGAGAAACTTAATAAAAATAAGGGAGCATTAGTAAGTAGACACAAGGGAAGGATGAAGGGGTATTAATTTTCTTTGTTCTCTATGTAGAAGTAGAATAAATAACCCCGGATCCTCGGAAACGGGACCCCCGGTTGTTTATCTGCGATATACGATATTAATAAGCTCCAGAGGAAATCTCTTTTCTTTCCCTTTTGCCACACCTACTTAAAAAATAATCAAGGGTACTAAATCAGACATATAGCTTAAGTGGGCTTGTTTGAATTTATTTCCATCATAATGTTCCTTATATTAAATTATTATTTGTGATTTATATTTCGGTTGTAGGGCCCAGCGTAAAATAATAAACTTTCAAGCCTAAAAGAATAATTTTCTACAAAACAAGGTAATTTTTAACAGAATAGTTCAGTTTTCACTCAAATTTTTTACTACACTACAAACAAAGTCCATTTTCAACAAAAAAGTTGAATTTTCATCCAAATCCTTGCATTTTATACAAAGAAAGTTCATTTTAAACAGAATGGGTAATTTTTTTTACCAGAAATATCATGTTTCTACAAAACAGTTGATTTTTAATCAAAAAGTTGAATTTTCAACCAAATACTTTCATTGAGTACAAAAAGGTTTATCTTTAACTAAATAGTTAAATTTTTACCCAGAAATATGAAGTTTTAACAAAACAATTGTTTTTCAACCAAAGAGTTGAATTTTCAATCAAATAGTTGAATTTTCATCCAAATCCTTGAATATTCTACAAAAAAGGTTATTTTTAAACAAAATAATTAAATTTTTGACCAAATATTTCAATTTACTACAAAAAAGTTCATTTTCAACAACATAGTTAATTTTTTAACCAGAAATTTGAAGTTTCTACAAAACAGTTCATTTTTAACCAAAAATTTGAATTTTCAATCAAATTGTTGAATTTTCTTCCAAATCCTTGCATACTATTGAATATTATTATTATCAATCCGGTCGGTACGGTAGAAACCTTTGCCCGTAGTCCGTCTCTAGTGGAATGTCGACGAATAAGATTTTGTATCACAGCTATCACTATTTTTATTGAAAATAACTTATACCTCTTGCTGGATATGTTGAAATGTCATTTTTCTAGTACCTGAAATATCACAGACGCGAACCATCATGTTTTCCCATCTTCAAATATTTTGATTTTTATCAAAAGCCGCGGTCGGCTTTGCCCTGCGGTGTGGGACAAAGCCGACCAAATACAATTTGTAGAAAAAATTAAATGATTAAATCATTGTTACACTCATGTAACTAATACGTATGGAAATATGATATACAATAATGTAGGACTCGAAATAAAAAAAATGGGTCAATTCTACATCTTATTTACGTTAAAAAAATCACTGAGTGTTAAATGGTCGGCGCTGCCCCTCCTTACTCTACATCAGATTTCCATATTTCAAAGATTTTGAGTATTTTTAATAAATTAAGAAGGAATTTCAAAGAATTTAATAAGATTTCAATTAAGTCTCAACAGATTCTACGGAAATTTGAGAGATTCCTTAGGATTTCCAAAAATTAATTTCATTTAAAGAAATTTCAAAGTATTCGAAAGCATTTTGTGAAATTTCGCAAGATGTCAAGTTTTTCCATAGATTTTAAGGCATTCAGAAAGATTCCATAAGAATTATTGGCATTTCACAGAATACAATGACTTTCCTGAAATTCACCAGATTTCGATTAATGTAAAAATAATTTATAGGTTTTGAAAATTTTAAGTGATATAAAGTAATTTAATGAAATCTATTGTGAAATGTATTCGTTAGATTTCGAGAGTGATAAACTGTTTGTAAAAAACTAACAAAGTCAAATTATTCTTATAATTCAGTATCTGAGAGACAATATTTGTTTTAAATCCTGGGGATGGATTACAGTATTAATGCAGATTTCAAAACTTGAGAGGAATATTACCCAACGTTTGCGTACATATACAATAAAACTGTGTTGACGTCAAGTGATTGATGATTGAACAGCTAATAAAAACTTTATCCCTTCTTTTGAACATTCATTATTCTTCTAAAGAGAAACCAAATTCAGGGGCTATCTTCATTTGGCCCTAAAAGGTCAATTTTTTTAAATTTTTTCAGAGGGCTTTTTCTTGACCGTTAGGTAGCGAGATCCCTAAAAAATTTATTTAAATTGTAAAACTTTCTTTAAATTTAAATTTGGTTCTGCGGCAAGGATGAGTGTAGCGCAGAGATGATAACCAAAATTGAATAACTGTTGATCACATTGTTTATAACCATAGAAATTATTGGTGTATAGAGCTAACTTGTTGCATCATGTCGATCTAGCAGTCAATTTAACAAATCGAATTTCTTTGATTATTTTTTATTATGAAAGAGCAAATAAAAAAATATCGATAGGTACAAAAAACTTAAAATCTTTTTTTTCCGCATTAGTTCCCTTTCTTCGCCGACGTTCACAAATGGTGGGTTAAATTCAGCTATTTTTAAAATAAAAAGTCATACTGTTGAAATTCCTGAACTTACCAATTGATATATTTGAATATTATTACACATATGAAGAAATAACAGAAATGACCGCTAGCCGTGTTTGTAAGATTTTAATTCTTAGCGTTTCTAAAGAAAAATGTTTAAATGCTTTGAGAGGCAAAGCCTATAGAGGATTATAAATGATAAATTCTGGGCTTCGACCACTGAGCAATGCTCGAAAATTATGTCTTTCACTTTTTTCTGACTGATTGCAGTAATAGTTCTTGGATGGTGAAAGACCATAAAAGATACATAATTTGTCCACGAAAGCTTTTTTGTTCCACGTTTGGTCAAAAGTAGTGTACACCTGCGCCATCGTAAAGAATAAATATATCAGCTACATTTTGAAATATTTCTTCATTAGGCTAACACATATACTTTTTTAAAATGTTTTGAAACTGGGTAATCTTGGCCTGCGGGAGATTCCTCGATTTCTTCGGGGGTCATATCTTTAACCGCGCCGCTCTCCATGTTTATTTTGACTCTTTTGTCAGCCTCAATATAATACAACAAGAAAATCTCGCTTTATAGACGAATATGCTAGAAGCTTCTTTGTAAGTCCTATTTCTTTTGGTAATGGCCCAAATTGAAGGTCTGATCATGTTGTTGTGCATACAAAAATATTATTTGGTATGGCATAATCATGTTTATTTATTGCCAAAGATGAAAAAATGAGAAAAAAGAGTGAATGCCTTTTTTCAGAATACTATGCTGTAGGGGTGAGAAAAAAACTCGAAGTTCGAACAAGTCGAGTCGAGCTTGTTAGCTTTTGAGTCAATTCGAGCTGAGGCAGATCTGGTTCAATTCAAGTCGAGCCAAAATCAACCTTTCCAAAAAGATCGAAAATTGTCGAGCACTTGAATGTCTTGAGAACTCGAAACTTTTGTCAACTCGAAACTTTTTGAATGAACATAAATTTCCTGAAACCAATGACAACGAGTTTTTTTGGATTGCTTACAGCGATTTTGAAAAAGAAATTCATGATTTCTCATTCAATACGACCAAATTCTGTGAAAATTCAATAAACTGACAGATGTATATAAAGCTTAATACTAGGTTATTCTTTGGATTTCTTGTCAAAATTTTAGAATAAAAATTCTAAAAGTTTGATCCAGAATAGTTATGACATTTTTGAGAAATTTAAGAAAGTGACGGATTCCAATAAGGCTCAGTATACTAAATGTTTTTTTTTTTGGGGGGGGGTTTGATCACACATTTAGGATAAAAATGTTGATGGTCGAAATTTTTTATTCTAAATGGCAACCAAATTTTGAGAAAATTCAAAATATGAGCCAGTTTTCGCGTCGTACAGCCCTAGGGATTTTTTGTATCAGATAGTAAAAAAGTTTCTGAAACTATGTAAGATAATTTACGAATACCAATTTCGCTTCGTGATTCGCAATAGAAAGGCAAGTGTCAATACATTTATTGTTTAAACATCATATTTATTTATTTAACATTAAATCTCGAAATCTATCAACCTTCAACATATTTAGAGATTCACGATTACACGTATTGCTAAGAAATTATAAAAATACCGGAATGGTATAGCGAAATGTAATTTGGTAACTATAATGGTATAGAGTTGACTGACACCATAACCACTGAAATAGCTAAGAATTTTTTAGCTTCCTTCTTCAACTTTGGAAATAGATTAACATTTTTAACCATCAATCGTAACGATTATTGTCCGGAACACATTTATGTATTTATTCATACATTGATTGCAGGGAAACCTCAGAGAAAAATAAGGAAGTTTCTTATGAAGCACTATCTGGACGAAAATTCTTCACGTCAAAGTGCGTCAATAACGACAATTACTCATGAAATAAGAAAAATTTGGTATGGGATTGATCTAGGAAAACATCTGGGAAGTCCTATGACAGTGATCTCTCTGATTATATAGTAAAATTATGGCAGAAAAGACGATCCCATACTTTATGTCTATTTAAATATTGTATAGTGAATGTATAGCTTTAATATAGTTGAAGTATAACAATGTATGGTTGAAGTATAGGGAAAGTATTTTTGGAATATATCTGAGAAATATAGATTTAGTATAACTGAAGTATAGATTAGGTATAGCTGATGTTTAGTCAAAGTATCGCTGAAGTATATCTCTAAGTATAGGTGAAGCATGTAGATTATGTCTGAAGTATAGGAAAAGTATGGCTGTAGTTGGTGTAGCCGTATTATCGCCTACGGGAGATAATCCGTTATCTGACATACATAAAAATAGAGATACATAATCATGATTTTCACGTTGTGAAAGAATATTGTTTGTAGCTCCTCACATAAGTATAAATAAAAATGAGTAAAATGTTAATTGTAACATAAATTGTTCAAATTTATATGATACGAAATTTAACACTGAATATTTCACCTGAGTAACAATTTTATCAAACCTTTTTATGCTATTAATATTATGTTTAGTAATCAAAGATTCTAGTTCTCTCATCAATACATATGACATAATAATCATATCAGCTTTCTATTGTCGTTGTATATTGTATATCCTCACGAACGATCTTAAAAAAAAATATGTCTCACAAAATCACTCTAATCGTGAACTTTTTAAACCTATATACCTATCTACCCTTCACCTATATACCCATCCACACATTACTACTTTACCACCGAGCAATTCACGCTTGAAATTAGTTTTTTCAAAAAATAATTCTAATATAAAATCATAAAGTTTCGAGGACTCAAATATTCGAAAAATGTTTGGTTGTGTTTGATTTTTTTTCATTGGAAATTAGCATTATTAAACAAAGTTTATCATCAAGATTCCCAATTTTCAGCAATTTTATGTTATTTTAGCGCGTTGCTCCGGAAGTGGGCATTTTTAATAAAAAATGATTAGATGTCAATCAATAAAATTTTTTGAAAAATTTACCTTTTCTAGTTTTGTTAGCGTGATTTACCGAAAATTGATACTTTTAAACAAAAAGCATAGATTTTAAAGGTTCATAATTTTGAAACAACTTTAGGTTACGTTAGCGTTTACATCAGAAATTGCGATTTTAAAATACAAATTATTATAATTTGAACAAGATTTAGAATTTTTGTTAAATTTTGGATTATGTTGCTGTTTTTTTACGGAAATTGTAATTTTCAATTATTTTTTAATTATATTTCAAAGAAGATTCCCAACATTTTAACAATTTTAGGTTATGTTGCCGTTTCACATCAGAAATCGGTATTTTAGTAAAAAATCATCAGATTTCAAAAAAGATAAAAAGCTTCTGTACAATTATAGGATAAGCTAGCGCTTTTTAATATATATTTCAAAAAATACTTGGAATTTCAAAACAATGTAAGGTTATGTTAAAGCTTTTTACAGAAGATTGTTCTTTTTAGGGTCTTGTAGCCCTGGGCTACAAGATCCCTTATATTGACCCTTATATTGACTTGATAAGACTATTGACTTGATACTTGGCCTAGGGGTTCCTTTTAGATCTTAGTTCAACGCACTAAAAGGATTTTTTATGCAGATCGATACAAATTAAGTTATTAATAATTTAGACTTTTTTAAAAATACGTTGTTTCAAAATCTCGAAAAATATTCATTTTAGAATAAATTGCTATGCAGAAAAGTTGTAGATCTCGTCGAAACAGATGTTTTTTATATTCATACTTTTTTTCTAAAATTAATATTTTTCGAGGAAAATGACAAAAATTAATTTTCAGATTTTTTGTTGGAGAAGGGGGCGTTGGAAAAGGGGTCGGCGTGAGTGGGTGGAGAGGGTGTGGTTCACACCCACTCATGCCGACTTCCTTTTCCAACGGCCAAACAAAAATTACGCGTCCTAATATTGGACATTTTAAATGGCCCACACCCCCTCCCACCACTCATGCCGACTTCCTTTTCCAACACCCCAAAAAAACCACGCATCCTAGTGGTGGTAACAAAAAATCGGAAAATTGTATCTACAACTTTTGTGAACAACATTTTTTTCCGAAATCAATACTTTTCGAGATTTGGAAAAAAAAAATAATTTCAAAAAAAGTCAAAATTATTAATAACTTAATTTATATTTATCTGCGCCGAAAATCCTTCTAGTGCGTTCAACTAGGATCTAAAAGGAACCCCTAGGCCAAGTATCAAGTCAATATTTTTGGGTGACCTTTTCAGAAATATTCCCGCGTTTTCACCGAAAATCGGTTATTTCAAACAAAAATCATTTGACTTCAAAAATTAAACTTAGAGTGTTAAACAACTTCAGATAATGTTAGCCCTTTCCTTCAGAAATTGGTATTTTCTAACAAAAATTTTCCAAATTTATTACAAATAGTGTACTTCTTTGAGACCGTACATAAATTACACAGGCCGACAAATTTTAAAGCCAGAGACCAGACCTAACATTAACGAAGGATTTTGATGTGCTGAATCCGAATCCGTGCTCAAAATTGCTCCTGTACGACAGGTTTTCAAGATATCCTAACCCAAAAGTGCAAAAAACGCTTTTTTACCTGTATTTGAGGTTATATAACCGAACAAGAAAAATGTCCACCACAAAAGCTAATATGGAATTTGAAAGTACTAATCTTCCCCTTTCAAACCTACTCGGATTTATTAGGATATCTTTATTTTTCACCAAAATATTGTAATTTGAAATTATTGTTCCCAGAGTCAGGTGGGTTAGACTTTAGGGCCTCGATAGTAAATAGGAAATCTAGACAGGGCCTATTAAGAACCAAGTTTCAATTTCTACCCGGGTGATAGGTATGGGCATATTTACTGAATGATTTTTAATTACAGTTGCCTTGAATTTCAGAATTGAATGACGATGCCTTTATTTTTGAGTTCAGCTATTTAAAAAATGTTTATTTTAATCATTTAAGGCAGGTGTAGATAGTTGACACTTTAGACAGATTTTACGATACAAGTAAGAAAGAGGGTCGTCTAGCCACGCCAGAAGGCTTTGAGGATATTCACCCGGAAGTCAACGCGATTCTATATTTATCGTAGGTCGTTCATAGATATACCTATCAGAGTAACTACCTCTCAGCACTTTTGTATTACTCTATCTATTCGTGGCTTCCGTGCGAACAACAAATGGGTGCAGAATAGATAAATTCTGGTTAAATATAGACTGCCACTGCAATGGTTGTCATTCTAAAAATGTGTAAAATATTTAATATATAATAATGATCTTAAATATCTGTATTTAGAAGCTTTTTAAATTAGCACAGACACGAAACCTCGACTTCTTTCACAGGTAAAGATAAATGTTGGTAACAGAAATCTGTATCTCAAATAATTCTTCACAATATAGCAAGCTTTTATGATGAAAGCCTTAATAGTCCGTTTTAAATGTAATAATTTTAGATGTAAATATCCTAAATTGTTCGGTTTCAATTTTAAATTAAATAACTTTGGATTTTAATTTTTTAAATTATTCGGTTTCAACTTTAACCGCATGAAATTCTCTGTTTTTTCAAATTCTTTAAAATCGTAGAATAACAAATTAAAAAACTTCCTAGTTGTACAATTTTTAGCTTGAAGGATTTTAAAGTAAACAATATTGAATTAAACGACTCTAGAATAAATTCAAAATAATGAAAAATTAAGGCCATACATTCTCAAATTCAAGCCTTAAAAATTAGAAGATATTAGAACTAGGCATTTAAAATTGAATTATTTTTTATTTTAAAACATGCCAAAATATTGAATATTTCAAACTCAAATGGGAGACAAAATATTTCGAATTGAAAGGCTTCAAATTGTGCAATTTCCAACATTGGAATCATCTATAGAAATCTTGTTTTGTGTTTTTTTTTTAAATAGTGAATTATAGTATAATATATTAAAACTACCTAATTTTTAGTTAAAGATTTAAAGAAAATAAATAATTAAAAATTGAAAAATATTTAATTGGAAAATTTCAAGAATGAATAATAATTATGAGTGAAGTGTAAAAAATGAAACGTTTTGAAATTAAGAAGTTAAAAATTGTCTTGCTTAAAGTCAAAATAGATAAAAATTATTCTATCTAATATCGATTTGTCAGTAATTGAACAATTTCTTTAATTTTGTAAGGTAACAATTTTGCAATTAAAATTGAAATGGCTGAAATTTGAAAAGTATAATCAACGATTTGAAAATGGCTCATTTTTAAATTATATAAAATTATTTGAAAGAATTAAAATTTTTAAAGGTTTTGAGTTTAAGAAAATTTAAATATCACAATTTTTTGCAAGTAAAATTGTTTGCAGTTTTAAATGAAGTTCGGTTTCGTGTAATTTTCAACGTTCCATACTAAAAATTTTTTGATTTTCAATTTTTCTCATTTAAAATTGTCTTCACAAACTATCCGTTCACTTTACGAAGAACCCTTCAAAGCAGCTGTACATTTTTATAATTTACTCGTCAAAAAATCGCATAAAAACACAGCTTATATCATGATAAAGGTTACTTTATTGTGCTTTAGACGCGTCCCCATTTGTTTATGCACAAAAATTGGTTTGGAAAATAGCCTTCGCGAAAAGATGAAAACCATAGTTTTTTCGCGTCACTCTGTCCTTGTTTGAATTTAGATGACGACATCTTTGAACTGAACAATGTAAAAAATTTGAAAAAAATCATACAGATGCATTCATATTTTGACTATAAATACGTGAAAATAAAATAGCAATGTATCAATAACAATTAACGTAAAATTCATTTGAACATGACTATGCTATCTCTCGTAATATACGTAGTAGAGAGTTATATTTTAATCGTATGAAATGTTAAAAATATTTTTTATTCTTTTCTTAAGATTGATGTTTCGAAAGAAAAAATCAAATTTATATTTTCCCGCTATCCTCAGAAAACAATGTATTATCTGAAAACAGTTCAAACTCCTTGAAGAGCTTTCAAAATTTTCTTTCAAAATCTCCCAAAATGTACATTTTGTTATACATTTTTTCAATTCTTTCAAAATTTAAATTATTATCGGAAATTTTTAACTGGAGGAAAAGGGAAAAAAGTTTACAAAGGAATAAGCTGTTTAAACAATACTTAAATGTTTAAATATATAGCTTTTTTCAATATATTGCTTCCTAAAGAAAAACAAAAGCACGTATTTCTTTAACAATTCTTCGACAAATTTGGATATTTTTATGCTACTTTTCAAATAATATTTCCTTGGTTTATATACAATTATTTTGAATTGTTTGAATAATGACAAATTCTGCAAATAATTTTCTTTTTCAAAAAATAAGAAAACCGTGGCAGTCTATTGTCGTCGATTTTCAGATGCCAAAGAAAAAACGTCGATAGAGTATTATGTATTCATGGCTTATTCATGATAACTGTTTTACTAAAACTGATCAAATTCTATTAAAATTTGAATAATAAGCCAAAAAGATGAATTTTTATTCCAGGAAAATACTTGACTATCCAACAAGACGAATTTTCAACCAAATACATTTTCATATTTCAGACTTTATACCCTTTCCTCTATTTCTCCATTGTCTTATTTCTAAACAATTCTACTATTATATTTTTTGTCTGAAATTCATCTCGCTTGCACAATACACATATTAAATCTCATTTTTTAGAATCTTAGATATTTTTATCTGACTATATCCACTGAGAAAGTTAGGTTTTTTTCCCAGCTGACTATTTTAAATAATTTACTATGAATGATGTCAAACGTTTAGAAATTTGGTTTGACCTGCCTTGGCATAGTTTATTCTACAGATTACATTCGTCATTACATAGGACAAACTCAAGTAGAGTTTGAAAAATCATAGCAATTAGAATAAATACATATTGCGAAGCAAAAATGATTATTTCCCGCAAGTTTAAAATGATTTTAAAATTATGGATAGAGTATTATATCATATTCACCAATTGAACTAAGCATCGCCCTTGAGATAAAAACCACAGTACGAACGCTTCTAATTTTTTGCAATCAGAGTGGAAACTGTTATATACGTTAATAAATAATTTGATTGACAGTGTATCGATTTCATATTCTGGTGTTGGATTATTGTATATATCTGGTATCTTAATCGCAATCTCATGAATTATAAGCGACAAGCTGGTTTTTCTGAGATATTTATGATTATATTTCACAAATCAATCCAAACAATGAAATTTTGTTTCCTCAATAGAAGCTCCTTCGAAAATAATAATGAGATTTTTGCAAATAATCATGCAATAAAATATCAGTGTTGAACAGAAAGACAGAACATTTCGTTCCTTTCTTTTAATTCGGATCGCTTCAATCTGCCATTCCTATCGCTACAGTGATAACATATTGATGAATAACTCGAAGATATATTTATTTACGCAATTCTTAACTCAATAAATGAACTTCTAAATAAGTTTAATTTTGAAGCACACAAGCTTCAAATTATTCTGACCATTTAGTTTTCATTTGGTCCTCGAAAAATAATCAAAATTTTCTTCTTTCAGAAAGTTAAGATGCAAAACTGAGCGGGTAATTATTTATCCATAAAAATAACTACACTAAAAAAAGTAATTATATGGTCGGTTGCAGACTGTCAATGATTCGTAGTAGGGAATCAATGCCAATCAAAAAAAACGTGAATATCTTTTTTGGATGTAAGTTATAGTCAAATATCAACGTTAATTGTGAAATCAAAGTTTAGCGAGTAATTCCCAAATATAATTACCTTTCTTCACTTGAATCAATTAGTAACCTGTCATCTCTAAAACCTCAAGAAAGAAGGCGATTGTGTAACATTTTCAACTTTATTTACGCAATGAGAGAAGTGTATTGTAAAACTCTTAAATCGGTTGCGTCACCTCCACCAATATAACGTTTTTACAATCCTACATTATAACAATTTAAAAAAAAAAAAAAAAAAAACGAAAATATGAAAATACACAATATGAAAAAAAGTCAAGAGAAGAAAAACGTTACTTTTTGAGAGCCCTACATGATTTTTATTACAACTTTTTAAATTTTTTCGAAAAGTCGAAAATTCAAATTTTGATTGCACAAAAAATAATGAAAAACTAAAAATTCCATTTTGCAGTCAAACTATGCAAGATACAAAAAACGATGAAGAAATAAAAATCGTGCAACTAAACAAGATCTACAAATTTGTTATTAATCACTTTTTGATATGATGCGTAGTTTTTGTTTTATTCGTGACAAACAAAAAAAATTAAAAAATTAAATTCTTGGACCAGCTTAGGATACAGAAATAAATATGATATACATTTGATATAATAGTGTTGTACATAATGTAGAAAAGTTCAGATTTTGGACAAAATCGAGTGCGAAGCACAAGATACGTGATGAGATTGTGTTCGTTAAAACCAAAGGAGCTTTAACAAAATAGAATTCACAATCACCAAATGATAGTTGTTTATGATTTGACCTTTAATTTCAAAAGGTTTGGGCGCGAATGTGGGGGAAATACAATGACGAAGCACGTAGCGAGAGGTACATACGTTATCGAGCGCGAAGTGCGAGATAAATATATTCTCGAGCGCGACAGCCAACAGTCGCGCGCTCCAGGTATGCTCAAACTTGCGAGCCGCGCGCATAGCGCGCGATGAGAATGTCCACGCGCAGCGGGCAGATTTTTTTATTTGAAAATCGAAAAAAATACTATTCGTCAAAAAATGATGGCAGATTTCTGAAATGTACAGTTCTTGCTAGTTAGCAACAATAAAAATTTCGAAATTCAAGAAAATGCAACCTAAAATATCTTCAGCTTGGACCAAAGTAACACAGCGAAAAAAATCCGAAATAATGAAAGAAACGTTTTCCATCAAGCAAAATGATGACACGATTCTTTGGTGTAAATATATATGCAGGGCTACCACACAGTCACTTCAGTCACTTTTTCCAAGTCACTATATTTAGTAACTTTTTAAATAAAAAGTCATCATAGTCACTTTTTTAAAGGAAAATTATACTTTCGTCATTTTACTTATATCATTTTAGATTTTATCTGCAAAAAAGGAAAATTTAATTAATCTATGTTTGAAATCTATCGTAAGCTATCAATTCTTTTCAATATCAGACTTCAGACTCATTCCCTCTGTCCCCTTTTTTTAAATTCCTGTTTTTCCCGTATTTTGAAGAAACTTGGGCGTTTTCGTTTTTTGTTTGTTTTTTTTTGCTTGAACGCGAACTGATTTGATATAACTCAACAAGAAAATCCAACTATTCTTAGTTAAAAGTTCATTCTTTTTGATTGAAAAATCTATTATTGTATTTTTGGTTCAGAATTTATCTTTTCTGGGTGAAAATTTAATTATTTGATTAAGAAATTTAATTATTGTAATAAAAATTCAAGTAATCTGTAGAAAAGTTATATTTTTTGTCGTAAATTAAACTGTTTTGTTTAAAATTCATCTTTTTGGATAGAAAATTCAACAAATTGGTTGATAATTCATATTCCGTGGTTTAAAAGTAACTTTTTTGTAAAAAATTATTTTTTTCGGGGCTAGAGAGCGTTCACTCGACGTCACGCTGTATTTTAAGATTTACCCCCCTCCCCCGCTTTAAAAAAAAAAAAAGTTCATCAGTTAATGAGAATAATTATACCAGACAGAGCACATTGAAAAACGATTTTCCATCGAAAATTCAAAATCAATATTTTTTATCCTTGTTCACGAAAAGGCTAATTCCTCCTAAACTACGATCGACAAAGTGGGACCTTTTCTTGTGTAACGTCACATACAAACGAAACAATATAATTAATTATGAAAACTTTTTTTTATTCGTCTGAATAAGCACACGGAACATTTTTTAAAAGTAAATTTAAAAAAAAAAACATTTTATGAAGTTTAAAGCTTTTTCGGGTTTCAATCATGTCTTAAAAAAGACATGATTGGCCAATCAAGTTCGAGCAATTCCCACCATGGAGCGCTCTGGCCAATCATAGGCATCGTAAACTAGAGGAGGGGAGGGGAACTAGAGGAGGGGAGGGGAAATAGAGGAGGGGAGGGGAACTAGAGGAGGGGAGGGGAACTGGAGGAGGGAAGGGGAACTAGAGGACAAATGTGGAGGGAAGTAGAAAAAAGTAAGAAGAGGGGGTAGTAGATACAGAAGAAGTTAAGGAGGAGAGTGTTGAACTGAGGGGATGGAAAGTAGGGAAATGTAGGTGAATTGCAAGAGGGGAAGTACGGGAGGGGGAAGTTTGAACGACTTAATTAACGTCTTCATAGGCTACAAAACCCTTTTTTGTGGGTATAATAATGCTAGTTCTTATTAATTATATTAAATAACAAAAACTGGATTTTATTCCAATAATAATGATGTGTACAAGAAATATGAAGTGGACCGTTATTTATTGCATCACGCAATAGACACAAGTGTAAGCGAACCGAAGATTAGTTTGTGGCGTAGATTCAGCTTTTCGGTGGGGTCATTCACTTCGTACTCACGAGCCATTTCTTTCGTCTTTCCCCACACTAACTGCGCAATAAACAAAACAAAGTTCGTTTAACTCGGAAATTCCTAGCAATAACGTGTTTTGTGTACATATCATTTAAACTGAATCATGATGACTAGACTACAAGTTCTTCAATAAATAATAAAAAGTACAAAGAACCAGAGACCTTGAACTTAAATTTGTTTGAGTAGGTGTTCACTTTTACGCAGTTTTCCAAGAACATAACAAACTTTACTGACGTGTGGGCTAAGTGCACATGTACCATTAGCTCTAGGAATGAGGACACTGACTTATGTGAACATGATATAGCAAATGCTTTCTTATTCCCACCTTTTTTGCTTTTGCTTTCTCGGTACCCTCGAAACGCAAACTGTACGGGCTGTCTGAACCGTTTGCATAATATTGCGCAATATACTCAACTGAGTACTCGTGCACTTGCGGCCCTTCTGAGGCGATAGTCGCGACCGTCTCTCTCTCTCTCTCTGCCCGCTGAGAAATTACGTGGGAAGGAGGAGCTGCAAGAGGGAAGATGCCCCCTCCCTTTTCCAGCTCCCCCTTCCCCTTGCCAGGTCCGACCGTATAGCTATTACCTTTACAATTTTTTTTTTTAAATCAATAAAAAAAATCTCTTCTCCTACACGGTGTGTCTGGAATTACTTTAATCCAGGAGGACTTTTACCTCTCCATTTTTTCTAATATTTTTTTTTTGGATACACCACGATCATTTTAGGACCAAAAAGAAAAAAATAACTCCATTTTGAATTTTTTCTTTGCAGGTTTATTATGTATATTTTTATGGAAACAACAAAATTATTTGTTAAAACCTCAACCAATAAAATTAATTTTTAACTAAGTAGCTCAACTTTGAACCAATTAGATAAATTTTGAACAAAGAAAACATTTTTTTCTACCAAAAAGACCAATTTTAAATAAAATACATGAATTTTCAGCAAAAAAGTTGAATTTTCACCTAAATAAGATAAATTATACAACAAAAATGGAATAGTTACATTTTCTATAAAAAATTAATTTTTTACACAAGGAAACGAATTTTCAACAAAACAGCTAAATTCTTATCCAAAGAGATGAATTTTCACCTAGAATGATGAATCTTCAACTGAAATACTTAAATTTTGTGTGTGGATTACCTGCATTACTCCGCCTTATCTGGATTACAAGAGTATTACTCTGGGTTACAAGTGTATTACTGTGGATTAAAAGAGGACTACCGTGGATTTTAGCTGTATTTCTCCATATTATAACTGGATTACTTTGGATTACAAGTTTATTACAGTGGATTAAAAGAGGATTACAGTGGATTTGAAATAAATTACTCCAGATTACAGATGGATTACTTTGAATTACAAATGTACTACTGTAGATTAAACGAGGATTATTGTGGATTTGAACTGAATTACTCCAGATTACAGCTGGATTACTTTGGATAAAAAGTGTATTACTGTGGATTAAAAGAGGACTACCGTGGATTTTAGCTATATTTCTCCATATTATAACTGGATTACTTTGGATTACAAGTTTATTACAGTGGATTAAAAGAGGATTACAGTGGATTTACCTATCTACCCTTCACCTATATACCCATCCACACATCACTACTTTACCACCGAGCAATTCACGCCTACCCCGAAAAGGAAATGGCTTAATATTAATAATAGTACTTTCCCAGTTGACAATTTTATTTGACTTTATACATATATGTCAGTTTATGTCAGCAGGGTCAACAGGAGGAGGTTGTGAAACGCATAACCTAAAATTTTAATTATTCTGTATTTTGCTTTACCTATTTTCAACATAGAAATACATTTTATCAGTATTTAAACATTTCTATACCTCAAAAGTACATTTTTTAATTACTTCCTTTTACTCCACTTCAATTTGCCGCCTTACTTAACCAATATGGAGAAACTGTGCGACTTACTTCTGAATGGCTGAGTTTTTTTACTTGCGCATGGTTAGACCATGTATTGATTGGATCATGGCATTGTCGCCTCTATATCCATCTTCTCTCTACGTTTTTAGTACTTCGTGGTTCCTCCAAGAATTAAGGTAAATGTAAAATGGAGGAATCAAGCCCGTCTAAAGCCGATGCAACCTATTTTTGTAGAATGTAAGTGTATCTAATTATTTTGTTTGACATTTATAGCATATTTCACTGGTTATACTTTTTTACACTAGTGTAGCTTTTGCACCAATACCGGAATTTACGCGTCTGTTATAATCTCCCCAATTTAAAAAAGGTATATTGTATAACTTTAGTAAATGATTCACCGGTGTTAATGTGAAGCATTCAAACGTTCTAAAAACAAATCGCTTAATTCATACAGGCCCAGCCCGGGGAAATTCCCTACTGGACATGTTCTGCTTCCAGCACTTATTCTCCTGGAGAGCGGGAGTGGTGATAGGCGCGTACGAGAATCTCTACTCTGTAACGTACGCTGCACCGTAGATACCAAATATCTGTTGGGGTGCTTGCTTACTATTAAAATTTTCTGTTGAAAATTCAGTCGCCCCCAACGGGGAGGGGGGGGGGGGGGAATAAGTGGTGGAAGCGGAACATGTCCCGAAGGGAATTTCCTCGGGTTGGGCATGTCTGGTTTAATTTCTTTTATATAGTTTTTATATGTAAAATATATGAATAAAATCTTCAATACTTGCTTATTCATTTCAATACTAATCAAATACTGTGTAATAATCATGATGCAGTCAACGTCGCAAAGAAAAGCCCGCGTAAATAAGTAATATTGAAAATCTTTAATTTTGTTTGAAAACTCTTTCGTTCGTATTAGGTATTTTCACTTCCACTACGCGTTCGAAAAACACTGGCCGCAACCAGGTGCTGAGGGAAAAACAAACGCACGTGCCGACGTATCTATTATGGGAGAAAAAAGTTTGAGTGCCTTGAATTTAGATTAAAATTTATTTGTGCACAATTTTTGGTTGTTCGACCTATTTTTTTAAAGAGGATATATCGCTATGTACCTCGCGTAGTTTTTAGTGATAAAAGTTTAAGTTTTAATGTCGTTAAGGCAAGAAAAGTGTCAAACTTTGAGGTTATGCTTAATTATACATAATAAAGTGAGTCGTTTAAATTCAAATTTGAAAATAAAAGATCTAAAATGTTAAGTAAATACGATTCGAGTCTTGTAAGTGATTTGAAGGAACGTTACATCGAAAGAATTAAAGTGATTGACTACTGCGATCTTGATTTATTAGAAAAACGAGATTTCGTTGTAAACCTGACAGATGTACCCCAAGTTCAGTTGATAGATATTGTCGACTATTTCGTTTTAACACGCAGCTTTTACACTGATGAAAAATTAAAAGCTTATAAAAGTTTAGAAGCTTTTAAATTTTACCAAACTGAATTCGTTATCAAATTGGAATGTGCCACATGGAAGGAGAAGTTTTTTGTGGTTGGCGAGGTTATTGAAACAATTTTGTTTTTAATGCAGATATATAATTATATATGTATGTGGGGCATAATTTCTCAAGTGTACCCACCTCCAAAATGAAAGTTGTCCGATCGGGCTAAAAATTTGGTTAATTGTACTCCTATTATATAGTACTTCTCACACCAAAAATTAATTCATTTTGATAATTATTTATCAAAGTAGAGGGGGTTCAATTAGATAAGACAGAGATAAGAAGATTTTTGGTTGCGCTTCATTAATTGTTCAATATCTTTGTTTATAAAAATATATTCGTACGTTGTTCTAGAGGGCGCCCAAGTAACCTCAGGGGCTCCACACCAACAGTGGGCACTCACCCTGAGGGTCCACGCCAGTCCGCAGGCGCCGCTGGGTCCAGTACTATTATGTCGATGGTTAGATGGCATTGAATGATAAAATTTTGTACAAAAAAAGGTCCAAAAGATGATTAAAGAATAAAAATTTATTCACACAAGCCCTAAAATGAGGACATGTCCGGGGAAATCAGGACGGATGGTCACCCTATCCTTTTCAATACCCTCTTCTCTATCTCATCATATCCTTTGTCTATCCGCATCAATAATTTTTTAATCATTTGTCAATCTAAATTTACGTCTATATCTTTTTCAATCTCCTCTTTCATATCTTATCCTATCCTTTATCTGTCCACGTCAATATTTTTCTATCTATTTTTCAATCTAAATTCACGTCCATCTTTTTGAATATCCTCCTCTCTATTTCATCCTATCATGTATCTGTCCACGTCAACATTTGTCTATGCCTCTGTCAATCTAAATTTTCAAATATCTTTTTACATTCTCATCATAATGAGAAGGTATTGATTTTATGTGAAAAATGACTTTCGTGGATTCCACCAAATGTCGACGTTTTGAGGCACCCTGAGTGAGAAAATATAGTTTTTACGTCGATGTCTGTATGTACTCTGTCGTCGTCGTCGTCATCTGTATACCTGATAACTTTTGAAGGACAGAAAAAAAAGATCGAGTTCATTAACCAGCTATTTTGGATAGAAATTCAAAGAGTTAGAGCATTTTCAAAAATGTTTGGACTATTTTTTTCAAAATTTAGAAATTCCATGGATGGCTATCCGTAGTAATCAAAAATTAAAGCCATTTATCCTCATTACTTTTTTCGATGAAAGGAAAATTGTCAGAGTTATAGCATTTTCAAAATCCCCCCAAAAAAGCGAAAATTAACATTTTAAGCCAAATAAAGCATTTCAACAAATGTCGACGTTTTGAAGCACCCTGAGTAAAAAAAAAAAGTTTTTACGTCGGTGTCTGTCTGTCGTCATCGTCGTCGTCGAGGTCGTCTGTATACCGGATAACTTTTGAAAGACTATATGAAAACAACCTTTTGAATTTTCTTGAAAGTTCGAAAATTCAAATTTTGATCGCACAAAAAATAAGCAGTCAAAAATTCCATTTTGCGGTCAAGCTATGCAAGGTACAGAAAAAAATGAATCAACAAAAATTGTTACCCCAAAAAGGAGCTACAAATTTGTTATGAATCATTGTTTGATGTCATCAAAAGTATTTTTGTATGACGCGTAGTTTTAGTTTTAATCGTAAAAGATAACATTCAAAGTAAAAAATTAAATTTTTTGAAAAGCGAAAATAGTACGAAAAAAAAATAATTGGACAAAAGTTGTTCAACCAAAAAGGATCCACAAATTTGTTATCAGTAATTTTTAGATAGGACGTGTAGGCTTTCTTTTAGTCGCAACAAATAAGATTAAAAATGAAGAAATTAAATTTTTGGAAAAACGACCAAGAGACGAAAAAAATGACAAAAAAAGTTGCTCTACCAAAGAATATCTTCAAACATGTTATAAACTCTTGTTATAAAAATATATTGAAAATAAAAGAATTAGCTTTTTGGAAAAAAGGACACAAGCTACAATAACATTTTATTTAACAACATTTTCCGACTAAATTATATCTGCAAATTTGCTTAGAACCACCTCACGCTATGATGCGTATTTTTATTTTAAATCGTGAAAAATAACATTAAAAATAAATTAAAATTATGGAAAGACGACACCAGTTGCAGTAAAATGTTTAGTATCATTTTTTTAAATAGCATACACTTATTTCAAATTATAAGAAGAAGCCAATGAAAATACGTAAGTTTCAATGCTGAAGCATGTTATGAATTGTAATAAGATAAATTTATTAAGAAGGTGTAGATCTCGAAACAGTGAAGGTGCGTGGATTGGCTTTCGCAGATGACAAGATTGTTATGGCAGATTCATTGGCTCATTGATACCAACCTACATTTTATAAAAAATTAACTTGGTGCTGATAACTGGGTGCTAGATTCAGCGTCATTTGGAAATGTTGAATTTGAATGTATTCAAATATCTGATTGTTTCAATTTCTTATTTCAGGGAGGTATTCAGCGAAATGTGATACCCAAATAATTAATGCCTCTTTCGATCTTTGTATCGCGACCGACGACAATCACGAGGATTTTGAAACAAAAAATACAAGAATGAATCCGAGAAGCTGGCATCTTCAAAAATAAGTTTTCATGAAAAAACGGAATTTCCAATAATATCCAGATTTTGATTTTCAACTAAGATGATGAATCTTAAAAAAAATGTCAACAAGAGGTAAATATTAAGTAACCAAATTGTTTGATTTTCAACCACAAATATGATCTCCTAACCAATAAGAATAATTTTCTGACAAAAATACAAATTATTTTTAAAATAAATAAATTTCGAACCAAATTGTTGAATTTTCAACTAGAGAAAAAAGTTTTCTATTAAAAATGGAATATTGAAATTTTCAGTAATTTTCAACTGGTTTAATTCAACAAAACAGACGAATTTGTAACAGAGTAGTAACAAGTAGTTGAATCTTATATAAAATTCTTGAATTTATAAGCCAAATAGGTTAATTTTCTATAAAACAGTCGCAGTTTCGACCCGAAAATGTGTGTTTTCGACAAAAATGTAAATCACAAAGAAATAGTTCGATTTGCACTAAAATGATGAATGTTGTAACAGAAGGATTGATTTTCAACAAACAACAATCATTGTCTACCAAATAGTTCAATTTTTCAGTGGTATATACTTAAATTGTTAACCAAATTGTTAAACTTATTACCAAAATAGTTGAATTTGCAACCAAAAATATAATTTTTCAACAAAGAAATTCATTTTCATATCAATAGTTGAATATAAAACTAAAACAATCGCTTTTCAACCAAAAATGAAATTGGTGCATTTGCAATTCAAGAATTGATCTAATTTTCAACAAAATAGTTAAACTTTTCAACCAAAGAGAAGGATCCTCAACTATTAACGTTAATTTTTACTTAGGAACTTGTAACTTTGAACGAAGTAGTTCTATTTTCAATCAAGAAGATTTATTTGCCCGAAAATAAAGACAAATTTAAGGCGAAATGCATAAGTTTTCAAGATAAATTGATTGAATTTTCAGAGAAACACGATCAACTGTTACCTAAAAATGGAAAAGCTTAGTGGTCAGAAAACAAATTAATGTGCAAACAAAATAATTCAACTTTTGCCTTGAACATTTGACTATTTAGTTTTTGGTTGAACTTGAATTGTTTTGTTGGGAAATTTATCCATGTCTTTGAACATTCATCTTGGTAAGCTGAAAACTTAACTGTTTAACATAAACATCAAACTATTTTCTTTCAATTAAAATTATTTTTCTGAAAATTGAACTATTTGGTTGAAAATTAAACCATTTTTTTTAAGATGTCTCCTTTTTGGTTAAATTGTACAATATCTCATTCAAAATCAAAATATTGTTTGTCTGGCATGTCACCTATACTATATTTTTCGCTGATAATTCATCTTTCAGATTAGGAAAAAATCATTATTGAAAGTTTTCACTACTTTGTTAAAAGGTAATTCTATCTATTCATTATTGTTTTCATAAAAATTAAACTGTTTGAATTTTTGCAATATTCGCATTTTTTGGTGGAATTCAACTTTTTTTTATTTGAAATAACAAATTTGTTGTCTTCATGGGTTGGAATATCAACTATACCATTTTTTATTGACAATATATTTTTTTTGCATGCAAATGGAACAACTGGCTTACATTTTTTTCCTTACATTACTGAGTAGTCTTTCGTGGTTGGAAATTTAAATTCGGTTAAAAAATCGTCTTTGTTGTTTTCAAATTCACCTCCTTTTGTCGAAATTACATATTTTTTGCTAAAAATGAAACTGATTCGTTGAAAATCAATCTGTTTTCTTTAAGAATTCAACTTTTGTTTTTGCAAATTCATCTTTTTTGGTATTAAATTAATCTTGTTAGTATTACTATTAGTAATCTATTTCGTTAACGACTGAGCACATTTAGGAAAGATTGCACTGGAAAACATATTGAAAGCTGAATCCGCAATATTCAGGAAACATTCTCCGTGAAGAATCCTCGAAAATACATTTTTTGAATTTCTGTTTGCAGAATGTAGCAGGCTTGTATAAGCGCACGTAGCCAAATTTCCGCAGAACAGACAACACTTCGCGCGGATGTGCATAGGTTTCATTGTTGAAAATATTTTGTAGGAGTAAGAACTTAGTTTTGAAAGACTGCAGAAATTTTACGATAAGAATGAGCAGTTGCTCAAACACCGCACCCATTCCCTACCTATGCGGAATAATTTCAGAGTTGTAACAAGTTCTGTACCATTAAAGACACTCTAAGAACCTGAAGGATAGCATGCCACAGGGGTTTAGCCCAAATTTTCACTAGTTTGAAGGAAATAGAAAATTTAATTTTTAGTTTAAGTAAAAAGCGAACAATATAATTTGGAGATTTTGATCGATATTTTCTCATTGTATGCTAAGACTCTTCATTTAAGTGTTTACGTAAAGAAGGTTGAGACAAAGATGGACAAATTTTTGCTTTTACTTCAACTCAATATGATTGAAAATCCAGTTTGTAATTCAAAAATAGTAAATACACATACACATTCTGGATTTTCGAGTAATAATTTCAGATTGAATCAGTGTTCATTTAAAAAAAAAAAAAGAAATACAGCTTGGAAAAGAATAGCCATTGTGATAGATGAGGATTTCGTCAGACAAATTGTTATTTGCGGAAGGATTAAAAAATATTTAAAAAATTACATGTTCTGAATATTATAATATCAAATTCACCAATAGAATTAAGGATGACCGTCCAGAAAACGACAACAGTATCAACGATCCTTGTTTTATTCATTTTGGGGAAGACTGAAAAATGCGTTAATAAGGAACTTGGTTAAGACTGTATATAATGAATTTTCTGGGGCTTTGTTTGCGTATATTATCTCTGAGAGATAGATCCAGATTACAGATATTATAGACGGAAATATGGTCCTTTTGAAATTTTAATATTTACATTTAATAATTTATTCCAACACGAAAAATTCCATTACCCCAATCGAGGCTAGATAAGAAAATATAAAGCAATTTTCAGGAATAGCGCTTTGATGAAAAGCTGACTGTTGATGTTCAATTTTTCAAATATTTGAAAGTATTGCGCACCTCTTTGCAAAGTTTTCTAGTAAGATTTGAATACACAAAGAAGTGGCGCTTATATAAGCATAAAAGCTATCGTATAATGGCCTCGTGAATTTGCATAATTCGCTATAAATTATTTGTCTGTAAATGAAATTGAGAAAGAACATTTTCAATGACCCTGAAAACGCTATGAATACTTTCAACCAGATATTGTAGAGCAAATAGACGATGGTTTGTTCAAAAATATGTGCTCTCAAAGAAATCGTTCCTCAACAAATGGTGACAGGTGCGTCACTTTTCACGAAGTTTCAGTTTCAGGGTAGCAGTCGGCATTGATAGTATTTGGGATAAGAGAAATGACCATGTCTGATGACAAACATGTCAAATATAGAAAAATATAATTGATTGAAAAAGTTGGTATTTGACCTATATTCTAATCTTTATCGCGTATGTGAGCATGAACTGCTTTTAATTATATAACGCTATTATTTTAATAAGATAACAAAATAATATTACCTAAATCTGATGAGGGACTCTCTTTAAAAATGATTTAGCATACCCCATGTTTCCAAAAAATACCCCAGCACTCACTGCCCATGTTAAGGCTCAATTTATTTAGAAAAACACATTTCTTTGAAAAGCTTTGTTTGTTTAACTCTACAATAGGAAGGAAACGATATCCATGTGATCTAGTGCCATAAGCAAATAATTTACAATTTTATTCAAAAATTTTTTTTTAATCATCCCTATTTATCTAAGCTTAGCAACGAGAAAATACACCCTTTCATTTTTCATTTAGATTTATATTCTTCCTGGTAATAGGTCTATACCAAACTTGTAATATGCTGAAGTTATGAGATGCAATCTTCAATCATTCTCGGAAAAAAATGGCTATAAAAAAATTCACAAACGACATTACTACTATCCAACCGAGCAATTCACGCCTACCCTGAAAGGGAAACGGCTTAATGATATAATAATAATAATAACAATAGCGCTCGTTTCTCGATTTGGAAAGCCAAGCCCCGCAGCTGGCTTGAGGCGAACGTCGACAAGTAGGACTGGACTGTGAAAATCGTAAGTCCGTCATTAGAGTTCAAACCTAGGAGAAGGGTTTTGTTGATACGTCTGGCCTATTCTCAATCTAAGACCATTCTTGAGTTAAAAATATCGTCGTAGGGCAAGAAGCGAGAACGGGATGGTTGGGTGAAATGAAAGAGATGTAGGAAAAGAGAGAGAGAAATTAAGACACCTGGCAGCGCCCATCAGCTCATTGAGATCCTTGACAGCTGCATCGTCAATGGGGAGGTCACCCTTTGCGACGACCAATTGTGCTGCATTGCTCGAATTAGATTGACCAATGGCATCGTGCCTTTCGGCTTTTACAAACGAGCCTGCCATGAAATCGTTATGAGACGTAGCAAGAGTCTCATTAACCTCTCGGCTAGAAGCACTTCAGAATGCTACCACTGTTGTTCCAACCACGGATTGGTGCTAGCAAAATGCGTCTGCCTTAATTCACTCGTAACCACTGCCCACATTCACTAAAAAAGAATCACTAAATTTTCTATTTCAAGGAATTTTCTTAAAATTAAAAAAAAATATAATTTTTTTGTATTTGAAATACTTCATAGATTGTAAAAAACCAATTATCATCAAATTTTGTCGAAAAACTGGTATTAGTGGTATCTTTCTTAAATTCATTTTTTATTTTGGGAACTCAACCTACTTTAAATTTAGTACGAGGTTTGGCTGTAAGTATCCGACCTATGGTAATGATTTTTCTGAATGAAAACAAATGTTCTAAATTTCCCATTATTATTATAAGTTGAAATTTGAATTTGGCTGTTAGGAACTTCAAGTTGAAAATAATAGTTGAATTAGATGCGATTGTCATTTGAAAAAGGCAGAAGACAAATCGGAAGACAGTGCATGTATCTTGTTTTTCTATCCAAGCTGACGTAAATGACAAATTCAAACGAGGTGCTTGGCTATAAAACGCAGCTGGGTTCATCTTTATAATGTGCAGGGAGTGGTTTGCTAGCTAAATGTACACCGCCGACTTGCCATTGGTGGATGTCACCGAGAATGTCTTATTGCATAGTGCAGAAAGATATTTATATCGCGGGTTACGGAGGACGGCACGTGGGAATGGAAACATTCATTGGCGTGGTTAATGGTCGTCGGCCATTAAGAACTCTTGCCTTCCCTCATAATCAATGGAAGCTGTACCTCGCTCTCTATTCTCTTAGTCTACTCACACGTCTCGCATGTTACTTTGTTTCCTCTTTTTATCCCTTTCTAATTATCTAACGCTCACCTGCCTTATTCAATGCTTGATCTTTAAAAATGTTGATTGTAAAAGATCTCCAATTTCCAAATTTTATTTCGAAAAGTTTGCAACTAATTATTAATTATAAACTTTTTGTTGTTGTAATATAGCAATTTTCGTTTAATAGATATTTATAAAACGTACCTCAATTGTTTCTGCATAGCATATTTTGCAGACGATGTGACATGTGTACAAAGACGGCCGACAGAGAAACGATTCTGTCACATCAGCCGTTAACAAGATAATAACTGTGTGATTACACGTTTAATTCTCGGCGCTTAAGATGCGTGGCAAAGATAAGTCGTGACAAATATTGCCCATAACCTCTCGCAGCACTCGCCTACTGTGCCGTTGACAGTTGTGCACGGGGACCGAGAGAAAAAGAGAAAGAAATCAAAACCTGTTCTCTCGGTCTCACAGGTGATGTTTTACATACCATCTCCAAACCTCAATCATTCAACCAATTTAATCAGTCTCTTAAAAGTTGGCATGGATTTATGAACTCTGTCGAAACCAAACGTAAATATCAATAGTATGATGCTTTATAACATCTTCGTCAAATAGACCTACTAATCCGGTTCCGTGGCCAAAAGTCGGAAAACACATCAAAATGTAAAACAATGAATTGCAAGGTCACTTATATATGGTTTTCGAGATATATATATATATATATATATATATATGGTTAAAAGTTTGTCATAAGGACAATCCCAGGATTTCGCCAGGAGCGTGTGCTAATCTGAAAAATTGCACCTGCTGCCAGCGAAATTGCTATAGAATTTCAGCTGTACCATGTCTCACGACCATGAGGTAGGTGGTTACAGTCTGCGACGAACACAATACGATTATCCGGAAAAAGTCTCATGCACCCTGAGGACACGGAGTGACCCAAGGACGACCGCCTTCTGCATTTTCTCTGCAAGTGTCTCAGAATTTTGTTGACACGCAGGGATGCTTTTCAGGCTATTAACCAGTGAAACATTGGCACCTCCAAGAGCGCCGATGATCAAGACGATTAGCTTTACAGAATATTCCAGATGTAACCGTCGCAACTCCCTTATAAGGTTTGTATACCTATCTTTGTTTTCATTCCCCTTGGCTATGACATTTTTGACAGCTGGTTCCGAAAATTCGATAAAAAAAATTGTTTGTTTCTCGAAGTCAAGAGGAACTATGTCAGGCCTCGAGTGCGCAACAGAAACAATTGTCGAGAATATGACGTTCCAGTGTATGCGGCACTTCTCATTTTCGACAATTGATTCTATTTCCCTAGGAGCGTTTAGCGGAGCGGTATTTGCGCTAATGCCGTAAGAGTGACAGAGATGGTAATAAAGCACTCTTAGTGAAGCATTGCTCTTCCTGTATTGGATGCCTACTCGCGGTTGGTCTCTGTGTCGCATATTTTTCTCTGTTGCCGGATTGTTTTGGCTGCGGTTGAGTAGGCGCTTCGCTTATATAACCCCTTTTCTGGATTTCTTAGGCACGGTTTCGCAGACGTTTGTGCGAAAAATGCGAGAGCTCCGGGTGTTTCTTGCACCACAGAGTATGCAGTCACGCCATGTAACTTTTTCGTTCAGGGGCCATACTGGTATCATAGCACTCCAGCAGGTCGTCCCTGACTTGATCCCTCCACTTAAAAGTAATGAGATTCTGCCAGTCCATCACATTGAGTCTGTCTTGATTGGCTCCCCCAACTCTAGGATAGTCGGTATTGTTGTTCGAACCATTGTCATAAGCCCTGCGCGTTCGATTGTTTTGAATCGCAACTTACTACAACTGTGTTTGGTGTTATAATTGCTGTTCGCACGAGCAGCTAGGGAAAAGGGTTTGTCCATCCTTGTAGAGCCCCGCATGCATGGATAAGGCTGCATACTCTGAGAGGTCGCCCGATATCCCAGATTCACCGCCCTGGACAATTGTCCGCGACTGCTTATTAATTAGTGAGTAACACAAATATTCATCTGTTTATTGATTGTTATTGACCTCGATCGTCGGGTAAGACAGAGTTCTAGTTGCTCTAGTGATCATGAATATTTTCAGAAAACTATCTTATCTACTTTAAATCATTTCGGCGACAAGGCCTCTTTTTCTCATTTTACTCACGACAACTGTTAAGAGGGGATGGATACTTAAGCGGGTAGAGAGGCACAGCGGTGTGGGTTAGGAATTTCGCCGACAGCGCCGTCCACATTTATCCTACCCTAATAATAATTCTATCCCCACTCCGCCAGCAATTGCCGCATCTAGGTGTGTAATATCTTTGCTCGGGTTATAACGACTTAACAAGAGTATACCTTCTCCCTGACCTCCCTTACTGTTAGAATGCCAACTGTATGCAGGTAGAGAAATTTCAAGTTCCTTTTTATTGTATTACTAAATAAATAAATAAAACCATTCCTTGAACTTGAAAATTCTCTACAGGTTAATCTATAAAATCTTGTTTTTAATTAAGAACAACCAATGTTCAGCTTAATTTTCCTTTATTTAAATTTTTTCATTAAAGAATTTTATTAGTTTTGAATTGAATAAATAATAATATTGATAACAATAATAATTATAATAAAAAGAATCAATATATCTGCAAAGATATACAGTTAACTTTCTTTTATTCTACTGGCCTTGAAACGTATCCGTTCCGTTATTCTAAGTCTGTAGGGGCCCCCACCTCTACCGCGAGTGGGCAGATTCTTTTTATCAAGCGACTTTCATTGGCTGCCCCGTTCTTGTATCACGTTTCTGTACTCATTTCATGTTTAACTACTGCCGGGTACTTTTTGCATAAATCTTTTATATGAAGAATCATTCTCATTTATTTCTAATTACTTATTTAAGAATAAAAATAGCGATTCAGAAATCAGTATATTCTATTCGACACGCTAGACATTTGTTGAAGGTAACACTAAAACATGCACAATTTTAAATGAATATTTATGAATCATGTATTTTTAATTCTTGTAAATCTTGTTATTTTTGTTTCTTTTTCAGATGGTTTGTATGCTTTGAAGGATAAGATTCTAGAGCTTGAATGCCCATTCACATGGGATATGATTGATTATGACACGGACACAGACGTTAATTGTAATTATTATGAGGATTATATACCTGAAATGAAATTTATGAGATTGATTGTATCTGCGTTCAATCATACAACCAAAGTTGAGTATGTGGAAGCTGAAAATGAGCTCAGAGAAGCAGAGAAAGTGGGGACAGTATTGGAGAGGTAAGAAATACAATATATTAATTATGTCAGATTTTAAGATATCAATCATTCTAACTTTGTTGTCATTATTGAGCAGCGAAATTGAAGTATCCAAGCACATATTTGAGGCAACGAAACTCCACTTTCTGATAGTCAAAGGCGAAAATCTCGAAGACGTGAAAGAGTTGTTGGAAAAAATAGCAAACATCAAGGGTGATGAATATAGTTACCAGTTAAACGAATTTAAATCTGCCGGATGGCATTGCTGTAATAATTACGAGTCTGCTCTCGGAAACGCCTTAAAATTTGCCCAACTTGCCCTGGAGATAAATCCGCAATCTGCCCTATCTCATTTTCTCTTCGCTAATACAATGAAACGTCGGAGGAAACTTGAATCAATCCGCAGCTATTCTACTTCGGCCGAAAGGAAACATTTCGGGAAAGCTTACGATCTATCGAAAAATCCTCATATCGGTATTACTTTTGCTGTCATTCTTCGACAGGATGGAGACCTCAAGAAAACTCTGGAAATTTGTAAGGAAATATATGATTTAAATTTGGAGAGTACTACCATGCAACTGCGACTGGCAGCTAATTTTACGAACACGAATGAGCATGAGCTCGCACGAAAATGTTTGGATTTTGTTGAACAAAAGACTCCAGAAGATACAGTGTTCCTTCATTATAAGGGACAGTATTTATTGAGAACAGGAAACTTCTTGGTAAGTATTTTCTGTTAAACCCTTTATTGTTTTAATTATCGTATATAATTTCATTTATTTTTCAGGCAGCCGCAATGTTGCTTAAGAAAGCTTGCGATGGAGGAAAAAACTATGCAGTGGAAATGGCTTATGCAAATTGCATAAAAAAAAACAAAATTCCCATTTAATTTTGTCGCCTTTTTCAAGGAGGTTTACGATAAGTATTCCGAAGACTGTGAGGACTCAAGAAAGCAAGAAATGCTTTTGCACATAGCGTTTAGCAATTTTTTTGATAACATGAACATTCGCAAAGCAACGAAATATTTTTTGAGAGCATTTGAAGTTAATGCTGAAAGCGAAGTTCAAAAGGTATGAATTATTTTTGTATTAGGTCTTTTAAGTTTCTTTTATACAGGGTCATCCGCTAAATTTTTCGTATTTTGAAAAATGTATACCTTTTTAAAACTTGTATTTCTGGTTGTTTCCGATGTTAGTGCTCAGAGCGTGCTCTGACCGTGATAGGATTCTCAACCGATTTAAGGACCCTGGAAATCGAGTGTAAATCGCAAAAATGGGATTCAGGCCAAACGGTGAAGTCAGTTTATCTGACTTTTTGTATACAGACTCTAAAGAGTATAGAGACTCTGTACAGTTGTGGTAATGTGTTCTGCTATTTAGCAAAGTAGGGAGTGGGTAAGGAAGTTATTTTTCTCGGGGTTTTTTTTGCGCGCTCCAAGTGAGATAAGGAGAAACTACCACCCGTTATGACTCAAGTCTGCAGGTAGTGAAACACCCAATGTGATCATTCAGGGGCGAACACACCGCATTCGAAAACTAGGGGCCCATACCCAAATGAGTGGGTGAATTCCCAAAAGGTTGGGTGGGTGTAGGTGGTTGGGGGTGGAGAAGCTTTTTGCAAAGCGTAAAAGAAAAATTTCGAATTGTACTTATTGTATTTATGATTTATTTATAGCTAGAAAGGTAAGGCAAAGTTAAGAATTTTCGAAGAAACCGCATTCCTATAGCACTTATCTAAGAGAAGATAGTTATTAACGATAATGAATTGTTTGAGCAACTATTATTGTTACTTTCACTTCATTGTTACCTCACTAAGTGAAAAGTGGGCGAAAAGTTGAACATTAAAAAAAAGGAAGGGTCTACGCGTACCGAAAAAATCCAACTATACGTACCGAAATTTCGGTACAAATAGCTCCTTTTCCTGCTCCCCTCATTTATACCGCAAAAACCCAGCTATTTGGACCCAAAATTTCGGTACACATAGCCACGGCCCAAAAAAGCGCAACTGTCGAGTATTGCAATAGATGCAGATTGTTATTAACAATAATGATAATTTTTAAAAACAATTATTGTTTCTCAATCTCATTAATTATTAAGTGTCTCCAAGTGAAAAATAGACAAATAGATAAAAATATAGCTAAAAAGCGCAACTTTGTAACGTTGAGCAAAAACAGTATTCTTAAAAATGATAAAAAATTGTTCAATAAATTATCACTGTTAACTTGAATTAATTGTTACTTCGCTCCGATTGAAAAGTGGACAAAGAGTTAAAATTTTCAGAAAAAACCGCAATTATCTCCTATTACTACACTGAAAAAAAAGTTCTTTGATTCTAAGAAATGGTCGTACTGAATACGTCCAATAATGTATTTCTTCAATCCAAAGAAATTGTTTAATTGGATGAAAAATAAGAAATTATTGAAGCAAATAAATAATTACTTCAGCCTGTGAAATATGATTTTAGCGAATAGACGATGTCTTTAACTGAATGAAATTAGAGATTTGGATTTAAAAATCAATCATACGATATGATCGAATATAACTTAAATTCTAAGAAATATTTTCTCAATTGAAAGAAATGACGAACGGATAAAATGAATGTTTTTTTTAATTCAAAGATTTGATTTCTTGTTTCAAAGATTTTTACTGAAAACTTTAATAAATATTTCTTGGCACCAAATAAATAACAGTTGATGAGAATAGAAATATTTTTGGTTCGAATTAACGATCTACTATTTCAAAGAAATATTTAGCAGATTCCGTAAAACAGTATTCGAGTGGAAGAACGGTATTATTGATTGAAAGAAATTGGAATTCCTTGACTGAAAACAGCCAGACAAATGTTAATAGGATTAAGTTAACATTGTTTGATTCAAGAATACGACCTATTGGTTGGAGGGAAATATTTCTTTGAATCAAAGAAATATTAGTTGAAGACAAAAATATACATTTTAAACAAATTAAATGACTCACTGTTCCAAATGAATGTGCCATGAATGGGAATGAATATTTCTTTGAAATGAGGAAATGTCAATTGATGGAAAGAAATATATTTTAAAGACAAGAAAATATTTTATAGGCTCAAGAAACTATTTCTTTACATAAAATTTTTTAATATTCGAAGCAAAAAAATATCCTACTGATTCAAAAAAATATTTCTTTGGCCTAAACCAGGTGCGAGTGGAATAATGTAGTTCGTACTTCAACTGTAGTACATATTTTCCTAAATAAGCAAATGGATTCTTTCAGCATTGATTATAATCAACATTGTTATTATTATGTATATTTATTTTAAATAATTCACATAAATTAAAATCTTGATGAACCTGAAACAGAAAAATTCGATGAAAAATTCACCTCCCGCAGGAATCGAACTTGGGTCCGTCGAGTGTAAAGTCCACAGCGATGACCACGACGCTGTCGCAACATGGAAATTCGAATGTGGAAAGCCGTATTTACCCCTCACCGCAAATGCCAGAGAAAGATTTCTTCAAATCGAAAACATGGATATGGAATTTAACAAAATATTTTTTTAATCTAAAGATGTATTAAATCGAAACAAATTACGCCAAATTATTAAATATTTGATTAAAAAAAAATACTTTGTTGGAATAACAGTTTATTTGTTATGAATAATTTAATTCTAGTAAGCAAATGAAATATTTCCTTCAACTGAAGAAATAATATCCATTATGTAAGAAAGCACGCGACGCCATCTACGATTGCAAGCGCTTCTCAACGTTCGCTTGTACTCTCGCCCGAGCTCTCGCCGGTACTCGCCTATAAAGGACGCTTTCTTACATAATGGATGCTTTCTTACATAATGGATATTTCCGTCAATTTTTAATGAATCGATCTAAAAATCTCCAGAAATCTTACTTTAATAGTAAGGAACAAATGTCTCACTGATAGTTCTTTCAACTCTAAAGTTTCGTCGATATTTTTTTTGTCGAAACTAAAAAAACTATCTACCGGTCTCAATTTGCAATTAATTATTATTAAACAATAGGCAATTTTGATTGTTTTGTTCAGTTTATAGGCCTTGTTAGGCGACACTGCGTGCGTATACCAAAATTTAAACAGTTTCAATCATATTTAGCTGAGTTTTTACTATTTATGTTTTAAAAAATAATTGAATTTGGGGAAATTTTTTTTTAACTTTTTCATTTTTACTATTAAAAACATTAATCGGAAAAAAAACTGCAAATATAAAAAATTTCCGTCTTGCCCTTTTCTATATGACCATATTTTTAAAAATTTCATTTTTAAACCTTAAAATTTGGATATCACGAGAAACGTGGACAACAATTTTCCGCGTTTTCGAGCGCGCGTGCGACCCATTCTTTGATACGAACCCTCAATTTCTCCCCACATCCGGACGGAGTTTTATTGTACATTCTTAATTGCAATTTTTAATCAACAATTATCACACAATGCTCAACAAGAAGATGAGTATAAGGTCTCCACCCTTTTTTTTCCAGTATTGTTTGCAATTTTACTATGAGTGAGTTTCTGTCCTCTTTCCATCTGCACTTCATACTCATCATTGTTATAGGTAACGACTGAGATCAGAAGTCGACGATTATGGAATTGACCTCTTCGTTCTTGAAAATCCACGCATAATGCGTTCTGTTTTCCTACAAACAATGTGCTGAATTTTATTCTGAGCTCATCAAATTTTGTTTCTACTCGGAATTTGGCTTCCTAACCATTTCTTTATGTTTCTTTCAGAATTCAAACAAAAATTTTTAATTAGAATAAAATAAAATTAGACCAAGTAATTAATGTATAAACTCAGGGTGGCCACTGGACAGGAAAACAGGGAAAAGTGGGAAATGACCGGGGTAAACCGGGAAATGACTTCGATTTCAAATTTTTTCAAATGTTAAGTTCAATTGTTAACTTGGTCAATTATGAAATCAATCAATTTAAAATGCGTAACTCTAAAATCTTTTACTTAAACAATTTTCTATTTAAGATCTTCATTTTCAAGCGTACATTTTTAATTAAAACATTTTTATATGCAGTTTTTGAAAACTTGAACAATTATAAGCGTTTGAATTTTAAAATTTTGGAAAAAAAATGTAAGTTGATCAACATTAAATATAACCCTTCGCTGGTACACTGGGGTCAACAATACCCCAGGCATGTTGAACCTTATTTAAATCACTTCAACATTTGAAAATAGTACTTACACGGTTATAAAAAAAAATGTTAAGTTATTAATTTTGTCGTAAAAAATGTCATTTTTCCCTATGTTGTAATTTTTACAATCTTTTTTTCACATTTAACATAAATTTTGAACTGAATAACCCACATCATTCTTTGAAGTAACTATCCAGTGTAAAAAATTCAGCTACTCAAAATAATCAATTGGCTTTTTGCAAAAAGCCTTTTTCGCTTGGGGTCATAAAGACCCCAGTATGCCAGCTATGTTGCGCATCGGGAAGAGTGCCATCGAAGGGATAAATTGATTAATGATGTTTAAAATTATTCAAAGTTAAACAATTTATAGATTTTAACGTTAAAAATTGAATTGTTTGATTCGAAAGTCTTGATAGTTAAATGAATTTAAACGTCCGATTGAATCTTTATAAAATATTTGTATTTTTTAAGTAATTTCAAATAAATAGATACACAATTAAACGCATTTTTTAATTAAGATCGAAAAGAAATCTATTTTATCATGAATAATTTTATGCAAAATGAGCATGAAAGAGATTCACAATTAAAAAAACAGAATTCCAAACTATCTCATAGACCATCTAAAAGAACGGACTGGCTCTCTAAATTTTGACCCTCTAACTTTGACCATCCATTTTTCTCCGTGTAGTAATAATAATAATTATAATTGAAAACTACGCTTCTCACTTATGTATTTATGCTATAAATAATGCCTCTCACGAAGTGCGTCGCATATGTGCCGCATATCGTACCTATCACGAAGTGCGACTCATATGCCTCGCACGTGCGTGATCCTTACACAGTGTGGCGCATATGCCTCGCATTCCGTGCGTGTAACGTGGCCCGCACGCTTGCTATCTGGGTTGAATTGCGGAAATTCACTCGTAATGTGTCAAATGTGACCTACGTGGGAATATGAACCGATGACTTGGTAAAATAAGAAGAAAAGTTGATTTAAAATTATTCATGCGCTAAAATTTCAAATTTTATAATAGGTTTGGCTAACTTAGATCGTAGAGAGAGATCGTAGAGCCTTGAAAATTCATTTTCCGAGATTTAAGTTATTTGGTCTAAGATATGTAGTTTCTTCTGATTTCTTTTAATTGAAATTGATTTCAATTCATATTGTTGTTTATTTAACAATTTCTTATTTTAGAAAGTGGGGAAAATGCTATGGTTTAGGTCATTAGGTATATTCATAAATATTTATTAAGATATTTATGGTACTTTTGGACCTCAATTTTGATGTTTTTGTGATTTATGGGTTTTGTTCCAGTTCTGGGACTGGTATGTTTTGAGAAGAAGTGTCGTGAATAGTCGGTTGTGCACATAACTTCAGTTTATCGGTGTGCACGATCTTTGTTTTGTTAGGTCCTAGTCTCATGAGTACATTTCGATTGCCTATCAATCTCTCTAAGACGTATGGTCCGCTGAAATAGGGATCAAATTTATCTTTTTATTGATTGAGCTTTAAATAGACGTTTTTCCCTTCCTTAAAATGTTGAGGGTTAGCCTTTTGATCTTAGTACTTCTTTGATCTTTCTTTAGCAAGATGGAGTCTATCTTTAGCTAGATGGAGTCTATCTTTAGCTAGAGCGTGAACATTGTCGAGTTTGAGTAACAGATTTCTCAAATATCCCAAATAGGTTTCTTCTTGTTGTGAAGGGGCGAAACTGTTAGGAATCACAGATTCTTTACCAAAAGCTAGGGTGTAAGGAGTGAAGCCTGTTGCTTCGTGGGTGCTGGTGTTGTAAGAAAATACCGCAAAGCGAAGCCAATCATCCCAATTTGTGGCAGTTTCGAATTGCCTTAAATACTCTATTAAGGTTTGATGGCTCCTCTCTAGGGATCCTAAACTTTGAGGATAATAGGCGGTCGATTGGATCTTTTTAATCCTGAATATCTTGCAAAAGGTTTTCATACATTGGCTAATAAAATTAGACCCTTGGTCAGTATGGATGACGCTGGGACATCCATATCTGGAAATAAATTGTTCAGCTACGGTCGAGGCTATCGTAACTGAATCGACGTTTTTTAAAGGGAAAGCATCGGAATATTTCGTAAAGGTGCACTGAAGAGTCAGAATGTAAGAATTTCCTTTGGTGGATTTCGGTAGTGGCCCCACAATATTGATTTGAATTTTGTCAAAGGGACCTTTGGGAGTGCCGGTGATAACCATAGGCTGTCGAGTTCCTATGCGTTCTAATTTATTTCTTTGACAGTTAGTGTAGGGTTCGATAATCCTCTGAAAATCCTGTCTCATGCTTTTCCAATTATAGATTTCTCTAACCCGCCAATATATTTTGGACATTCCTTTATGACCTACTACAGATTCGTGAAATTCTCTAATTATATCATCCCTCATATCTTTAGGAGGTAAGATGATATCCTCAGAAAAAATTATTACTAGAAGGTCTGACCCTGAAAAACTCTCTAAAATCTTTTCTTCTACTGAATTCCATGAAATATCATCAAGATCATTTCCCTTTTTGGAAATTGTTACACTCTTAACCTTTAGGGTCTCCATAGCTTTTCTAAGTGCAAGAATAGTTTCAGAGACATGATTCATAAAAGTCTTGTCTTCGCCTTTATTTTTCGTGATCAAACTAAAGACATATCTTCCATTTCGATTGAAAGTTACAGTTTCTATCTCGCAAGTGCCGTGGCATATTTTTGGCACGCGGGAATGGCTTTAAGGTTACGAACCAGTGATATTTTCGCACCTTCGAGAGCACCTATCACAAGGACAATTAATTGTACCGAATATTTTGGGTACAGCCGTTGCAGCTCGCTTTTAAGATCTTGATAACTTTCTTCCTTTTATTTCTCCTTGACAGTGATATTGTATTCGGAAGGAGCCGAGAATTCGATCACGAATGTAGTTCGTTTCTCAAAGTCTTGGAAAACAATGTCGGGCCTCGAGTGGGCAACGGAGACTGCTGTCCGAAAATCGTAGTACCAGAAAATTTGGCACTTCTCGTTTTGGACAATTGACTCTATCTCCCTTGGAACGTTCGGCAGAACAGGGTAGCGGCGAACACCACAAGGGCGACAAAGATGGTAATAAAGAACTCTTACGGCCGCATTGTGTCTGTAGACATACGTACGTCGTTCCCGCGTAGGTGGGACACCCCCGATAGTATGTGTTCTAGGTACTCAGCGTGTGTATGGCACGCTCTGCACCTATCGCTTGGATTTTTTCGACATAAAATGCGGTCACGGTATGCTAAGGTAGAAATGACACCGTCCTGGCATACGAAAATAAAATCCTCTGTACCTGAATTAAGCCGTGATGATCTGAGAAAAGCAAAAGTTTGCTCCTTCAACAAGGACTGTTTTTCTACATTTTTGTGAAATTTTTCGTGCATTTTCTTGTCGAGTACCTGTTGGTGAAATGTTGCAAACTCTTCTTTCTTCACTTCGGCTTTTAGAAGTGAAGCATCTAGTTCTCTGCCGCTTACTCCGCGGCTTTGTAAAGTAACGCCCCTTCACCAATCATCTCGCGGTTGCTGACCATTTTTAGAAGAGGCTCTCTGCCATTGGCAACGATATAAGCTGTACTTAAAACAATTCGGTCATGAAGACACTGGGGATTCAGAAGTCCGCGCCCGCCTTGACGGCGTGAAATGTATAATCGCGGAACTGACGAATTGATATGCAAGCTTTGATGCATATGCATGATCTTACGTGTGGTGACATCAAGGGCCTTAAGTTCATTCTTCGTCTATTGAACCATCCCAAACGAGTAGATTAGAACTGGGACGGCAAGCATGTTAGTCGCAAATACCTTGTTCAACACCGACAGATTGGAAGACCAAATCTATCGCCGAAGATGCTTGTATCTGGTTTGGAGAGACTCCTTTACTGATGTCACGTCCTGAATGCGGCTTTCGAGCACGCCCAGGTATGTATACGTCTCTCCAGTGTTAAGATGTCTAATGATACTTATATCCACAATCTAAGGGTCCTTGGGAACGCCAACAATCTTTCCTTCCTCCAGATGAATTCTTGCACATTCATTCAATCCAAAGTCCATCTTAATGTCTCCTGTGTACTTATTGACGATATTTATGGCAGTTTGAAGTTTGCTTTTACCAGAGACGTAGATCTTCAGGTCATCCATATAAAATACATGAGTCACCTTATGCTCGCGCTGGTTAGTTTTGCCACAGATATATCCAGAAGAATTTTCTTGTGCGAGAGATAGAGGCAGAAGTGTGATGCAGAAAGGCAAAGGGCTAATGGTATCGCCCTGAAAGACGCCCCTCTGGAACGTGACGTTATTCGTTGTCACACGATAATTTCCAGATGAGATAGTGAATCTAGTTTTTCAAAGTGGCATGAATCTCTCTACGCATCTCACTATGTGTGGATGCACCTTCAAGCTTTCCAACAGACAGACAGACAGACAGACAGACAGACAGACAGACAGACAGACAGACAGACAGACAGACCGACAGACAGACAGACAGACAGACAGGCAGACATATATATATGCAACAAAACACCAAAAAGTTGTAGATGCGGTTCAAAACGACCGAACGCCGAGAGCACCCGACAATGGGTCGGCAAACAATGCCGATCATCCTAGAGTTCTGGGTGCTAAAAATAATGTAGATGGAAACACGACGATAAACCTGTGAAATGCCCACATTGAGTGGACGAATCAACTCAAGGATGACTTGCTAGATTGCTACGATGCCAGCATTATCCCTGTTCACCGGCTATTCGTGTGAAAATAAGTTTACAAATAAAAAAAGTCTCATTAAGGTAGGAAGCCGGTCACGTGACCCACTCGTCACATGGCCTTAAAAAGTGAATAATTTAAAACTTGAAGTGCTTAAAAGTTCATAATATTTTGAACTGGAATCGTGTAGCAAGCTTGAATAATTTAAAATCAAACGCATCCAAAATAACATAATTTTGTGTTACATCAAATGACATTCAAGGCGGTCGAATTTTGCTAATTCCTACATGAAAAATCCTAGATCAAAAAATAAATTCTCTGTCATTTTCTGACTTTTCGGTTTATTATCCACATAAATTTGCACACTAACATAATTACATCCATTATGCTTAAAAAAATATCATCTTTCTATGATGCAATGTTTGCAGATATGGACTGAATTGTAATCAACAGGCGGTTATCTTTCATTCTGAAATTTGTCAATTGATTTACCTTGAATGTATTTTTGATCGTAAAATAGACTTTTATATCTTTGACAATGACATACTTCTCATATTGGACGTAGTAAACAGATATAACTTAGTAAGTACTATGAGATTTTAACATTTTTATCTCGGGCTGAGATTGTATTTCATGTTTACGATAAAGTATCCTACCAAGTCCCTAAATTTTATTTTAACACGTGGCTGGAAAAATAAAAGAACAAAAGATAAATTTCTTTAAAATTTATTACAAATGAAAATCCACTTCATTGAAAAGATTTTCAAAACAATGGGGTTTTTGAATATTTAAAATTTTTTTCTTCACAATTAATTAACCCTACGTTTACACACAGGGGATTTTAAGGCACAAACGATTTTTTAACCTGGAATATCTCGTCTTTGGAAAAATATGGAAGTTCGGTCAAAGATAATTAATATCTTTGACTTAACCTTTGAGCGATGCGCAGTGAAAATGCGCACAGTGACATAAAAGACCCTGTCTGTAAACCACGTTAGTGTTTTGACAAGATAGTGAACATTAAATGTTTTGCTTTATTTGGTATTTTCTGGTACTTATATGAGCAACATAAAGTTTTCATCAAATTCGGGACAGTTGTTCAGTAGAAAAAAAGAGTGTAGAGGTGCACATCGGGAGTCTGCTCCAATCGATCCTGTATATGATGGAGTAATAGTAAGGAGACCAAACGACAATACGCGTGCGAATGAGAAATGAACTTAGAATTTTTGGACATAGTTTGGGGAAGGACGTACGCTGAATTGTGAAGAAGTTCGCCTCGTTTTGAGTGGAATATCTGCAAGAAGTTTTTGTTTGATGGCTTCCTGGCGGTAAGTTTGAATCATGACTAACTCACTTATCAAAAAGCTCTAGCAGATATTCCATTCAAAACGAGGCGAACTCCTTTACATTTTAGCGTACATCCTCCCCCAAAGTATGTCTGAAAAATTGGCGAAAAACTTTTCACACACAGTTTTGTCTCCTTACTATTACCCCATGCTGTATGCAAAGCTGACAAAAAGACATTTTACTGTTGTGCCTCCTGCGGCAAGGCAGTGTGCGAAGTACAACCTATAGATTTCTGTAAAGATTGTGAAAACTGAATGTTTTTTAGCAAATTTTACACTGTAAAATATTCTTATTATTCAGGCCTTCAAATAATTCAACTTTTTGAAGCCACCGCCAATGTGCCTATATTTTCTTCGAAGGTCATAGTCTAAGCTTCAAAATCTTGCAACGATTTTAAAAAAAATTTATTTGTTGCAAAATTATGAATGTTTTAACAAGTATCGTTTTTTTTCTATATTTTTATCAAATTTCAATTTTTATTTTAAAAAGTTTTTGACGATTGACACTAACAACAGTTGGACCGTGTAGTAGACACTTAAAAAAAAACCTCAATTTTACTCGATTTTCTGAAAACCAGAAACAGTTCAAAAACTGAATATGACTTAAAAGACTCTGTGTGTAAACGGAAGGTGCGAAAAAGAAGTGTGTAAACGGAGGGTTAAAAAATAATTTGATAAATTTAAATTTAAAATTTGAAGCTTTTTCGGGTTTCAATCGTGTGCAAAACTACGAATCTTGCCAACGTTTCGTGAACATTGCAGTTCCAACTATTAATTTTGTTGTTGAGATTTCATCTTTCTTAGTTGTGAATTCAACTACTTGGTCAAAGGTCGGACTACTTTATTAATGCATAAGAAACAGTAATGACAAAATATGCAGAACCCTTGATATGATTAAAAATTGCAATTAAAAACTTCATTTTGAAGACGACAATACTAAGGATCCTGTTTTGCTCGAAAGAGTAGCACAGCTTTTGCTTCTTGACATCAACATCAATCGATTTGAGAATTCATCTCCTTTGGTAGAAATTTCATATTTGTCGGTTCAGTTCGACGCTTTTTTATTTAAAATGAAAATCTTGGTTGAAATATCAACTATTAATTTTGTTGTTGAGATTTCATCTTTCTTAGTTGTGAATTCAACTACTTGGTCAAAGGTCGGACTACTTCATTAATGCATAAGAGACAGTAATAATAAAATTCACGAAACCCTTGATATAATTAAAAATTTTAATTAAAAACTTTATTTTGAAGACGACAATACTAAGGATCCTGTCTTGCTCGAAAGAGTAGCACACCTTTTTTTTCTTGACATCAACATCTATCGCGATTCTATCTAGACTTCTTCCGTTGATTGGCAATTAGTTGGCTATTGTCTCAGGCCCAAGTGAGAATAATTATGAGAACGTTCAATGCCCAGGCCGTTTTTTTTCGCCCTATCAGATAACCAGAAGTACCTTGAAGAGAATAAAAAAAAAGAGAGTGATACCTTTTATGCAGATTTTATGATAAAAAGTGACATTAGGTTCCGGCACAAGATCATCACCGTCTGGCTGAACACTGAAACAACCACTTCTCGCTGTGTCTATGACGAATGCCTTGCAATTTGTATTTCTACACCTGCAACAAAACAATTATTCAATATTCACTTCTTTGAATAAAAAAAAAAACAGTGGAGTCCTATTAATAATTATTAGTCAACTAAGAAGCTTTTCATTGTATTTACTACATGAGCAAGTATAATTAGAATATAAACAATAAATGCAATATTCATATGGGAGATAAGAGGTGATGTCGATTTTGACAGATTTATGCTTTTCGAACTGTTTCTTGTTTTCAATCTTCGTGACAAAAATAAGGTCTGTCGGGAAAAGAAGTTTTCTGTGATTGATGTGAAAGAAAAAACATTATTTTGTATGACAAAAGTTTAAAGCTGAGAAAAAATAATTATTTTAACAATAGTTTTTGTATAAAATTTTCTCTTACTGTCGCCTTCTACCAACTTTTTTAAAAATAGTTAAATTTTAATAATCAAACCTTTTTTTTTCTACTCATATCCTGGAAAAAATCCCTGACATTTCCAGGTTTTTTCAGGTATCTCAAGACTTTTTCAAGTGTAATTTTTAAACCAGTTGTTGAATTTTCAATCAAAGTGATGAATAATTTTAAACCAAATATTTTAATTTTTAATGGAATTTTCAACCAAAAAGGTTCTATTGCTACCAACAAAAAATGCAAATTTGCTACAAAATAGGTAAATTTTCCACTAAAAAAGCTAACTTTTCAACAAAAAATAGAATAGTTTAGTTTTCAGTTAGTGAAATGAGTTTTTAACTAAATAAAAACAATTTTAAATGAAATAGTTAAATTTTCAACCAAAAAGCTTAAATATGCCTATAAAAAAATTTCGAAGAAAAATGTAATTTATATCAATCTTTATTTAAAAAAATTCATTTTCAATAAATAAAACTAATTTACAACCAAAGAAATGAAATTTCAAACAAAAGGATTAATTTTCTACCAAAAAACAATAATTTTTAACAAAATATATGAATTTTCAACCGAATATTTGAATTTTTAATGGAATTTTCAACCTAATAGTTAAATTTTTATTCATAAAGGTGAATTAGTGGGACGACTGAAAAATCCCAAAAAATAAAATTTCTGACACTGTAAAATTTCCCGAATAATAAAATTGTCGAAAAATAAAAATCCCGAATTGAAAAATGGCTAAAAAATAAAAATCCCGAATTGGAAAATTCCCGAATAATAAAATTCCCGAATTATAGAATTCCCGAATAATAAAATTCTCAATTTGAAAAATTCCCGAAGAACAAAATTTTACAGTGTAGCGACCGGTGCTGTCTCGTTTAACGTTTTCAGTAAAGTGCTCTTCACAGGTCTGCTCTTCCTGTGATAAGCGTTTCTTAATAGGAACTTGCTCGATATCCCAGAATCATGTAAGCTCATCAGATTCAGACAGATTTGCTGTTTGAAAATAATTACAAGTAACCTGCTGTGATTTTGTGCACATCAGATGGACTTCACCTGCAACTATCCAACCTAAATGCGTTTTCCGTAAAACGGCTTCGTGACCCTTTATTTTCATTTGACCTGTACACAGAATTTTATAGAATAGTTTAACGCCTAGTAACGCATGAACTTCTGATGGGCTATGAAATTCAGGGTCTACAAGTCTTATATTAGGTGGAATTTGCAGTGACTTTCGACATGGAACTTAAGCCTTTTACTGGGATGTCCTCAGTCCTAGTCGCTAATTTTAGGAGACGTGCCAATTCTTTAAATAAAAAATTGGATTGAGATCCGTTATTAACATCACCCTGCACGTATGAGGTTTGCCTTGACTATCAAATATATCGACGAGGGCGGTGGATAACAGATCATGCGACGCTGTCGGAACCTACATATTCTGAATCGAAGACTTGCATTTAATTTTTTCGGAATTCTCGGTTTTCTCATAGTCTGTATGCAACAGTGAATTGTGGCACTTTCCACATTTTCTGCAGGAATAGTTTTAGGAAGCTTTCGCACGAATAAATACTGTGCTCAGCTTAACAGTGATAGCAACGCAGCTTGCTGAAATTTACGAGATATGCATGTTGCGGATGAGACTTTTTATTATTCTGATTCCGCGCTTACTTTCGTATCTTACATCTAACTTCGGTTCTGATTTGGATTGTGATCTAAATGGCGATTGAGTGAATTTTATTTTCTCGAATTGAGCTCGACGTTTCAAAAATTCCAAAAATTGTTTCATTGTGGGAATCGCGGACTCACTTGTTATATCTTCCCATTTTTCACGAAGCTAATATGAGAGTTTACTTTTCACGATTATAATCAATAACGTGTCCCAACTATCGACCGATTCGCCTAACGCGCTAAGCGTACGAATGTGTTTCTGTAGCTGATCGAGGAACGCGCGGACCGAAGAATCCTTCGATACAGGCTGTAGATCGAGGATTGATTTAACGTTGCTTTCGACTATGACTTTTTTATTGTCATACCTATTTTGCAGTAATTTCCAAGCTACTTTATGATTGTCTGAAGAAGTTTCAATGGAGGCGATCAAATCTGATGCTTCATCCTCTAAGCAGCTTTTTAAATGTACTAATTTTTCAACATCTTGAATCTTAGTATTGCTGTCAACCAGTGCTTCAAACGTGTCAGCGAAACCTAACCACATCTCGTATTTCCCGCTGAATTTGGGTAAATTCAGAAACGGCAGCTTATAACTGCGAGCTGTTCCGACAGTTTGGATAGGCGCGGAGGACGCTGCTTCTAAACTGTTCACGCTTAAGCTTGAAATCGTGCTAAACCTTAAATCTGGATTTGAAGTTAATAATTTTTTAATTTTTCCGGAAATTGTAAAAAATCTGTTTTCGAATGAAGTGCGCTCATCTTCCTGTTTGGCTACGTCTGTCATATCTGTTATTAAAAGGTCTAGCCGCGTTTGAATTGACTCAAATTCAGACCAAGTGTCTTTATGTTTTTCTAACCGCTCTTCGAGGTCTAGAGAGGCTAAGTCTGTTTCACTTGTTATTTGTGTTAACATTGTTTCGGTGTTTGTTAACATGCGCTTAATAGTTCCGCGTTTAATATTCAATTCTTTTATTTCGGTTTCAGCCATCGTGACTGAATTTATACTTGAACCGTACGTAATTGAAATTGAACTCACGGAAACGAATAATAAGAATGAAGGAGCAAGTAATTAGAGGAATATTGGTGGTACCAAGAACTCGCTTACCGATGATGTACTGGCCACTCTGCTGTCTCCACTGCGATGAACTCCTTTCTGATTTATTTTTTATTGCTGATTTGGCTGCATCTGGAACTGGATCTGAACGCTGCTTGCTGTTGAACGGCAGCTTCTGTTCCTTGCCGTGAATCGATCGTCGTTTAAATAGTGTAAAATAAAAAAAGCAAATCACTGCAAATTTTCAACAAAATAAATTAATATTAAACTAAAAAATACAGATTTCAAAGGGAAACAGTAATTTAAAAAAAATAGTAATTTTCAACTAAGAAAGATTTTTCAGTTAATAAAGAAAAAAAAAATAATCCAAAATGTTGAATTTTCAGGCCAAAAAAATGAATTCTTTATAAAAATAATTTAATTTTCAACTAAAGAAAATGAAGCGAAAATGGAATATTTACATTTTCAGTTTAACAAAAAATATAATTTTCAATTTCCAACTAAACAGTTGAATCCTCAATCAAAACAGATTAATTTTCAAACCAAAAAGAGGAATTTTCAGCCAAAAAAAAGAAATTTTCAACCAAGCAAGATTTTTCAGTCAAGCTGGAAGAAAATTGGATCCACAATATTGAATGTTCAAGCAAAAAAAGGCAAATTTTCTACAAAACAATTGAGGTTTTAAATCAAAAATATGAATTTTTAACAAAAAACTTATTTTCAGATAAAAAATTAATTTTCAACTAAAAAAACAACAATTTTCAATAAAATAGTTAAATTTTAAACCAAAGTAATGAATGTTTAACTAAAATGATAAATGTTGACAGAAAATCAATTTGTAACAAAAAAGAAAAATTTTGAAGAAATTAAATATTCAACTAAAAAAGACAAATTTTCAACAACAGAAAAAGAACGAATTAGTTAAAATTGCGTAAAATAAAAAAAGCAAATCACTGCAAATTTTCAACAAAATAAATGGATATTAAACTAAAAAAAAAATTTCAAATCAATTTCACAATAAAAAAAGAAAACAATTTGTAACAAAATAGTAAAATTTTCAAATAAAGTAAATTTATAATTTTAGTTAAAAATGTATGCATTTTTAACTAAAATGATGAATGTTGTCAAAGAAATTAATTTGTAACCAAAAATGCAAATTTTAAAGCGAAACAGAGTAATTTTCAACCAAGAAAGATTTTTCAATCAATAAAGAAAAAAATTCAATCCAAAATGTTGAATTTTCAAGCTAAAAAAAATTATTTTTTTCCAAAATAATTGAAATTTCAACTAAAAAAAAAAAACAAAAAGAAGAAAACAAAACAAAAATTCAATAAAATAGTTCAATTTTCAACCAAAAACAGATTCATTTTTAATCAAATATTTACATTTTTAACAAAAAAGATCAAATTTCTACCAAATAAGGTGAATTTTTAGACCAAAGAATTATTTTAAATTGTACAAAATAAAAAAAGCAAATCACAGTAAATTTTCAGCAATATAAATTAATTTATTTTCAAGCCAAAATATGAACTTTTTACCAAAATAATTGAATTTTCAAATACAAAAAAAAAAAAACAATTTTCAACAAGATAGTTACATTTTCAACCAAACTAAATTTATCATTTTAGTTAAAAATCCATGCATTTTTTTAACAAAAATGTTAAATGTTGAAAAAAAATTAATTTGTAACCAAACAGACAAGTTTTGAAGAAAATAAATATAATATTCACCTAAAATAGATAAATTAAAATAAAGAAAAAAGAACGAATTAGTTAAAACGGTATAAAATAAAAAAAGGAAATCACTGCAAATTTTCAGCAATAGAAATTAATATTAAACTAAAAAAGACAAATTTTAAAGCGAAACAGAGTAATTTTCAACCACGAAAGATTTTTCAGATAATAGAGACAAAAAATTAATCCAAAATATTGCATTTTTAAGCCAAAATATGAACTTTTTATCAAAATAATTGAATTTTCAAATAAAAAAAAAATAAAAACAATTTTCAACAAAATAGTTAAATTTTCAACCAAACTAAAATAATAAATGTTGACAAAAAATTAATTTGTAACCAAAAAGACAAATTTTGAAGAAAATAAATATTCAACTAAAAAGGATAAATTTTCAAAGAAAAAAAAAAAAGAACGAATTAGTTAAAATTGTATAAAATAAAAAAGCAAAATCACTGTAAATAATCAACATGACTATTTTCTCGCTAATTGATACCTTACGTAAAAAATATTATTCCACTCACGTAACGAACCCTATGTAGAAATGCGATTACCTTTCGGCCAAAAACGTGAAATTGTCAACAATATAGTTAAATTTTTACATACAAATGGAAGTTATGATTTTTACAGTTGAAAAATTAATTTTTGAAAGAAAAAAACACGAATTTACAACAATATAATTAAAATTTTCAACCAAAGAAATGAATTGTCAATGAAAAAAAATTCCGAAACTTTAACAAAATAGTCACATTTTCAGAACAAAAATGGACTTTCAACGCAATTGTTAAACTTTCAATTAAATGAATCTGTAAATAAAATAATGAACTTTAAAAAAAAAAAATTTAAGCAAATATTTGGTAGAATTTTCTACAAAAAAATACAAATTTTTAACAAAAGACACAAATTTTAATCCAAAAATATCACTTTTCAACCAAAAATAGAATAGTTAAATTTTCAGTAAAAAAAATTACTTCCCAAACAAGAAAAAAAAGCATTTCACACAAAATAGTTAAATTTTTAAATGAAAAAGTTATAATTTACACTTGAAAAATTAATTTTTGACAAAAAAAAAAAACAATTTTCAACAGAATAATTACATTTTCTATCAAAGAATACAAATTTTGAACTAAAAAAAATTAAGTTTCAACCAAAAATAGAATATTTATATTTTCTGTTGGATAAATTAATTTTTCACACAAAAAAAACGAATTTTCAAAAAATTAGTTAAATGTCGAATTAAAAAGATAAAATTTCAATCAATAAGATTACCTTTCGGCCAAAAACATGAAGTTTCAACAATATAGTTAAATTTTTGCATCCAAATGGAAGTAACAATTTACAGTTGAAAAATTAAATTTTGAAAAAAAACACGAATTTTAAATAATATAATTAAATTTTCAACCAAAGAAATAAATTGTCAACGGAAAAAAGAAAATTTCGAAACTTCAATAAAATAGTCACATTGTCAGTACAAAAATGGATTTTCAACGCAATCGTTATAATTTAGCAACCAGTTGAAAAATTAATTTCTGACAAAAATAAAATAAGAATTTTCAAAAAAATAATTAAACTGTCAACAAAGGAATTAATTGTCAACGAAAAATATGTAATTTTTCAATGATGTATCTTTAAAGGCAAAAAATAATTTTCAACCAAAAAGTCAAATTTTCTACCAAAAAATACAAATTTTCGACAAAAATGAAGTACTCACATTCGCAGTCACAAAATTAACATTTTAACAAGAAATAAAAAAAAATTCAAACAAAATTAAATTTTTTACCACAAAAGACAAATTTCTAACAAATTAAATTTTCAACCAAAAAAATTATGTTCAACCAAAAAGATAAACTTTCAACCAATAAGAGTACTTTTCTACAAAAAAACATGAATTTTCCACAAAATAGTTAACTTTTTTAATGAAAATGGAACAGTTATAATTTACAGTTGAAAATTTTATTTTTGACAAAAATAAAATACGAATTTTTAACAACAAAAATAATTTTCAACGAAAAAGATTAATTTTTCAATGATGTATCTCCAAAACCAAAAATTAATCATATTCGCAGTCACAAAATTAATTTTTGACAAAAAAAAACAAATTTCAACAAAATTAAATTTTTTACCACAAAAGACAAATTTTCAACCAATAAGAGCACTTTTCTACCCAAAAACATGAATTTTCCACAAAATAGTTGAATGAAAATGGAAGTTATAATTTACAGTTGAAAAATTAATTTTTGACACAAATGAAATACGAATTTTCAAAAAAATAATTAATTTTCAACCAAAGAAATGAATTGTCAATGAAAAAGATGAATTTTCCAAATATGTAAAAATTAATTTTTACACTAAAAAGTTGAATTTTCTACAAAAAAAAAAAATTACTCATATTCGCAATCACAAAATTAGTTTTTAACAAAAAAAAAATGAAATTTCAACAAAATAATTAAAATTGTTACCAAAGAAATGAATTGTCGACGAAAAAGAATTTTCCAAGGATGTAAAAATTAATTTTTATACCAAAAAGTTGGATTTTCTACAAAAAAAATGCAAATTTTATACTAAAAAAGGTCAATTTTCGACAAAAATTAAGTACTCATATTCGCAGTCACAAAATTCACTTAAAATACAAATTTTCTGCAAAACAGTTGAATTTTTAACTAAAAGTTCATTTTTTGACCGGAACAGAATAATTTTTAACCAAACAATTTTATTTTTACCCAAAAATATATATATTCTTAAACAGGAAAAATTCTCAACAAAATACATAAATGTTCAACCTTACAGTTGAATATTCAACAAAAAAGAGTTTTCAGCCGGAGCAAATCAATTTTTAACTATAAATTGACAATTTCAACAAAAAAAGATGTCATTTCTACAGAGGGATGAATTTTTAAACAATAAAATTGTTGAATTTTCAAGGCAAAAATAAAATTCTTCCACAAAATAGTTAAATTTTCAACCAAGAAATATGACTTTACCAAAATTATTGAATTTTCAAACAAATAATTAAATTCTGAACCAAATAATACAATTTTGAACCAAAAAAGTTGAATTCTCAGACACAAATTTAATAGCAGATTTTTTAACCAAAGGAAATGAACTTTGAACCAATAAAATAACATTTTAAATAAAAATTGAGGTTCATTTTTCATATAAAATTTTTTATTTTGGGCTATAAACTTTTAAGTTCGAACGACCCAAAACTTTAGTACTTGAAAAATGTTACAAACAATTTTGACACCTTTTTTCAAATTTGGGACACTAATTACACTATTTTTTAATCTCTGAAGTGAGTCCGAGGCCTAAATACGATCATAACCAAAGTTAATAAAATGAAAATCTGTTACTTTTTACAAGTATGGCTCAAAAACTATTGTTCTTTCATATAGATTTGCAAATCTTCAAAATTGATCTATTCCAAAAAATGCATTCAAAATGGCATCATTTTACATTATACACATTAAACATTGAAGAGTCCTCAATTTCAAATCTTAAAAATTAAAGAATTTTTCAGTGTAAATCTTCAAAATTGAACTGCATAATAATAAAAAAACCCTTCAAAAGTACATCATTTCAAGCTTTAAGCATCCCAATTTATGAATCTTCAATTGTAAATCTTGTAAATAAAAAAATGTTAAATTGCTACATGTGAAAAATGAAGAATTTTGCATTGTAAATCTTCAAAATTGAACTATTTGAAAAAAGCATTAATAATGGCATCGTTTCCTATCATGCACTATAAATATTTAAGAATCTTCAATTGCAAATGTTCAAGATAGAAAAATTTTCTTTTTTTAATTTCGAAAATTTACAAATAAAAATTTATGTAGTTTTAAGTTTTATAATTAAAAATTCTGTGATGTTGATTATTTACATGTGAAATTTCATTAATTTAGAAGATTTATAATTAAAAACTCTTAACTTTCGGCAAAATTGAAAGATTTTTATTCATACATAATTAAAATTGAATAAATTTTCATTTTTAATCTCCAAAATGGAATATTTCATAATTTTCAATCTTTGAAATGAAACTGTTCCAAAAAAAATCATTTAAAATGTCAGCGATTTCTATTACGTACATTAAAGATTGAAGAGTCCTGAATTTTAAATATTTGAAATTTGACAATATTCCATTGTATGTCTTTAAATTAAACTACATATTCCAAAATAAAAACGTTAAAAATTACTACAAACGTTATAAATTAATTAATCTTCAATTTTAGATCTTAATATTTGAAGAATTTTAATTTGCAATTCGTAAAAATTGAAGAATTTTCCATTGTAAATCTTTAAAATTAAGTAAATTTTAAATTTTAAATCTTCACATTTAAATATTTTCAAATTTTAAATCTTCGAAGTGGAACTATTTCAAAAAAATAAAGCATTCAAAAGAGCATCATTTTATATTATACACATTAAATATTGAAGAGTCCACAATAGAAAATTTTGATAATTAAATAATTTTTTATTGTAAATCTTCAAAATTAAAACGCATAATAATTTTAAAAAATTATAACAATTACATCATTTTGAATAATAAAAATCCCAATTTATGAATCTTCAATTGTAAATTTTACAAATAGAAGAATTTTAAATTGCTAGTCGTTAAAAATGAAGAATTTTCCAATGTAAATCTTCAAAATTGAACTATTAAAAAAAAAAAGCATTATTAATCGCATCGTTATCTATTATGCACATTCTATTCTTTGTTGAAAATGTATGTTTTTTAGTTGAAAATTTGTCTTTTTGTGGTAGAAAATTGATCTTTTTGGTTGAAAATTGTACTATCAGGTTGGAAATTTCATCCAAAAATTAAATATTTGGTTAAAAAATTATGTATTTTGTGATAAAAAATATTCTTTTTTGGTAGAAAACTAGTTTTTTTTTAATGGAAAATTAATTTTTTTAACTAAAAATGTAATTAAACTTCTTGTCGAGATCTTTTTATAGAAATTTAATCTTTTTGGTAGAAAATGTATTTTTTTTGTTGTTGAAAATGTAACTATTTCGTTGAAAATTTATTTCGTTTGCTTAAAAACTTATTTCTCTAACTGAAAATTAAATTATTCTATTTTTTGTCAAAAATTTGTCTTTTTTAGTTAAAAATTCATCTATTTTGTTGAAAATTTGTCTTTTTTTTTGTAGAAAATTAACCCTTTTGGTTGAAATTGCAACTATTAGGTTGAAAATTCCATAAAAAGTTAAAATATTTGGTTGAAAATTCTTGTATTCTGTTAAAAATTATTATTTTTTAGTAGAAACTTAATCTTTTTGGTTGAAATTTCGTTTATTCCGTTGGAAATTAGTTTTTTCTTAATTAAAAATTATTTTTTTTTCAACTAAAAATTTAACTATTCCACTTTTTGCCGAATTTTTTTTATGATAGACATTTAATCTTTTTAATAGAAGATTCATTTGTTTGGTTGAAGATTGAGATATTTCGTTGAAAATTTATTTTATTCGCTAGAAAACTTAGAGATAACTGAAAATTAAATTATTCTATTTTTTGTTGATAATAATTGATCTATTTTGTTAAAATTTGTCTTTTTTTGGTAGAAAATTAACTCTTTTGGTTCAAAATTCAAGTATTAGGTTGAAAATTTCATTAAAAATAAAAAAGGTTTGGTTGAAAATTCATGTATTTTGTTAAAAATTATTCTTTTTTCGTATAAAATTAATTTACTTGGTTCAGATTTTATTGATATGGTTGAAAATGAGTTCTTTTTATTAAATTTTTTTTTAACTAAAAATTTAACTTCCATTTTTCGTCGAAATATATATATATATATATATATATATATTTTTTAGATAGAAATTTAATCTTTTTTGTAGAAGATTCATTTTTTTGATTGAAAATTGAGATGATATTCGTCTATTTTATAGAAAATTTTTATTTTTTTGTAGAAAATTTACACTCTTGGTTGAAAATGAAACTATCAGGTTGAAAATTCCATTAAAAATTAAAATATTTGGTTGAAAATTCATGTATTTTGTTAAAAATTATTATTTTTTGGTAAAAAATTAATCTTTTTGGTTGAAATTTCATTAATTCGGTTGAAAATTAGTTTTTTAAATTGAAAATTAATTTTTCTAACTAAAAATTTAACTATTTCTGTTTTTTCGATTTTTTTTTCTGGTGGACAATTAATGTTTTTGGCTGTCTGGTTGAAAATTTAACTATTTCGTTCGAAATTTATCTTTTATAGTTGAAAGTTCATCAATTTTGTTGAAAATTTGTCTTCTTTTGGTAAAAAAATTTATCTTCTGCATTGAAAATTCAACAATTTGGTTAAAAATGTATTTTTTTTATTGAAAAAGCATTATTTTAGTTACAAGTTCATTTCTTTGGTTAAAAATTTAACTAATTTTGTTGAAAACTCATATTTTTTAGTCGAAAATTAAATTTTTTTTCTTTATTGTTCAAAAAATCTTTCTTGGTTGAAAATTCGTATTTTGCGTTTAATTCAACAGTTTTTTAATAAAAATTGAAATATTTGTTGTGGAAATATCAGTTATTACACATTTTGTTTTAAAATTAATTTTTTGTTTATCAAAGATTCATCAGTTTGGTTGCAAATTTAACTATTTCGTTGAAAATTTCCTTTTTATTGGTTTTTCAAATTACCCAATCAGCATCGAGGAAAAGCGACAACACCCTTTTTTTCTTGTTTTCCCCTTTTTTCTTGAAATTTCCATTTTTCCCCTATTCTCAAAAAACTTCCCCTTTTCCCCCTTTTCTCATTAAATATACGATATTTGAAAATACAATATTGTTGAAAATTCAAGCAGTTGATTCAAGACCTTTGTTAAAAATTAATTTGTTTTATTTGAGTTTCATCATTTTAGATTAAAGATTCATCTCTTTAGTTGATAATTTCGCAGTTTTTTTGAAAAATCGTTATTTTTAGAGAATGATAATGATAATTAAATTAAAAATAAACAGTCAAGTTGAAGGTTTATCTCTATTATGGGAAATTTAACCTCTTTTTGATTTAAAATTCAAAATTCAACAATTTGGTTAAACTATTCTTTATCTCTTGATAAGTGTCTGGAAATCTTAACAGTTTTCGTAAATATTGTTAGCAACATATTGTTGAATTTCAATTATTGAAATTTCTTAAATCTTCTGTTAAAAATTGTTTATCTCTGAAAAATTTACATGTGTAAATGATAATTCAAAAACTGTTAAATTTTTTTCCATATGTAATATATATTTAAAGAAAGAATACTTAACATCTACTGAAGACTGTGTTTAAATTTCCCCAACTGTTGAAAACTGGTTTTCGGTAGTTTTTTAAAATTGTTTTATTTCTAAAACCTAATAAATTTGTGTTTATTCGTAATATGTTATCAAGATTATTTGTAAATCCGTTTTGAATTTTGATCTAGTCGAAAAATAAGTGTTATAATATGTCCAACATAATGACAATTCTTATTCAAATTTAAACTTAAGTATCCCTAACCTGGACAGCAAAGCATCTAAATTTATAATAGTTAATTTGAAACATATTCGATTTGTGGAGATTCAACGAAAAAAAATTTTCGCATGTAAATTATTATTTAGACCCTAAACAGCTTAGTTTGAAATTATTTGAATTAAAAAAAGGTTGAATTAATTATAATAGATAATCCTTCAAGTTGGAAAAAATTCACTTCTCCTGAAAACATGTTCGAATTTAAAATAAAATAATTTTGTAGATGTGAAACGAGCAATTGTATTTTTAAATATCGTATGCTTGAAGAATAACAAAAGAAAAAGAAGGAACGTATTCAAGAATAGGGAAAAAGGGGAATTTCAAAATAGGGTAAACGAAGGGAGATAGCTGGAAAACTGTGTAAACTGTAATAATATTTCTTTTTTCAACCCTTTGACAAAGGTAGGATAGAAGTTTAAAAAATATTACACATGAGAAAACAATATTCACAAATTAAAATTTCACTTTTTCCTTAGAATTGAAACTTTTGAATCATAAATGAAAGCAATAGGTTGAACAGTTAAATTAGTTCCATTCAAAAATAATCTAATCTCTGAATATAAATCATCCAAAAATAATGAAATTCATTGAAATTCTAAGATACGAAAATGAGTATAATACTTGAACAGTTAATTTCGAATGATAATTTTTCATTCTGGGTATTTGGTCACGAACAGAATATTTTAGTGGACAACTGCTTCAAATTTAAGGCCATATTATTATTAGGTTTGGCATTTTTGACCAATTTTCTTTTTAAGAAAATACAGTTTTTTCATTTATCAGAAAAAAAAAATGTTGAAGAAACAGAAGAGAGGTAAGCTCTTCTGATTAGTGAATACCCCCAAAAGTTGATAGGAAAAGATTCAACAGCATTCATAACTGCTTCTTGTTGAAAAAATGAATGAAATTTTCCGGATTTAAATCTTTTATTTATCATGAGCTTTTTCTTCGTTACACGCTCTGAAAACCTAATTCTAAACGAAATAATCGAATGATCCTATGGAACGTAAATATCTCAGAGGGATCTACTTGATACCTATAATTAATGAAATAACGACTATAGGATGTTATATAACCCCATTTAGTTCTAGACTATTCATTCTTTACATTGGCAATCATATTTTGCAATAATAAATTATTCAGTTTTTTCCCTTATATGAAAATATGAGGATAGTTTATACACTTGTATCATTCTGGGCGGTTTTTCTGAATTCTATTGGTGGATATAATACTATAATATGTATACGTATAATTTGAGGTATGTTTCTTCGGCTATTAGGTTAACCGAAAATATTCTTTCTGTTCTACCAGAATTTCCGTGAACCAAGACACGGCTATATTTTATTGATCTATACACAAATTAGAATTTGTGTTTTTACTCTAACCGTTCCTTTGTCTCATGTGCCTTAATAGCTGTAATAAAACTACTTTCAATATTAACAGAATGACTCGATTATTTATATTCATCGTTGCTATTGTGATGTATCTATTCTGTACCGGAACGGGCGATGTTCATTCATCAAATGATGATGTACGTGATGTAGTTAACTTGCTGCCAGTGAAAGATATTGTGATTGAGACAGTCCATGATCATCTTCAAGAACAGGAGAAGCGATTGTGCACTCTCAGGAAGTAAAACACCAAATTTAAATTTTTTTGTACAACTTTTATTCACATCTTTTTTTTATTTTTTATTTACACAACTATCGTGCTATAAGGTGAACGTCCCAGTAATCGCGACATTTGTCACAGTAATCGTGACGCTTTTTATGTAATTTGAATTAATTGAAATTCCATTTAATCGACCTAATCAAAAAAATGACAATCAAATGATATACTTTCTAACCGAGGTCTGTCTGGAAAGTACCATACCTTGTGTTGTAACATTGTACCTACTGTGCCACTGTCAAAAACAAGCATATACCATGGGGGGGGGGGTCTGTAAGGCCCTCTACTAAGTGACGCAGACATGCGAACCAGTACTCAACTAGTTTAAGCAGTTAGAAAAATTTCTAACCACGTACGCTTCGCACTCCTGGATGACGGAACGCACTGAACAAAGAGTCTGAATTAAAGTTTGCCAAACACTTGGCAATTTATTTTGCGAAACTGTCATTATGATTCTGAAAGTGTGTGATGAGTCTATGAGTGATACTCAAATTGAATAATGTATAGTTGATTTCAAAGTAATCGTACTCCAGTGGAAGGACACCCGCGTTCTGGGAGGTTCGCACTGGCCAAGGCTCCTTAAAATGTGGAACCAAGAAGATGTTGTGTACATCGAATACGCTATGAAAGCTCATGCAGCGTATACTTTTTTTAAGAACAAGCCTGCCAAAAGTTCGACTTTCAATCAGGCATTTTCAATGTTGACGACTAATTAATTAAATAGATGAGGGCTGATAGAACTGAAAAAGCCATGGAAAGGTATGAAACTAAACATTTGGTGCAGAAAAAGACTGCGCAAAATGACAGTTGATGATCTTCACCCGCCATGAAGTACATTTTCCATTTTGATAATTCAGGGGAAAACGATCTGATTTGGTTTTTTTTTGGACGCAGAGCTGCATATTTTCTGACTATTTCGGCAAACTCTCACTAAATCGTATAAGAACATACTATTTTGGTCTTAGTAATAGGGATCTTAATCAGGAGAAGACTATCTCTATTTTCAATATCGCTGACTTTAACTTTCGAGATGAGGTACTTTCGACACTAGCATAGGTAACTTCAAACTTTGGTGTTGATATCTTCTTGAAATAAATTTAGATTTAACTTGAACAAATCTTGGATTGCTTGAAGTTTAGTTTTCAAGGTTTCGTAGCCCCGCGCTAAAATCCTTATGGTTTCAAGCAAGTGTCCGTTGTACAAAAGGGCGTAAGCGACAACATTTTGCACAGCAAAAGGGCATAAACGCCAAAATGTTTTTTTTACATAATTTTTTTTAACAAATTTTTTTCAAACCATTTTTTTTTACTTTTTTTTTTTGCACAATTTTTTTCACATTTTTTTCAAACATTTTTTCTAAATATTTCTTTTCAATTTTTTTCAGAATTTTTTTTCAATAAAATTTGTCCAAAAAACTTGAAAATCTTTTGTTTTAAGATTCTGTTAAGACCTGAATTAATGTCTTGATAGGCTGGAAAACCCTTCCTTGTAGGCGCTCGGGAGGGGGGTTTAACACCACTCGATGCAATATAAAATTAGTATTTTTCGTCAACTCTTCCTAACAGAAGTTTTTCGGACGGGGCAAAAAATATCATGTGATACACGTGCGCATAGTTACCAAATATTTATAAATAAAACAATTCAATTATTTATTATCTTGTATATTTCTGTAATACTTACCTTTATTGATTAATGCAGATCATGCAGTGCTTCTTTTAGAAACTATTCAATTTCGTTCAGTATTGACATTTTTTATTTTTTTCTCATAAAAACATCCGATTTTTTTTTTGAAATTTCCAAAATTCTTCATTTTTTCTTAATTTTCTGGAAATTGTTTCAAGTTTGAAATTATTTTTGTCGGAAATATTTTAAAATGTTTAAAACTTTTTTTCAATTTTCCCTTGAAATTAATATTTTTAAATAAAAAATCGTATACAATTTTTCCAGGAATCTTTAAAAGAAAAATTTTTTATTGTCTAGAAAGCTTTCAAAACTCTTAAAAAGCTCCTTTATTTCGAAGTCTTTGAAAGTCTACATTTTGTTTTAAATTTCTTGAAATTATTTTGGATATTGTTCAAAATTTCTAAATATAGTTTAAAATGTGTTGGATTTTTTCGAAAATGTTTTCAAAATTCTGGAAAATACAAAAAATTGCCTTAAAATCTCGCGTATTCAATGTTGGAAATATTTTGAAATAATTTTCAATTTTATCTCAAATTTAATTTTCCAAAGGAAAAAATCATTTTTTGAAAAATTAGGAAAAAATTGTAGTCTTGCAAAATTCAAAATTTTTGTTTTAAAATCTTCTACATTCTTTTAAAGTAAACTTTTATTGCCTTGAAACCTTTCAAAATTACCAAAAAGCATCTTTTTTTGAAATCTTCAAAAATCTACATTTTTTTATCATTTTTTGAAATAGTTCCATGGTTTAAATAATTTTTGAAATTTTTCAAAACTTCTCAATATCTTTTAAAATGAGTATTTTTTTTCCTAAAAAAAATTTTTTAATTCTGCAAAATGAAAAAATTGCTTTAAAATCTTTCACATACTTTTCTGAATGAAATCGACATTTTGTTTTAAATCTTATGAAATCTTTGCGCAACTTCTTAATATTTCTTAAACTAACACGAATTTTCTGTAAAATGTTATAAACGTGCAGAATTGAAAAATTTTGCTATAAAATTTTTTACATTATTTTTTGAAATTTTAGAGAATCATTCTTTAATATTCTCTCAAAATTAATTTACCAAATAACACATTATTTAAATTTTACCAGGAATTTTAAGAAAACTGTTTTATTCTCTTGAAATCTTGAAAATTCTCAAGGCAAAATGTTCGGCAAAATTTTCTCCATTATTCTCGTTCAACACAAAAAAAAAACGTGAGTGTAAAAGCCTATAAAGAATTTTTAACTAAAAAGATAAATTTTCAAACAAAAGAATAACGAATTTTGAAAAAAAAATAGTCAAATTTTCAGTCAAAGAAATGATTTTCCAACAAAATAGCGAATTTTTAACAAAAAATGGTAATTTCCCACAAAAATAAACGAATTTTAAATAAAATGCATGAATTTTCAACCAAAGAGTTTATTTTTTAAATAAAAAAGATCAATTTTTAACCAAAAATCCAATATTTCAATTTTCATTTATTTAATTTTAGTTCAATTTTCAACCAAAGAAGTGTACTTTTAAGCAAAATAGTTACATTTTCAAACAAGAAGAATTTCCGACCAAAAAAAGATGAATTTTGAACTGCAAAAGATAAATTTTCAAGGAAAATAAGGGACGAGTTTTGAAAAATATTGTTTAATTTTCAATTAGAGAAATAATTTTTGAACCAAAAAGATTATTTTTCAACGGAAAGAGACGAATTTTCATTTATTTACATGAATTTTCAAACAAATGGTTTATTTGTAAACTAAAAAAGATAAATTTTCAACCAAAAGTGAAATATTGAAATTTTCATCTAATTAATTTTTACTAAAATAATTGAATCATGATTATCAACAAAAAAAAAATTCATTTTCAACCAAAAAGATGAATTTTGGAAACAAGAAGAATAATTTTCTACCAAAAAAGTTTAATTTTCAACTACATAAAAAAATACATTTTTAACTAAAAATTTCAGCCAAATAAATAAATTTTCATTTGAATACATGAATTTTCAAACAAAAGGTTGATTTCTCAATAATAAAAGATGAATTTTAAAGTGATTTCAAAAGCTTTCGAAAAATTTGAAATATTTTAGGCAATTTTAAAATATTAAAAAGTGATTTATAATTAAATTTTATTCAGAAAAAAGATCCTCTCCTTTCACTCCGCTGGGATTCGAATACCAGGTCAACTGATTTCCGGTCATAATCAAATAGTTGAATTTTCAACCTAAAAGATGAATTTTCAATCAAAGAAATAAATGTGTATAATAAATATATAATTTTCAAAACAAAAAAATTAAGAAAACAAAATAGTTAAATACAGTAATATAAAATCTACTTTTAAAACTAAATAATCATTGTTTTTAAATCTTTTTTTACAATTAAAAAAAAAATAAGCACGCCCTCGAAAAAATTCCCTGACTAAAAAAAAACCTCCGACATTTCCAGGTTTGTCCAGGTATTTCTAAGTTTCGAAAAGATTCAAAACAATTCAAAATTTGAAAACATTTTGAAAAATTTGAAACAAAATGTAGATTTTTGAACATCTTGAAATAAAATTTCGAAGCTTTTTAAGGATTTTAAAAGGTTTTAAGATAATAAAATTTTTTCTCATGATTTCTGTAGAAATTTTAATTGATTCTTCACTTTAAAAGGTTAACTCGAAGAAAATATTTATCAAGATTTTTAAACATTCTAAAAGATTTCCATACTTGTCAAAAAACAATCTGCAAGTATTCAACCCAATTGTTCTAACTTTGTAGATATTTTTCAAAATTTTAGGAAAAATTCGAATAATTTCAAAAGGTATTTAGAAGTTTTTGAAAGATTTGAAAAATAATTAGGGTAGACACCCTGCGCTGTATTCTTTACATCAAATATTTTTCCAAAATTGAAAAAGTATTCAAGAAAAGTTTACAAAATAAATTTTACAGTACACTTCACTTTTTCGATTGTTTAAAAAATAAATACAGGGAAAAAAAATTTCTTACATAGGGGAATTATGGGGGATTTTGAGGAAAATAGGGGAAAAAGGGGACTCAGGGACTGACTGTGATCCCTGTTAAGAGCATAAAATAACTCACGGCCTTTCTTTCCAAAATTCTATCCAGTCTCCAGTAATCGCCCTCAGTTGCAGGTCGTTTAAGAAAAATTTCAGGAGAAAGCCACCAGTCCGCGATGAAAATTTCTTCAGTTGCTGCTTCCAGAGCATCTGCGAGGGCTGACATGTAACTGGAACCATCAACGAACCAAGTTGCTGGAACTGGAGAACGAGACGGGGCGAAGGACTTGTGAGGATTCGCCTGTATGAAGTACTTTCCTGAAATTTTTTATTTTTAAACTACTACTCATACTAAAAATAATTCTCAACAAGAATAATTTAAAAAAAAAAATAAAATCATTACAGAAATTAGAGCCCAAAATTCTCCCAAAACAGGGGAAAAAGGAAATAGTTGAATTTTTAACGAATAAAGATGAATTTTGTACCAAAAGAGATGAATTTTCAACAAAAAAGAAATATATATCAACAAGAGTTTATTTATTTACTAATTCGTTTTGATAAAAAAATTTTGTTTAATAATATAAATTCAATAATTATATATATTGGTTTAATAAGAATATTTATTGCTAGCTTAAATGCATTAATGGAATTCGACTTAAAAAAAATTATTGCTTTTTCTACTTTAAGACAATTGGGATTAATGAGTCCATTAAAAAAAATTGACTTTCTAATCTGAAGAGTGGATTTTGCAACAAAAAGTTCATTTTAAACTAAGAAAGACGAAGTTTTAACCATATAGTTGAATTTTCAACCTAAAAATATGAATATTTGAACCAAACAGACGAATTTTCAACAAAATAAATCAATTTTCTATTAAATCTTTAAATTTTCAATCCAAAAAGACGAATTTTCTACAAACCCAAGAGATGAATTTTTGACAAAAAAAAAAAAAAATTCAGCAAAATCAATGGATTTTTAATCAATAGTTGAATTTTCAAATCAACAAGACGAACTTTCAAAGAAAAAATTACATTTTTAAGCTAGAAACATGTATTTTCAAACCCAAAATATGAATTTTCAACAAAAAAGTTAACTTTCATCAAAATAGTTAAAAATTCTAAAAAAAATTGTTAAATTTTAAATTCAAAAAAGACAAATTACCAATAAGAGTTGAATTTTTCAAGCTAAAAAATCAATTTTTTAAAAATCCATTTGATTTTTTACTCTTAAGTGGAATTTCAACCAAAAAGTTCAATTTTCTACGAAACTGTTAAAATTCATTGACATCACTCTCTGTACCAGTAGTTTTAGAGATAACATCAAGAGGTGGAGAGTCTCAGATGAACCCACTCTCTTAGATCACTCACAGATAGAGTTCGTGTTGAAATCCATTGTACCCGCTGGCACCCAATGTGCCAGAAATCCAAGAAGGACGGACCAGGATCAGTTTTCCACGGAGCTGAGATGTGCACTTTCAGATGTTCCCAGGTCAATGCGAGACGTGGATACCCTTGAGATGGCAGCCAACACTTTCACGGAAGCCATCAAAGCTACTTATGAAAGTATTGTCGACCTACAAGAGTCCGAAAGGCTGGGGAGACACACAGGTGGAATGGGAAACTCAAAGAGTTTCATAGGGAAACCAGAGAGAGGTTCAGACGTGCCCGGGACAACGGCTTGCCAACGAGATTGTCACCCCTCCCAGGGTCAGGTGGGCCCTGAACTACTTCAGCCCTTACAAATCTCCTGGCCCAGATGGCATATACCCAGTCCTCTTACAGAGGGCTGGAGAGGCCGTCATAGGGCCGCTAGTGAGACTTGCTAGGGCTAGTCTGACGCCAAAACATTTTCCGGCGGCATGAAGGGGTACGAGAGTAGTCTTTATTCCGAAAACAGGTAGGATCGGTTATATCTTACCCAAGGATTTCCGTTCAATTAGCCTAACATCTTTCCTACTAAAAACAGTGGAAAGGCTTGTGGATAGATATATCCGCGATAAGGTCTTGTCAAGGAGGCCACTTCACAAAGAGCAACACGCCTATTGGTCAATCACTCGATGAAGACGGCCCTAAGCGGAGCATTAAACCTAATTGAAGAACAACTAAAGGAGAAAGGACTCGCGATTGAAACCTTTATGAACATCAAAGGAGCCTTTAACAACACCTCTGGAGAGGTGATCTATGCGTCCATGATCAAACTTGGTGTGCCTACCGTAGTCGTGGAATGGACGAGCCACATGTTGGCCAACAGGAATCTAACACGACTAAGGGTGATACCACTTTATGTGGAACCGTTGACTCGCGATGCCCGCAGGGAGGAGTTTTAACGCCCTTGCTGTGTTGCCTAGCAGTGGATGAACTGCTTCATCTACTCTCGAGTCAGGATCACCGCGTCATAGGCTATGCGGACGATATACTAGTTATCGTGCGCGGCGAGCATCTAGATGCGCTCTTCGGAGTAATGCAGCAAGCAGTGATGATAGTGGATTCATGATGTGAGAAAACTTTACTATCGGTCAATCCGAGTGAGACAGATGCGGTTGTTTTCACCAGAAGGTATAAGTGGGGAACCACGAGTACACTGAAACTTGGAGGACAACAAATGCAAATCAAAAAACGAGCTAAATACCTAGGAGTAATTCTGGATAAAAAGCTGTTATGGAACAAGCACTTGGAAAACAAGTGCAAGAAGCTAGTAGCTACTGTATGGCTCTGGAGGAGAGCCATAGGAAAAAGCTGGGGCTTGAAGTCGGAGACACTCGTGTGGATCTACACAGCGATCTTGCGACTAAGGCTAATCTATGCGGTGGTGTTCTGGTGGAGCAGGGTCGAGCTGTCCACTGTGAAGTCTCGACTGGAAAGGATCAGGGGACTCATTTGAAGAGGCATCACTGGTGCCTCGAAGTCGTCACCCATGATGGCACTGGGGGCACTAGTAAGGTTGGAGCCCCTCCATTTCACCATCAAGGCTGTGGCTGCCAAGGCGGCCTGGAGACTAAATTTGGTAAAGGACAGAAGGATTACGACAGCAGTGAAGATCCCAGCCGACATCGCGAGAAGGCCGACCCTGAACATACCCAGGGACAAAATGGCTACTCGCCACAGATGACTACAGAAAAGACGAGAATGCAGGAGCCGGTGTATATCGTAGAAGGAATGCAATGGGCTTCACAGTCAAGTTGGGGTCCTACGCCACACTTGTACAAACTAAGATTATGGCCAGACTCCAGTGCGCCTACAAGGCAAAGGAGTATGAAAACAGAAGAAACATCCGTATCTGCTAGCGACGGAAAACCGAGTTACTCTGCTATGGATCCCTGGACACAGCGGTATCAAGGGCAATGAGATATCGGATGCCAAAAGATGAATTTTCTATAAGAATAAACAAAGAAGATTATTTTTCCACCAAAAAGACGAATTTTGAACTAAAAAAGGTTAATTTTCATCAAAAAATAGAAAAGTTACATTTACCCAAGTAGTTGAATTTTTAATTTAAAAATATCGATTTTCAATAAAATAGTTCTACTTTTCAACAAAAAAGTATGGATTTTCAAGTGATAATGTAATAGTAGATATTTAAATCAAACAAGTTAATATGTTGAAATCAAAAACTGAATTGAAATAAAGAGGACGAGTTTTGAATATATAATTGAACCCTCAATCGAAGAAGATCAATTTTCAATCAAACAGTAGCATTTTCATTCCAAAAAGAAATTTTTACTGAAATAGATGAATTTTAAACTAAATAGACAAATATTGAAAAAAAATCAATGAATTTTCAACCACAAATTATTTCAATTTAATGTTTCACACCAAGATATTAATTTTCAACACAAACTTAATTTTCTACCACAAAAGTTGAATTTTCAATCCAAAAACAGGAATTTTCAGCAAAGAGTTTCAACTTAAACCAAAGTAGTTGAATTGTCAATCAGGCAAAATCAGTTTTCAACAAAAAAATGGAAGTGTTAAATTTTCTGCTTAAAAAATTAATTTTCTATGAAGAAGAAGAGTTTTCAGCAAAGTAGTTACACTTTCAACCAACAAGATGAATTTTCAACTAATATGATGAATCTTCTACAAAGGAATGATTTTTCAAGAAAGTGGTTTCATTTACAACCAAGTAATTGAATTTTTAATAAAGAAAGTGTATTCTCGACCAACAATGTAATCCTGAGCTAAAGAAGATTAATTTTTAATCAAAACGTTACATTTTTAGCCACAAAAGTTGAAATTTCTATCAAAATAGATGGATTTTTAAACCGATGCAATCAAATTTACCAAAATTGTTGAACTTCAAACCAAAAAGAATGAATTTTTAAGAAAAATGTTGAATTTTCAAACCAAAAATAAATTTTGAACATAAAATATAATTGTCATGAGGAAGAATCTGCAAAAAGATAGAAATAGAAATACAAGACCAACAAATTGTTGGCCAAAATATTATACCAGGGAGGCCGTAAAACTAAGTTTTCAAAAATCACTAATTTTTTCCTGAGCAAATTTTTAATTTCCTCTGGCCTATATTATTCAAAAACTGTAAACTTGATCTCGTGAGATTTTTAACATAGCATTTTTTATAAACGGGATAAAACAATTTCAATTTTTTAAATCTCAAATCTTCATTGACAGTTATTTAAAGTACCACTTATAGGTATTCCTTCAAATTCTATACAAATTTTTTGACCTAAAATTAATGTTAGCAACAAATAAAAACAGGCGCAGAAAATTCAGCATATTTTTAATCAACAAAAAAAAACAAGATAATATAAAAAAGGGCTCTAGTCAATGCACATGTATAAGCCTTGAGATTATGTGGTAAAAATATTACATCAAACAATTCATTCTTGTAGCCTATTTTGTATTATTCTAAAAATCAACACATTTGAAGCACCTTAAGGTGAATTCTGTGATTATTTCAAATTTTTTCATTTTTAAAGTGTTTTGCGGGGATGCTTTTCGGATTTGTTGAGGCACAAATAGTAGAGGTTATCTTAGGGTGTTTTTGAATATAATTATAGGATGAGAAATATAATTTGAAGTGATCTGGGCTACAACACTATTTAGTAAACAGTTTGGATAGATGAGTTGGGACCTAATTATAACCTTGCTTCAAAATGTTCAAGAAAAGAAGTTATTGATACTATCAAAAATGTAAAATCAGTTCTTCAATCATCAGATCTACATAATGACCTTAAAATTGAAATTAGAGACAAATTAAGTACTAATATCAATAACACTTTATAGAGAGATATTCATAACAATCAACCATAACAATCAACTTAAGCTAACCGATACCGTTCTAGCTAAATGTTATGGTCTGCCAAAAATACATAAACAAGATGTCCCTTTTCGTCCAATCATTTCTCCTATTAACAGTCCAGCATATTTTTTGGCCAAAATAATTCATGATGAGTTGAAAAATTGCATTCGCGTCAAAATACATAAGGATAAAGTGGTCTTGTCAAATAGTCCTCACCTTTTTTTTTTGTAAACCAGTGTAATTTGCCATATATATTTCTGAATGCATGGGTGCGCAAAACACAGTCTTACGATGAGAATATTGGGATGAAACTTTTTCTGTGTTCTTGGACATCCAGCATAAGTAACTAGTGAAAGAAAATTTGAGAACCACATGTTTCATAACTCTTATCTAAACGTGTTTAGGGGAGACTTATCTTTTTTTTCCGTATACATTTCAGAGAGCGTGGTTTGACAAAACGCAATCTTCTTATAAGGAGATTGAGATGATTCTCTTTCTGGTATTGTCAGACGTCCAGTAACAGTAATTAGCAAAGTAAAAGTCGTGAACCGAATGTTAAGAGGAAAGTTATCTTTTTTTCCGTTTTTTACCCTGGACATTATAGAGTGTGTGGGTGGAAAAACACAGTCATCATAAAAGAATATGGGGATGATACTTTTTTTGGTATTGTTTGCTTTCTAGTAAAACAAATTCTAAAAATAAAACAAAGATAGAGGCAAAATAATGCAATCCCAAAAAAAGTGGGAAGTAGTTCCAATAGAAGCGTGAGTCCGAGCCCTTAATTATAGATCATTGAATTTGATATGCAGAATTAAAGATAATATTAAAAAGCGTTCACTGTAAAAACTGGTTCCATTTTAATTGAGCATCATTATTTTGGCGTCCTACTATAGTACCAAATCGTCTTGTTTTGAAGCCATCACTCGTACTATTTTACTTTGCTAACTTCAGATTGAAAAGTGGTACGTACTAGCGAACTAAAATAATGCACAGAAACTATTGTTTGAATTTCTTGCAACTTCATGCTTAAAAGAAACAGAAAACCATCACGGAGAAAAAGACGTATTTTTCGAGTCAGATCTCTAGTAGCACCAGCAGCTTCATTGGGTGTTGATTATGCGCTTATTTAAAATGATTAAACATGAAAATAAATTTTTTACAATATATAATGATTACGAAGTACAAAAAATATTATAAATCCTTTTTTTAAAACTAGGTGTGTCACGAAAATATCGAAAGCAGTGTTGACGCTTTTTCCTTAATGCCCATTGGGTAATTTGAAAAACTCAAAGGAAAAAGTCTTGCCAAATTCACAGACGTAATGAAGAATCGGGTGTCTCTTGATTAAGATTTATTAATTTAAAATTTTATTATTACATTTTCAGTGAAAATAATTGATTTTCATCCAAGAAAAAAATACTGTTAAATTAAACCAAAAATACAAATCTTCAATAGAAAAATTACATTACAACCAAGAAAGATTTTTCAATCAATGGAGAAAGAAAATCTCATATAAAATGTTGAGTTTTTAAGTTATAAATACGAATTTCACCAAAAAAAGAGTTGAATTTACAACTCGAAAATATGCATGTTCTACAATAATAGTTGAATTTTCGACTTAAAAAGACGAGTATTCAACAAATGAAGTGAATGTTTAACTGAAAAAGATCAACTTTCTAGCAAACATGAAATAGCTACATTTTTAATTTGAAAAATTCATTTTAAGCAACAATAAGGAACGAATTTGCAACCAAATAGTTTGAATTTTTAACAAAACGAGTCAACTTTTAACTAAAATTTTTCATCTTCAATCGAAAAAATAATTTTTTAACCAAATAGTTAAATTTTCAACCAAAAAGGTTATATTGTTATGAAAAAATATAAATTTTTAACAAAGCATAGACTGGTTTCATTAGAAGTTAAAGAAATTAGTTTATAAACAATTAGAATAAATGAAAAATAAAAAAAATCGACGAAAAATTCAATAGTTAAATTATTAGTTGAAAAAATTACTTTGCAAAAAAAAGAAACTAATTTTCAACCAAAAGAATGAAATTTCAACCAAAAAAGAATAATTTTTAACAAAATATATAAATTTTCAACCTAATAGTTGAATTTCAAACCAAAAAGGTGACATTGCTACAAGACAAATTCAACAAAATAGATGAATTTTTAACTAAAAAACATAAATTTTTGATAAAACTAGAATAGTTTGATTTTAAGTTAAAGAAATAAGTTCTTAGGACTACTATCCAACCGAGCAATTCACGCCTACCCCGAAAGGGAAACGGCTTAATGATATAATAATAATAATAATATAAGGTTTTTGGGATATTTGAAAAGATTCTAATGGATTTTTAAAGGGTTTCAATGATTTTTAGGGGTTTAAAAATCTTCCATGATATTTGAATAATTTTCCAGGACTTCAGGAAATGTCGTTATAATTTAGGTATTTTTAAAGGATTTAAAGATTTCTAAGATTCAAAGGGAGGTTGAATTACAAATTTTAAGGACATCATATTTTTTATTGATATTAAAGGAGCCATAAATCATTGAGGATGATAGTCTTCACACAAAACATACCGACTTCAAATTTTATGCCTTTGAAAATTTAATAAGTCTAAAATAGAACTAAGAATTATACATTAAAAAATTTGTAATAACGTCCCTGATTATGCATTAAAAAATAAGATACTTCAAGATAAATATTTGCAAATTTGAACTTTTGAAAATAAACAAATTCAGTTTCAAGGCCTTACATATTAAACTATTTTAGAATTGCGCATATCAAACTTTAATTTTAAATTATAATTATATGAATTTCAAAGTCGAGAAAAAATATTAATATGTATCATGTCATGTAGTATCAAATTACATTCAAAGTGATTGGATACATTTTTGGGACAACTGAAAAATCCCGAAAAATAAAATTACCGACACTGTAAAATTCCGAATAGGAAAATTCTCGAACAATAAAAATCGTTAAATTATAAAATTGTGGTAACATAAAAATCGCGAATTGCAAAATTCACGAATAACAAAATTCCCGACAAAAAATTTTCGAATTATAAAATATCCGAACTAGTACATTCCCGAATTTATACAATCGAAAAAATTATTTTTCAACAATTATTATTTATTTATTGAAAATACGACAATTGTATAAAAATTTCATATGAAAATAAATTCAAAAACACGCGCGCAATAAACAATTCGATTTTTGAAAATTTTTTTTGTAATTTTTCAAGATACTATGAACATTTACAAACAAAATTTTTCATTCAGAAATATATATTTTTCAACTATTGTTATTTTAGATCCAAACGATTATTTAAAGAAACTTACATAATTAAAAAAAATATCTTCAATAAAAATATTTCATTCTTTTATTTTTATTAAATAAATAATATTTAGCAAAAAAACTATTTTTTATTTGTTCAAATTCAGGAATTTTATTATTTAGTAATTTTCTAGTTTGTATATTTTATAATTCGGCAATTTTCTGTGGGGAATTTTATTCTTCGGGAATTTTTCAGTTGTCCTAGATTTTTTTTTTGTATTAAAAAATAAGATTTCTCTGCGAAGAAGATTTTCTGTAATTTTCACCGGTCAAAATTGAATAATGTTTAAATTAGAATCGAAAAATTAATTCGTTAAAAACTAAACATTTTCAAATCGTGCATAACGCTTTTTAGAAAAAAAATGTATAAAATGAAATCGAGGGTTTGATATTTCTCTCAGTTTTTCTCATCATTTATATGTAAATTTGATTTTTCTTTATGTGTTATAATACATTATACTAGGTCATCTTAGTTTTATGATCAACATAAAATATATTCTCAGATTGGATTTATATAATTTATAAAGCGATATATTTTTATATAAAACATGGAGAAGCCCCTCAGAACGTTATTTCCAGTTAAGAGAATGGATTTCTTTGTTTTCTTTCCCTCTATATAACGTCTTTACAAAAGTAATCATGGTTTCGTCTTCTCGTCACGTAGTGCCCAAGAGCTTTCATTAGTCAACAATCCTTCTAGGGAAATTGCGATTCATTTCAAGGGGATTATGAGAAAATAGTGTATATTTCAGAGCATTTCTACATTTGAATGTAGAACGATCCATGGGGCTCTTCTTTCTGAAAAATATTTTTAACTAGCAAAAATAGTTTTCATACACTTTTAATTTAATTTTAATTTTTGTCTCAATTTAAATTTAAATTTTGATTTTAATTTTAAATTTGACTCTAACTCTAACTCTAACTCTAACTCTAACTCTAACTCTAACTCTAACTCTAACTCTAACTCTAACTCTAACTCTCGTCTGTATATCGGATAACTTTCGAAAGACTAATCGGATTGGATTGTGCTTTGGCACACAGTTTCAGGGACGAAAAATAAAGATCGAGTTCGTTGACCAGCTATTTTGGATAGAAATTCAAAAAGTTAGGGCACTTTCCAAATTTTTTAGACTATTTTTTTCAAAATTCATAAATTCCATCGATGGCCGCCCGTAGTACTCAAAAATTAAAACAAACTGTTATCACGGCTTTTTTTTAATACAAAGAGTAGATTTTAACAATGAGTTGCACCAGTCATAAATAATGTAACTGGTTAACCATAAGCAAGTGCTAATTGAAATAAATATTTGTATTTTGCAGTCGTAAAGAATGGATGCAATTCCGTGAACTTGACGAAAGTGTTTGTCCCGATTTTTGGATTTGTAGTGTCCATTTTGAAGAAAAGTGCTTCAAAACTTTCTTCCAGTAACTGAAATTTTTAATATCGGTGTGAAGTCACTGAAGTTTTGAGCACGCCGTCCAGGAACGGTCACGTACGTTACACAACTTTCGCAAACTGATCACAATACTCCCGGAAAAGGTCACGTTCTAATTTCTGCACTACAGCATGAATCTTCGTGTGAACCTTCCACAATTGAAACTGCGTCAGCAGAAAACTTATCTCCTAAAACATTGCGCTTAAATTCTTACAAAAGAACTATCGCTCATTTAAGAAGTCGCACTTATTACCCTTTCTTTAGAAAAAAATCTACTAAGTGGAACTCCTTTTCTACAATTTAACGATTTTCTTCACATTTTTTAAATTATTTTTTTAACTTAAAGTTTAACTATTTGGTTGAAAGTTCGTATATTTTATTGAAAATTATTCCTTTTTTTTTGTAGAAAATTAATCTTTTTTGTTCAAAATTAGTTTGTTTTTTTATTGAAAATTAAACTTTTAACTGAAAATCTAATTATATCATGATTGTTTGAACATTAATCTTCTTCAGTTGAAAATTCAACTATTTGTTTGAAAATTTCTGTATTTTGTGAAAGCTTTGTCTTTTGTGGTAGAATATTAATCTTCTTGGTGACTAGTTCACCTTTCTGTTTGAACATTCAACTATTAGGTTAAAAATTCCATTAAAAATTAAAATATTTGGTTGAAAATTCATGCATTTTGTTAAAAATTATTCTTTTTTGGTAGAAAATCAGTTTATTTATTCAAAATTAATTTTTCTTTTGTTGAAAATTAGTGTTTTTATCGGAAAATAATTTTTTTAACTAAAAATTTAACTACATTTTTTGACGAAATTTTGTTTGATAGACATTCAATCTTTTTGATAGAAAATTTATTTGTTTGGTTGAAAATTTAACTATTTCGTTGAAAATTAATTTTATTTGCCTAAAAACTTATTTCTTTAACTGAAAATTAAACTATTCTAGTTTTTGTTGAAAATTTATCTTTTTTATTTGAAAATTCCATTACAATTAAAAACAGTTGGTTAAAAATTCATCTGTTTTTGTTGAAAATTTAACTTTTTCGTTGTAAATGTATTTTATTCAGTTAAAAACTTATTTTTCTAACTTAAAATTAAACTGTTATATTTTTTATTTAAAATTTAACTATTTGGTTAAAAATCTATTTTTTTGTTTGGAAATGTATCATTTCAGTTAAAAGTTCATTTCTTTGGTTAAAAATTTAACACATTTTGTTGAAAATACGTTTTTTTTTTTTGGTTAAACATGAATTTTTTATCAAAAACGTAGCTATTTCATTTATTCTAGAAAATTGATCTTTTTAAGTAAAATATTCACTTATTTGGTTGAAAACTCGTATTTTTTAGTCGGAAATTCAATTATTTTGGTTTAAAATGCATATTTTTGGGCTGTAAATTCAACTTATTTTCAAAAATTCCTCTTTATGACTTAGAAACTTAACATTTTGGATGAGTTTTTTTCTTTATTGGTTGAAAAATCTTTCTTGGTTGAAAATTCATTTTTTTTTAATCAAAGATTCATCAATTTTGTTGAAAATTCAACTATTTTGTTGCAGATTCTCTTTTTCTTGGTTGAAAATTAACTATTTCAACTGAAAATGTAATAATAAAATTTTTAAAAATATTTTATAAAGTTTCGGAAATCTTTGAAAGTTTTAAAATATTTTTAATCTCTTCAAAGTTCTAAAATTCATTAATATCTTTTAAAATTATATTAATTTTTTATAACATTTTTTAAGACATTTTGTTAAACTAAAAAAATTGCCTTAAAATCTACCAATATCTTTTTTGGTTGGAAATGTTTTGAAATATTTTTTAATTTCATCTTAGATTTCACAATTTAAAATAAAAAATCGTTCTAAATCTTCCCATGAATCTGAAGAACAATTTTTATTCTCTCAAATCCTTTCAAAATTTTTAAAACGTTTCTAAAATTTTTTCGAAATCTTCAAAAATCTGCATTTTGTCAAAAAATTGTTGAAATGTTTTCAAATGTTTCAAATATTTTTGTGTCTTTTTAAGACCATAAAACCTTCTAGGTAAATATCTTTTAAAATGATTCGAATTCTTCGTATATATATATTTTTTTTTTTCAATTTGCGTAATTAAAATAATTACCTCACAACCTTTAGAAGTCTTTTCGACAATGTTAGAAATCTTTTTTAATGTTTTGAAATATTTGTAAATATTCTCTTTAAATTTTCATTTTTATATAATAGAAATTCGTTCTAAATTTTCTCACGAATCTTAAGAACAAAATTTTATTCTCTTAAAACCTTTCTAACATATTAAAACGTTTCTAAATTTGTTGATAAATCTTCAAAAATCTACATTTTGTCAAACAATTGTTGAAACGTTTTCAAATTTGTTAATATTTTTGAATCTGATCAAAAACTTAATACCTTCTATCTTTTAAAATGATTCGAATTTGTCTTGCTTTTTGTTAATTTGCATGATTAAAATAATTACCTTACAATCTTCAGAATTCTTTACAACAATGTTAGAAATCTCTTTTTATATGTTTCGAAATATGTTTCAATATTCTCTTTGAATTAATTTTTTTTAATACAAAATCGTTCTGAATTTTCTCCTGAATCTTAAGAACAATTTTTATTCTCTCAAATCCTTTCAAAGTTTTTAAAACCTTTCTAAAATTTTTGCTAAATCTTCAAAATTCTGCATTTTGTCAAAAAATTGTTCAAATGTTTTCAAATGTTTTAAATATTTTTGCGTCTTTTTAAAAACTTAAAACCTTCTAGGTAAATATCTTTTAAAATGATTCGAATTCTTCGTATATATATTTTTTTTTTCAATTTGCGTAATTAAAATAATTACCTTACAATTTCAGAAGTCTTTTCGACAATGTTAGAAATCTTTTTTAATGCTTTGAAATATTTTTAAATATTCTCTTTAAATTAATTTCTTTTTAATAGAAATTTGTTCTATATTTTCTCATGAATCTTGAGAACAATTTTTTATTCTTTTAAAGCCTTTCAAACATCTTAAAACGTTTCTAAATTTTGTTCTAAATCTTCAAAAATCTACATTTTGTCAGACAATTGTTAGAACGTTTTCAAATTTTTAAATATTTTTGAATCTGTTCAAAAACTTAAAACCTTCTAGGTAAATATCTTTTTAAATGATTCGATTTTTTCTTATTTTTTGTTAATTTGCATAATTCAAAAAATTACCTTACAATCTTCAGAATTCTTTATAACAATGTTAGAAATCTCTTCATATGTTTCGAAATAGGTTTCAATATTCTCTTTAAATTAATTTTTTAAAATAAAAAATCGTTCTAAATTTTCTCATGAATCTTAAGAACAATTTTTATTCTCTCAACTTTCAAAATTTTTGAAGCTTTTCTAAAATTTTGTCTAAATCTTCAAAAATCTGCATTTTGTCAAAAAATTGTTGTAATGTTTTCAAATTTTTAATTTTTCTTTAATCTTTTAAAAAACCTGAAAACCTTTTAGATAAATGTCTTTTGAAATGTTTCGAATTTTTCTCACATTTTTTTTTCAATTTGCCTAATTTAAAAATATTTTTTTGTCTTTTCTCCAACCTGGGTAAATTTTTTAATCAAACTTTATTATGCCTCAGTTCAGCAGCATTCCAGCTTGGGAGTAGACTTTTGTTTCGTCTTTAATTAGTGATTTTGATTTTACAAAATGCTGTTGTTAAAGAACATAATGTGTTACAAATTATATTACAGCACAGGTAGGTAGATTTGTTATTAATAATATACTGTATGCTTTATGTAATTTTTATTCACAATTGTAACAAATTAATGAATTTTGTAGGTTTCAAATTTTATATGTAGCCACTCTCAATCGTCTCAATAAAAAGTAGAACTTGTCTTGAAAAAAAAAAAATAATAATTTTACATATTGCTCAAATTCGAAGAAATCCCGTATAAGTTACAGACTGTAGGTATAATAAAAAAATAGAATTTTTCCTAAATGGCATACGTTACATTATTCGCTTTAGAACATTTTAAATGCTCGCGCTCTCTTTCATCAAACTCTTAACCTCAAATCCACTTTCCGCATTTCATGTAAGAATTTCATTATTATTTATTTTCAAAACTGCCCCTTTTGGATTTAAAATTTTTAGATCTGATAAGATCAATTTCCGTTATGAAATATTTAATTCCTAATTATAATGTGATTGACACTGTAGGTACTAAAATTTGTCTACAATTTGACAATTACCCATATGTTCTAGGTGTAGAGTCAAGCTCAAAATTACTCAATCTTAAACTTGATTTATGAAATGAACAAAAAAGGCCCATTGCTTACTGCAACGAATTTCAGAAAAGAATCCTAAGCGAAAATTAAAAAAAATAGTTGAAACATAGTTATTTACGTATTTGTATTTTCCCTTCCACTGTAGACAAAATTCCTATTTTTTAGTAAATGTTAATCAACAATACATCATTTTATTTATGGTCGGTGTTTTTATGATTTTTTTATGTGCGCAGTTTATATCTAAATTTGGAAATATAATTTCACAGAAAACTACAAATTAACATTGGCATTATCAATTACAACCACATTCACGACTTTTAATACAATCGTCTGTAACTTTTTTGTATCAAATTTTATGAGAAAAATATCTTGAATATTTACGATGTTTGTTTAATTTAAGGAAGATAATTTAACATTATATATGTAAATTTAACTTCACGAACATAAATTTTCAACCACATAATTAAATTTTTAAGCAAGAAGATTAATTATTAACTCAAAAACATGAATTTTTATCAAAATACGTGAATTTTCAACCAAATAAAATTTTTAAGGATGAAGATTAATTTTCTACCCAAACCGAAGAATTGTTATTAAAATACATGAATTTTCAAGCAAGAAGAATAATTTTCTACCCAAAAAGACGATTTTGATCAAAACATCAGTTTTAAATCAAATAGTTGAATTTTCAACAAAATAGGTTGAGTTTTCAACCAACAAGATACATTTTCTAGAAAGAAACCTAATTTGTTACAAAAAAAAAACACTAAATTTCAACAAAATACATGAATTTTAAATTAAAAAGAGATATTTACCAAAAATGAAATAGTTAAACGTTCAGATACAAAAAATTCATTTTTAACCAAAAAAAAAACGAAGTTTTAAGATAATAGTTCAATTTTCATCCAAACCATTTTCAACTACAATCAAGAATCTTTAACCAGAAAACCGTATTTTTAAAAAAGTAGTTCCAAATTCAACTAAGAAGTTGAATTTTCAACTAAAAAATATAAATTTTCAACGAAAAATGGAATATTTAAATTTTCAGTTAAAAAAATTAATTTTCTACCACAAAGAAAACGAATGTTAACATTGTGAATGAATTTTCAACCAAAAAATGACTTTTTCAAAAACTGTTGAATATCCTACTAAGTAGATTAATTTTTCATCAAATGGCTGAATTTTCAACCAAAATCATGAAGTTTCAACAAAAAAAGTTAATTTTCGACTAAAAAGAACAAATTTTCAACAAAATACATGAATTTTCAACTAAAAAAAATCCATTTTTAACAAAAAATAAAATAGTTAATTTTTCAGTTAAGAACACTAATTTAAAAAAAACAATTTAACAAAATAGTAGAAAACTATTTGGATCACCTATGAAAATTATTCCGAATTACCTGCTAGATTAAAAGCTAATTATCTGGATTAGGGTAAGGAGTGGTAGCGCCGACCGGTGGGGCAAAGGCGACTTTGCTTATAACATCGCTATTATTTAACAATTTTAATTCTACTTTGCAAATTTAAAAAAAAAAAAAAAAAAAAAAAAAGAGCAAGTTTTTTGAAAACAGGGGGGGGGGGGGAAATGAGAATTTGTCAAAAAAGGGGAAAAGAGTTTATGGACGCCGCCTAATATGCCTCTAATGAAAAAAAAGTTTCTAAAGAATGTAATTAAAAGTAATTTCATACTAGTATACATTAGTTTTAACTCAGTATTCATTGTTGTTTACATGATATGCTCAAATGTCACATGACATTTGGGGGGGGGGGGTCACTGAAATGTCAAAAATTGTCACGGGGCGAGTCAAAAATCACTAAAAATAGTGTCACGTAATATATGGACGCTCCTTCACCCTGAGCAAGTAATCCTCTTGATTATATCTGAAAGTCAACCAAATTTTTAAAACTGAAATTCAGATTCTTGTATTACTGTGAAATGATTATTGCAGGTTCCAAAAAATCCATCCTGATGCGATTCGGTAATTTTTGTAGGTAAAAGTTTAACCTTTAAGTGTGGACGTGCGGTATCACTGACCGCACCATGCTATCGCCGAGGTAGGTGGACAATGTATGGTCCTGCGTGTAATTGGCGAGTCATATCGATTGAAAGCTCATAGTAAAATTTTACGTCCGGATTATCCCTCATTTGAGCAGAAAATGTTCGGCTTTACACCGACGAGCGGAAGTTTAGTTTCACGCGCGTAGAACGTTTGTGGGGAGAGAAACTTTCGCCTCGGAAAGCGCATGAAAGAAGGATTGCCAACTTATAAAATTCAAAAATTCAGCTGATCAAAACTGCCGGTAACTGTGCATCGTTACCTTTGATGACCTACGTTACCGACAGTTTCCACCAGCTGGAGTACATGAATTTTATAAGTTGGCAACCCTTCTTTCACGCGCTTTCCGAGGCGAAAGTTTCTCTCCCACTAACAGTTCTACGCGCGTGAAACTAACCTTCTGCTCGTCGGTGTAAAGCCGACAAGTGACAAATTAATATGGACGTGTGGACGTGCGGTCTCTCAGACCGCACCATGATTCTGATATGTGAGTTCCTCTCCTTATTAGTGTAAAAGATTATTAATAATAAAAGTTGATAAAATTTCATATTTTTTTACTTATTCCAGTATCCCCTCATATACTTGTATAAGCTAGATAATAAAAAATTCTGTACTTATTTAATTAGATACGAATATATGTACAGTGGTTTGTGAGACCGCAGGTCCATGTTAAAGCCAAAATGAAATCACGTCCATACTTAAAGGTTAATATATCGAAGGGTAAATTACTCGGATTTTTGGTGTACATTAGATTGCAAGATAGCATGGCATTGCAAAAGATTGCAAAATATTGCACGAGAGTGCAACAGATTCCATGGATTATAGGAAATTCATTATAGAAAATCATTACATAGAAAACATTTATACGATAATCAGACTTAAAATTTGAAAAATCTCCCAAAATCTTTAAAATAATTGTAAAATAAATAAAATAATAAAAACTCTTTACTTTTTCTTTAAAAACAAAACTCGGTTTAGTTTCCAACATTTTACTACGGATCTTATGGAACATTTTTTTTACAGAAAAAAATAACAGTGAAAATGGTATTGATCTTGTAATACGACAAATTTCATTTCAGACCTTTGCAGCTTAGAGGTATTCCATATTTTTCAAAATACCCCATAGAAAGAAAAATGTAAAAATCTGGAATTACAGGGTATTTAAATCAGCTTTTCCTCGAATCATCCTGTAAATTTGACTTTGGCCCCAGGATTTTTCTTCTAATATAACTATTTGATTAAATTTTAAAAATTTTCGCTAATCGTGAATAGCGATTGAAAAAGTTTTTTTGGTTTAGAATTCAAATACTTAGCTTGAAGTGGAAATACTTTGTTAAGACAGGGTTCTACTTTCGAACGCGCGCAAAAAATGCTATTTTTGTCAATTTTTTTTTAAAACATTAAGAAAGATATTGATGTAGGGCTTATTATGTTTAATAAATATACTCTCAATATAAATTAAAAAAATTGTTTTAGTTTATTTTATGCGCTCTATATACATTTAAATGGCACTTTCTCGAAACCACGTTTTTTACCGCTCTATTCATAGATGGCGTTGACGGGATCAGTGGTGCATTTAAAGTTACTGCGCAAAAAAATTCAAAAAGTCACTGACATATCAAACAGCCCTCGTATAATACAGGACACAATAATCTACTTAAAATCTAAATCTACTTAAAATCATCTAGAAGAATTCAGGGCGAGAATTTTTTGAAAAAATTATCCATGGCGACATGCTATTACGTATAAAACACGAAATAGATATTGGCTCCGAAATATGTGCATTACTTCAATAAAAACCAAAAGTGGCAGCGAGTAGCAGCATATTTGAAACTTCAATAATTAACGAGAAGAATTATTCCTTGAAAACTTCAAAAGGGCGTCGTACTTCGTGGTACTTTTAAACTGAAAGATGTCCAGTATTTAAAACTAGAAAAATGTGCGCGTGAACTCCTCTTCCATTCGTAATGAATCAAATATCACAAGATATTTAGTAGCTGCAGGTACTTTAAAAACATTTCTAATGAATCATGAAACCTTTATCATTGAAATTCATACCAAATTGAAGAAATTAATATTTTTTTTGCAATCTCTTGATGACATTGATTGTAAGCCATTCCGCGGTTTGGATAGACTCTAGAGACACTACTCGTAAATGAAAGCGCGTGAAACTTCGTTTCTATCTACGATAAAATATGCGTAAAACAATAAAAATTTCCTTTTATACAAATTTTGACCTTGAGTTTTGGCCAAATTTGATAAGCTCCTGTCTCACTGTGGAATAGCGAAGTGCGAGAGATAGTAGCAATAATGTGAGGCAAAAGAGGAGTGGGCTTATGGTGTCGACCTGAATGACACCTCTCTGAAAGGTGACACTATTAGTGATCACACGATGTTTTCCAGATGAGATAGTAAAGCTGGTTTTCCAAAGCGGCATTAATCTCTCTATGCACATCACGATGTGTGTATGGACCTTTAAGCTTTCTAACAGACAGATGATAAGTCTATGGGAGGATGAATCAAAAGCTTTTCGGTAGTCAATCCAGGCCATTGACAGGTTGCGTTGATGGGCTGCTGCGTCTTTGCAGACACATCTATCAATGAGTAGGTTCTCCCGACGTCCTGCTACGCCTTTCATTGAGCCGCGTTGTTCGTATATTTCTCGCCACACAGGTCCAATTGTCCGAACAATCCTACTATTTAGGATAACTGTTAAAATCTTATACAATATGTTCAGAGAAGTGATTGGCATGTAATTCTTCAGGTCAGATAATTTACCCATTTTTGGAAGGAGTACTGTGCGCCCTTCCAAGAACCACTCCGGAATAGGCTCTTCCGACTGTAGATATGAGATGAAAATGCGGGACAGATGCTGGTGGGTTGAAGGAAACTGATTCCACCTAAAGGTCTTGATACCATCTGCTCCCGGAGTGGAATAGTTCTTCACGCCTCTTAATACTTTCTTTACCTTCTCGGTAACGATAGGTGGGCGTTCTTCCTCAGGTGTTATGAGGGCAATGAAGAGCTTCTAGAAGCTATTCATGTTCTTCGAGCCTTCTTTAAGTGGATGCTAGACTTCGTAGACTTCCATCCAAAAAGCTTCGACCTCCTCTGGTTTGAGTGGATGGTCGAAAGTAACTGGAGGATCTTGGAAGGTCGTGATTGGTCAGAGAAAAACTGTTTGTTTTCTCTGACCCACCTCTCTCTCCGCTCTGGACTTCTCCTAGCGTCAGATTGTACCAACATTCTGCCAAAAATATGTTGCCTGATGGTCAGCAGCTTTGACTTCTTAAGTGTGTGATAATGGATCCGTAGTTCGCGCGCTTACGTATGCGTACAGTACGCGTCCCGTAGTCAGTGACACCCAGAATAATCCTGTTGTAAAGACGTTCAAGATTTAGCAATCCGCGACCACCTTGACGGCGTGAGATGTAAAGTCGCGGAACAGAAGATTCAAGATGCATGCTTTTTTTCATGTGCATAACTTTTCGGCACCCGATGTCGAGGGCTCTGAGCTCGTCCTTCGTCCATAGAACCACTCCAAATGAATAGAGTAGTACCGGGACGGCAAGCATGTTCGTCGCAGATACTTTGTTCCGCGCCGACAGTTCGGACACCTATCGCTTGGAACTTCTTGACCTAAAATGCGGTTACGGTATGCTAAGGTGGAAAGTACACTTTCCTGGCTTGCAAAAATTAAACCCTCTGTACCTGAATCAAGCCCTGATGGTTTGAGGAAAGCAAAAGTTTGCTCCTTCGACAAGGACTGTTTTTCTAGCTTCCTGTGGAACTTTCCGTGCATTTCCTTGTCGAATAGCTCTCGATACACCTTTTATTCCTTTCATTTATTATTTTTAAATAATAATCAGTTGCTAATTCTGAAATATTTCGTAATAGTAACGAATTGATAATTAGGCAACGGTAATTCAAATATCATTACCAAGCGTTAATTATTATACGCCAGATCAGCTGTTCAAATAAATCGGTTGCTCACATAGGAACGATGCTTTGAGATAAGAAAATGCACCTACCAGGACGGTGCTTAACAAACTCACCCTGGAAATTTTTGTTACTGTCCTTGATAACGTGGTCAAAATGAACAGTCCTTTTTAATCCTGGTTGGATTAATTATTTCCTTACAATAAAATTTTTGAGTTTTGCAGGAAGGTAGTAAACTTATGATATAACTTCTCGGAACGTGTCAAGACTTGAACTACCATTGGCTTAGACACTTTTTGTATAGACGTATACGGGTCAAAGAGAAACGTAATTTATATCCAATCCTAGCTGCTTCTGTGTAGTGTTTTAAATTTAAAATAGAGAATATGATACATTTTTGTGAATTTTTTCTAAATGTTACACTTCCACTCTCGGAATTTTGGACTCCTTCCATTTCACCACTTGGAGGTATTTTCTTTATTTTTTATTTTCATAGGTGTCACTCACAATCACTAATTACTTTACATGAGTTACAGCTTTTGCAGTAGCAGCCGTACCTTCGGCAGAGATATCTCCGATACCTTGAATGTATTGGCTGCTCTCTCAGGAGCCCGCTGAATGATTTTTTTGCAAGGGATCTGATTTGCATTCACGTCAGAGGCTCTTATAGCTATTTCTAGATTCAAACTCATATTCATGGTGTCGTCTGAGGTCAGCTTCTTTGAAATTTTCAAAAATTCGTTTGACGTCACTAGTACTATACTAATAATACTATACATTTGAGAGAGAAAAAAAGGTAATTAACCCCAGGATTGTTCCTGAACCTAATCCAATATAAGACCCTTGAGTGAGGGTGCAACGATTTTTGCGAAATGCCTTGTGATCACGAAATGCCTCTAATTTCCTCTCGGTCTCCCATTAAAATTCTACATTTTTTTTGTCGGCAGGTAACGTCTCCTTCTGATGATCATATACGCATTAATTCCGTGATGTTACCCTTCTTGTTATTGTGTCCAACGACAGATGAGATTTTTGTTTGGTCTGAATGTACAGTTGGCTCATGAATGAACTCTGTAGAATGCAGGTTGACTGAAAGACTGGTTAAAATTTAGGACTCTGTTGTCAATATACAGCCCGGACCCAGCTGGACTATTTTGAATTTTGATGACTAAATTTCTATTAATAGTTGCATTCAGCGGAATATTTCTGCTGACTGCTCCTTGGCGAGAGTCATTTCATCTCGCTAAATTCTTCACCTTGATCAAATATGAGTCGATCTGGTATGAAATTTTGATATCGCAGAATTTAAACGTGTCTTGTGCTGGGAGAAGCAGCAGCTCACTTTCTCAAGTCTTACTGGACGGTCTCTCGTGGATGATAAGATCTTCCTTGCATAAATAATATTGCTAAAGGTACTTGCATTCCAAAAACTGATATTTAGTCGTTAAGATGTAGGTTCTTTAGGACTCATCTACGGCTATATATCTGAAATTAAAATTTATATACGCCCGGTCAGAGTAATTTACACATATTTTTCGAGGTAAAGTTATTGAATGAATATGGCAGAGTAGATCATTTGATTTTTCGAGAAGTGGTATATCCATTGAGAATCGTAAAGATCCATTCCTCAACATGATCGTTGATGTTCATGATTTTCTCACTTTCTCGATATCCATTTTTGGTCCTCGAGTAGGAAACGTGATTTTAGGAGCATGGTCCAGCACATGTCGATATACAACCTTTAGTTGGTTTGCGTTTTTTGGAAAAATACGAGCTAACTTGGGTATTTGGACCCCGGATTCGGATTCAGCGACCCCAAAAACATATAAATATGGCGATGTAGTCCGCCGGGCAGACCACTTTTTTTTTGTGTGCCGGTGTAGTTTTTCCCGTGTTCATGTGTTTTTAACATTTGATAAAATATACTCATTTTGCATGATTATAATCGATTATACTACGAATTATCATCTCAAATTCGTTAAAATTATAGAGGCTTTGGAGTGGTTAAAAGGCTTCAGAGTCGTTAGCTTCGGAGTTGTTATTTGCAATTTTTGAGTGATATAAAACACACCATTAAAAAAAAAATCCAACTTTAGGAAAGTGATTTGCTCCATCAACCCTTCGAATTTTATGGGGAATTTTTCTGGAAAAAAAAATTATTTTGCGTTCGTACCTCTTTTTTTGGGAGGCTTTGGAGTTGTTATTCAGGTTAACCGATAGTTTTTCCCGTGTTCTCAGACGACTTACCAGAATTTAATCAATTTTGAGACTCTGTAAATGTCATGTGTTTTTAAAATTTGATAAAGAATGCTTATTTTTCATAATTATAGTCGATTATAATACGAATTATCACCTCAAAATTCGTTAAAATTATAGAGGCTTCGGAGTAGTTAACAAACCGAGAGACAGACATAGAAGCATGATTCTTTCAGTCAGTATTTATAATCTCTAGCATGTTAGTATTGCAATTTGGCATCATATGTTCAAGAAAAGTGCCCAAGGCCAATATTGTAAAAAAAAATTTACCAGTCCAGTCACATTTCAAGTATGTGAATCTGTAGGGAGGGATACTGTAGGGAGGATAAAAAACGGACTAATAAAGTAGACCACCATATGTGCTGTCATCCCGTTAGTAGGTCAAAAATGTTATGGGAACATGGAATAAACATCGAGGGACATACAAATTGAAATCTATTTGAAAATCGCCCATATAGGACATCACATTTTCTGCCATATCGAGGTGCTGCCCTCAGCGTACTACAAAGTCGAGTTCTGATTTTCTAGTTCTTCGTCAAATATGACGGTAAAGCAGTAGAAAGATTTTGTAGGGTTAGAAAAGTTTGGCATGTATCGCTTCATAAACACTGCAATTCCGAATATAATAATTAGTAGCGCAAAGTGCTAGGCCCACCGAAAATACATATTTGGAAAAAATAATGAAAAAGTAATAATGACAGAAGCACTGATATGATGGCAATAAATAAACTGAATCGTGAGAGTAATACTCCCAAAAGATAATTATGTTTATATTTGTTAAATATTATTATAATTTCGAATATGTTCATGTTTTTCTATGAATGATAGATATGATTTTTTAAATTATAATTTTTTGTACTTTGAAGTTTAATTTTTATTTCTAGACTGAACCGAAATTTAAGTGCATTTCAGAATATATAGAATTTTTGCGGATTTGAAGCTTGAGACAGGTTTTTTGTACATAGTCCTTTTAAAAAATTATAAAAAACGTTTTCTTGAAAATCGAATTTTTATTTTAAAAAAAAACTAAAAAGAAATTTAAAGATAAACTATAAACCAGTGCTCAAAAATGTTTTCTTTAGCATTAAAAAAAAATTATATTAATCAAATATTTATACCAGAGAAAAAACTTTTTTGCTGTTTTTCAAAAATTACAACAAATGTTCTCAAAAATCGAATTGTTAATAAAAAAAAATTGAAAAGGTACTTCGAGATAAATTAGTGCTGATTTGAATCCTACAAAGTTTATTTGGAAAATATTATTAGGTTCGAAGATGTAGGGAGAAATTTTTTTTCCGTTTGAGGCGCACGTGTATTTACAATTATTTGTTTATACAATTTTTGTAAAATTATTTTAATTTCAAATTCAAACAGTAATTTTTTTAACTAAATTTTAAACAAAAACTTCTTTCGTAAAAATATTTTATTATCTTATTTTTAATGAATAACATTTCTTAAGAAACAATTTTTTAATTATTCAAATTCTTTAATTTTATAATTATGGATTATTCTAGTTCGGATATTTCATAATTTGGTAATTTCATGTCGGAAATTTTATTATTTGGGAATTTTGCATTTATAAAATAATTTTTGTTCCATATTTCTTCAGTCATCAAATTTGTACATACGTGAACACTAATAATTTCGCTTTCAAACAAGGTAGATCATCATTACTGTTTCAGATCCTATGTAATATTAAAATAAAAACTGAAAATATTTAGTATTTGAAAATATTTAGTATTTGTATTTATAAAATAATTTTCATTCCATATTTCTTGAGTCATCAAATCTGTACATACGTGAACACTGATAATTTCGCAGTCAAACAAGGTAGATCATCATTACTGTTTCAGATCCTATGTAATATTAAAATTAAAAACTGAAAGTATTTTGTACTTCAAAATATTCTGTATTTGCATTTATAAAATAATTTTTGTTTCATATTTCTTCCGTCACCAAATTTGTACATACGTGAACACAAATGATTTCGCATTCAAACAAAATAGATAATTATTTATGTTTAAGATCATATGTAATAAAAAATTGGACACTGAAAATATTAAGTATTTGAAAATATAGGGTATTGGAAAATATTCAATATTTGCATTTATAACATAAATTTTGTTTCATATTTCTTGAGTCATCTAATTTGTACTTACGCGAACACAAATAATTTCGCATTTGAACAAAATAGATAATTATTATTGTTTCAGATCATATTTAATATAAAAATTAAAAACTGAAAATATTTAGTATATGAAAATATAGCATATGGGTAAATATTTAGTATTTGCGTTTATAAAATAATTTTTGTTTCATATTTCTTTAGTCATCAAATCTGTACATACGTGAACACAAATAATTTCGCATTCAAACAAAATAGATAATTATTATTCCTTCAGATCATATGTAATATAAAAATTGAAAACTGATAATATTTATTATTTGAAAATATTTAGTATTTGCATTTATAAAATAATTTTTGTTCCATATTTCTTCCGTCATCAAATTTGTACATGCTTGAACACTAATTATTTCGCATTCAAACAAGATAGGTGAGTATTACTGTTTCAGATCATATGTAATACAAAAATTGAAAACTGAAAACATTTGGTATTTGAAAATATTTAGTATTTGCATTCATAAAATAATTTTTGTTTCATATTTCTTCAGTCATCAAATTTGAACATACATAAACACAAATAATTTCGCATTCAAACAAAGAAGATAATTATTATTGGTTTATATCATATGTAAGATAAAAATTGAAAACTGAAAATATTCAGTATTTGAATATATTCAGTACTTGCATTGATGAAATAAATTTTGTTTCATATTTCTTCAGTCATCAAATTTGTACATACGTGAACAAAAATAATTTCGCATTCAAACAAAAAAGATCATTATTATTGTTTCAGATCATATGTAATATAAAAATTAAAAACTGAAAATATTCAGTATTTGAATATATTCAGTACTTGCATTTATAAAATCATTTTTGTTTCATATTTCTTCAGTCATCAAATTTGTACATACGTGAACACAAATAATTTCGCATTCAAACAAAATAGATGATTATCATAGTTTCAGATCATATGTAATATAAAAATTGAAAACTGAAACTATTTAGGATTTGAAAATATTTAGTATTTGCATTTATAAAATAATTTTCGTTCCATATTTCTTCATTCATCAAATTTGTGCATACGTGAACACTAATAATTTCGCATTCAAACAGGATAGATAATTATTACTGTTTCAGATAATATGTAATATAAAAATTGAAAACTGAAAATATCTAGTATTTGAAAATATAGACTATTGGAAAATATTCAGTATTTGCATTTATAAAATAATAGCTGTTTTAATTTAGTATTTAAAAATATTTAGTATTTACATTTATAAAATGATTTTTGTTCCATATTTCTTCATTCATCAAATTTGTACATACGTGAACGCAAGTAATTTGCATTCAAACAAAATAGATAATTATTATTGTTTCAGATCATATGTAATATAAAAATTGAAAACTGACAATATTTAGTATTTGAAAATATTTATTATTTGAATATATTTAGTATTTGCATTTATAAAATAATTTTTGTTCCATATTTCTTCAGTCATCAAATTTGTACATACGTGAACACTTATTATTATATTATATTATTATTATATTATACTCGTTACATGGCCTTAATAGGTTTATAAATATTTCCAAACAAATCACATCATTTCAAAGAATGTTACAGACGATTTTCAAAAAATACAAGGGATTTTGAAAGATTTTAGAATATTTAAAAATAAATCACAAGAGTTAAAAGAACTTTAAACAATTTCAACGAATATAAAAGGGATTTAAAAGATTTAAATACAATGTTATCTAAATTATATAATTGATTAAAATCCGCATCACTTTTTAGAAATTTTCGTTATAAATCTTCAATATTTCAATGTAGGTAGTTGAATAGCAAAGATGTTCAAATTTGGTACCTTTAAAATTGATAATTTTTTACTTTCAGGAAAACTCCTTTTAATTTATAAGCTTATGAAATTCGGAGTTTAATGAATTATTTAGTGAATGTCTTTACATTTCCATACTTCAACATTCAATCTTACGAACATTTTTTTTTAGTTACAAATGCTTTCAAATAAAAAGTTTTTAACCTCAGATTTTCTACATCTTTTTAGTTGATTGAAGAGCTTCACATTTTTTAAAGGAGCATTTAGAATATTAAAACTTTAGTATTATTTTATGAATTTTACATTTTGACTTTCAATTCAAAAAATTTTAAGTTATACATTTTTCAAATTTTCAGGTGGACAAATCAAAAGCATTCAAAGATTGTAGTTTTCAACCTTTCTATGTTCGAAGAAGTCATCTAAAATCTATTCGAAAATGATTATGGAGATTGGACATTTACGTGCATTGCAAATATGGAATTTAAAGTTTGGAAACTTCAATGTTTATGGAGAATACAGACAATACATTTTATAAAACGTAGCATTAAATACTATTAACAGTTGTTCAAACTACAAGCTTTTCATATTTCAAGAATTATAAATTTAAACGCTATTTAATCTTACTCGAATTGCGAGTTTCAACAATTATTAAGTAAGGGTCTTTAAATTTCAATATTTTCAAATTCAATCTCGTAACAATTTTACGTATTATTTCCAGTTGCGGATTGCTCATATAGCTGCACAAATAGACATTTTAGCGTGCATTTTCATATATTTTAGGTTTCTATTTCACAAATTATTCGCATGATAAAAAAATTATGAGGGAAAAAAGAGCGAAAATGACAAAACTGATAAAATATGGGGTCTATGGGGATTTGAAAAAAAAATAAGGGGGAAACCCGGGAAATAGGAAACTGACTGTGGTCCCAGTTTTTATTTGATTTTTCAGCGATATATATATATATATATACACATAAGTATACAAATTAATAAAATATCGTATTCTTTCTTATTACAGATTATACACATCGATGGCGCCTGTGCACGAGTGCCTACAAGAGCCGAGTACAACCGGGGAAACGTACCCTTTGAATTACAATTATTTAAGACTACAACCATCACACGAATCGGACAACATGTTCATTCACAGCCAGATGTCGAAGTTCAAGAAGTGGAATTCATGGATGTCCCAAAGTACGACCCGACAACAATGACAAGTAAGTGTGAAACAAATTTACAATAAATAATTGTCATTATTTCAGGGATCACAGTCAGTGTCCTCTACACCTTTGTTACTCTGTTTTTCTGAAAATCATCTAATCCCTATGATTAAGAATTCATAGCTTCAAGAAATAGACCATTCAGAGGAAATCTAAATAAAAAATATTTTAATTTAAAATCCGTTACAACATTTTTCTTTAAACGCGTAATTTCAGATTTATTGGAAAACTTCGAATTTATAGAACTTTGAATTTGAATAATTTTAGTTTTAATACATTTTTTCATATTTCAAGAAACATGACATACCATTTATTTGCATAAATAAATAAAAAATATTTCGATTTAGAAGCTTTAAATTTAACTTCTGCAATAAATAGATGTGTACAATATACACAAATTAATTATTTACATTCTTTTTTATTCTCTCTAAGTTTTTCAGATTCACCATGAATTATTTAGATTTTAATTTCATTTTTGCGAAGTAATCCTTCATTATTTTTCAATTCACTTTCATCACTCTTCATTCAATAACATTTTTATTATAGAGCGGAAATTTTAAAATAGTAAAACTTTTAGTACTTCCAATTTGGAACATTTCAAAAAAAAATTATTCAAATCCAAGCTTTTACAGACCGATAAGCTTTCCCAGACTAGCGTTTAACCATATAAAAACGTTTGACTTCTACTCAGCGCCACATTTGTGGTCAGGACGGTCTATACTCCATCCTGGCCCCGAATAGTTCCCCGTTAATTTTCTCTACGGGAAATTTGTTCTCATGCATATCCTTAAAATGCGCGTTTTAAAATAAACTCCCTGAAATTACGATTCTTTTTTTTTAATTCACACAAAAAATGTTTCACAATGAGTTTTAAGTCCATTTTAAACAAAAATTGGGCAAAATAATATTTAATTAATTCAAAAAATTCTGTTGAGGAATTTAAGGTATACTTGGCTAGCCCCGGCAAAACATGATTTTGAATATACGGTAATTTCTAAGATGATAAATCCACATTGTTATGTTTGGAAATTGTCCCGAAGCGTCATTTTAAACATCGGCTAACATTTCTCATTGGCTTAAAACAAAATCCGATCTACATATTTGTTCTCTAGGAAACATAAGCATTTATTTTGTGTAATATGGACGAAACTTCTTATCAAATATTATGTTCAACTATTACGAATTTCTCGGTAGCCGGGGCTACCCGATACTCTTTTTGAATAACATATTTTGGTCGTTACGTTAATCACATTTTCTCCCACTTTAATATAATTATTCTTTAAATAATTGCTTTTGAGTTGTTCGTATAGAAGCAATACAATTTTAATTGCCGTTTTATATTACTATTTCCATCAATACCGGCTAGTTTGTTCATAAAAAAGCTTAAGTGGCTAGTACTACCAGACTTTCCCTTAATACAAAAAGTACTTACTTCTGTCCTTTGCGACCTCTACTTTCATGCTCTGAAGATTTGCTTTTGCTCTCTCTTCGACTTCGGTGCGATGATCTTCCTGAGTCTTCCTTGGAAACCAGCATTGCTGCTCTTTTTAATTCGTACTCCAAAATCATTTTTTGTTTGCGCCTTTCATGATCTCTCTCCCTTTCTTGCTGTATTAACCAATCTTCTCTTCGTTTGTCCATTTCTTCTTCACATTGTGTACGTTGGCGACGATGATGATTTTCTTCAGTGGATGATCCTCTTCGTTCCTTATAATTAATAGTGGAACTTAAACAGCTTCGAACCATTTCTATAAAATTGAGAAATATATACACAATGCGCTATTGAACTTCACGAATGCAATGAGTTTGTATCACAACGTATAGGTTACGAATCGGTGATTATAGAGAACTTAGCAAGTTTGAAACGTAAATCTTTAAATTAACCGTTGTTCTTAGCAGAACTAATTTTTTCAAATTAGGAATATAATATCACAGGTTAGAGTAGTCATTAATTAAACTTGAAAGTATTAACAAGCCGACACTATGATACACTAGGTGTAGGTATGTAACAGCAATGTAACAAATGTGCAACTACAAGTAGTGCAACACAAGCGAGAAATGACGTTAGATGTCGGGATCGTCGGGATTTTCGAGGATGGTGCATGCATCATGTGCACAAAACGGTTCCTAGGTGATTGGTCATTTGAAACAAAGATATTATACACCTAGATGCGGCAAGTGGCGGCGGAGTGGGGATAGAATTATTAGTAGAGTAGGATAAATGCAGACGTCGCTGTCGGCGAAAATCCCAACCTACCCCGCTGTGCCTCTCTACCCGCTGAAGTATCAATCCCCTCTTAACAGTTGCCGTGAGTGAAATGGGCGAAAGAGGCGCTGTCGCCGAAATGATTTTCAGTAGATAATACAGTATTCTGAAAATATTCATGATCACTAGAGCAATTCGAACTCTGTCTTACCCGGCGATCGAGGTCAATAACAATTAATAAACAGATGAATATTTATCATTGATTAATGAAATCAAATTCCGTTTAGATTTAACTATAAATAATTATGAATATATATATATTAGAATTTCCATTTGACATAAAAGACAGAACGATTTGCATAATATATTGTTCAAAATTGTAGTGTAATTAACAAATTATAATTTCGGCGTGGCATATGTATTGGTAAGAGAACCAGAGTCTTTGATTTCTAAACATAATATTGATAGCATAAAAAGGTATTATAAAATTCTTAATTAGGTGAAATGTTTACTGTTAAATTTCGCATAGTATAAATTTGAACAATTTATGTTACAATTAACATTTTACTTATATTTCATTCATACTTATGTGAGAATTCACAAACAATATTCTTTCACAATGTGCAAATCATGATTCTCGATCTCTATTTTTATGTATTTATGCATGTATTTTTTTACTATCTGATACGAAAAATCCCTAGGATTGTACTTTAAGGAAACTGGTTTCTATTTTGAATTTTTTTGAAATTTGGCTGCCATTTAGAACGCAGAATTTTGAATTTTTAAATCTTGATCCTAAATGTGTGATAAATAAAGAATCACTGTTCGAGCAAACCTCATATCGTTATGGGTCAGGTTTTTGTGAATATTGTTTAGAATTGTGTAGAATCAGATCAAGTGATTGAACTTGCTGAATCGGATTTTTGAAGTAACCCATGTGCAATATTTCGAGATGTCAGTCACAATTTGAATGTGTGAGAATTTTGCGAAATAGAAAAGAAATAGTCCCAGAGTTTTCTGATAATCTTTTGACCATCAAACTGTATTTGCAAAATCTTTGAGATCTTCTATGATAAACCTGCAATCCTTGATTGATTAAATTTTTGTGAATATTTGTTTTTTCATTTTTGAGAAAAATGGAATGTCACTTCCTCGATCTTTGCCCGGTAGGCAAAATCAATCACTTCGGTTTTATCGGTAACCTCACTTTATTGCCACAATGATATTATTGAAAATAATCAATTTTGCAATGAAGGAAGATATTGAAACAACTCTCACGTTAGCAGATATGAATCTTTCTGATTTTTCATTAGAGCCAATTTGGAATTGTCTGAAAATTATAAATTTTTCTGTCTTGCATTTGTCTGAAAAGCTTTCTTCACATGTTCAGGAAAGATTTATTATGAACACATATAATTGCACATTTACATATAAAATTCCACAACTTTTCAGGAATCAATGCTATTTATACTTTATATATTTAGATTTTCTGTACAGAATATTTCCTTTTTACGTCGCTTTCATATGAAGAAAGGGTGATTGTCTCAAAATATTCTATATTTCCCTTGACATATTTATTTTTTATTATAAAGAAATACATGAGCGTAAGCAACACGTTTGAAGGTCTTTCTCACGAGCTTCTCTAGAATTCGTAGGTAACACTGAATCGTCAAAAGAAAATAAATTTCCTGACAAACGGAAGAGAATCCAATTTACTTACCAAGAAAAAACTTCAATTTCAAGAAAGTTCATTCGTGAACTTTTGAAAATTGTTTGCAAACATGGAATAAGTGAACGAACTGGAAGAAATTGGAAGCAGAATAATGAGAAAATTTCCGAGTCAGCAAATTTGAACACAAAAAGAGCAAAGAAGACAATTCCAGAACAAATTTTTGACGATAATTCGTATTTATGGTTTCTGAATGTCCAAATTCGGGGCTTTTTCATAACTGGATCTTAGTTTAGGCAACAAGCTCTCACACTAAACCAAGATTTGGATAAACAGAAAAATTTTAAAGCTTCAGAAAGCTGGTTGCATAAATGGCAATTGAGAAAAGAAGTCCGAAATCTAAAAATAACAGGAGAAAAATTGTCAGCTGACTTTGGAGGTGCTAAAGAATACAAAAGACTAGAGTTTAAAAAAATATTGGCTACGAAGCAGTTCACAAGACAACAAGTTTTTAAGTTTGACGATAGTAGTTTGCTGTTCAAGCAATTACCGCCAACAACACTTGTACAAAAATACGTGACTCAGGTATCAGGAACAAATAGGGAAATGGAGCGTGTAACCAGAGCAGTTTGCTGCAATGCGGATGCTTCGGTGAAGCTGCCTCTAGTCATGATAGGTAAAGCGAAAAATCCTCGCTGCTGGAACAAGAAGAGTAAACAAAACTTGCCGGTTTGGTATTGGAATCAATCCAACGCGTGGGTGGACAAGTTGATTTTCGAAAGGTGGTTCACTGAAGAATTTGTTCCACGAGTTGAGAACTGATTCGGATTCAGCGCATCAAAATCCTTCGGAAATGTTAGGTCTGGTCTCTGGCTTTAAAATTTGTCGGCCTATGTAATTATTGTATTTATTAATTTGGAGAAATATCTAACTTTTAAACATGTTTTTTATTTATTGTATATTATTTTGTTAATAATGCTTTGGAATTATTGATGTTTTCATAAGTCATTATTTGAAAAAATTGTGTTTGGTTTTTTTGAATTGATTGTATTTGATTGAAGTTAATTGGACAGAATTATTGCTTTGGAATTATTGGTTGAAGTAAATTGGACATAATTATTGCTTTGAATTTATTGCTTGAAGTAAATTGGACATAATTGTTACTTTGGAATTATTGCTTGAAGTAAATTGGACATAATTATTGCTTTGGAATTATTGGTTGAAGTAAATTGGACATAATTATTGCTTTGGAATTATTGGTTGAAGTAAATTGGGCATAATTATTGCTTTGGAATTATTGGTTGAAGTAAATTGGACATAATGATTGCTTTGGAATTATTAGTACTATTATCATAATATCAATGAAATTACTAAAACGAATAATGGTAAAAATGACAAAAAATCTAATAGTGAAGCACACATCAAAGTTGGAGATTCACTTCATGACGATAATTGCATTATATTAAATGATACGGAAAGAATTATAATAATCAATGAAGGAACAAATGGTAAATTGGGTGATAGGCACGTTGACAAATTTGCAAAGTTATGTATATACATTCGGATTACCAAATGAGAAGTAGGGTAAGGAGGGGCAGCGCCGACCGGTCGGGCAAAGGCGACTTTGTTTCTAACATCGCTATTACCCTGCCGATGAAACGGCACTTTAACGGCACTGAGCCGCCAGTGCCGTTTGAGTGCCTGTTTTGGACGATTTCGGCACCTAAACGGCACTGAGAGTGATGCGACGGTAATATAATGGTCCTATTGTATTCGTCACGTACTGGGCGTGCAAAGTGGTTTACAGTAGTTGACCGCCACCAACCGAATTCCTTTTTAAAATTTTCTTCAAATTATTATAACTTTTTTTAATTTATGAATTTTCTCATTATATATATTTTATAATTATAAATTATATACTAATACAGTCGAACTCGGATTTAACGTCGGTTTTGGAGCTGTCCTTGGACCTGACCTACTCAAACTAAACCGGATTTAGCGGAACTCCGAACGTAACCAGTTCATGTTTTGTCACGCCTTCGTGAACCCCGCACACCCTGCGCAGCTCTTGACAAGCCTACCCGCGGCGCGGCGTCAATTCTCGGAAGCGGTAAACACACCCCGTGCAGCTCCTGAGAAGCCTACCCGCGGCGGAGCGTCAATTCTCGGAATCGGTAAATCCGGGAACGTTGAATCCGAGTTCGACTGTATACTATTCTGGAGTTGAATTAAAAAACATTGTCTATTTTAGCGTATCTCATTCCATTCACGAGATACATTATCTTCATTCCAATTTTAAATTTCTAAAAATAAAAGTTAGATATATGAAATTATCAAAACCCGTATATTCTGAATTTCTAACTTTGCAGCGGTAATTTCAAAATTTTTCCAATTTTAATTTCTAATTTTTAATCCCTTTCAGCTGGTCTACTAAGTAGCCTAGTCGCAGGTATAAAGGAAACTTTTGCAGGCATTCAAATCTGGAATGCCGTTTCAGTGCCGTTCAATCGGCAGGGTATTTAACAGTTTTAATTCTACTTTACTTTGAATAAATATATTTTATTAAAGAGATAGTGTTACTTACTAAAAGCTTGAAAATTGAAGTCGTAAAAGAAAAATTATGCAGAAAACAGTTTTGACAACCAAAGAATGGAAGATTCGCCGGCAGAAATATAAAGTTTTCAACATTAATGGCAATACTTACCGTATGAAAATTTGTTATTTTGACACATAAAACAATATCACATTATTTCATTGTAATCATTGAACGTATTTCAAGTCCAAAGTATATTAAACATCGTGAATAATTGAGGCCTCAACAGGGGGGGGGGGCAGCCCGACGAAAATATTAGTTTAAAAGTGCTTAGGTTATGATAAGTGATCGGTAATGTAGAACGCTAAATCCGGTTCAGTTAGGGTAGGTCAGGTCCAAGGACAGCCCCAAAACTGACGTTAAATCCGAGTTCGACTGTATTTCAATGAAATGATTTGTGAGCTTATAATGTGGCAGATGAATAGGAGAAACATAATTACTCAGAAAAAATTGGGAGTAAGAAACGTTGCAGATAATCGGTGAACCAGGGTAACAGCCAGCAGGGTAACTGACCATGGCGTAAACTTACCGTGGCAACTTGAAGATTTCTCCGGTGGACTCCGCCAGAGGCAGCACGTTACAGGCCTGTAACGTTTAAGTTTACCCCAGACTTAGTAACCCGTCTGGCTGTTACCCTGCTTCACCAGTTACCTGCAATGTTTCTTACCACCCAGTTTTATCTGTATTGTCAATATCGGATACAACTTAGGCGAGGGGCGATAATTACTCGGAGTAATTTGTATGGACTCTAATGGATTTCTGTAGAATAGAGTAGAGGTACGTGGGTTCAGCAGGAGCTGCATTGTAAGCAAGCTCACCATTGCTATAGAGGATTGTTATAACATTGAGAACGATGCGGATAAGAGGAAGTATAGCTCTGCATATATGGACATGGTAAATATACACGACGTCAAGTCCGTAATAGTTAACTTAGGTAATGAGTTTGAGCTACGTGTAGGAGGATAAACTGAGCTCAATTCAGATGCAACGGAGGCAAACGCATATCCCTAACTTGTATCGACTTAAGCTCTTCATTATTCCTCGTCTGTTCCGCCTGCCTGCATTAACTCCTAGCTTCTTCTTCACTCTGGCACGGTATTAAAGTATTAATTAAAGTCCCTTCAGTAATTAAACAGATCGCTTCAAAATTTATTAGAAGCTTCTCTCGATTTGCGCCCCACACGGAATAAAAATATTTGATTAAAAATCCAGTGACTTTGTATCATAGTCTTAGACATGAGAGAAAGTCAATTAAAACTCACCACCTTCCATATTCAAGGAAATGATTAATCATCATCTGAAAAGTGTGTAACATTTTAACAGAATCGGGACTTTCCTTCTTTAACCCCCAGTATTATTTTATCTTCCACAATGCAGGGTGGCCGGAGGTCAGGGGAAACCTGAAAATCAGGAAAGACAGGGAATTTTGTTGTTCAGGAAGAAGTCAGGGATTGTGAAAAAAATCGCAAATGTCAGGGAATTTCTGTAATCAGTACTTCGAATATTAGGTGTCTAACTTAATTTTTACCTACTTTTCCGAATAAATATTTTATATCGTAAAATATGTAAATACCAGATCAATCTTCGAAATATTCTCGATTGTTTTCGATGACCTCGCGCCACCGATCAGGTAACTTACGGATGCCATCGCGGAAGAAACTTGGAGTCTTCGAGTCGATAAAATCATCGACGAATTTTGGAACATCACCCAGAGTTTGGAATCGCCCATCTGACAAAGCGTGCTGTATTGGCCGAAACAGGTGATAATCGGATGGGACCAAGTCTGGTAGATATACCGCGTGCGGGAGAACTTCCCAGCTCAAGTTTAAAATGGTTTACTGAGTCGCGCGAGCAACATGAGGTTGAGCGTTGTTATGGAACAGCATAACTTTTCGGCTTCCTTGCCCAGCAAATGCCCTTGGGATATGAACAGAGTACTCTATTATGACCTTTTGGAAACAGGTCAATCAGTTACTGCAGAGCGCTACAGCCGACAATTAAACAAATTGAACGAGGTACTTGATGAGCAAAGGCCATTTACTGGGCAAGGAAGCCGAAAACTTATGCTGCCCCATGACAACGCTTCACCCCATGTTGCTCGCGTGACTCAGCAAACCATTTTAAACTTGGGCTGGGAAGTAATCAGGCACGCGGCATATTCACCAGACTTGGCCCCATCCGATTATCACCTGTTCCGATCAATGCAACACGCTTTTGCAGATAGGCAATAGGGTTGTTTTCAAAGTCAGATATCACTTTGTACTATATATATCATATATATCATATATCATATATATCATACATCACGAGAATTCTAGATCAATCTAAAATATCTATACCTTAAACCTATATACCTATCTACCCTTCACCTATATACCCAAAAAAAGCTTTGAAACTTCCCTCAAAGCATTAAAATCAATCGAGAATTCCCTCTAATTCAAAAAGAATAACAATTTTTGAAATTCAAATCACTATAAATTGATTAGAAAAATATTCGAACATTATTATAAAATTCAGTAAAAAACATTAAATTAATCCCTGTAACCTGTCAAAAAGTCCTAAAAATGCCAAGATTTTTATAAGACGAAAAAAAAAGCTTTGAAACTTCCGTCAAACCATTAAAATCCATCAAGAATTCCCTCTAATTCAAAAAGAATAACAATTTCAAATTCAAATCACTATAATAACCAACTTTTTTCTATTCATCTTTTTTCGTACCTTACGTCGTTTTTCAAAAAAAAAATTTATTGATACAAATGAAACAAAAACTACGCATCCCATCAAAAAGTGATTAATCAGAAATTTGTAAATCTTTTTTGGTTGTACAATTCTTATTTATTCCTCTTTTCTTGTATCTTGTATAGTTTGACCGCAAATTGGAATTTTTGATTTTTCATTATTTTTTGTGTGATGAAAATTTGAATTTTCGAGTTTTCAAGCAAATTACAAAAAGTATCATTACAATATTATAGGGTGTTCAAAAAGAAACATTTTTCTATTCTTGACTTTTTTTTCATATCGTGCGTTGTTTGGTTTAGAATGTTCATTTTCGTTTGTTTTTTGGAATTTTAGAACTGCTATAACACCAGTAATTTTTGTTTTATAAAAAAAAAAGTCATCGGGATGAACTGTTTATTTTTTTTGAGTACTACAAACATCCGTACATAGAATTTTTAAATTTTGAAAAAAAGTGGTCTCAAAAATATTGAAAAAGGGCTCACTTTTTGAATTTTTGTCCAAAATGGCTGACTAACGGACTTGAGCTTTATTTAAAAACACTTCAAGAGTATACTAAATCTCAATCCAATCTCAATTCTTTCAAAAGTTATCGTGCTAGCAATATGAAAATCTACATACACACATAAATACACACATGCATATACACAGTCGGACAGGCCCATTCGCGAAAACCTGTTTATTGGGTTCAGAATGTTTCAAAACGTGGACATTTGACAAAAGCGGAGGGCGTCAAATTTTACACAAATCTAATACCTTCTCTGATGAGAATGTAAAAAAAATAAATCGGACCCTCAATAGTACCCTAGCGCTCTGCTTTTTTTATCGATAAAGTGCAATAAATGCCGAATTTCTTCGTGGCTATCTTGTCTGGGACAGATAAGGCGACAGTATAAAATTACTCGGGTGGACTTCTGAAAGCCGTAAGCCGAAGATTTCTTTCATACTATGTGTATTTATGTACTTTGATGCGCTTATTACGAAAATGATAGTGAAAATTGGCGACTCGGTGATTTTCATGGTGAAATCGTGAAAAAACCATAAAAATCATGGTTTTTTGCGTTTACCTTAGCTAATATGCAACATTTGAAAAAATATCTCAAACAAAAGTTGTACATCTCATTGAAATGCACATTTTTTGTGACCAACATTTTTTTCTGCAAAAATCAAGTAATATTTTCATTTTATGGCCAGGTTTTTGTAAGTGTGTTCCACTGTTCGCTGTATTAAGAAATGGCTGACTCAAATTGACTCATACTACTCATGCCTAACACAAACTGGTATCTAGTGCTTCAAACACACAAGGTTATGTTAGAAGCCTGACATGATGGGGCGAAACGGACTTCGGATTCGGTTTCAGAGACTCAAAAAACATATAATAAACATGGTCTTACCACCAGGCTAGTATTTTTTGTTATGTGGCTGTGTAATAAACATAATAAACGACTGTTAAAAAAAAAATCCACTTATCCAAGGAACTGATTCACAATATTTTTGCGATATGTTGACATCGGGCTATAAAAAAGTTTGGTATCGTTGGATATATATATATATCTTGATATGTATCTAGATATTTTTTTGAAAAAATAACGTTTTCACTTTTCTTTTTTCAAATATGCAATTGTATAATTATTTCTTCCCAAACAATGAGTAAAATCGTAAAATGAGATGTAATTGTGAAGGTTTCATGAACAAAAGATTACAGTTCAACTTGTAGTCGCACCAGAGTCAACAAATCCTTGAACACCCCGGCCTGTCCCCCTCAGTAGAGGTGGACAGGCGGGGGGCCAAAAGGAGGGGTCTTAACGGAGACTTTGGGACACCAGGTCGAATCCCATAGTATGTAGACCCAACTCCTGCAAGCGAAGCACTGCCGGGGGTGTTCCTTATGTCCCTAGCTTCTAGTGGAACTAAAATAAATCCTAACCTAAAACGAACAAAAACCAATAAGGGACCCGTTCCGGGACCCTCTTCCAACCCATCGCCAAAAGTGGAAGGCTCCTTAGGGGGTAACCCAACAGAGGCGATGCGAACCAAAAATAACGATGGAGACAATCTTGTCGAAGCCGTAGAAGTGCAGCTAACGGTACTCTTCGTAAGGAGAAGGCAACGTTGCGGAGCACAGAGAAGGAGAGGCCGCAAAGCGCGTCTCGCAAACAACAGCCAAGGCACACCACAGGGGACGGTGGCTGCGGTAACCTTCCCTGGACCAACTCCTCAGGCTAATCTAATTTGCAAGAGGAAGAAAGGCTTTGGAGAAACTCCCCAAAACAGAGAGTTAAAACGGCAGGAGGCTCTCGAAACACAGGGCCTTACGTTCGCGCAGATGGCTAAGAACGCCTTGGTGAAAGTTGTCGTTGCGTCGGGTTATCCTGAGAACTGTCTAACTCTTGAGGAGTTGGACAGTATGAGGGATGAAATCTCTGAAGGGATGGACGCATTACCCCGCGAGACTGGTTTGTGGAAAAAGCCTTATTGTTAGGCTCAAAGTGGGCCTAAACTTGAAAGGCAAAGGGACAGAGTGTCTGCAGAGGTACCGCAGAGCGACCGTGCTGGTTCGCAACACCCCCCAGAGTCTGGCGGTCGTGCTGGGGCGCATGAGTTTGCAGAACCCGTCTCTGCGAACTGATTCGTGGAAAGTCTATTCCGACGGGAGGGCACCAGGATTCAGGGTCACCATGTTGCAGATAAATTTGCACCACAGCAAAGGCGCCTCGGCAGTTCGAGCCAGACCCATGTCTGTGGTGCAGACAGGGCTCGCCCTAATCCAAGAACCCTGGTTATGCAGGAAGAGGATTTGTGGCTTGTCAGGGTGTGGCTCCATATATAAGGGGCCGCTCGAAAAAACGCCAAGGGCATGCATAGCCGTCAATGGTATGGATACGATCTTGGTGCCTAAATTCTGCTCTAGAGATCTTACCGTTATAAAGGCGAGACTTAGGGGCAGTAGTGGAGAAAGGCTAGAATTGTTTATTGCCTCGGCCTATTTCCCTGGCGATGCCGGGGGACCTTCGCATTCCAGAGTGGTGGAGGCTCTAATTCGGCACTGTCAGGAGAATCAAATCTCTCTGCTGTTGGGCTGTAATGCAAACTCTCACTACACGGTGTGGAAAAGCACAAACATCAACGACAGAGGGAGAGATTTAATTGACTATATAGCAGGCACAGACCTGGAGATTCTGAATCGGGGTGATACTCCCACATTCCAGATTAAAAACAGGAGTGAGGTTCTCGATTTAACTCTATGTTCTGGTGCACTGAGGAGCAGGGTAGTGGACTCGAGAGTCTTTGATGAGGAGTCTCTATCGGACCACAAATATATCGTGTTCCAATTGACCCTAGGAAAACTGGTGGTCTCCAAGATCAGAAACACCAGAAATACACTTTCGGACTCGTATAGAGAGGAATTCGAAGGGAGGCTTGCGGAATTTTCCACAAGCTATGGCACCATTGATGAGCTGCAGCACGCTGCGGATTTTCTGCGAAGGGCCTCGCCTACATCATATGAGAAAAATTGCCCTACAAGCACAATTAAGTCTAGGAAGGAAGCAAAATGGTGGAATACCCACCTGGAGAGACTCCGTGAAGAGACAAGTATGTTGTGCAGTAGGGCAAATAGAACTAAATTGCCTTCGGACTGGGACATCTATAAGACAGCGCTGTCTGAATGCAACAAAAATATAAGAAAGTATAAGCGGGAAGATGGAGTGGCTTCTGTGAGGAATCGAAAAACATTCCGGAAACAGCGAAGCTGCACAAGATCCTGGCGAAAAATCCGGAAGCTCGCCTCGGGCCTAAAATTATTGAAATGATAGATTTTTCAGGGTAGCTGAGGATAAAAATTAGTGCAAAATAATGAGCAAATATTGAAGCAATCATGAAAAATAACACATGTATATATTAGTTTTCAAGATTTATTAAACAATCAAAACCTTTCCTATATCTTCCTTGGTTAAGATTCCTATCCTTGTCAATTACAACGAATCGATACTTGTAATTATTCCAGCAAGCTAAACACATATGCTTAAATTGCGAATAAGTCATATCAGTATTCACATGATCATCATAAATAAGCTTTAGATTCATTTCATCTTGTTTAAATAACACAAGTAAATTAACATTATCGCGTACAAAATGTTTAAGAATATGAGCATAAGTCTAGCTCAAGTAAAAACAGTCGATATCCTTGTGTCTACCCATAGAAAAAAATGCTCTCATATTATCTTGTATCTCACAAGCCACATCATCAAATACAATGATTGAATTTGGCTTGGCCTCACTTGGCATTATCACCTCTTCATGCTCATTGAAAGGATAATAGTCAACGCCATCCACTGATTGAAGGACTTTTTCCGAAAATTCATACTTTGGTCGTTTTAGCGATTTTAAGTAGATGTAAATATTTTCAAATCTTATGTTAGTCCATTTGGATGTATCAGTAGAGCCAGCAAAGTATTTGTCTTTCCACAGTTGGAAACTCCACAAAATATTGCTCGTACACTGTTTGGCAGCAAACGTCCATGCCGTTTTTCTCTATTCTTGTTTTAAACAAGTGAATCAAAATTCTGGATAGGTAGTTTCACAGGTTGTGCTTCAAACTGCATCTTGACAAATACTGCCTGGAAACCCTATAAATATTCTTGTTATATAGGTTGACCCCTCAGTCTGAAAGTATCCCTTGCATAGATATGATCGTTTACGGAGGCAAAAGAGTCAGTCGTAAACGAGCCGCGAAGCAGGCAAGACGTGGAAGAGGCTTGGTCAACAGAATCATCAGCGATTTGCCGTTTGAGTTGCACTTGCCCGGTTATCAGTACTGTGGCCCAGGTACTAAACTAGCCAAACGATTAGCACGAGGTGATCCTGGAATCAATCCGCTGGACGCAGCTTGCAAGGAGCACGATATAGCCTACTCACAAAATAGAGAAAATATAGAGGCCAGAAAATCAGCTGACATTGTACCAGCTGAAAAGGCTTGGAAACGTGTCTTTGCTAAGGACGCAGGAATAGGTGAAAAGGCAGCTCCTTAGAGTATAGCAAACACAATGAAGATGAAATCAAAATTGGGGATGGGTCTCATGAATAGAAAACCTACCACTACACTGAGAAAAATGGTTGCTGCAGCTAAAAAGTCCATGATTTCAAGCAATGATGCGCAAATTGCCATTAAATCTGCCCTCAGAGGCGCACGTGCAGCTGTAATGAAGGCTGGTGGAAGAAGATATGTGAATAAACCTCGTATTTATCTTACCAGCCAAAGTAGGAGGATTTTTACCCTTTCTTATACCGCTTTTTGCGGGTCTCAGTGCTGCCGGGGCGCTAGCTGGTGGAGCTGCTGGAATAGATAAACTGTGAATGATGCAAATTCTGCAAAACAACAACTTTCAGAGAGTAAACGACATAATGAAGCGATGGAAGCCTTTGCTTTAGGAAAAGGTCTTCACCTGAAACCATATAGGCAAGGATTAGGGCTTCATCTAAGACCGTATATAAACAGGGAGCAGGCCTTTAACGCAAGTCAAAAAACTCAAAGTGAAGCTACCTCATCGGACCTGAACTGGTGCAGAATTACTCAAAATCACAAAATTTCTGAAAATTCCGTATTTTCGAGGTGTTTTTATGCGCAATGGATTGCCAAAAGGTGGAGCACATAAATATGAATGTGCTATTGTTAATCTTGATGATAAAAAAATGATCAGGAACACATTGGTGTGCTTATAAAAAGATGACAGTAAAATAATTCATTTCTATAGCTTCGGTAATCTTCGGTCAATTTCGGATCTCTTCAAGTATTTCGGTGTTGGTAGCATAAAGTATAATCACGGGAGATATCAAAATTACGATACATTCGTGTGTGGACATTTATGTTTGGATTTACCGCGGTCCTACTGGGAGCCGATGTCATTTTTTAGATGACTGTTGCTCCCAGTGGGACCCTGCGGTGGTTGATAACCTTTAGTTTTTAATTATATATATATTTATCGTTTGATCGTTTGAAAATTCATACTTGACTTCAAAGACGAACATCTGCGCAGAAACTCAATCTACGACTCTGCAAGTAGAATCGTTTAAAAGATGAAAGAATTTTGCGTAGAATTCCTTTGCGCCGGAATTATTTGAATGAACTAGTAAAAAAATATTTACTTACAAAGTTAAAAGTTTTTTTTACAAAAATGAACATTTTGAAATCTTGAGTTCAACTCTTTGCCAAATCTAGAAAAGTGTTTCTAAAAATTTGAAAAATTGTAAAATCAAGAAAAAATCCTTTTCTTTACACAGAAAAACAAACACTTAATTTAAGTCCAAAATTGGAATTATTTTAAGGTGTAACAAAAAGAAGCATATGAAACCTGAAATTAAGTATTTGTTTTGATCATTGAATCAAGCAAACAAAAAGGATGAAATTCAGGCAGTAAATACCTAAAATTAAGTTAGTAAAGACCTTAAATTAAGACGATATTTATACTGAAAAGGTAGTGTAAGGTTGAGATGACATTGAATTAAGGACACTCCTTTCTGAAAGTAAGTCGCATATTTATACTGAAATTATGCATCTCCTTACCCCCCCCCCCTTCCATTAACACGTGAGCGCAAACCTGAAATCACATAAATTATAAGCATAATCTTTATAAAATCCTTTTCGATTTCCTATAAATTCACAAGTAGAACACTTTATCTGCACCATGAATCTCGAAGACTCACTTTTTTATTGATGTGAACAACACTATTCAATCATACTTTTCGATGACAATCTGGACAAAGAACAATGTGCGTTCCTTGAAAATCTAACTTTACACGAAACACATATGAGCAGAAAATGCAGTCTTGACTTCGAAAGACAGTCAATAGACAGTTCACGAGTGACTTTTTAACTGAATACAATTTAAGATATACATACAATTCCGGTTGTGTTCGAGAATTTTAGAGACTTACGACAAAGCGTGACTTGAAACGCGGACTAGATTATAGGAAAGGAGCAGAATGCTAAGACCGCGTCGTGCGCATGTCTCTGCGCGATTAAGGCAGAGGCAACCTGAAATTACGTAGGGCGTACTTTTTAATTTTAGGTAACGAAAGCCTTACATGTTATTTCAGGTTGCCTTCAATTTACTTTCAGAACTGTATATGTAGATCGTGTGTATACTTGAATTTAGTTGCTTCCTTATTTCAAGTCAAATTTGAAATTAAGTCGAATATAACTTTAAGTATTCGTTTTTACTGTGTAAATCTAAATGAAAAGCACGATTAAATGTTATGTGATTGCAGAGTATTCATACAAAATATTTATTCGTGCGATAATCGTTTACCTCAATTTTTTTATAAGGTGCAACTTCAGATTCAGTTAGATATGCAATGAAATATAGAGGAATCTGAATTGCAACGTATAAAAAAAATGAAGACTAACTACGAATCTCGGACTTTTTTCTCCCAGCAATTAATATTGTATGAGTAAATATTTTGTATGAGTACTCAGCAATCACATAATATTCAATCGTGCTCTTGATTTAGATGTGAAGTGTAGGATTTTTTTTTGATTTTATCATTTTTCTAAAGTTTTAGGAACACTTTTCTAGATTTTTAACTCTGAAGCTAAATATTTTTTGACTTGTTCATCAAAATAATTTCAACGTAGGCTGATTCGACGCGAAATTTTCTAATCTTTCAAATGATTCCACATACAATGTCCTAGTTTTAACTTTCTGTTCTCTGTTTTTTCTGTTTTAAAACTTTTCTGTTTAGATTCCTCTGGTGTCAAACCGAAGGGCCTATGACAAAGCCACCGAACGCGTCCTCAGGTTGCGGGCTGTGCCAAGGGCTTCTGTTGAATATGGTCACACTAATTAATAAGCAGTCGCGGACAATTGTCCATGGGTGGTCCCGAAGGAATAACCCCTAAGCGGAGGCGTAGCAACCGTGCCGAAAGCTGAATGGCACCTGGGTGAGGTGGCAAGCCGATCTCCTAGCGTTTGGCACAGCCTTTCCACGTAGTGGGAGAGCCGCTTACCCAAACTTCTTTCCGTGTATGAAGCAATATACAACGCTCAAGATAGGATAGCTCCTCCTCCTCATCGATCTCTTCCTCTTCATTATCTATGTCATGCTTCTCTGTAACATCCTCCTCCTTGTCTTCCATCATATGTTGATCCACATGCTTATCACTTTTCTTCATAACTTTAACATTGTGGTCAAATTTTCTTCTTGGAGCGTCTTTATTCAGAGTTTTAAAACTTAAATTTTTTTCACATTGAAAGTTGAATCATAATTACGTTTTATTCCGAAACATTTTTGGTTTTGTACCTTTGGAAATGTCAACTTTATTCTTTCTGGTATTGAATTTTCTTTGAGAGTAGCACACTTTTGCTTTAGGACTTCACGCAGCTCGGCCATAACTGACGTCGTCAGTTATTTACACTCAATTGGTAAGGTAGGCTCCTGATATAGGGACTGAGGCTCGATCTACAGCTGGGGATGTGTAGTACCAACGGCTCCGGTTTTACCGGTAAATGGTAATAAATCTGCATTTCCGACCGATGCTAAAATTACCTCACTGGCCAATGGTAAATCTGCATTACCGGCCGATGGTAAATCTGCATTACCCGCTGATGGTGAATCTGCATTAAAGGCTGATGGTAAATTTGTCTTATCGGCTGATAGTAAATACCTGATGTGGGTAACTTAGCATGGAACAGAACTCTGGACGTTTGGCCAGGGGAGACAAAACTGCAGAAAATTGACCTCGTAGCGGCATAGCACTACTACTACTGTCATCTCTCTGCTACCCTTGTGAAAATAAATACAATCCAAATACCATATTCAGATTAAATACAAAGTTTGTTATTTTTCTAGTATGTATTCCTCAGGACCTTTAGCTACCCTGGCGAAAGTTTCGGATTGAAGTTCATTCCGAACCAATCCGAAATTCTCCGAATCATTCAGGAATTTGTCTCCGAATAAAACAATTTCATTCCGATCTATTTTAATCCAAACGGTCAATCCGAATGAATGTGAGCCCCATCCGGGAAGATATTTTAATCCTTTTAAATCCTTTTAAATCCGCCAATATTTTTGAAGTTCAATCCGAATGAATCCGGCATCAAACCGCATAAGTCCGATGAAATCCGACGCCAGTAGATACCCTGGCCATAGGGCGGCCTGTGATAGGTCGAGAGGCGTGGCCTAAAATGAGGAGTGGGGGTAGAAGGCCTCTCCTGATTGGTCGAGGGGTATGGTCTAAAAACGAAATGGCGGGCATTAGGGGCGTGACCTGAAAAGAAAATGGCGGCTATTCAAGCGTGACCTAAAAACAAAATGGCGGTTATCCGGATTGATCGAATGAATAATTCCGAGTTGGAAAAGGGGGTAGGACCACATATGATTCCGATAAATGGATGATTCCCAGCTGGAACAAGGGGAGGGGGCTCACCCCCTCCCTGTGCGAACCTGCGATTTTTCATCAATGGAAACGTTCCACCTCAAAAAAGGGAGGGGGCCCCACCCCCTCCCTGTTAGTCTATGAGTAGAGAATGTAAGCTATCGAGTTGGAATAGGTGAGAACTAATTATAACGCAAATTAATTATCCTAATCTTATTTTCCATTAAGGTTGACAAATAAGTGTTAAAATAACAAGAAAGCTACAATTACATAAAAGGGATGTATAATTATCAATTTACTAATTAAAACCTAAAATTATCCTAAACTATTCTAAGTGACAGGTCGTAAATATACACATTGTTTTTAATTATAATTTCATATCTGTTTTTATTAACTTTCCAACAAAATACATTTAATTATGCACGTGTAGAAAAAATAAGTTCAACCTCGCCAGCAACGTATGAAATTAAGATGGTTGTCAGTTCCATAAAAAAGATTTCAAAATACAATTCGACGAATTGCTTTTCAACTTTTATTTGAACCTTTCATCAGCACACAATAACATTTTTCAGACCTTCGAAACTAGACTTCTGAAGAATTATTTCGGGACTATACACCTTTCTCTTCTTCGTGTCAACGTCGCCCTGCTGTTAAGTCCCGTAGCATTGCGGTTGGAACCTATTGTACTATGCCTTCTATTTAAAAACCCCGGTGAAACAGAGGTATATACGAGTTACCTTCGCTGCTAATAGTTATTTGTGATAAAAGTGCGGAAAATAGATGATTGTGTGCGAGTGTGAATGTCAGCGCATAAGCCGGAGGCTCTAAGCAAGAGGTGGTGGTTGGGGCACGAGCGAAGCGTGTGTGAAAACGTAGACGAGTGCTTCGAGCCGCAGGCGAATTATGCAATCACACGAGTGAGCAATCACCTATGCGCACGTGTATCACACGCTATTTTTTGCAACGCCCGTCCGAAAAAGTTGTGTTCAGAGGAATTAACGAAAAATAATAATTGTTTGAAAAAAAAGTTTCTGAGAAAAATGTTTGGGAAAAAAGTTTTGAAAAAAAAAATTTGGTGAAACAAATTGTTGAAAAAAATTTGTTGAAAAAAATTTGTTAAAAAAAAAATTATGTAAAAAAATGTTAATGAAGAGAAAATGCTGGCGCCTATGCCCTTTTGATGTGCCAAATGTCAGCGCTTATGCTCTTTTGTACGGCGGACGAAAACGGCTACGAATCCCTAAAAACAAAACTTCAATCATTAAAAGATTTGTTCAAGTTAAATATAAACTCATTTCAAGAAGATACCAATACCAGTGTTTAAATGTTTTAATTTTTTCCGGTATCTTAGAATATTAATGTAGTGAAGGCCTTTTCCGGTTTTTCTTATGTTTTTATTTAAAAATGGCCGACATGTTTCGACTCGGATCCGAGTCCTTTTCAAGGCGTAGTTCTATTATGTGGGTTGGTAACAAATCTTCATTCTGTCGAAGATATAGGAATCTACGTTGATTCTTTCTTCTTTCCGCATAAAAGTTCAGTTTCTTCCAGTTCTTTACTAACCACATAGCATGTTCGTCGTGGTTTTGTTTGAGTTGTTGATAGTATCCACTGCTTGTCATTTTGCTGTTCAAGGTTATAGGCCAGTATATAGATGTTTTAATTTTTTCCGGTATCTTAGAATATTAATGTAGTGAAGGCTTTTTCCGGGCTTTTGATATTTTTATTAAAAAATTTACAACTTTTATGCGGAAAGAAGAAAGAATCAACGTAGATTCCTATATCGTTGTCAGAATGAAGATTTGTTACCAACCCACATAATAGAACTGCGCTTTGAAAAGGACTCGGATCCGAGTCGAAACTTGTCGGCAATTTTTAAATAAAAACATTTTAAAAAACGGAAAAGGCCTTCACTACATTAATATACCAGTGTTTAAAATTACCTATGCCCGTGTCTAAAGCACCTCATCTCAAAACTGCGCATTTGCAGCTTTTTCATCAGTGCCTAAAGTAAGTCATCTTAAAACTGCTCATGCGCGAAAAATGTTTCGTACACAGTATGCTCTAATAAGGTCCTTTAGGCACCAATCAGAAGCCTGAACACTTCCACTTTTGAGGTGGGTGTTGCAAAAAGTATCATTCAAGTCCTTTAGCATGAGTGCATATACCGTCAGACAACTCAGCTTCACTGGATGTGAGCCTTTGAACATTTTTCTTTTACTAAGGTGGGCTCAGAATCACTGTATGAAAATAATCACGAGTCTTAATCCGCTGCTGCAGCCGACTTCATTAGAAGTACTCGAATTTACCTGGACGTTTGGCCAGGGGAGAGGAAAACACCATCTGAGTTCAGCCGGTTTTTCGACAGTGTAGTTTGAAGGCAGACATTCGAACCTACCCATCGAATGCACGCAATCATCCTCGGCGTCATACCTCCCACTCGACAATAGTTAAAACACAGCGAATACACAACCTGGGCGTACGTCATGTATGGTCACCGATTAGAGTGCTATGCGCGCTCGATATGGCTTCCCTGCTGAAAATTCCTGTACAGGGATCTAACAGGTTCCTTTGGAGGTTCTTGCACAGGTTTCTTCAGGAACGTACGCAGGTTCCTGGTACACCGGTCCCTGCCGCGAATTGTGCGAGGGAACTTGCGCACGTTCCTGTAGAGGAACCTGGGTATTCAAATACCTGTACAGGTTCCTGCATTATCGTGGATGTTGTCAAACATCGATACTGGAACGAAACTGCCCAACACGAGATCAAGACTAAACTAGAGTTTGGGTACTATCTCCCAAGTGCGGACATCTCTATGGCTGCTTATGCCATAAAAATGTTCCGAAAGGCCAGAGGACTTACCCCTTCCCCAACTAACGGAGAAATTACTCAAAAACTCGCAAGGCATTTCAGCGAGGAGGTGAGAATAGCAATCGTCGGAAGATCTATCCCAAACTTCGAAAGTCTATTAGAATTGCTTGAAAGGTTCGATAAATCTGGACCAATCAACTCTAAACGGCCTGAAAATACCAATTTCAAAAATAACTCCGATAACTGGAGAGTAAAAAGTACAAGCCCGACCACGCAGACACAGCACACGAAGAACGAATTTAAACGGGAAAATGACTACACTCAAAGAGGAACCAGAGATGACAACTGGAGAAGGCAAGACAGAAATAGAGATGCAACACCAAGAAACATTAGGACGATGACAATCACCGAACCCAACAATGGAGAGGAAGACATTACTATTAGGGAAGAGGTCACTGAGGTCCATCCGGAAAACTAATAGGGTCCGTATCCTTAAACAGTTTCAACTTATTTAGGGATAGGGAGGAAAAACTCATAACACACAGGTTCGTCAACACACTAAATTACGATATACGGGAGGAATTGCTTGAAGAGGACGCAACTGAAATCAAAAAGAAGTATGGATGTCCAATAGCAGAAATCTCTGTTCAAGGATCAGAGGTTAGGGCCCTCGCCAATACCGGTAGTCAAGTGTCATGCATCTCTGAAAATTTCTACGAAGAAAATATGGCTTCATTTGAAAAATGCCTAACTCTTCCCATAATTGGAGCCTCGGTCGTAGGAGCTACTGCTGGGAGGCCGGTGAGATAGCGAAAACAAATATCCGCCAATTTACAATTTAATAATGTTAACTATCAAGGAGTATTACTGATAGTACCGCAACTAATAAAAAAATGTATTCTAGGCGTGGACCTATTAAAGCCTCTTGGTGATATAGTCAACTTTAAGAACGACACGTTAACTATCCACCACGATAAAAACTCTTGCACAATACAATTACAAGAAGAAGTGAACGATTGTGGAGTAGCGAGGGAAGTACATAGTATAACTTGGTACGAAAATGAACAATTACAAGAGAAGGAGCTTAATGAGAAAATAGACAGTTACAAGCATGTTTCCCCTCAACAAAGACTGAGATTTAAGAAGCTTTTATGGAAATACCGCGACGTCTTCTCTCAAGGGCCTGGAAAGATCTCTTGTTATTCCCATGAATTAAAAATCAAGGATAAGAACTCTCCGCGCGCTAAGTCTTATCCGATCCCGCTTCATTATGAAAAACAAGTGGAGGAACAAATCCAAACTATGATTGACTGGGACACCATAAGCCGGTCGACGAGCCCCCATATTAACCCTTTAGTCGTAACAACAACAAAAATTGGTAAAATCCGCATTTGTCTCGATGTAAGAAAACTAAATGAGGTTCTTGAAGAGGACCACGAGGGAACTGAAAACATGGAAATTCTATTTCAAAGATGTCGGAATAAGAGGATACTCAGTAGTTTGGACATGAACATGAGTTTCTGGCAGATCCCGCTGAGCCCAGAATCCAAGAAATATACTGCATTTTTGTATAAGGGAAAATGTTTCGAACACAATGTCACCCCTTTTGGGTTAAAAACAAGCACTGCGGCACTGGTTCGAGGGTTAGACGAGCGACCCAACCCAAACGGATGAAGACCATCAACCAACGGGTCAAAGATATCATCCACAAAAAATCCCACCTCCAAAAGAAGTTTGGAGAAATTTTCGGAGATGACTCTGAAGAGGACCAATTAGACTCAATGGTGCTCCACATCTCCAACAAAGATCGAGAAGAGCTGGAAGACGACATCAACGTCACAACAACAACTGATGTTTCAAGAAGTCCCCTAAGCCGGATCCTTCTCGAAAAGGGGACAGATGAAACGATCACTCTATCCAGCGCCTGAGGTCAGGCCACCCTAGCACGCAGGAAAAACCCGACACAGGGGTAGCCATGCGAAAGGCGATAAATATTTTCTAAGAAAGTATATGAAACAGTAATATAAACTATTCATGGACTTTTACCTTTGGTATTTATCAAAATAACAATTTTTTGCAAAGCGTGGATGTTTTACGTTGCTTAAAAGTGTAAAAATGTTTTCATTGTTAATTTATTTTCAATTTGAATGGTTCTTGTCCGACCTAAGTTACCATCAGTGCGCCTCGAGTAGTATGATGAGAGTTGCTTACAGCGCTCCAATTGGCTGTTGGCGAACTATATCGATTGGTGCTATCATGGAGTGGTGGAGGCAAGAGGGGACCTGACTTTTTTCGCCGCACGCGCCGTCTATATTTATGGCGGGTAACTAACCCCGCACCGCATCTAGGTTTATAATATCTTTGATACGATCCATGTATGTGCAAGGGAGTTGGGCCCAAAATCCCTCCATGATGGCAGTACCTTACGGTGCTGCCGGAAAATCTGGGAGGACGAACGTGTCCTCCGGAAAATGAGTCAGTAGTGAACGAGAGAAAATCGCGTGCGGAGCTCCCTCACTTACCTTCAACCTACCGGGTTGAATCGCATACCTTGCGAAAACCAAAACTAAAACGACCTTAACTGGCAAAGATTCCAGGTGAATCTACCATTTTAAACCGACCGAATGAGTGTGTGCCTCCATTTCTCTTATCTGAAAGGTGTAAAGTGTGTGGGCCTTAGTGGTCTTTGTTCGCGGACGCGCGCCTTCGTGCGTTTGTTGTGTCATTCGAACCTTTCGTTCATGCTGTAAAATTCTGTGTCTCATTTTTCTTAAATGAAAAGGGTTTTTTGTGCCTTCTCGGGCTTTTTCCCTTCAAATCGGTGTACATCATTTAACCCTAAATTCAGATTCTAGCTCAACAGCCAAGCCACCTAGGGCAAGGCTAGTTTTCACAATCGTTTACCTACTGTATTTCCTTCTATGTTATATTCATCATTGAATTTGATGTAAAATCATCAACACTGTTCAAAGAAATGTTGACATATGTTGATAACTAAGCTTAAAAAACAGTCTGCAGGACGCTTACATTGTTTTATAAGAAGACCTTCCAAACGCTGGATTCTATAAACGCCTATAGAATTTATCACTTGAGAGTGGGGTTATGGAATCCGGAGCACGTACATGACATCCAATGGCTGTTCAAGATTCATCATCATCAATGGACCAAAATTACGAAATTAGAAAATATATGATTTTTCGATATGCGGTTCGAAAATAAGAAACCCAAAATGAAATTTTACAGAAAAAAAACAAGCAACAATGCATTTTTTTATGTTTTAAGTCTATGAAAAGCTTCAAAAACTTTGAAAATGATGTTTGAGCATAAAAAAAATCACGCAAAATATAAAACATAATTTTAATCATCATCATAATAATTTCTCTTATTAGAGGAAGGAAAAGTAAAATGAGCTTTACCCAGTTGTCATAGTCATTTCTCAACAACCACCTCAAGTTTAACCACCATTTTCGAGAAAATGAAATTCGTTTCTTTACATATTTCTAAGATTTTTCGATAGGCTAAATAGTACACTAATAGTACACATAGCTAATAGTACACTGGAACCCGGATTTCAGTAAACTGGATTTGTGCGTTTCGAGAACTGAAGCCGCGCGGCGGTTTCCGTTGAGTAAAGTCGCGCGGCCGAGAGGGGGGATGTGTTCAGTGAAGCGTGGGGAACAAAAAAGAGCTGCAGTCCGCGCGTTAGTAGCATCAAGTTACGCCATGCCCCGCAATCGAACAGGAAGCATTCATAGTCCAGGGAACGAAGATCAAAAAGGTGCCTTTTCACCACAAAATTTTAGAATAAAAACGAGGTATGCCATCATGTAGTCTTGATGGTTGGGATGAACGCTTGTATGTTTGCAGGAAAAAATATGTTTTCAGGAGGAATTGCACAATGTTCAAAGTTGGCTAAATCATGTTTTTGGGAGATTGCGATCAAGATATTGATTTGCGAAAAAAAAAGTTTTATTATAAATTGAAGGTCTTAAAAAGATCTTTAATTTGGTAGGTCGCACATTGAAATTGTTTGATTTGTTCCCTCACAAAGTAATAAAAACCGGCAAAAATAAGATCTAAATTATACATCCTGCTGTCAAAAGTTATTACCTCTTTCGTAAAATGAGTATAATGCTAATATTTATTCTTAAATATATATTCGTTCACATTCATCACACTAGTCTCGAAATTTTGTTTATTTGGAAGAATTATTTATCGGCAAAGATCCTTTTTCATGCCGACTTGCCCGACTGTTGCTTGCCAATCTTTTCCTCGAAATATATTTTCTTTCTGAACTGAAATTTATTCGCTTTTGATTTCACTTATTTCAAATCATAAAAACGCGTATTTTATGTTACCGATGGTGCTGTTCGCAGCGGCATGAATGCCAATTATATCTGCTCTTCACACCGATTTTGACGGAGTCTCTTATTCCATTACATGAGCAATCTCCCACCTCATCTCTGGAAGTATCACATGCCCTTGAAGGAAATGTCAAACGAAAATATTAGTTTAGACGCATTGTAACACCTTAAAACAAAATCGACATGTACAGCATGCCCCATTTGAAATGAATTATTTCATTCAATAAAAAACTATCATTACAATGGTGAAAAATTAACCATATATTTTACAAAAGCGAAATCCACGTAATTTTGTAAATAGATACACATACATTCATTCTAAAATAAACAAAATATGAATATTAAATTTATCTTTTACTTACGCTTGATTTTGTAATGCCAATTTTGCTTCTTTTTACACAATTCAAAGTGAGGTTATACTCCTTATAGATACGAAAGACAAAACCGACAAAATAAATACACTGAAACGTCTTACGTTCGATTTCGTAATAAGATTTTTTTTAACGGTTAGAAACCACTTACAATGAGGTTTTACAACTTCTTAATGAAAGGCGAGAGACAAAGGCAAAATCGACACTTGAAAAATTAAAATTTGAAGCATGTAGAACGCTCATTGTCCACTCACGCTGAAGCGGTTAATACACGGACTAATGGTCCTCAAGGGAGAGTTGAAACACGGGGTAGTCCAATTCTGATTGGTGCCGCTGTACCGGAACTAGTTGACATTTTATGAATTTTGATTGGCTTGAGTTACCGCGATTTTCAAATCAAAATTTTATTTGCAAGATAATTTAATACAGAATAGACACAACACTCATCTGACGACCATTATAAATTATTGTGGAGGCTAGTTATTAAAGTTAGGGAAGAATAATATTTACTTTGAAACACATATAATAATTCAAAAATTTCATAAACAAAAGCATTAGTAAAAAATAACACTGTTCAAACTTTTCGCGCCCCATGAAAATATCAAACTTCCGGTACAGCGGCGAACATTGGTAGGGGAAACGTGTGTCTCAGCTCTCCCTAGAGGATCTCTAACTGTATGTCGTAATTTATAACTTTCGAAATACATGTTTTTCACATGAGGGGAATTACGTATTTTAGGCCGAAAACCCCTCAGTTCAAACGAATTTCAAGATTCCTACTTCATTGAATTTTTAATTGCTGAAAATAAGTCTATAAAAAATGTGTCTTTTTTTGTGCATTTCGAAATTTAAGATTTTTTTCTGCCTGAAATCGGATTCGGAAATTATTTTATTCTCTGTCCGTCGACTTCCTTCTAGCCATTGGTTATGGTAGCAAATTGTTGCGAATTTCTAAAACAAACAATGTATATCACTTTATAACCTTAAAAAAACTTAAAAACTGTCCATAAAGATATAAGAAATGCCCAACAAACCGCGAGGACGCGAAGAAATATTTGTTCCTCCATACCTCTATACACAATAGAAAATGATTGAAATCGATTAGCAAATGGTAGACCGATTAGAAACGATTGAAAACGATTGAAGTTTTGACAACTGTGAATCGTTCTGAATTGTGTTCAAATGATTATTTCTAGAAGGCATGTAAAATACATCAGAAATTTTACTTACCCATCCCTGAGGGACATGGCGACACCGACTTCGCGCACAAATGCGCGCCCGCGTTGATTGGCGTTTGGCGCGTTTTCCCGTTGTTCTGTTTGCCTTGTGTGACGGAATGCAATTTTCGTTCTTGTAAAACTGTATGGTTCATGACGAAGAACCTGACAACAGTCATGCTGAAATGTTAAAGGTCTGGGCGCAAATGTGGGGGAAATACAAAGACCGAGCGCGTAGCGCGAGGTAAACACATCATCGAGCGCGAAGGGCGAGATAAATATATTATCGAGCGCGAAGCGCGAGAATCATCAGTCGCGCGCCCTAGGCGCGCTCAAACTAGCGAGCGAATCGAGTCGCGCGCGAAGCGCTTGATGAGAATGTGCCCGCGCAGCGGGCAGATTTTTTATGAATGTTTTGGTTCGGGACCATTCGGAACAGTTCGGGATATGCGGGAGATTATAATGTAACATGGAAGAGAACTTAAAAATATTAATAAGTCATGTAAACTTTAGTTTATTGATAATGAGCGAATGAACTAAAACTGGAAACTTAATAAAAAGTAATTACATTAATAAAAATAATCGAACAGTACAAAAAAAGGAAAAGCCGATAGGATTTATAATTGGCGTGATAAAGAAGGTAGTAAGGGAAGGATGTATATCGAGAGGTGAAAAAAAAAGAGTGGAGGAGGTTATAAATGGGTGAAAGTGGAATTGTGGAAGACAACACTGTGGAAAAGATGTAAAACGCAAAAATGAAAATCAATACGTGTGAGTTTGAGGTTAGGTAACGAACCGGAAGTGACAAGGAGTAGAAGCGCTGAAGACGCGCGTGGCGAGAGCGTCAACTAGAATGAGGCGGTAGTTTAACTACAGTAGTGGAAAAGCAGAGGGAGCAGAACCAGTGATTGAAGGGAGAAGCCTCAGCTGGTTGGAAGAGAGAGAAAGAGTGTGAAGAGACAACAGCATCTTAGCAACAGCGCGATGAGTGGTAAAGGAGAAAAGAAGAAGAAAATGGAGGCTTGGCGGGAGATGATTGAAGTGGAGTGAGATAAGGAGAGGGAACGAGCGAACCTGGAGAGCAAGAGAGAAAAAGTGAAGCAAGCGTGGAAAATTGATAGAGCTCGAGAACTCAGGGATTTGGATACATAACAATTGGACTGATAGAGAGGGATTGATAGAAGATTGGCTCACAAGGCAGAAGGAAAGAATAAAAGGTATAGGAGCAGAAGTGAAATTACAATATGTAAATGAAAGCGAAAATCGGCGAGACCATATGGAATTGGAATTAGAGGGTGGTAAAAATGGAGTTGACTCGGCTGGAGAAGAAAGAAAAGCGCCACAAGTTAGAAAATAAGGGATGGAAGAAGCAGAGAAGTGAAAGGTGAAAAGCAGAACAAAGTGTATTGTGAGGAAGCTGAGGATGTATAAGTAGAAAGAAAGTGGTATGCAGTGTGTATATTTGACAGGTTGATAGATAAGAAGGTTAGAAACAATAAGCTGAGTGACAGATCAGGAATAGGGAGAATTGGTTAATGTTGGTTTATGAAAAGTGACGGATAAAGAAGGAATGTGAGCATGTAAGAGCTTGATTTGTGATTTATGATTTAATGTGATGAGGAGCCTACGTGATTTTCGCTTTAGTTTAGTACAAATTATATTAGAGAAGAGTGAGTAAGAAAGAGTCTTTTGTTACTGTTAGAGTAAAGTAAAGGAAGAAAGTGAAACGAAGTCGAGACAATAAGTTGAGTTTAGGATTTAGGATTGTTGATTTATGAGTTTTGATTTATGTTGCAAGAATTAATGTGATGAGGAGTTTAAATGTTTTTGGTTTCAGTACGGATTATATTATAGACTAAGAGGATGGAGGAAAGAGAAGTAGTGTAGGGCTTGGGCACTCGCTTCCGCTTATTGTAAGTATTGAATGGATGAGACAGAAGTAGTGTTGGGATAGGGCTTCCGTTTTCCTCTTAACGTAATTGAGGATAGGTGAATTGATATAGGTTAAGTTAGGCTTAATTTTATGGAGATGATGTAAAGTTGTAACGGTTTTTTGAAGACCCTCAAATCCGTAAAAGGGAGAGAGTATAATATATACTTGAAAACTTTGAAGTTTTTACAAGTGAACAATATAATAATTGTATATCCTACAAATCTGTATACATTAGAATTGTGAAACACTTATTGGAACCTTTAAGGCCATGTGACGAGTGGGTCACGTGACCAAGCTAGTCCTCAATTTTTCATTGTAAACTTACGTCCAAAAGAGAGGCAGAAGTGTGATGCAAAAAAGCAAAGGGCTTATGGTATCGCCCTGAAAGACGCCTCTCTGGAAGGTGACGTTGTTCGTTGTCACACGATCATTTCCAGATGATATAGTAAATCTAGTTTTCCAAAGAAGCATCAATCTCTCTATGCATCTCACTATGTGTGGATACACCTTCAAGCTTTCCAACATACAGATGATAAGTCTATGAGAGCTTGAATCAAAAGCTTTCCGGGAGTCAATCCAGGCCATTGACAGGTTGCGTTGATGCGCTGCAGCGTCTTTACAGACACACCTGTCAATTAGCAGGTTCTATCGATAGCCTGCTACACCTTTTTTCGACCCACGTTGTTCGTACATCTCACGTCACACACGCTCAATTTGTCGAACAATCCTCTTGTTTAGGACAGCTATAACCACAGGATTTCGCCGGGAGCAGGTGCTAATCTGAAACAGTGCACCCGCTCCCAGCGAAATCGCGGTAAAATTTCATCTATAACCACGTCTCACAACCGTGAGATAGGTGGTTACAGTCACAGACGAATTCAAGGTGATGATCCGGCAAAAGTCTCGTGCATCCTGAGGACACGGAGCGACCCAAGAACGACCGCCTTCTGCATTTTCCCAGAAAGTGTCTCAACATTTAGTTGACACGCAGGGATGCTTTTCAGGCTATTAAACAGTGAAACCTTCGCAGTTCCAAGAGCGCGAATGATGAAAAGGATCATCCTAACAGAATATTCCGGGTATAACCGTCGCAACTCCCGTACAAGGTCTTTATACCTCTCTTTCTTTTCTTTCTCCTTGGCTATGACGTTTTTGTCACCTGATGCCGAAAATTCGATAACGAACATGGTTCGTTTCTCGAAATCAAGAAAAACTATGTCAGGCCTCGAGTGCGCGACAGAAACAATTGTCGAAAATATAGAGTTCCAGTATACGCGGCACTTCCCATTTTTGAAAATTGACTCTATTTCCCTAGGAGCGGTTAGCTAAGCGATATTTGGGCTGATGCCGTAAGAGTGACAGAGATGGTAATAAAGCACTCTTAGTGCTGCATTGTGCCTTTGGATGTAGGACGTTCCCCCATTAGTTGGATGACTAGAGAGTATGTGTCCTAGATGCTCGGGGTATGCATGACGCGTCCTGCAGCTATCATCGGGAATGACTTGGTTCAAAGTGTGCTCGACTTCAATCCGGGTGATTTGAGGAAAGCAAACGTTAGCTCATACGACATCGACAGATCATCCACATTTCTGTGGAAGATGCCGTGCATCCTCTTGTCAAAGAGCTGTTCGCGGAAGTTTTTCTCCTATGCTTTCTTAATCCGGGCTTTTGTGAGTCAGTACTCGAGATGAATAAGATTTGATGTATTTTGCTCACACCTGATATTGAAGCCAAGGCCGAGTGTTTCAGCAGCCTCCTCCGTTGCTTTGTACAGAAACGCCCCCTTGCCCATTTCTTCATGTTTCCTGACCATTTTAAGAAGAGGGTTTTGTCCACTTGCGACTATATGTGCTATTTCTAGAATAATCCTGTTGTGAAGACATTCAAGATTCAGTATTCCGCGACCACCTTGACGGCGTGAGATGTAAGCTCGCGGAACAGAAGACTTAAGGTGCATGCTTCTGTTTATGTGCATAACCATACGGAACCCGATATCGAGGGATCTGAGCTCGTCCTTCGTCCATGGAACCACTCCCAATGAATAGAGTACTACTGGGACGGCAAGCATGTTCGTCACAGATACTTTGTTCCTTTCTGACAGTTTGGAAGGCCATATTCGTCGGAGGAGACGTTTGTATCTGCATTGGAAAGTATCCATTAGAGATGTCACATTCCGAATTCGGCTCTGTGGCACGCCCAGATATGTATAGGTTCTTCCAGCGCCCAGGTGTCGTATAGCGCTTCTCTCGACGAGATCAGGATCTTCGGGGATGCCATTAAGTTTTTCATCCTTCGAATAAACCTTGGCGCATTTCTGTAACCCGAACTCCATCCCAATCTCCTGAGTGTACTCTTTGACAATGTCTAGAGCTAGATGTAGTTTCTCTTGATTTTTAGCATAGATCTTAAGGTTTTTTTTCTTGTCTACATTATAGGCATATCATCATTTTAAAAAATAATGCTTTTCTAACTGGATGCTTCTATTTTATTTTACTTTAATATAATAAAACATTTGAGGAACAACTTAAAAGAAGTCATTATACCCAATTGATATCAAAATTATGAATTATCATCGTCGTTATTATAGAACACATAACGTATATCAATCACTTATAAAATGTTAAGTAAAATCTCACTTTCTACTTAAATAAGGTATTTTTATGTGAAGTGTCCTAAAACGCACTTGAAAATAGAAAATTGTCCGCTTTTCAAGGATATGTATCCAATGTGTTTATCCCGAAACTAGCGATGGAAGCCACTTATTTTGTACGTTACGAAAGGGTCTAAAATTTTCACAGAAAACGTCATTCATATTACAATATATTTTAAATTCAGTTTCTAAAGTACGACTACCTATCCATGCTCAACCCTCTACTTAAATAATGAAAAAAAAACAACATTTTTTACGAAAACAATACACTGGATGACAATTCCGTCAATTTATAACTGATATTTGTTCCTAATTTATAACATGTCCAACGTGCACAATTTTTTTGTCCTTTCTTAAAATGTCTATTCTAACCATTTTTGCAGATACTGACTCCCAGTTCTTCGAAATAATTTCAAAATAAAATAACACCCCTTCGCATCGCATGTATTAGAGGTAAAGTGACCCCATTGTTGCCTCCATATTGCCTATCACGTGACGCTGTGACGTCATGATTTCCGATCCCAATACAACTGAGCAGGCTCGGTCAACTCTCGTGCAGAGAAATGGCAAAATTCAGTGCCATCTGCGATCCGCCCGAGAACTACATACACGTGCATTTGTTGGTCTTTATATATATATATATGCCGCTTCTTTACATGTGTCGAATACTAAAATAATTCAACAAAAAAAGAAGAAGAAAGACAAAATGAAGCAAATAAGAATCGAAAAATAGGAAATTAAAGATAATTATCATTCTATTTCCCATTTTGCGTTTCTCATTCACTTCATTTGGCCTTTATTTGTAGGATTGCAGTACAGAACTACAAAACCAACAAAATCGGAATTTTTCAGGTGACTGAAATAATATTCTGTAAAATTGAAAGCACCATTTAGAGATCAAACAAACGTTAACTCCTGAGCTAAAGTTTTTCTGAATTAAGACCAAAAAAGTATGATTAAAAAACATTATCTAGTTCCGCGAAACAGAATGTCGAAGTTTACAATCTCAAAGCAAAGATATATAATATCTTTGACGGAGCATAGTACCCTAATACGTCTAGATGCGGCACGGGATATAGTTCGAAGAACTAATTGTAGACGGCGCTCCCGGCGAAAATTACCCGATCCCCCATGCCTCTCAACCCGTAGATTGCACCAACCAACTCTCTTGCCCCTGCACTCTTTACTCCCCGAACGAGTCTATTAAAAAGCCCATACTCAGTCGATAGATACTTAAAAATCTAAATTAAAAATTTTATATTAAATATTTTTTAAATTATTATTTAAAATTTTTCGAATAAATTTTGCATTGAGGAAATGTATAATATCTTTATCGAGGCGCACTGCTGGTAATTTAGCTCGGACAAAAACCATTCGAATTGAAAATAAATTACCAATTAAAATATTTTCACATTTATAATAAACGTAAAATATCCACGCTTTGCAAAACATGGTTATTTTGATAAATACCAAAGATAAAAGTCTATGTATAATTTATATTACTGTTTCATATATTTCTAATAATTCTACATTTATTTCTTAAAATTTACATTTGTTTATAAGTTATAATTTTTTTTACTCTAAAATATTATGATTTTATTTAAACTGATGAAACTTTAAGTGCCATACCTATATATAGTTATTTAATATTCTTTAGTTTTTATTCTTGTGGTCTGGAATTTCCATGGATTTTTCAGACTATTCGTCTAATGAAGTTCTCGTATGTATTTTCCAATTTCTATATTATTATGTATTCTAGAATTTTTATAAAAATAGAACTATAATTCCAAGATGTAGGAAAATTGTTCTTTCTGTTTTTAGAAGTTAATACGACAGTTCTTTCTTTCCCAAATTCTGGGAGACCCGACCTTCCTCTTCTCAAGCACGCCCGCGACTGATTTTGAGAATAAAGGATAACCATGTGTCAAGGGTCAATTTACAATAACGTCTTTCTTTCAAGTTAACTGTTGGAAATATTGAGTGCTTCGAATGGACGTCTCTGAGATATTCGTGAAAATGTAAAAAGCGAAGGAATTCCTGAAATACTGTGGAGGTCTTGATTTATTCTGAGTAAATCAGTTAGAAAAATATTCGAACATTATTACAAAATTCAGTGAAAAAAATTAAATTAATCCCTGGAACCTGTCAAAAAGTCCTAAAAATTCCATGACTTATATAAGAGGAAAAAAAAACTTTGAAACTTCCGTCAAACCATTAAAATCAATCGAGAAGTCTCTCTAATTGCAAAAGATTAATAGTTTCAAATTCAAATCACTATAAATTGATTGGAAAAATATTCGAACTTTGTACTAAGATTCAGTGAAAACCTTCAAATTAATCCCTGCAATCTGCTAAAAGTCCTAAAAATGCCATAACTTTCACAAGAGAAAAAAAAGCTTTGAAACTTCCGTCAAACCATTAAAATCAATAGAGAATTCCCCTAATTCGAAAAGAATTACAGTTTCAATATTCGAACATTATTATAAGATTCAATGAAAACTATTAAATTAATGCCTGGAACCTGTCGAAAAGTAGTAAAAATGCCACGATTTTTATAAGAGGGGAAAAAAAGCTTTGAAACCTCCGTCAAAGCATTAAAATCAATCGAGAATTCCCTATAATTCAAAAAGAATAACAATTTCCGATTCTAATCACTATAAATTGATTGGAAAAATATTCGAACATTATTATAAGATTCAGTGAAAACCATCTAATTAATCCCTGGAACCTGTCAAAAGTCCTAAAAATGCCATGACTTTGACAAGAGAAAAAAAAAGCTTTGAAACTTCCGTCAAACCATTAAAATCAATCGAGAATTCCCTCCGATTCAAAATGAATAACAATTTGAAATTCAAATCACTATAAATTGATTAGAAAAATATTCGAACACTATTATAAAATTCAGCGAAAAAAATTAAATTAATCACTGGAACCTGTCAAAAAGTCCTAAAAATGCAATGATTTTTATAAGACGAAAAAAAAAGCTTTGAAACTTTCGTCAAACCATTAAAATCAAACGAGCAGTCTCTCTAATTCCAAAAGATTAATAATTTCAAATTCAAATCACTATAAATTGATTGGAAAAATATTCGAACTTTATTCCAAGATTCAGTGAAAACCATCAAATTAAAACTTGGAACCTGTAAAAAAGTCTCAAGAATGCCATGATTTTTATAAGACGAAAAAAGAGCTTTGAAACTTCCGTGAAAGCATTAAAATCAATAGAGAATTACCTCTAATTCAAAAAGAATAACAATTTCAAATTCAAATCACTATAAATTGATTCGAACAATATTCGAACATTATTATAAGATTCCGTGAAAACCATTAAATTAATCCCTGGAACTTGTCAAGAAGTCCTAAAAATGCCATGATTTTTATAAGGCGAAAAAAAAGCTTTGAAACTATCGTCAAAGCATTTATATCAATCGAGAATTACCTCTAATTCAAAAAGAATAACAATTTCAAATTCTAATCACTATAAATTGATTGGAAAAATATTCGAACATTATTATAAGATTCAGTGAAAACTATTAAATTAATGCCTGGAACCTGTCCAAAAGTCTTTAAAATGCCATGATTTTTATAAGAGGGGAAAAAAATGCTTTGAAACTTCCGTCAAAGCATTAAAATCAATCGAGAATTCCTTCTCATTCAGCAAGAATAAAAATTTCCGATTCAAATCACTATAAATTGATTGGAAAAATATTCGAACATTATTAGAAGATTCCGTGAAAACCATTAAATTAATTTCTGGAACCTGTCAAAGAGTCCTAAAATTGCCATGATTTTTATAAGACGAAAAAAAAGCTTTGAAACTATCGTCAAAGCATTTAAATCAATCGAGAATTACCTCTAATTCAAAAAGAATAACAATTTCAAATTCAAATCACTATAAATTGATTGGAAAAAGAGATAAATTTCCATGAAGAAGATTAATTTTCTACCGAAAAGTCGGATTTCCAGATAAATAGTGGAATTTTCAACCTGAAGAGATGAATTTTGAACCACGAAGGTTAAATTTCTACCAAAAAAGACGTATTTTCAATACAATAGTTGAATTTTCAACTAAAAAAGATGAATCCTGAAAAACAAAAAAAGTTAAATTTTCAAAAGAAAAAACGAATTTTCAACAAAAAACATTAATTTTCTACGTAAAGGTCTAATTTTCAACAGAATGCATAACTTTTTAAGTAAATACTTCAGTTATCAACTAAAAAATATTCATTTTAACCAATAAAGTAGTTCAGTCCCAACCAAAGAAATGAATTATCAACTGAAGGATAAATCTTCAATTGAAAAAATGAATTATTAACCAAATAGTTGAATTTTTAACTGAAAAAGATCCATTTTAATCAGAAGAATAATACAACATTCAACCAAAGGAAAGTCAACTAAAATAATAAATCTTCACAAAAAAAAAAAAATAAATTGATAACGAAATAGTTTTATTTTTAATCAAGAGATTAATTTCCAACGAAGAAGACTAATTTTCTACAAAAAGTCGGATTTCCAGAAGAAATAGTGGAATTTTCAACATAAGAGATGAATTTTGAACCACGAAGGTTAAATTTCTACCAAAAAGAAGACGTATTTTTAATAAAATAGTTAAATTTTCTACTAAAAAAGATGCTTCCTGAGAAAAAAAAGTTAATTCTTCGAAATAAAAGACGAATTTTCAACAAAATGCATAAATTTTACACCAATAACTTCAGTTGTCAACTAAAAAAGATAAATTTCAACCAATAAAATAGTTGAGTTTCAACCAAAGCAATGAATTATCAATTGAAAGATAAATCTTCAACTAAAAAAAAAAATTATTAACCAAATAGTTGAATTTTTAACTAAAAAATATCAATTTTAATTAAAAAAATGATACAACATTTAACCAAAGCAAAGTCAACTAAAATAATAAATCTTCAACAAAAACAAAAAATAAATAAATTGATAACTAAATAGTTTTATTTTTAATCAAGAGATAAATTTCCAACGAAGAAGACTAATTTTCTACAAAAAGTCGGATTTCCAGAAAAATAGTGGAATTTTCAACCAAAGGGGAGAATTTTCAACCATGAATGTTTATTTTCTACCATAAAATACGAGTTTTTAACAAAATAGTTGAATTTTCAACTAAGAAGGATGAGTTTCTCATTAAAAATGTCAGTCTAATTTTCACTTTCAAAAATTAATTTTCTATTGAAAAAATTAATTTTAAACCAAAAAAATCAAAATTTCTATAAAATTGTTCAATTTTCAACCAATTAGTTGAACTTTTAACTAAAAGAATAATTTTTAACAAAAAAGAATAGGAAAATTTGTAACCAAAGCAATGAATTATCAACTGAAAGATAAATCTTCAACTAAAAAAAAAATGAATTATTAACCAGTAAAGATTAATTTTAATGAAAAAAATAATAAAACATTTAAACGAAGCAAAGTCAACTAAAATGACAAATCTTCAACCAAAAAAAATTAATAAATTGAAAACCAAGTAGATTTATTTTTTATCAAGAGATGAATTTCCAACGAAGAAGACTAATTTTCTACCAAAAATTCCGATTTCCAGAAAAATAGTGGAATTTCCAACCAAAGAGATGAATTTTCAAACATGAAGGTTAATTTTCTATCGAAAATAAGAACTTTTAATAAAATAGTTGAATTTTCAACTAAAAAGGATCAATTTTGAGAAACAAAAGAGTTAAATTTTCGAAGAAAAAGACGACTTTTCAACAAAAAACATTAATTTTCTACGTAAGGGTTAAATTTTCAACAAAATACATACATTTTTAACCAAATACTTCAATTATCAACTAAAAAAGATTAATTTTAACCAATAAAATAGTTCAAGTTTCAACCAAAGCAATGAGTTATTTATTTTTTTTGATAACCAAATATTTTTATTTTCAATCGACAGATGAATTTCCAACGAAGAAGACTAATTTTCTACCAAAAAGTCGGATTTCTAGAAATATGGTGGAATTTTCAACCATACAACATTTCAGAAAAAAAATCGGACTAGGTTAGGAGATATTTAAAAGTTCTTAAAAAATAAAAAAATAATTAAAAATTTGAAAATATTTCAAAAAACTGTAAACAAAATGTAGATTTTTGAAAATTTTGAAGATTTTCAAGGATTTTTCGCTCAAGATTCCAGGTACAATTTTAATGGATTTTTTAATTTGAAAAATTAATTTTAAGAAAATATTCCAAAAGATTTCGAAAATTGGCAAAAAAGAATTTGGAAGATTTGAAGGAATTTTTTTTAATTTTGCAGAATGTTTTCAAAATTTGAAGAAAAATTCGAATCATTTTAAACGATATTTAGAAGCTTTTAAATATATTTAATAATAATTTCAATTTTTAAAGGATTTAAACAAATTTTAAAACGTACCTAAAATTTCAAAAAAGAATCTGGAATATTTGAGGGTCATTTTTTCAATTTAGCAGAATTTTTTCAAAATAAAAAAAATGGAATCATTTTAAAAGATATTTAGAAGGTTTTAAAAAATTTTGAAATAATTTAAAATTTGAAAGATTTTACGAAACTTGAAACAAAAAGTAGATTTTTACATATTTTCATTAAAAATTTTGAAGCTTTTAAGGCTTTTTTCACTAATATTCCAGGTAAATGTTTATTTTATTTTTTATTTTGAAAAATTAATTTTAAGAAAATATTTAAAAAGATTTCCTAAAATTTTGAAAAAGAATGTAGAAGATTTAAAAGCAAAATTTTGCAAGAAACTAAAATATCTGAAAAAAATTCGAATAAGTTTAAAATATATTTAAAAGATTTTAACAAAGTTGAAAAAAATATAGATTTTTGAATGTGTCGAACAAAAACTTTATAAACTTTTTAAAAATTTTGAAAGGGGTAAAGAGAATAAAAAAATTGTCTTACAATTTCTGGGCAAATTAAGAAAAATTTATTTTAAGAGAAAATTTAAAAAAATGTCTAAGCATTCCAAAAGATTCCGAAAATTGCAAAAAAAGCAACTGAAAGATTTGGAGGCAATTTTTTTAATTTTGCAGAATTTTTTCAAAATATTTAAGAAAAATTCGAATCATTTTAAAAGATATTTATACGTTTTTAAACAAATTTTTTAATAATTTAAAATTTGAAAAGTACCTTAATACAAAATTTATATTTGGATTAATTTAACTGTTTTTTATTAAAAATAAAAATCTTTTTGGATTGAAATATCAACTAATAAATTTTTTTTTGGAATTCATATTGTTTTGAAAATTGAACTGTTTGATTGGAAATGGACTTTTTGTTGAAATTTTGATTTGGCATATCTAAAATATTCAAAAAATTTTTTTTAATTTTCTCAATAAATAAACTTAAACAAAAATAGTTATTTGAATTTTTTATTTTGTATTTAAAGTTATTTTTACCTCAAATTAAAAATGAAATCAGGGTTATAAATTGCCAAAAAATCGAATTTTTATTTACAGGGGAAGTTTGATCAATTAATTAATTATTTTTATTATAAATTCATATTTTTATTTGACTCACTATTTTATTCCTTTGCCTCGAATGTTTAAATTCTACTAATTTTGCGATTTTTTATTTTCTCACAGATATTCGAAAAGTCATTTCTAAATTGTCAATTTGACTGATAAAAAATTGTTATAAAAATAGTTGAGTGTCATTAAGGTTAGAAATTCGATATTTTTTGAAAAATTTTTTGTTACCCAATTGTTTCATTTTCAACAAAGTAGATTATTTTTCAACAACTCAGTTGAATTTTCAACCAGAAATATGAATTTTCAATCGAAAATATTAATTTTCCACTGAAAAAGATAAATTTTCAACAAAAAATGGAATAGTTTTATTTTCAATTGAAAAAATGATTTTTTTTCACCAAAAAAGAAAACGAAATTTCAAAAAGGTAGTTGAAATTTCAACTAAAAATTGAAATTTTAAATCAAAAAGTTAAATTTTCAACTTGAAAAGTAAATTTCCAACATTCGAAAATGGAATAGTTAAATTTTCAGATACAGAAAATAATTTTCAGTTAAAAAAAATATATTTTTATCTAAAAAAGATAAGTTTTTATCCAAATTTATTATTCAGCAATTTTACAGTTTTGGGAATTTTATTTAAAAATAAAAAAGAATGAAACAAAATTCCTCAATAATAAAATTTCTGACAGTTTATAATATTACCGAATTTTGAAATTCCTGACAGAAAATTGCCAAATTTTAAAATATCCGAACTAGAAAATTTCCGAATTCGAAAAATTAAAAAAAATCGCTTTATAAATATTATTTATTTATTGAAAATAAAATAATAAAATATTTTTAATTTTTGAAGTTTCTAAAATAATTGTTTGAATTTCAAATAACAATAACTGAACAAATTGAAAAATTCCCAAATGTGAAAATTCCCGACAGAAAATTACCAAATTATAAAATATCCGAACTAGAAAATTCCCGAATTCAAACAATTAAAAAAATTGTTGTATAAATATTATTTATTTATTGAAAATACAATAATCAAATATTTTTATCAACAAAAAATATATTTTTAATGTTTAAAGTTTCTAACATTATTGTTTGGTTTTAAAATAACAATAATTGAAAAAATATATATTTCTGGATGAAAATTTTGTTCAATTATTGTTATTTGAAATTCAAACAATTATTTTAGAACCATTGAAAATATATTTTTTTTCTTAAATATTTGATTGCTGTCTTTTTAATAAATAAATATTATTTATAAAAAATTTGTTTTAATTGTTTAAGTTCGGGAATTTTCCAGTACAGATATTTCATAATTTTAAAATATTCCAACTAGAAAATTCCCAAATGATGAAATTACCGAATTTACTATTAAATTTTTTAAGAATATTATTTATTTATTAAAAATACAATAATCAAATATTGAAATATTCTAAAATTATTGTTCGAATTTAAAATAACAATAATTAAAAAAATATATATTTCTGGATGAAATTTTTTTCAATTATTGTAATTTTAAATTCGAAGAATGATTGTAGAATTTTAAATATTTGATTATTGGGTTTTTAATAAATAAAAAACATTCTTAAAAAATTTAATTGTAAATTCGGAAATTTTCTAGTTCGGATATTTTATAATTTTATAATATTTTCTAATAATTTTCCAATTTTCTGTCAGAATTATAAAATATCCGAACTAGCAAAATCCCGAATTCAAACAATCAAAGAAATTGTTTTATAAATATTATTTATTTATTGAAAATACAATAATCAAATATTTCTATTCAAAAAATATATTTTTAATGTTCGATGTTTCTAAAATGATTGCTTCAATTTAAAATAACAATAACTGAAAAAAATATATTTCTGGAAGAAAATTTTTTTCAATTATTGTTATTTGGAATTCAAACAATTATTTTAGAAACTTCAAATATTAAACAAATTTTTTTTGATAAAAATATTTGATCACTGTATTTTTAATAAATAATATTTATAAAAAATTTGTTTTAATTATTTAAATTCGGGAATGTTCTTGTTCAGATATTTTATAATTCGGCAATTTTCTGTCGGGAGTTTTATTTTTAAATAAAAAAAAAATAATAATGAAATTCCCGACAGTTTATAATATTATCGAATATTAAAATTCCCGACAGAAAATTGCTGATTTATAAAATATCCGAACTAGAAAATTCCCGAATTCAAACAATTAAAAAAATTGTTTTATAAATATGATTAATTTATTGAAAATACAATAATCAAATATTTTTATAAAAATATATATATATTTTTAATGTTTAAAGTTTCTAAAAGCATTATTTGAATTTGAAATAACAATAACTGAAAAAAATATATTTCTGGATATTTGATTATTGTATTTTCAATAAATAAATAATATTTATAATGCGATTTTTTTTTTTCGAATTCGGTAATTTTCTAGTTCGGATATTTTATAATTTGGCAATTTTCTGTCGGGAATTTTCACATTTGGGAATTTTCCAATTAGGTCATATTATTAAAATTTTGTTCAGTTATTGTTATTTGAAATTTGAACAATTATTTTAGAAACTTTAAACATTGAAAATATTTGATAACTGTATTTTTAATAAATAAGTAATATTTATAAAAATTTGTTTTAATTGTTTAAATTCGGGAATTTTCTAGTTCGGATATTTTATAATTCAAAATTCAACTATTTGGTTGAAAATTAACTTTTTTGTTGAAAATTAATATTTTCTGTATGAAAATTAAACTATTTGGATGAAAATCAACTTTTTCGATGGAAATTAATACTTTTGGTATGAAAATTCAATCATTTGGTTAAATAGTTCATGTATTTTGTTAAATATTCTATTATTTTAATAGAAAGTCGAAATTTTGTCGAAAATTAACTTTTTTGTTGGAAATTCGTCCTTTTGGCTTAAAAATCCATTTTTCCCGTAAAAAAATGCCATATTTTTTGATAAAAATACAAATGTTTGGATAAAAAATTTGACGGAAAAATCTTATTCTAACTAATGCCTATTTCTTTTTTAATTGAGTTTATATGATTTATCATCTTGGTTATTTTTAATTTTCGAACTATAAAATTAAGAAAGTGAAAAAAGTAACTTTTTAGGTAACTTGAAGTTACTTTATCTGGTAACTGTAGCTAGTTACATTTAAAAGTAACGTAACTGTAACTAGTTACCTTTTCCCGCCAAATGACGTAACTATATCTAGTAATTCAAAAAAAAAAAAACTTAATTATGTAATTTCATTCAAAAATTTAGTACTTACCAGCCATTGATAACACCTTCGTTATTCAGCATTGGCACAACTTTGAACACATAATCATCCCTGAGGCTGGAAGCATATGTCGAGTTGCCTAGAAGAGCTTCTAAGGTACCTCTCATCACCCAAGATGCATTACTTTCACCAGGATGCACTCTTGAAGTGAGGAAAATTATTTTTCGATCCTAAAACAAAAATCAAATCTTTTATACAGACGAATCTCGATTTAGTGATTCTGGATTTAGTGTTTGCGAGAATTGTCGCTGCGGGGATGGGCGAGAGGAGCTGCGGGGGATGTGCGGTGTTCACTCAGGCGTGAGAGACTTTAAAATTGTTTCCCATGTTCTCCCCTTTTCCCCTTTTTTAAAGAATTCCTCTTTTTCCTCTGTTTTCAAGTAATTTCCCCTTGTTCTCGATTTCTCACTTAATGTAGTATTACTGATGTCATTTCAAACAAAAAACATTATTTTAATTCAAAACAAATTTAATTCTACTAACAAATTTATTTTAACAAGATTTTTTGTGTTAACAGTTTTTTTAATATCGCTTCTTACCAATTTTTTAAAAATGGTTCAATTTCAATAATAGATTTAGATGTAATAGAATAATAGATGTGAAATTTGGTGCTTTTTATATTATAAAAAGGGACTTAATTTTTTTTTGCTTCAGAATTAAGTTTTAAGGTTTTCAGACTGAAATTTTATCAATCTTTTTTGTCATGAACGAGAATAATGGAGAGAATTTTACCGAACATTTTGCCTTGTGTATTTTGAAGATTTCAAGAAAATAAAAAAGTTTTCTTTAAATTCCTGGTGAAATTTAAATAATGTTTTATTTAGTAAATTAATTTAAAAAGAATATTTGAAAATGATTCTCTAAAATTCCGAAAAATAATGTAGAAAATTTTACAGCAACATTTTTCAACTCTACACGCTTACAACATTTTACTAAATTCGTGTTAGCAAAGATTTCATAAAATTTAAAACAAAATGTGGATTTCATAAAATTAAAAAAAATCGATTTTTAAAGAATACCAATAAAAAGTTTACAATCTTTTTAAGAATGAAAGGTTTCAAGAGAATGGAAAACTTTTCTAGATAAAATGGAACAAGATTTCAAAACATTTCGAAAGATCTCCAAAATTGTCAGAAAAGTATGTCGGACATTTTAAGGCAATTTTTTCAAAATTTTTTTAGGAAAAATGCCAATCATTTTAAAAGATATTGAGAAGTTTTGAAAAAATTTCAAAAATAATTTAAACCTTGGAATGATTTCGAAAAATTTAAAACAAAAAGGTAGATTTTTGAAGATTTCGAAAAATATGCTTTTTAGTAATTTTGAAAGGCTTCAAGAGAATAAAAGTTTTCTTTTAAAGTTTTCAAAAAATTTCCAAAGTTGTCGGAAAAGAATTTGGAATATTTTAAAGCAATTTTTTTTTAATTTTTCATTTGAAAAAAAATTATGAAGAATTCGAATCACTTTAAAAGTTTTCTTCTTTTTCTCTCTTTCTTGACTACCTTCCAAACCCCCTCTTCCGTCTAGCGTTCTCCGCCTCTTCCTCAAAGCTTTTATTCTCTTGCTCTTCCTTTTGATCACAAAACTCAGTGTACTCCTTCTTTTTTCTCCTCTATTCTTTTCCAATAATTTTTTTCTCCTTATTTTCTAATTCCTTTCTGACCTTCGTCTTCTTTTTACATCCCTCACCCCATGCATTTCTATTCCTTACTTTACTAACTTTTTTTTCTTGTGCTTTCTAATCAGCTTTTCATTTCTTCTATCACTATTTCAATCTCCTCGTCCACATTTCCCTTTCCCATTTTTATATTTCTAACCTTTTTTTTGAACTGTTCTTTTCCTTCCATTGACCAATCCCCTTTTGCTGCTCTTCATACCTTCGCTTCCTTTGTATCCATATTCCACTTGCTCCCCCTGAGCGCTTATATTCACCTTCCTCATCAACCTCCATGTTTCCGTTTAAGATAAACCATCTCAACTGATCCAACCTCTTTACCAATTTATTTGTCACCCCATTTATCCTCCCTTATTATTAGCACAGTCTCTTCTTTATTTTCTTCCATCATTTCTTTCATCTCCTCTGATTTTTTCTGCATATACCCGTTCACATAAACCTTCACTATTCTCCACTTCTCTCCTCCCATATTTACCTCTTGTACTATCATTCCTTCTTTTTGCTCTTTCCTTCCTTTATTATCCTTCCTTTTTATACATTCGCTCCTTACTCATATCACTATTCCTCCCATTTCTCTGCCTTTTTAATTTTTCCTCTTTGCATTTTGAGCTTGCCATTTGTACCATCTTGGCACCCTTCCCTTCACTTCTTCCCATCACTCTTTCCCATCCCTTTTCATGTAGTCACGTCTTTTTCATTAATTCTACATCCTATTGTGTGAAAGTTCTCATTAACTACCCATCCTTTCTCTCCAATCCTGCTAAATTCTAGTAACATATCCTCCATTCTTCGCTACTTTTTTTCTTGTCTTTTTTTGTTTCTTACTATTTTTTAAATATCTTATCACCTATTTCTTTCTCTCCTAGTTTTCCGACACTACTCACTCTTTTTTTCTACGTCCCAATCACACCATACACCTTCTGTCTGTATTCTGCTATACTTCACCCACGTTCCTTTTCCCGCACGTTATTCCTCCTCCGCTATTTAACTTAACTTATACTGCATATTCCTTTCTACCTATGTCAAAAAATCCTCTATTCTCTCCGTTCTTTCATATAACAACCTCTTCTTTGTCATCACTTTCTTCTTATGTTCCCATTTCTTTAGTTTCACTAGTACCATTTTTTCTCCTTTACGGTTTTTATTTCCTACACTTCCATTTCCTCTATCTGCACTTTAGCATCTATCCTTTTCAGCATTTTCTCCACGCCTTCCCTTAATTCTTTCCTATTATTCTTAGACCCTTTATCACTATGTTTTTCTTTCTTTCATCTCTTTCTTGCATTTCTAATCTTCTTTCTATTTCCCTTAGCTTTTCCTTCTCAATATTCCCACTCTCCCCTTCACCCAACACCTGGTCTGATTTTTCAATCTTCACTATCCTATTCTTGACCTGTGCTACCTTTCTATTATGCTCATCCTGGTTTTCTAATCTTTGTTCTAAAGTCTGCATCCTTTCTTCCGAATTTTCCCTAACTTCTTCCCATTTTCGCATCTCTTCTCTAATTAATATTGAATTAGATCAGAGAATTTGCAAAAAAAAATTTTAATTGAGATTTGTTTTAATTACCCTATTTATACTTTTTCTAATATTAATGTAAATATTTGATTTCCTATAATACTTTTTCTATTGCAAAAAATTTTGATCTAGTCTTCTTACATACAAAAGCTCGATGTTTTTCATTGATGTCTTCTGCTTATCCGACCATTCGTGTGTAGATGACTGATTGTTCGATTATTTTCGGGCTCTTGAACTCTAATCGAACAAAATCGATCAAGCCAATATTATCACTGATGATCTCAATTTGCAGGGAATTGGATGCCTTCTTTTATGACGGCACGGTCCTTGATTACCTCGTCGCACAGGATCAAGAAAGAATGATTTCTTACCAGAAAAGTCGAATTTCCAACGAAATAAATAATGGATTTTGTACAGAATTGTTGAATTTTTAAGCCAAAAAGAAACATTTTCTACAAAATAGTAGAATTTCAAACATACAAATTCAAATTTTCAACAAAAGATTTAATTTGAAACCGAACAATTGGATTTTTAACTGAAATTACGAATTTTGAACAACGCATTTTCTTTTAATGATCTAGGTCAACTTCCAATCAGGTGATTGAATTTTATTCAATGAAACCAGATAAATTCTTAACTAAAATAAAAAAGATGAATTTCTAATTACAAATATAAATTTTCAATCAAAAACAAAAAAGTTGCATCTACAGTTGAAATAGTTGATTTTCAAACAACAACAAAAAAATAATTTTTAACAATATATTAAAGTTTTCAACCAAAGAGATGAATTTTCGACAAAAATTATAAATCTTTGATGAAAAATAGATTTTTAAGAAAGTAGTTTAACGAAATTAACTTTGAATTATTGAGATTTGTTGCTATAAATCGATAACATATGATCTTCTCGAAAACAAACTTAACTAACAAATGCATGATTTGGCTATTCTCAGCATTTAAACTTTGCTCCTTTAACGTAATCAACTGTTAATGTATAAGAAAAAAAATTCAGACACTTTGATAAAAATTCACAATTTTCATTGTTATTGATAACTTAATTAACATATCTCTATGCAGCATATAATGGAGGATACTAAAAAATATTTCACACGTGTTGATATTATAAAAATCAAAATAACTCCGATAATAGTATATTATGCACCTAGGGGGAGAAAAAGTGTCTCTCCTCCATGGCACATACGATATTTTTTATAACAAATGGATGATTTCAGATATTAATAACCAAAATTCGTTTTTAGAAATTTCCATGAATTTCCGGAAATTTTTTTAAGTTCTTGGTAATTTATGATAATTTTACCGGTGAATATAATAGCTCGCCATAAATTGTCCAATATTGATTTTTATAAATTTCCATGAATTTCCGGAAATTTAGGACAATTTTTGGTAATTTATGGTAATTTTACAGGTAAATATGGTATCTTACGATAAATTACCCAATATTCATTGCCATAAAAAACACTTTCTGTTGATTACGTCAAAGGCACAAAGTTTAAATATTGGAAAATAGTCAAATAATGCATAATAAAATAACAGATTATTTATTAACTTCATTAATTCAATCAAAAAACTCGTTTCGGCCATAAATTGTTGAAATTTCATGCGAATTAAGTTATGAACCGCAGCCAGAGCTCACGAAATCATTTTCATTCACTTATTTGTTTATGAAAACTTCAATACATTTTTAAAAATTAGTATTTCCATGGAACTTTTTTTATAGTTGCTTTATGTTTTTTAAGTATTTTATCAGAAATCGAAGTATTAAGTAACAAACGCTAAACTGTAAAAGTTTACAGATTTATATTGTATATATTGCTGATTGAATAAAAAAAAATTTAAATTTTTCCCAAAAATCAGTCATAAAAATTCAATGTGAATTGCATAATATTTCACTTTTTTAAGAACGTTCAAATCGGATAAGAATTGTATCGTTATAAAATCTTTTTTTTTTTAATACCAAAAAAACTTTGTCTTTTTGATTCTGAATTATGTTTCATCATTTTTTTTTGGAATCCGCAAGAAAACTTGCGGTTTGCCAGAAAACGTATTTTCCGTTTTTTTGATAGATTAAATCATTTTTTCAGTATTTCCAAAATTATACATCGTTATTACAAAATTTTAAATGCAAAATATAGAAAATTAGAATGGGAGCTTTTTCAGAAATTTAAGAAAGGAATAGTTTTGCTTTTGGACTTTTTGCAGCATCTCTCATATTTTTCGAGAAAAAAAAACTAAAAGGTTTAATTTTCAGAAAAGCGGTCGCTGTTTTGTTCATTCTAGACTTGTTGCGTTTTTCTTCGGGGATCTCGGAACAGCAAGAAAATTTTAGTCAGGATTAGAAAGAAAAAAATTGCTTATCTGAACTGTTCTGAAAAATACGGAGTTTTCAAAAAAAGAAGAATTTTTTTACATAACAGTAAAAAATAAATGTTTGGTAGAGATTTCTATTTTGTATTTTTAATTATTCCACATGAATCTCCTTTGCTAAAAATTCGTCTGTTTAGTTTAAAATTCAACTATTTGCTTCCAAAATTTTTGTTTGTGGAAAATGAAAATAAATACTATTTGGTTAAAAGTTTCACTATTTCGTTGAAAATTTTTTAAACTGAAAATTGAAATATTCCGTTATTGGATAAAAAAATCTCTTTTATAGTTGTAAATTCATGTATTTTATTGCAAATTCATCTTTTGGATTGAAAATTCGTTTATTTTTTTGAAAAGTCGTTTTTCTTGTAGACATTTAATTTTCTGGGTTAAAATTCATCTGTTTGTTTGAAAATTTGAATTTTTGGTTAAAAATATATTTTTTCTTGTTGAAAATTAAGGTATTTACTGAAAATTCAACTATTCTTTTTTTGGTTAAAAATGTCTCTTTTATTGTTGAAAATTCATGTATTTTGTTAAAAATTCGTCGTTTGGATTGAAATTTAAATTTCTTTGGTTTGAAAACTATTTTTTTTTGCAGAAAGTTTTTTTTTTATTTATAAACTCAATTTTGTTGAAAAGTCGTTTTTTTTGTAGAAATTTAATCTTCTTTGTTAATAATTCATCTGTTTAGTTCAAAATTCAACTATTTGGTTCCAAAATTTTTTTTGTAGAAAATTCGTTTTTCTTGTATGGAAAATTCTATTATTTGGTAGTAAACTCGTTTTTTAAACTTGTTAATTCCACAACTTTTTAGGAAATTGAATTATTTGGTTGACAATTCAAGTATTTGTTTGAAAATTTCACTATTTTGTTGAAAATTCGAATTTTTTTCATTGAAAATTTAACTATTCTATTTTCAGTTGAAAATTCAACTATTTGATTGAAAATTGATTTCATTCAAATTCGGGTATTTTGTTGAAAATTCGTCTCTTTTTTTAGAAATTTAATCTTCTTTGTTAAAAATTCATCTGTATAGTTTAAAATTCAACTATTTTCTTCCAAAATTTTTTTTTGTAGAAAATAAAAATAAATATTTGGTTGAAAAATCAACTTTTTTGTAGAAGACTCGTTTTTTTAACATGAAAATTGAAAATTATTTGGTTAAAAGTTTCACTGTTTTGTTGAAAATTCGAATTTTTTTTTGTTGAAAATTTTTTAAACTGCAATTTGAAATATTCCATTATTGGATAAAGAAATCTCTTTTCTAGTTGTAAATTCATGTATTTTGTTGCAAATTTATCGTCTCTGTTTGTAGAAATTTATTCTTCTTTGTTAAAAATTCATCTGTTTAGTTTAAATTCAACTATTTGGTTCGAAAAAAATTTTTTTTAGAAAATTTGTTTTTCTTGTGTGGAAAATTCTATTATTTTCGTAGAAAATTAAGCTAAATATTTGGTTGAAAATTCAACTATTTTGTAGAAGACTCTTCTTTTTAACTTTCAAATTTAAAAACTTGTTATGAAATTAAACTATTTGATTGACAATTAAACTATTTATTTGGGTAAAAATTGCACTGTTTTGTTGAAAATTCGATTTTGGCTTTGATTGAAAATATTTTTAACTGAAAATTGAAATATTGCAGTATTGTACAAAATTCTCTTTTATAATTTTAAATTTAGGTATTTGGTTGAAAAGTCGTTTTTCTTGTAAACATTTAATCTTCTTGGTTAAAATTCATCTGCTTGTTTAAAATTTAAATATTTCGTTAGAAATATATTTTTTCTTGTTGAAAATAAAGTTATTTACTGGAAATTTAACTATTTTATTATTAATTAAAAATATCTCTTTTATTGTTGAAAATTCATGTATTTTGTTAAAAATTCTTCGTTTGGGTTGAAAATTAAATTTCTTTATGTTGAAAACTCAATATTTTTTTTGCAGAAAGTTTTTCTTTTTATTTATAAACTCAATTGTTTCCTTGAAAATTCATATATTTTACGTAAGTGCTAAGTACTCGTGAATATTAATGTTCAAGGAAAATGAACAATTTGTCAGAATAAAGATAGAGAATTTTGAAAATGATGTTTGAGGCTACCCTGATATAATGTTCTTGAATTCATCTTTTTTTCGCATTCTTAAGTATTTACTGTGATCCAGTGTGTACCAGTCTCCCCTAGAATATAATAAATAGGAGAGAAAGGTACGGATGACTAATTTAGTATTATTTTTATAAAAATGTATAAGACTACATTATTATCATACCAGTTATGAGAAAATTCGCATTTTCCAGTCTGTACTGTGATGCAGTGTGTACCAGTCTCCCCTAGAACATAATAAATAGTCGAGTGTGGTACATCTATTTAGCACACACTTTATAATTCTTATTTTTTAAAGTGGAAATCAGATGAATAAGCTTTAATAATTTTTGACGAGAAATAATTTGAATATACTGTTTGTGAGAAATTATTAGAGAATAAAATGTTATTCAGTGTGTACCAGGCTCCCCTAGAATATAATAAATAGGAGAGAAAAGTACGGATGAGTAATTTAGTATACTTTTTGTGAAAATGTATAAGATCACATTAATATCATTCCAATTAGGAGAAAATTCGCATTCTTCAGTTTGTACTGTGATCCAGTGTGTACCAGTCTCCCCTAGAATATAATAAATAGGATAGAAGGTTAAATTTAATTTATTTATTATATTTTTTGTGAAAATTTATAAGATCACATGAATATCATTCCTATTATGAGAAAATTCGCATTCTTCAGTATGTACTGTGATCCAGTGTGTAACAGTCTCCCCTAGAATATAATAAATAGGAAAGAAAGATACATTTGATTTATTCATTATACTTTTTGTAAAAATTGATAAGACCACATTAATATCATTCTTACTATGAGAAAAATCGCATTCTTCAGTATGTATTGTGATCCAGTGTGTACCAGTCTCCCCTAGAATATAATAAATAGGAGAGAAAGGTACGGATGAGTAATTTACTATATTTTTTGTGGAAATGTATAAGATCACATTATTATCATTCCTATTTTGAGGTAATTTGCATTCTTCAGTATATACTGTGATCCGGTGTGTACTGGTTTCCCCTAGAATATAATAAATAGGAGAGAAAGATACGGATGATTAATTTAGTATACTATAAGTGAAAATTCATAAGGTCACATTATTATCATTTCAATTATGAGAAAATTCGCATTCTTCAGTAAGTACTGTGATCCAGTGTGTACCAGTCTCCCCTAGAATATGATAAAAAGGAGAGAGAAGTACTGATGATTAATTTATTATACTTTTTGCGAAAATTTATAAGATCACATTAATGTGATTCCTATTATGAGAACGTTTGCATTCTTCAGTATGTACTGTGATCCAGTGTGTACCTGTCTCCCATAGAATATAATAAATAGGGGGGAAAGGTACGGATGAGTAATTAAGTATACTTTTTGTGAAAATTTATAAAATCACATAATTATCATTTTAATTATGAGAAAATTTCCATTCTTCAGTATGTACTGTGATCCAGTGTATACTAGTCTCCCCTAGAATATAATAAAAAAGAGAGAAAGGTACGGATGAGTAATTTAGTATACTTTTTCGCGAAAATTTATAAGATTACATTAATATCATTCCAATTATGAGCAAATTCGTATTCTTTAGTATGTATTGTGATCCAGTGTGTACCAGTCTTCCCTAAAATATAATAAATAGGAGGGAAAGGTAAACTTACTTCATATATTATACTTTTTGTGAAAATCTATAAGACCACATTAATATCATTCCAATTATGAGAAAATTTTCATTCTCCAGTATGTACTGTGATCCAGTGTGTACCAGTTAGAATATAGTAAATGCTCGACGGAGGTACGGATACCAGTACACACTGAATAATGTGTATTTTTTATGGTCGAAATCAGATGAATAAGCCTAATTTTTGACGAGAAATAATTTGAATATACTTTTTGTGAAAAATTATCACAGCATAAAATGTTATGCAGTGTGTTCCAGTTTTCCCCAGAAAATAATAAATAGGAACGAAAGGTACATTTAATTCATTTATCATACTTTTTGTGAAAATTGATAAGATTTCATATCATTCTTATTATGAAAAGATTCGCATTCTTAAGTATTTACTGTGATCCAGTGTGTACCAGTCTCCCCTAGAATATAATAAATAGGAGAGAAAGGTACATTTACAACAAAGTATACTAATCTTAACCAAATAGTTGAATCTCCAACTCAGAAAGATAATTTATCAACTAAAAGTAAAATAGTGAAATTTTCTGTTGAAGAATTGATTTGCAAGGAAGTGGTTCAAATGTAAGCTAAGTAGTTGATTTTTCAAACAAAAACATCAGATCTCAACGAAAAATTTATAAGTTGAATTTTAGTACTATAATAGTTGAGTATTTCGCCCAAAAAAAGAATAATAATTTCAAATAGGTGGTAAAAGTGCAGAGTTAGTCAGCATGAGAACTAGCAAACGTGAAATGCTATATGATACGGTCGGGATACTAGACGCTTTGAGAGACTCTTTTAAGGAAATATTGGAAGGTCGAGGTTTAGGGCACCACGAATGCAAATAGGAATTTTGATAATTTGTAGACTAAAGAATGTTAATTCCGAATAAACAGTGAAAGTCTCTTATTTTATAAATGGGCGTTGATTAGAAGGAAGGGAGGTAAAAGTACATAGTTAGTCAGCATGATAACTGGCAAGGGTGAAATGCGATGTGATAGAGACGGGATACTAGACGCTTTGAAAGACTCTTTTAAGGAATTATTGGAAGGTCAAGGTTTAGGGTACTATGACTGCAAATAGGAATTTTTATATTCTATGGACAAAAGAATATTAACTCTAAATAAATATTCAAAGTCCCTAATTTCATCAATGGGCGCTGATTCAAATGAATGAAGGTAAAAGTACAGAGCTAATCAGCATGAGAACTAGTAAGAGTAAAATTCTATATGATACAGCCAGGATACTCGACGCTTTAAGATACCCTTTTGAGGAATCATTGGAAGGTCAAGGTTTAGGGCACCGCAAATGCAGCTAGGAATTTTGATAATTCATAGACTAAAGAATAATAATTTCAAATAAACATTGAAAGTCCCTGATTTTATTATTGGGCGTTGATTAAAATGAAGGGTGGTAAAAGTACAGAGTTAGTCAACATGGGAAATGACAAGAGTGAAATGCTACATGATACAGACGGGATACTAGACGCTTTGAGAGACTCTTTTAAGGAATTATTGAAAGGTCAAGGTTTAGGACACCGCAACGGCAACTAGGAATTTTGATCTTCAATAGACTAAAGAATGATAATTTCAAATAAACAATTGAAAGTCCCTAATTTTATGTATGGGCGTTGATTGAAATGTAGGGTGGTAAAAATTCAGAGTTAGTCAGCATGAGAACTAGCAAGGGTGAAATGATACATGATACAGACGGGATACTAGACGCTTTGGGAGGCTCCTTCAGGGAATTATTGGAAGGTCAAGGTTGAGGGCACCATGACTGCGAATAGCAATTTTGGTAATTTGTAGGTTAAAGAATAATAATTTCGAATAAATATTTAAAGTACCTATTTTTGTAAATCGAAGGTGATTGAAATGGGGGCAGGCAAAAGTACAAAGTTAGTCGGCATGAGAAATAGCATAAGTGAAATACTATATGATACAGACGGGATACTAGACGCTTTGAGAGACTCTTTTGAGGAATTATTGAAAGGTCAAGGTTTGGGGCACTACAACTGCAAATAGAAATTTTTATAATTTGTAGACTGAAGAATAATATTTTAAAATAAACATTGAAAGTCCTCACTTTCATGAAGAGGCGTTGAATAAAATGAAGGAAGGGAAGAGTACAGAGTTAGACAGCATGAGAAGTAGCAAAGTTGATATGCTATATGATACAGGCGGAATGCTAGACGCGTTGAGAAACATTTCCAAGGAATTATTGGAAGGTCAAGGTTTAGAGCACCGCAAATGCAAACAGGAATTTTGATAACTTATAGACTAAAGAATAATAATTTCAAATAAACATTGAAAATCCCAAATTTGTAAATGAGCGTTGATTAAAATAATGGAAGGTGGAAATACAGAGTTATTCAGCATGGGAACTAGCAAGGGTGAAATGCTATATGATACAGACGGCATACTAGACGCTTTGAGAGACTCTTTCAAGGAATCATTGGAAGGTCAAGGTTTACAGCACTACGACTGCAAATAGGAATTTTCACAACTCATAGACAAAAGAAGAATAATTTGTATTAACGGATAACTTGGCTTAGGGTGATTGTAAAGGCTGGGTAGTTAGTTGTCCTTTTATAGGTCTTTGATTTTATTTGACTTTAACGCAAATTTCACAGTCTTCGACGAAGGTCTTAACATCTTGGGTCATACCTGGCCAATAATAATTTTATCGTACTCTATCCGATGTTTGATCATAGGCAATATGTCCAGGTTGTGGAATATGATGGTTTTCACGAAGGACAGTCATGATTTCACAAGGTTTGACTACCTTTTTCCATGGATATTCGTCATCAATAATGGCTTTTTCGTAATCAAGACGGAAACGGAACAGTTAATCGTTCTCGATCTACTATTCCGAAAACTAATCACTTGACCTTCAGCGAGATTGAATTTGGTCTGACACCAGTCCTTATCACAAATCTTGTTCAATTGAATTCGTCCCTGGATGGTTTCTTTCTTGACGTCCTCAAACGACTTTTGTTCGACATCAGTCAATCTCTAAGGGACGTTTGAAATAGTCAATTCATGCAACGGACCATTATTTCTGGCTAAATTTTCCAAATGTGTATGGTACCAGCTTAGAAGACCGTTAAAGTGTCGGAATTAATTCCGATCCATTGGGACTGTGAAGTCAATTAGCAGCTGCATTTTTTCATTATTTGTTCTCATGCCGAATTCGTCGAACAGTCATCGAGGTACGTAAAAACCTGATAACACCATTTATTTGATAATTTATTTTCGGAAATCTATTCCTAAAATCTTCTTTTTAGAAGATACATCAATTGCTGGAATGTCGAAAGTGCTCCGGCTAGGCCGTAAGGCATCCTATTCCATTCCAGCAATCCTTTTCCTTCTACCGAAAATGTCATATACTTTCAACTTTTTTCATCCATAGGGATTTGGTGAAAAGCTTCACTTGTATCAAGAGTCGAGTTTATCTTGGCCTGATGAAGTTGAGATAAGATAGATCTGATATTGCGTAGAGGATATCCCGGCTTGATTGTTTTTTGGTTAAGGGGTCGGTAGTTTATGCAAAATCTGAATTCACCATTTGCTTTAGGAGCAGCTACTGGTGGACATGCTCATTCGCTATTACTCCACGAAACATAATTTATTTTCATTTATTTATCAAAACTTATATTCGAAAATAAAAAATTTCAATATCACGCAAAAAGACGCAAGATACGTAAAAAATCTGAAAGACGACTTGAAGGCTATTTTCCTTCATACGTCAAAAATAATATGAAATCAAGAATAATATCTTGAGCATAGCAACGCGACAGATTTTTAGCATAACAACGTGCAAAATAATACGAACGCGGAGCGAGAGGTCTACATATGTCCGAGCACGAAGCGCGAAATAACCGATCATCGAGAGCGATGCAAATTGAAGAAACTGGTAAATAAAATTAAGGAAAGAAATGAAAGCCATATTATAGTTTAATTTTTCTGATATTATTCGTTTGAAAAAAAAAATTGACAGAAACGGGAAAATTTTTCTTCAAGTCCTCTATGTTGAAAACATTGTTCTAGTCAAAGATGCAAAATGATAAATGATTTTTCTAGACAAAAATACGAAGTTTGCATCGAAATTGGTTATTAGTGCATTCTGTAATCGCTGATTGCGAATTTCGTACCAGGACTGCAAATTTCAAAGCAGAAGATAAAAAATTGTCGACACTTTTATTTTAAAAATGGGATTCGCGCAGAAATTCGTTATCAAAACTGTTTTTGGGAGTAAGAGATGAATGAGAGAGCGAGATTGTAGTCTGAACATCTTTGCATTTGCTCCTTTTTTTAAAACTTTTTCAAATTCCATTTATAAACAATAGATGCTAAAGTGAAGATAATATTAATAGAAAAGTCTATAAAGAAATATCCTTTGTAATTTCGTATAGGTATCAAATGGCACTTCATTCAAAACGAAAAGTCTTCATGCTTTGTAAGATATTTCGAGACTATCAGTCAGAATTCAATGTGTGAGAATTCGATAAATAGAAAAAAAATAGTCCGATATTGCTCTGAGATTGTTTCGACCATCAAACTGTATTTCAAAAATCCTTGAGACCATTAATAATAAATCTTTAATTTAATTTGGTAAAGTTCTGTAAAATGCAAAAAAATTCTTCTAAATTTTCTAGATACTTTTTCGACATATCTGAAATCTTCAAAAATCTTTTTAATTTTTTTCGAGAAACATAGGAAAATTATATTTATTTAATTAAAAGCAAATAAACAAAGAAAATTAAAAAATATATAATTATTTAAATCAATTAATTTTTTTTTATTAGTTTAAAGAAAATACTTAAAAAGATTTCAAAAGGTTTCAAATGATTTCCTAAAATTTCGAAAATCGTCGAAAATTTCATGGCAACATTTTTCAATTAAAAATTATTAAGTTTTTTCGAATTTTGAAAGGTGTCAGGAGAATAACAAAATTTTCGTGTGATTTCTCGGAAAATTGTAAATGAGTTTTTATTTACAACATTTATTTCATGAAAATATTTAAAAAGATCTCATAAAATTCCAAAGGTTTCCAAAATAGTAAAAAAAGAATCTGGAAGATTTGAAGACAATTTTTTAAATTTTGCAGAATTTTTTCAAAGTTTTAGAGCAAATTCGAATAATTTTAAAAGATATTTAGATTTTTTTTTTAAACTGCAACAATAATAAAAAAATTTCAAAAAACTTGAAACAAAATGTACATTTTTTAAGATTTCGAAATAGAATATTGAAGTTTTTTTAAAGATTTTGAAAGGTTTCATTTTAAGAGAATATTTAAAAAGATTATATAAAATGTTACAAAAGATTTCCAAAATTGTTTATAGCAATAATTGTTAATTTTGAATATAGTTACTGAATATAGTTTGAATATAGTTTCTGAGTAAAAGTCACTTTTGCAACAACTTGAAGCAGCTTAAGCTCAAGGAAATTTTTTTTACTTTAAATTACAATATTTGACAATTTTTTTATTTATCTTCTTTATAACAATAAATCTAATCAACAAAAAAGTTAATTTTTAAAAATTAAATTGAAAATAGGGCAAAAATTTTAGGCTGTATAACTTTTTAAACGGAAGTAATGTTTATAAAAATAAAATAATATTAAATGGAGAAATTTAACTAGTAATTACGCTGTGGGAGTCTATTAAAACTTTTCTGCAAAAAAAACTGTGGTTTTATGAAGAAAAATGACTAAATATTGCATTTATTTATACAATTAATTTATTTATAAAGTTAATTTATTAATAATATCTCATAAAAAATTTCCCAGTGGCGGCTAAAAAAAGGGACGTACCTATTAGATTTCGATGTTGAAGAAAGATAAATAAAAGTTGTTTTTTAAATAAACAATTTAAAATTTACATTTTGTTTTATTTTTTTATTTTCTTAAATCTCAATCTTTTTTGCGTGAGTTTGTATTTTTTTTGTAACTTCAATAGATACAGAAATAAAAAATATTGAAAAAGGTTCTAAATTGTCAATTATTAATAATTTTGAAAAATTGAAAATTTAGCAAAACCGTTTGGCACGATTTTTTAGTACCCTAAAGACTAGAAAGTAAACAAAACTGAGCAAAATCGATAACTTTAATTTCGCGTTTCGGGCGCATTCATTTACTACTAGTTGTTCATAACTTTTGAAAAATTGCAAATTTTGCGCAATCGTCTGCCGTGATTCTTTAGTACCCTAAACACTAGAAAATAGCAAAAAATGAGCAAAATCAATAATCTGAAATAGTTTATGTTTTTAATATTAGAAAATAAAAATTCAGGAACGTGAATGCGCATTTCGCGCGCATTCATTTACTACTACTTGTTCATAACTTTTTAAAAATTGAAAATTTTGCAAAATCGATGGAAAATCAATGATTTGAAATAGTTCATATTTTTAATAACAGAAAATAAAAATCCAGATACTTGTATGCGCAGTTCGCGTGCATTCATTTACCACTAGTTGTTCATAACTTTTAAAAAATTGAAAATTTTTCACAATCGATGCAAAATCAATGATTTGAAATAGTTGATGTTTTTAATATAAGAAAATAAAAATGCAGGTACGTGAATGCGCATTTCGCCTGCATGCACACTATTAGAAATGTTTGCAATTTTAGTATACATGGGCATATTAAATTTCCTATGTGTTTACTAAATTCATTACACTTTGTAACATAACATTTACGATTTCTAATAAATTTCAAACACCTACTTATTCTCAATAATTCGGGATTTACACTATAATTATTACGTTAAATGTTGACAGTTTCTAAAATGAATGTATTGACAATAGGATCTTTTTGAAGACAACTACCAGTATTTTTCGAAAGCACTGAAAACTAAAAAATTTTTAATCTACTCCAAACTTTACAAATGAGTTCGAGAGAATCATGTTAGGAACCCCCAAATTCTGAATTAAGTCTGGCATATTCAAGTAAATTTTGAAAAAATTAACGAAAACTTTCTTTAGATAGTTGTAGGTGAGAAAAAAATTAACCAAATTTAATTTTCTGTTAGACAGCACTCTTTCGAGTTCCTTTAAGAATAAGAATCCAAAATGTTCAAAAATACCGAAAATATAATTACCCAACTAAAAACTTTCCGAAATTTATAAATGTGAAATTTTATGATTACATTTTTAGTTAGAATTATTCATTTTCAACCTAGAAAGAAGGAAATTTTTGACAAAATTGTTGGATTTTTAACCAAACTTACGATTCTTTAATAAAAGAATGAATTCTCAAAAAAAGTGTGATGGTTGTTATTTACAGCAAAAAATATTTAAATTTCCAAAAATCAAAAAGAGTGCGCATTCTATAAAAAAAAAAAACAATTTTGCTATTAAACATTGTATTGCAAATTGTGTCATTTTTCCATAAATATAATTTGTACACTTTCAATATTTTTTTATAATTTACACCAAAGACACGCATCCTAGCGTAAAGTGGTTCCAAGAAAATTTGTACGTATAATTTAGGCGACAAATTTGGTTGAATAAAATGTTTTCGTAGCTGGTTTTGCTTTTTCAAAAAGTTAAATTTTTATTTTCAATGTATTTTCATAACGAAAGTTCAAAACAAATTTCTAGATCTTTCTTAGTTAAACAAATGTTGTCTCTTCATTTTTTCGTCTCTTGTGTGGTTTTTCAGAAATATAATTTGTGGATTTTCATGTTATTTTTTATGAATAAAACCAAAACTGCGCGATCCATCGGAGAATGATATTTATAGATATTTGTTGAGTGTACAACTCTTGTCTATTAACTTTTCTCGTACGTTGCGTTGTTTTTCCAAAGACTTGATTTTTTATTGTTAATGTTATTTTCTACGATTAAAACAAAAAGGACATATCTTAACAACAAATGATTTATAACAAATTTTTAGCTCATTCTTGGGTGAAAAAATTGTGCTGATTTAGTCTTTTGTAGTTTGTGCCGTTTGTCCAAAAATTGGATATTCTTATTTTTTATTACTTTCGATTTTCAAGATCATTCTCAAAGTTGTTAAAACAATCTTGTAGGATGTTCAAAACAAAACTTTTTCCTTCTCTTAACTTTTTTCATATCGTGCGTTGTTTGGCTCGCAATCTTCATTTTCGATTGATTTTCAAAATTTTGTAGATGCTATAACTGTGATAATTTTCTCTTTCACGTAAAAAGTCATGAACATAAATCCTTCGTCTTTTTAAGTAGTATAAATAGCTGTGCATAGAATTTTTGTATCTTAGAAAAGTTGTCTTAAAAAATTTGAAAATGCTCTGCTTGTGTTTTCATTCAAAATGGCTGGCTAACGAACTTTACCTTCGGCTCAGAAAGTCTCAAAAAGTAAAAATTTGGCAAAAACTGGGGTAAAGGGGGGGGGGGTAGATTTTTACAGAAACGTAATGCCTTTTCTGTTGACAATGTAAAACTTTTGACGAAAAATGAAACAGTTAAATTTTTAGGTACAGAAATTGATTTTCAAGGAAAAAATAGAACTAATTTTCCACCAATGAAATGAAAGTTCAATTCATAGAATAATTTTCCACAAAAAAAAAATCATCTTTAACAAAATACATGAATTTTCAACCAAAATTCTAATTTTTAATGGAATTTTCAACCTAATAGTTGAATTTTAAACCAAAAAAGGGAACTAGTCACCAAATATGTTAACATTCTACCACAAAATACAAATTTTCAACAAAATACAGAAATTTTCAAACAAATAGTTGAATTTTCAACTGAAGAAGATTCATGTTCAACCGAACATGAAAAAAAAAAAAATTTCAAGGAAGACATAAAATTTCAATGAAATTGTTGAATTTTCAAGTCAAAAAGACGAATTTTTAGCAAACCAGTTGAATTTTGAACCAAGAAGTATGATTTTTTAACAAAATTGTTGAATTTTTAACAAAGTTATTCAATATTGAACCAAATAATAAAATTTTTAAATAAAAAGTATGAATTCTTAACGAAAAATTTAATATTAGACTTTTCAAATAAACAGAATGAACTTTAAACCAAAAATAGTTGGATTTTCTTATTGGGTTCTATTAATTCAGTTCGAATTTAAGATGGAAAAATGAGAAAAGTTAATCCTTGAAAAATTTGATGACACTATTTTGAATCTATTTTTGAACATTTGTGACTTTATCTACACTATTTCTGATCTCTAAAGTGAGCTCGAGATCTGTATTAAATAAAAAATGACCGGGAATTTAATTAAAACCCCGAGAATTTACTTCTGATCGCAGAAAAATTCAAGTTTTCATTATCGATGATTTTTCAGATTATTCCAGTTTCCTCTAATTAAATCATAATTTATTACTGAATTTTTATTATTTTCCATTATAAGACAAACCTTTTGCAATTCTTGCTCTGTGAAATTTTTTTCCCTGACTTAAGATTAATAATCGAATTGATGATAGCCCAAACATACAGAAACAATCATTTTCTCAATTTTTTCAAGAAATGGATTTATCACGTTTTATTTGCTTACTCCTTATTTATCTGAGTTGGAACAGGGCATTTTTGAGATGGAACGGGCATCTTTTTAAAGAATTATAATTAGGATTTAGAAGAAAGGAATTTAAAAAAATCCCTCTTCCAAGTCAGAATTCGTCACAATTTGAAAGTTCCTTGTTCTAAATTTTAGATAAAGAAAGTACTTTAAGCAATTTTTAGAGTAGAAGTAGTATTTCAAAGAAGAAATATTTCTGAATTATAATAGAATTTTTTTTACATTTTTCGTTGCAAATTTATTTTTTTTTAGTTAAAAAATTCAATTACTTGGATAAAAGTTAAACTCTTTTGTTAAAAATCAATTTTTTTGTTTGAAGATTCATTATTTTCATTTAAAATTCATCTCTAGTTGAAAATTCAACTACTTTGTTCCAAATGAATTCATCTTTTTTTTTTGTGAAAATTCAACTATTTGGTTGAAAAATAATATTTTGCATTTAAAAATCAAACCATTCATTCGAAAATGTATGTACTTTGAGGAAAATTCGTCTTTTTTGTAAAAAATTAATCTTTATGGTTGGAAATTCATCTTGTTGGCATCAAATTAAACTATTCCAGTTGAAGATTCATCATTTTAGTTGAAAATTCATCAGTTTGGTTTAAAATTAATTTCTTTAACTAAAAATTTAATTGTTTCATTTTTAGTAGAAAATTGATCTTTTCTAGTTCAAAATTCAACATTTTGGATGAAAATTTGTCTTTTCCAATAAAAAGTTCAACTATTTCGTTGCAAATTCACCTATTTTGTTAAAAAATCAAATTTTTTGTTGGTAGAAAATTAACTTTTTTTAAAGTTAATCTTCTTGTTTAAAAATTCTTTTTTTGTTGTTATTAAAAAATCAAGTATTCCAGTTAAATATTTATCATTTTAGTTGAAAATTCATCTTTTAGGTTGAAAATAAAATTATTTGATGGAAAGTTAAACTCTTTTTTAAAAAATTATTTGTTGTTGTTTGAGATTCATCGTTTTATTTAAAAATTCATTTCTGTGGTTAAAAAATGAGCTGTTTGATTGAAAACTAGTTTTTTCCTTGGATATTTTTTGGTTGAAAATTATTTTTTTTTAACTGAAAATGTCACTATTATTTCAGTTGATTATTCCATAATTTCAGTTAAAAAATCATCTCTTTCTTTGAACATTCATTTTTTTTACTAAAAATTTATTTATTCAATTTTTGGCTGAAAAATTATATTTTTTAGTTGAAAATTCGTCTTTTTTATAGAAATTAATCTTCTTGGTTGAAAATGAATCTTTTTGGTCAAAAATTAAATTATTCTACTTAAAGATTTATCATTTCAGTTAAAAATTTATCTTTCTGGTTTAAAAGCGCCAACTTGAAAAGAGAGATCACGTTCAATTCTACACCAGCAGAACAGGCTTCGCATTTTCCGCGTCTCTACAAATAATTACAGTGCATGCCATTGAGGTGAAGCGTTTTCATACTATATTCATGTATTTACTAGTAAGTCGATATGAATGTTCTAAGTTATACCATTATTTCTACGAAAGGAAGGTAATTTACCATTTTCAAACAAGGAAACTTTTGCGTTTTTTTGTTCTTGCATGAATTCAAAAATTTTGAACTCTCTAGGAAGAGGTACTTGTATTTATTCATAAAAAGTTCCTAGGGTTAGATAGCCCTATAAGGAACACTTCTTTCTTGCTTTAAGGGTATGATGAGCCGCAAATTTGTCAAAAGTTCAGTATGGAAATTTCGTTAGACAAATAACCTCTCTATTTATATATTTTTCAATCAAAATTCTTTTCCAATCATAAGTAGAGAGGTGCTCAAGAAATTCAGCTTGATTTATATTCTTTGATAATAGATTTAATACTTTCACGATGATTCATTATGATAAATTATAATTCAAAATTCAAAGCTTTTTCGGGTTTCAATCGTGTGAAAAACTAGGAAACTTGCCGACGTTTCGTGAACATTGCGTCGGCAAGTTTCGTAGTTTTGCACACGATGGAGACTCGAAAAAGCTTTAAATTTTAATTCATCATAATGAATCATCGTGAATGTATTGAATCTATTATCAAAGAACATTACGGGGAGAGTTTTTTTACTAAAACTAACACTTTTAGTAAGCTAAGGACTTCTCAAGGTAACCTACTAACATCTTTAGCTTTCTTAAAACGGTGTGGGGACCGTAACATCGTCCCAAAATTCTTAGAGACACAAAATAATTTGGGAACATCTGAATTCAAATCAATTCTACATAAAACAAGTTTGCTTCGCTTGAAAGAAAGAATACAACACACGAAATTTCTCTTGCACACTACCTCCAAAAAACCATCAACTTTTAACCTTTTCCTATCAAACACTCTCAGATTTAACATTTGGTCTACATTAGACCGCATAACATTTGACCAATCCCAACGGATTAAAGATCTTTCTACTGAAAAACAAAAAATAAAATTTGACAAATTACTTCCAGTAAGGTACGCACCATAATACAGTAAAAAACATCTCTAACCATCCGCTCAGCAATGAAATGACTTCAGCCTTATTTAAGGACATGATTTTGCAGTAGCTCTCTCCAAAATCCCGAAAGCAGAAATCATCAGTAATTTGTAATCCACAATATATTACCTTTCACCCGAAAAAGCCAATGACATACGGCGTAAGACGGCCAACATCTTACGCCAGGCTCAACTTTCCTCCTCCAACTTAACAAAACAAGCAAAAGCAGCAATTAAAGATCTCAACCGGAATGAAGATATCATTATATTAGCCACAGACAAAGGTAACACAACAGTAATGATGAATAGAGGACTATAACAAAAAAAGCATGGACCTTCCAACTGACGATATATATGGAAAACTTAAAAAAGACCCCACAAAATCAATAGTCAGCAAAACGAAAACCCTCCTGAAAAAAATCTAAACTTGACAGCGAAACAATAGCTAAATTAATACCTACTAATCCCACCTCTCCAAGACTTTACAGACTCTCAAAAATCCACACGAACCACTTACAACCTAACACGCTTTCTCGCTAAAGAACTGAATGCTTTTACAGGAAATTCCATCACGCACGTCCAAAATTCTTTTGACTTCATCATAAAGATACAGCAGATCTACATTCAACTCCAAAACATCTTAGTGAGCTTCGACGTAGGATCTCTCTTTACGAAAGTACCAATCTCTGATACAATGGATATTATTGAATCCTTTGCAAACTTTCCTTCCGATTGCATACCTTTGATGAAACACTATCTCAATCATACTTACTTCTCTTTCAATAACCAATTCCATGAAAAAACTTCAGGAGCAGCAATGGGATCTCCAATCTCACCTCTAATAGCCAACATCTTTATGAAAAATCTAGAAACTAAAATCTTTAACAAATCCAAGCTCAAACCGGAATTTTGGTGCCGTTACGTTGACGACACTTTTCATGAACCTGGGGACTGATCATGAACCTGGAGACTGATCATAGCCTGGGGACTGATCATGGACTGAGCAGGGACTGATCAGGGATTAATCTGGAGTTGGGTACTGATCATGGACTCAACAGGGATTTATCAGGGATTGATCGTGGACTGGTGACTCATCATGGACTAGGGACTGAACAGGGGCTGATCAGGGACTGACCAGGCCTTGATCATGAGCCTCGGGACTGATCATGAATCCGGGGACTGATCATGGATAGGGGACTTATCATGGACTGGGGACTGATTGTAGACTGGGAACTGATCATGGACTGATTGGGAATTGATCATGAGTTGGGGACTTATCATGAACCTGGGGACTGATCATGAACCTGGAGACTGATCATAGCCTGGGGACTGATCATGGACTGAGCAGGGACTGAATAGGGATTGATCATGAGTTGGGTACTGATCATGGACTCGACAGGGATTTATCAGGGATTGATCGTGGACTGGGGACTCATCATGGACCAGGGACTGATCAGGGATTGATCATGAGCCTCGGGACTGATCATGAATCCGGGGACTGATCATGGATAGGGGACTTATCATGGACTGGGGACTAATTGTGGACTGGGAACTGATCATGTACTGAACAGGGATTGATCGTGGATTGAACAGGGACTGACCGTGCACTGAACAGGGACTAATCAGTCCTTGTTGAAAATTAAACTGTTTTGTTGAAATTTTCTCTTTTCGAGTTAAAAATTCAACTATTTGGTTAAAAATGAAATTTTTTTGCTTAAAATTTAAATTTTCGGGCTGAAAATTCAGCTCTTTCATGCAACTGTTTGGTTGAAAATAATTTTTTTATTTGTTAAAGATTCAACTTTTTATAGATAAATTCAACTATTTTGTTGACAGTTAACCTATTTGGATCAAAATTCAACTTTTTGTTAAATAATTTTGTTTTGATTGAATTCAACTATTTTTGATTTAAAATGAAAATCTTTTTGGTTAAAATAACCCTTTTGTTGAAAATTCAACTTTTTCTGATTGAAAATTAAAATATTGTTTGGTTGAAAGTTCAACTATTTTCGTAGGCAATTCAAATATTTAGTCGAAAGTTTAAATATTTGGTTGAAAATTCATATATTTGATTGACAAATAACTTTCTTGTCTAAAATTTAATTATTTTGTGGAAAATTTAACTCTTTTTTGAAAATTCGTCTTTTTGGTTTAAAAATTCATCTCTTTTGGTACAAATTCCATATTTTTTGGTAAAAATGCAACTGTTTGGTTAAAAATTAATTTGATTTGGTTGGGGATTCAACTATTTAATGGAAAATTCGTCTTTTTTGGTTGAATTTAACTGTTTTTTATTTCAAAATATGAATCTTTTTTGGCCGAAAATTTAACTGTTTTGTTGAAAATTCGTTCTTTTGGATTTAAAATTTTTTTGTTCTGTTTATAAAAGTCTCCATGTTAAGATGTAATAAGATTAAAATTAAGGCCTTTGAATATTAATATTCAGGGAAAATGATAAATTGGTCAACGAAAAATTACGGAATTTTGAAAATGAAGTTTTGATTGGTTAATTATATTATTTATCTTTGTTGAATTCATTTTTTCTTAAATGAAAATTCAATTACTGGGTTAAAAGTTAAACTCTTTTGTTACAAAATAATTTTTTTTCATTAAAGATTCATCATTTGAATAGAAAATTCATCTCTTTGGTTGAAAAATGAGATATTTCGTTGCAAATTAATTTTTTTTACTAAAAATTTTATTATGCCAGTTGAAACTTGAACTGTTTCATTGAAAATTTGTTTGCTTTTTGGTGGAAAATTAATTTTTTAAAATGGAAATTCAATTATATAATTTTTGGTTGACAATTTATCATTTTTAATTAAAATTCCTGTGTTTTGTTGAAAATTATTATTTTTTTGTAGAAATTAATATTCTGAGTTGAAAATTCATCTTTTTGGTTGAAAAATAATTTTTTTTTAGTTAAAAATTAAACTATTTGGTTGAAAATTTGTCTTTTATTTGAAAATTCATTACTTTTGTTGAAAAATCGTCTTTTTGGTAAAAAATTAATCCCTAAAATGTAATAATTGCTATTTCAATAGAAAATTCTAAATATTAATTAAAAACAGTTAAAATGAACGTTGAAAGAAGGAGTTTCCAACTAAATAATTAGATTTTCAAATCAAAAAAATTTGTTAGTGAAGAAAAAAGGAAGTCTTCAACAAAATTATAATTTAAGGCGAAAAATATTTTTGTATACAAAATGAAAATTTCGAATAATCATTTATTTTTCACATTTTCTCTTGCTTATTTTGAGGTTATGTAAATGTAATTTTCACACGATTCTTGACAAAATTTCAAAAAATTTTCAATATTTCAGATATGTCAAATAGAAATTTCAACAAAAAATGTAATTTTCAATCAAACACTGAATAATGGATATATTTTTATAATTTTATTATTCAAATCTATTCCCTAAGCCCGAACATGGCACAAAAATGTTGTAAAGTTCATACAATAACCTACTATTTTTAAGAATTCTTAAAATTAATATCAATGTGTAAAATATTCGAATAACACTTAGGAATATTCATAAAATTTATTGATATTTTACATTTTTGAAATTAATGTATACATAGTACAGTTTTTATTCGAAATTTCACGACAGTTTTTTGTACCATGTTTGACCCTGGAACAGAAACAAGGCAAAATATTCTAAAAATATGATCATTGACTATTAAAATACTATAAAGAATAAGCTTCAATAATTGTTCGGTCCTTTTAAAATCATGAGTTATTTCTTCATAAAATAAATTTTGTTGAATTCCTTCTACATTTATTTACAATCAATTTCCAATAACGACTATTTTACAATTGAAACAAAATCTTAAAAACTGAATTTTGTAACGTTGAGATAAGTATTTTCAGGCATTAAAGTTTTTTTTAAATTTTATATATTAAGAAAGCATATGAGGTCAAGTTGATGACTTTTTGGCTTTTTCTCTTCAAATTCCCAAATTTGTGATTTGAGCCTAAAATAGCATGAAAAGAAAGGTAAGTATCACAGGTAAGTATACAGTAAAAATGTTGAATAATTGAAATAAATTAAAAATAATTATCATGATTTATTATTTTGACTTTACAATATTTGGAATGAATTGAAAAATGAAACTGTAGAATTGGATAGTTCAAAACATTCCGTATTGAGTAAGAAATTAGCAAGGTTACTTTATTTGAGGTTGTTATACATTGCATGTACGTACTCAAGTTAGTGAAAACGTTTCAAATATTTTATAAGTCAAATTACATTCTCAATTTTAAATAAAAACTCTTTTACACATCTATTTGTAATATGTTTTCTTTGAGTTTTATTATAAAACTTTATTGTCGATTTTTGATCACTGAAAAATCGAAACACGTAGGCAAAAGGTCGCTAGACTTTCTACGCCTTGACGTTCAGAATACCTAAAAAGAACATTCAAAATGCATACTTTCGGATCGACCTGATAACATTTCAGACGTATTTAATGATGAAATGCAATAACATGAAGCTGACGATTCTTGTGAAACTGATAAAAGAATGCAATTTGTGCCGGTGGAATTACAAAACTCTTTCAATTTTGGATACAGGGAGAATAGGGACTTTGCGTTCGTGGAATTGATCAATCTCGTAAGTATTCATGTTTTTAACTGAAAAGGGTGATCAATTGTTCATAAGATACCAAGTTTTTTAATAGATCAATAAACTGAAAACTATAACAAATTTTGTAACAGCTTTCGATAGAAGTCTTCACAGATTTTTGTTTTATACGAGTTGCGAAATTTCCAACGACCTTGAAAACCTGGAATTCTTCTTGAATTTTTTTCAATCTGAAAATCTTCAAATAGTTTATTAGCCATCGGTGATATCTATCTTTGTTGCTCCGTACATCAAAGAGCTTTTTATTTTCAATTGACAACATTAAAAAATTGATGAATTCATTAGTTTAATTTTCTTAAATTACTTTTTGCTTTCAAAGGCCACCCTGGAATACTTATTCTGATAATCTGACAGCCAAAAATAAACTTCTTGTGCCCATAGCGCGTGAACTGGAAACAATGACTTTTTCTACGAAGTCAGGCTGCAAGCAGTTAGTAAAAATTTAAATTAGATCCTTTGCAAGAAAATCATCCAGATGGCTCCTGAAAAAGCACACAATATATCAAAAGTATCATAGATGCCCCTGTCCAAGGTACAGCTACTGGTGAAAAAGCTTCAACCCATGTAAAGTGATTAGTGATTGTGAGTGATACCTACAAATACAAAAGAGAAAAAAAATGCCCCTAAGTGTTAAAATGCAAAAAGTCCAAAATTTTGAAAGTCGAAGAATCACGTTTTGAAAAATTCAACACAAATGTACTATATTCTCTATATTGAGTTCAAACCCCTATGCAGAAGCAGCTAGGACTGTAAGTAAATAATTCATTTAACTAGGATGGAAAAGGACTGTTCATTTTGATCCCTGTATCAAGGACAATAACAGAAATTTCCAGGGTGGGTTTGTTACGTACCGTCCTGGTAGATACATTTTCTTATCTCCCAGAGTCCTTCCTATGTAAGCAATCGATTTATTGCGATAGATGATCTGACCTTTAATAAATCACCCTTAATATTAATATTTGAAATCCCGTTGCCCAATTAACAATTTTTTACTATTACGAAATATTTTCAAAATTAGGTGCTGATGATAATTGACAGTTATGACTTACTAAAATAAATAAACTAAATTGGAAACAATTAATTTGAATTAGCAAAATGCTTGCAAAAATGCCCTACCCGACCAACGCATTCGTACCGGCGAATCGGTCAAACTCAAAATTCTCATCACAGTTCCTTACTACTTCTTGTCCCGACAAGAAGTACTGCGGAATCTGAAAAAAACGGTTTCTCATGCCCGTCTGCACTCGACGCGGAACTCAGCTGGGCCGCGACTTCATTATTAATTAAATTTAGACATTGGCCAGGAATGACCTTTTTAAGCGGTAGTCCCACCTGACCTCTTATTTTTTATTAAGTATCAATGGACGTCACCCTTTAAACTGCACCAACGGACATGCATTTCTGCCAAATTCAGACCTATCGGGACGGCATCAAATGATGGCATCATTGGACCTAATTCGACAAATCTAATTGACTCACACAGTCATATTAATGGACAACAGTTTGACACTTTTAGATCATTAGTCCACGAAAGACAGCGCAAATTTAAGTGACATACTGGCATACAGACGTGTAGCCATTTAAATTCGAAACCAGCAGAGATCGTTTTCCACCATCAAGGATGTTTAGATTCTGCCAATCAGCTTACTTAACACAGAATAGAAATGGCGACACGATTCCAGTGCAGTTGTCAACCAAGTGCAACGGTAATCTCTTACGTAAAAGTTCGTTATTTGCATTGACATGAAATTTTCAAAAATCGAAATTATATTATAAATTCGAAGAAAAAAATACAATGATGTTTTCATGTTTGAATTTAATTTTGATCTAACTTCAGGCTACAGGGATCATCATGTTTCATTTTACGATTTTGTCATTGAATTAATTATACAGTTTGCAGTTAATCGCAATTTGCATCAACTTTTATATAAAGGTGTAGGAAAATTGGGTAATCTCTGCCTACATGACATTCCTCCATTTCGTGTGATGTCATATTCTCAACATCACTGCTTATTATATTTATTTCCAACCACAAATACACTCATTTACATATTTCACGACAAAACCCAGTATACTTCAGTTTTGCGAAAACGTCACCATTGTATGTTCATAACACAATATATTCTTGGTTTAGCGTGATACAAATTCACCATTTTCTACAAGCAATCGCTCTGATTTGGCTCGGGGACAAGCCGAATATATCCAAGTTGTCCAAGTGTATATACTAGTACTTCATGGGAATGAGTCCTGCCCGGAGGAGAACAGGACCTAGTATTAAGAGGTGGCTCTAAGGGGAGGCCGGGCAGCTGCATTTTGTCTTACACAAGAAGAAGAACCAGTTTAGCGTTCGCCATTGAGATTCCATGCTGACTCTAGTGAATCGTAATTTGCAAAAGCTTTAGTGAAACTGCTTGGAATGATTGGTTCATTTTTGCGCACTGGACAACACCTTATTTCATCTGCAGTCAAATTATAAACTGCGCCGCTTATTATATTTATTTTTATTCGCGAATTATTTTCATCTTTAAGTTTCGCCGACCTGTCGTTGTGATTTCGTCGTGTCCTGTGACCACCCATCTCACGGTTGTGAGACGTGACCATGAGTAGGATTTACCGCGGTCCTATTGGGAGCCGGTGTCATTTTTAGATGGCAGCTGCTCCCAGTGGGACCCTGCGGTGGTTGTTAACCTTTAGTTTTCAATTTTATTTCATATATATTTTTTATTAATTACAATTTTTATTTTCATTATTATTCTTCCATTAATCCGAATCCCTTTCAAGGTAATAGTACAAGTGGTACACTGAAGATATTGAACATTTTTCTTTGTACAGAAGCATTTCCTAAAATTAAAAATTTCAATTTTTCAACAACAACAAAATAATAAAAAAGTTGACGTGCGATTTGCACTCTTTTTTCACTTTTTTGTGCAAAATCAAATGCCATTCAACGTCTGCGCCAAATCACCTGCCCACGAATTGCTTAGCTTTCTTAAAATAAGTTGCTAAAAAAATCATATATAAATGAACTTGTAACGAAAATGTTTAAAAAATCGACTGATTGTGAATTTTTAATCAATTATATATTATTCAATAATTCAAACAATAGAATTATTTTCGTGAGACTAACTATTTGGGGCTATTAAAAAACTACGTCACATTCCAGGGGGTGGGGGTGAACGCAGAATGTGACATCACACATGGAAAATATAAATGTGAATAACAATTTTTCGAAATGCTTCATAAAATTATAATTTGTGATCTCATATCACAAGTAAAGTATCTAAATACAAACTTCATACTCTTTCCTCTAATTCCCTTCATCATCCTTATTCAAAGAATTCCTCCTTACTCATTTTTCTAGTTATTTCGCTTGAACCCAAACTAAATAAATAGAAACCAATGAAAACATTCAAATATTTTTCATTGAAAGTTAATTCTTTTATATTGAAAAATCTGCTAGTATATTTTACGTTCAGAACTCATCTCATTTGATTGAAAATCCTAATATTTAATTGAAGATTGAACTATTTTGTTAATAATTCATTTTTTCAACTGAGAATTTAACTATACTGTTTTTAGATGCGAATTGATCGCTTTTAGTTGAGAATTTAACTATTAAATTTTCCAATATAGCAATTCATATTATTGGGTTAAAAGCTCAAGAAGCTTCGTGAAGCTTGAACTACTTAGTTAAAAATTTGTAATTTGGTTAAAGATTCATCCTATTTCATTTTTGGTTGGAAATTTATGTACTTTGTTGCAAATGCGTTTTTTTTTGGTAGAAAATTAATCTTCTTGATTGAGAAGTTAACTATTTGGTTGGAAACTCATCTTGAATTCTTAAACGTTTCGTATTAAATTTAATGTGGTACCTATACATTAATTTTATTTAACCCTTGCATGCGCCTCCGGATACCCGAGTGCTCACGACGGCACATTTGTGCATGTATGTAGAGTATAAATAAAAATTTCGCTCGGGGTGGAGTTTCAGGCGCTGAATGGAGACTGGCTGTTTGGAATGACAGAGGCGTGAATAGTCTTAAGGTAAGAGAATTACGAGAAGCAACGCACGTAAAATGGTAGATATTTTATATGTACCTGAAACAAAGAAAAAGGGATGCGACAATAGAAAGATAGAAAATGGCGTGTTGAAAGGAGGACTTGCAATATGGTTAGGAGTAGATAGTGATTCACATGGTAGTCAAGGGATCGGTTTGATTATGAATGAAAGAGCAAGGCAGCATCTCAGGGATCAAGGATTTGCATCAACCAGATTGTTGTGGGCTAGAATGCAAGTAGAAATCAGAAGATTATGTATTATAGCGTGCTACGCCCCAGTTAATGGTGATCCGAGCGAAGTAAAAGACGCCTTCTGGGATACTTAATATGATACTATAAGTACTTGCTATCATGGTGAAAGAATCATTCCACTAGGAGATATGAATGAATGGCATATACATCGTGGAATATGGCATCCAACGTGAGGGTACAGAAAGGGTGCTAGGTAATTTTTGTGATCCAAGAACAAATGATAGCGGAAAAAGATTAGTTAGCTTATTCTTAGAAAAGGGCTTATTTATTACAAATACTTGGTTTAGGCATAGGCCACTGCGTGAACACTAATGAATCGTGCGTGAACACTGAAGAATCGTGCGTACGCAGTGTGCATTGGTGTTAAGACGCTTTTTTCACAACAAACGCCAATGAGTCATGCCAAATGCAAGAATCATTGGTGTTTGGGTTTCTCCGTGTAGTACTTTATGGGTGATATTTTGAGTCCAAAAGATTTTAGAAAATTTTGAAAATTCTTGGAGCTACAATATTTTGAAATTTTAGACTGATTTTTTTTTAAATTGTAATATTGCCGACACTTTTTTCGGATTCTAATGAAACTTATAGGCATTTTGTAAAACAAGATGCTGTTTTATATCAAATATTTCAAAACAAATTTTTTTTATTTTCACAACAAAAAATGTAATTATTTAAGGATTAGATTTTTAACGGAATGAGCTATATTTTATTTTTTATAATCATATTTATTTTTTTAACTTTTATTTTTAAAAAAATGATATGACACTCATCTGTTTCGCAAGTTATGAATAAGTAAAAATCAGCATTGTATATTTTATTTATTTCTGTACCTCGGCCTGGGATTTCTTATTCAGATATTGCAAAATAAAGTGAAAATTTTATTTATCATGATCACTTTAATTTTGTTATTAAACATTTTATTGCAACTTGTGTCGTTTTTCCATAAAATTATTTTGTTTATTTTCAATCTTATTTTTACGATTTAAACGAAAAATACACATCCTAGCATAAAGTGATACTAAGAAAATTTTTAGATACAATTTAGGCGAAAAATTTGGTTAAATATAAAAAGTTATTGTAACTTGCGTCACTTTTTCAAAGCTTAATTTTTTTTATTTCTAATGTACTCTTATAAAAAAAGTTCATAAAAAATTTATAGAGCTTTTTTGGTTAAACAACTTTTGTCTATTCATCTTTTTCGTCTCTTGCGTCATTTTTCCACAATTTTTTTTAAAATCTTATTTCTTACGATTAAATGAAAACCTACTTGTCATATCTAAAAATGATTGATAATAAATTTGTAGATCCTTTTTGGGTGAACAATTTTCGTCTATTAATTTCTTTCGTACCTTGTGTAATTAGAAAAAAAAAAATTTCATCATCAATGTTATTTTTTACGATTAAAAAAAACTGAGCGTTCCATCAAAAAGTGACTGACAACAAATTTATAGATCTTTGTTGGGTGTACAGCTTTTGTTCATTAGCTTTTTTTCGTATCTTGCTTCGTTTCCCCAAAAAATTGTATTTTATTTTTAATGTTATTTGTCACGATTAAAACAAAAACTACGCATCCTATCAAAAAATGATGAGTAACAAATGTGTAGCTCTTTTTTGGATTACAAACTTTTATCTGATTGTTTTTTTTTTTTGTAGCTTGTATCGTTTGTCAAAAAATGTATTTCTTTATTTTTAATTTTTTTACGAACAAACAACAACTGCGCGTCCTATCGAAAAGTGATTCATAACAAACTTGTAGGTATTTTTTTGGGGGGAAACAATTTTTTTTATTCATCTTTTATCGTATCTTGCATAGTTTGACCGCAAAATGGAATTTTTAATTTTTTTGTGCGATCAAAATTTGAATTTTCGATTTTCCCAGAAAATTCAAAAAGTTGTTATATCATACCGTACATTGTTCGCCTTAAAATTTTCATTTCCGTTTTTTTTTTTAATTTTGTAAATGCTACAACTGGTAATTTTTTTTTAATAAAAAAAAGTCATGAGGATTAATTGTTCGTCGTTTTGAGTCAATTCTTTCGAAAGTTACCGTGCTTACAGATTAAAAATATACAGACATATGTACGCACACACTCTCTCACACAGAAATGTACACACACGCACGCAGCCATACACATTCGTGAAAACCTGTTTTTCGGGTTCAGAAGGTCTGGATACGTGAACATTTGACAAAAGCGGGGGGGGGGGGGTCAAATTTTACACAAATCCAATACCTTCTCTGTTGACAATGTAACAAAAAAATTTAGCGCATTCCAACAAAAATCCAATGCAAACATTTTTTTTTTTTATTAGTTGAATGTTTATAGTCGCATCAACTGCCAGGGTCATTAGCGACTGTACTGTAGGGTTAACCCAGAGTCACCGTTTAAGACACCTCACCCAGGTGCCATTCAGCTTTCGTCACGGTTGCTACGCCTCCGCTTAGGGGACCCTCTTTCCGCAACCCGAGGACGCGTTCGGTGGCTTTGTCATAGGCCCTTCAGTTCTATTCTAAAGAAATAGAAACAGAAACAGAATGCGTATATATATATATATCATTTTTTTTAAACCTAAAATATGGTTAACTTTTTAAACCAATAACATATGATTTTCTTTGTTTCAAATCTTAAATAAAACTAAAGAAAAAGAAGAAATTTATTTTAGAATAACCGTTCTTAAATGTAGTGAAAATAAGAACGGTGTTAAATGTAAACAAATCTATTTTATTCGATATCTTCTAAAATATTTATGTTATTGAAATGCACGTCATGCAAACTCTGTATATCTAGTTAGTGAGCATATTTTTTTATCTATAATTATTTTTTTACAACTGTTTACGAGAAAAGTCTACATAACTAGCACCGCAATTCTTGATTATAATTGTAGGCCTAATCTTTTGTTTTGCTTGATTATAATTTTAGCATTTGAGATTTATTGATTGTGATTGAATACAAAACATTTCGGGTATATGCTTTAAAGCTTTCGGAACCAGTTTATTAATTGGAAAAATGAATGAGATTTGTTTTTTTTTTCTTTCTTTGTTCATTTTATTGTATTTTTATTTCGTGTTTTCATTTCTTTCTTTACTTGTTAGTTTTTTCCTTTGTTTCAAAGGCATATTTTAAGGGTGGACTCTAGACTGCCGGCGTCGAATGTCTAGAAAAATAACCGATTATTTGTGACGTTGGAAACGGGTAGGTCTTTGAAGTCCACAGTTCCTGTTACTAGTCACAGGGGTGCCTTGCCACCCTTTATTTATTTGTTGATTGTTTGGTAAATTTTTACTTTGTTGTTACATTGTGTTACATTGTGTACAGCGTTACGTAGCAAGCAATTTAGGAACAAAAATCGATCTTCTAGGTGTACTTGGATGTACAAGAGAAAATTGGTTATTCAGCAGATATCTAGACTAGGAAATAACAAATAATTCAGTAAGAAGCAAACAAGACGTAGCCTGAGCATTTAGATTAGTTACCAATCAGGTAATTGGAACACATTTTATATTTTCCTTTCCCATTTGCCTGGTTTTACCTTGTCCTCTTCCAATTCGATTTTTCTAATTTCCCTGTTCAATTTTTACTTTCCCCAGTTTTCAACTTTAACAAAATTCTCTCTTCCGGCTTCCCGACGTGAAAGTTTGCCCGAAAGATGGCACGGGAATTCCGTGGTCTCCATGAAAATTTCACTAACTTTCTATCTGCAAATTGCGAACTGTAATGGACCCAGGAGGTTCCTAGCCAACACTTTACGAACATAACCTCTAACCCTGGTCGATTCTGGCAGCGCACGACCGTCGTGGTAATACATTCTGTTTGCACTAGGTGTACAAAATACATCTTATCCGAGGAAGTCAAGTTGTAAATGAAGATTGGACGCCCTCAAACCATTTTCGGCAGGTCCCGTCATCGTAGAACAATTTTTGAGAGCACGAGGTGTGAAAAATACACATTTTTTAAGGAAATTAGGTTCTAAATAAAGATTTATCACACCTCCCGGATAGCACTAAAGTTTCCCCGAACATTCCTAGAACATTCCAATGAAAGCTTTGGAGAATTCGCAAAATTTTCCAGGAAGTTTCCCAGAAGTAGGTAAATGTTCGAATATCAAGGAAGGTTGCGGGAATATTCGTGAAAAAATTTCGCTTTATATTAATAATTTCTATATAATGCGACAATTTTTCAAGAACATTCCGCAAAGGTTTCTGGCAGTAGGTAATTGCTCGTGCATCAAGGAAGGTTCCAGGAGTGTTTGTGAACATGTTCAGACTATATAAATTCAATTAATTGAATTAATTAAATTCCTTACGAGGATTTCTGGAACCTTCCTTGGAAACCTTCCTGGATACGCGGATAACTAGCTACTTCCAAGAACATAGTTAGATGACATCTTTGCTGTTTTTTTTGAAAGATATCGTTTTTAATTGACCCAAGTATTATAAGTGTGAAGAAGAAAGGATAATACAATGTCTGAAGGTAATTCTTTGTATTATTTTAATAACTAATGAACATAGTTTTAGAACATTTTTTATTTTGTCGAAAATTCATTTTATTAATGTTAAATTCGACCGCTTTTTATTGAAAATATTTTTTTTTTCAATGAAGTAGCAATTATTACATTTTTCGTTGAAAGTTCAGCTTTTTTCGTTGAAGTATCATCTTTTTTTGGGTGAAAATTGGACTGTTTATTTAAAACTTTTTTTGCTGTTGGAATTTTTATTTGAAATATCTGAAATACTGAAAATTTTTTGAAATTCTGTCAAGAATCGTGTGAAAATTGTATTTATATAACCTTAAAATAAGCAAACAAAAAATCTTAAAAAATAAATGGTTATTCCAATTTTTTATCTTTTATACAAAAGTATTTTTCGCCTTAAATTACAATTTTGTTGGAATTCTCCTTTTTTCTTCACTAACAAATTTTTTTATTTGAAAATTTTTTTATTTTCAATAAATTTTTTTTATTGTAATAGCAATTATCACATTTTTCGTTGAGAATCAACCGTTTTGTTGACAATTAACCTTTTTTGCCTGAAAATCAAACTATTAAGTTGAAAAGGTTTTTTTGTTGTTCAAATTTTGATATGAGGTATCTGAAATCTTAGAAAACTTATATATTGGATTCGTAGCCGAGGAGGCGCGTGCATATAAGGCAGGGTGAAGATTAAGATTTAAAAAATTCCTACTTTTTAAATCTTTAATTCAATTTAGTTAAATTTTTTTAGAAAACTTATTTCAACCTTAATAACAAAATTCGCCTAAAATTCTACTTCCAAGGTGGTGTGGAAATGATTTTTATTAAAAAATGTGTAGGACTTTCTGAAAAATAACTGCATGAAATTTGACCCTAAGGCCAAACATGGTACAAAAGTGTCGTAAAATTTATAAAATGATCAACCATTTACAAAAATTCTTTCAGTAAAAATCAAAGTGTATCATATTCAAATACCATTTAGAAATATTTATAAAAGTATTAATATGTTTACTGTTTTTAACATTAATGTATACAGAGTACAGTTTTTATTTGAAATTTCACGACAGTTTATTATACCATGTTTAAGCGTAAAGTAGAATTAAGGGAAAATATTCTAAAAATTAAATTTATTTTACAATTATTCACAATTAATTTCAAATTAAAATTGTTTCACACCTTAAATAAAATTGTAAAAATAAAAATAAATATAAGTTTTCTGAAATTCTTGAGAAAATTTCGAAATATTTTCTAAGATTTCCAACCCAATAGTTTAATTTTCAAGCAAAAAAGGTTAATTTTCAACAAAAGGGTTAATTCTCAACAAAATATGTGAGAATTTCTAATTCAATAAATAAAATTGATTTTATATAAAAAAACAAATAAATTTTCAAATCAAACAATTTTTTAGTAAAAAAAAGGAAAATTGCAACAAAATTATAATTTAAGGCGAAAAATATTTTTGTATGAAAAATGAAAATTTCGATTCACTACTTATTTTTAAGTGTATTTATTTTTAATTTTGTATAGATATATTTTTCCTAAGATTCTTGAAAAAAAATTTCAAAGATTTTTTAATATTTCTGGATGTCAATGAAAATTTCAACAGCAAGAAAAGTTGTAACTAAACAGTTGATTTTTCAACAAAAAAAAGATGATATTTCAACGAAAAAAGCTGAATTTTCAACGAAAAATGTAATAATTGCCATTTCAATGCAAATATTCTAATTTTTAACTAAAAACAGTTAAAATCAATTTGAAAAGAATGTTTTTTCCACAAAATAAAAAAATTTTAATCAAAAAATTTGTTAGTGAAGAAAACAGGAAAATTGTTTCAAAAATATAATTTGAGGCAAAAAATATTTTTGTATACGAAATAAAAATTTGGAATAACTAGTTATTTTTTACGTACTTTCTTTGCTTATTTTAAGGTTATATAAATATAATTTCCACATAATTCTTGATAAAATTTCACAAATTTGTTCAATATTTCAGATATGTCAAATAAAATTGTCAACAAAAAATATAATTTTCAATTAAACACTAATTAATGGAGATACATTTTTTTTTGTTCTTAGTAGAATCTTTCATTTTGTAGGCATCAAGATTAATAGTTTTAAAGCGCTTTAAGAAGTTTGAGTAGGTCCCATTTTTCTTTTTTTATATTAAATTTTGGCTTCATTCATTCATTCATTAAGTTGTCGAATAAAAATATATAGCCAATTTTTCTCCATTAATAAGTACATTTTAGTTTTAACGGGAAACATTCTCAAACTTCTTATTTTCATATCAATAAGTTGCTTTTTAGGTGAAACAATGTAGGGATCTCTGGTCACCCGAAGATCCTTATCTCAGTTTATATATTTCAGTCTTGATATTTTTAAATTGTTAATAAAGATCTTAGAATTAATTAAAAATGGCGAATGTAGCACGGCGACGCTCGAGAAGTCTGGAGACTGGAAACGGGGGATCTCGTGCGAGCCACGAGTCCCTCTCGATTTCTCGACGCCAGCCAATCATCGGCCGGGACCGCTCTTGTCGAGCCATGAACGACGGCCTGCGAGTCGACGAAAGTTCAGTTGATCTTCAATCACCACTTGGGACAACCGGACGGCCGTCCATATACGACGTGTCGTCAGTGGATCAACAACGACGGGCGATCGCCCTGTATTCCTTTGAATCTGTCTTCGGCCCATTGCCTTTATTTTATTTTATTGTTTATTCGCATTTGCATATATATTAATTTCTAATTATTTAATTTTATATAAATTGTTTATTTTCGGTGATTCAAAGACCTTCGGATACAGAGTGCCGTGTGATTAGTACCATCGGCCGATCACGTCAAGTCGGCGGGTTTAACTGTCCCCGGCGGTGATCCGTAACTACGTCCAGTCGAGGGGTTTTATTTCACCATCGGCGGTAGTTAAAGTCATGACAAGTCAGTGGGTTTAATTGTCCCTGGCGGTGATTCTCTGCAGAAGGTCAGTTTTGTTCACGTATATTGTGTCAATTTTGTTCCGCGTCATTCGTGCCAAATCCCCCCCACCCCGTATATCGCGCTCGTTCAATTTAGGTTTGTTCTGTAATTTTATCGCGTTCTTGGTCGTAATAATTTACCTTTCGTTTCGTTATTGTATGAATTTCTTCGATGACTCGTAAATACCACGGTAAGCCGCGTAAGCGACCCGGCAAAAATTCTGGAGACAAGGCTCAACGCGCAGCCAGGGCAGCGCTTCAACCCGCAGAAGCACGCGCGGACGCTCACGTGTCCCCTCAAGAAAACGCCGACATCACTTTGGCCTGTTCAGCGCCAAGTACCGCGATTTTTCACCTTCTAGCCCCTCCCTCACCCCCGCGAAGCAGACCGGCTGTCAATCTTATTGTGGCAGCATTATACTTCTCGCCGAATCGTCCTCTCCGTCACTTCATATCCGCGGGGACCCGGTGAGACGTCATCTTTTCTTTCCATAGGTTGCCAAGTTACGGCCCGGTTTTAACTATCCTGTAACACTCTCTCTTCGCGAACTCCATCAATTATATGACCCCCCCCCCCTTGTATAGGGGGCTTCAATCGGTCACTCGGTAACTATTACCCCCATTGAACTTCTCGCCCTATCCCCACAGCGGGAAGATATCACTATATGCTAAATAAATCTCATTTCTTAAAATAAACACGTGTGTATTTTTCCACCTCGCTCACCTGGAATCATATTAGTTATTTCAAATAATATAGGAGGTTTAATATATAATTAAGATTTTAACTGTTCATTTAAGGCTTGTAATCTGTCAATATGTCCTCATCCTCCTTCTCCTCTTTTTTCTGCTCCTTATTGAACTTGATTAACTTGGTTACTTGTAACTTATACAAACAGCAGACTTTGAGACCGTTGTAGTACTGTCAAAAAATTCTGGAAAGTTCCAGCACTTTTAAATCACGAACGTAACTTAAATATCACGTACTGGTAATTGAAAGAGATTTTGATGCATTTGCAAATGAAAATTTATTTATGAGAATGCACTTCATTCTATTTGTATATGTTAAAATAGCGTTTTAGTTTGCTTACATAAATAAATTGTGTAGTTTTTACAATATTATAATCCACAGATATTTCAAACTATATATTCCACAGAATAATTCACTACTTTACCACCGAGCAATTCACGCCTACCCCGAAAGGGAAACGGCTTAATGATATAATAATAATAATAATTCGCCTACAAAGAAAATTCCTTTGAATCAAAGAAGAATATTAATTGGCTCTCAAAGAAAAGATTTCTTTAATTTAAAACAAATATATTTTCTGAGTGAAGTATCAAAAAAGGATTAATTATATTTTGAAGAATATTGTCAACTTATTTTCAACAACCATTTCCAATTTCCAAAATTTAAACTTTGAAGAGAATTTTAAAATGAACGCGTTAATGGTTATAAAACTGTTTTTTTAAATGTTTGAAATACACTGGGAATCCCATTTAAGGAACTCCCATTTAAGTCATTTCTAGAATTTGAGTCCTCGGCATTTTGGTGATGCGGGGACCACGAGGCCGAAAGAGAGGCGGTGTTTAGTCATGCGTTAATTGCGTCAGCTGTTAGCATGCGTTCAAAACCAACAGAAATGGTTCACACCCTGAATGTTTACGTTCGGAGCGAACGAATGTTGTGTTCGATTTAAGTGAAGGCTATTTAGGACCATCCCTGAAACCGCCCTTAAATGGGATAGTGTAGGTAATAATGTCAGAAGAAAACTTCTTAAATTACACAACTTTTCAAATTACTGTCGTTTGAAAATGAACAATTTCTAATTATGCATGCGTGAATACTTCCCTTTTGTATAATTATTTCGTTTAAAATCGAAAGTTTTAATTGTGTAACCATTTTAAACTGGAAAAATGCCCAATCGAATAGTTTTAAATTCAAGTGTTGAACTGAAAATTGTAGGAACATTTAATTTGGAAATTTTTCAAAATGGTAACGTTTCACATTGAAAGCCTATAGTTTTAAGTTTGCTTTTACAATTGAATAATTTCCAATGAAAATCGTACGAAATTAAACAATTTTACATTGAAGTGTGACTTTGAATCGTTTCAAATAAATTTTCAACCAAATAGTTGAAAAAAGATCAATTTTCAACCAAGAAGATTAATTTTCTACTAAAAAAGAAGAATGACCAACAAAAAAATTAAATTTTCAAACAAATAAATGCAATAAAATGATGCATTTTTCAACCAAAAATACGAATTTTCAACTAAATAGTTTAATCATGAACTAAAGAAGATTAATTTTCAACAAAAACAGTTCCATTTCTACCCAAAAAACATTAAATTTTTACAAAAACAAATGAATTAAACAAGAAAGATTTGAGTTGAAATTTCAACACCGAAATATGAATTTTCGACAAAAAGTTATTTTTCTATCAAAATAGTTGAATTATCAAACCAAAAAGACGAACTTTCAAGAGACCAGTTAAATTTTCAACCAAAAAAGATTACTTTTTAAAAAAATTGTTGAATTTTCAACCAACTAAGACAATTTTTAACTACAAATATAATCGTCAGGAGTAAGCAACTGCAAAAAAAAAGAAATAGAAATACAAAACAAATAAATTACTGACAAGAATATTATATCCGGGTGGCCACATAATTTATTTTTCCAAATTCACTAATTTTTCCTTAACCATTAATATTCAAAGACCAGAATATTAATCTTGTAAAATGTTTAACATAGAATCTTTTGTAAAGGGAATAAAACAATTTCAATAATTTATTTTTGAAAATTTCAAATTTATTATCCTTGTTAGTTAATTGAAGTTCCTCTTATAGAAATTCCCAGTTTTACAAGATTTTTTCAAAATCCCTGACTTTTCCTGACTAACAAAATTACCTGACTTTTCCCTAATTTCTAGGTTTTCCCCGACCTTCGGCCACCCTATATATATTGTAACACAGAGATTAATTTTAAAAAAATGTGTATTTAACGAATATATCTTATGCTTTCTTTTAAAACATATAACGCCATAATTTTAAAAGAAGGTTTTCAGGGACAAGTTACCTGATGACGTTTACTCATATTTGAATGAACTTATTTTGATACGGACTAAAGTAAAAATAATTGACACATACACTGAGAGACTTTTTGTTAGAATAAATGATAAAAATGAATGAGAATTTAGTATAATATCGTTCCAAAATAGGGAAAACAGGGTTTGCGTATCAAAAACCTGTAGGCCATTGTTCTAGAATCGAGTACGAACCTCCTATATCCAATATCCATCCTACAGTCCGTATACCTGCTTATACCCAATCAATTTGGGGAATTTACTCCTTTTATGGTCTTACTCTATTGAGTCTATCACACTATTGTAAGAAAACTCGAAGAGTAGAATGAATGGTTAGGTAGGAGTGAGCCGAAAATAAGAATTGCATATTATTACAGTTGAAACTTTTAAATATATCGAAAAAGAATCTAGAAAAGTTTGAAGACTTTTTTTATTTCACAGGATTGTGCAGAATATTAGGAAACATTTGACGTTTAGAAGTTTAGAAGAAATTAAAAAATATTTGATAAAGTTTCGGAAATCTTTTCAAGTTTGAAAATATTTTTAATCTCTCAAAAACTTGTAAAGTTCTTAAATATCTCTTGAAATTATATTAGTTTATCCTACAATTTTTTCAAATTGTGAAAATTTGCCTTCAAATCTTCCAGATTCTTTTTTGACAAATTTTGAAATGTTTTAAAATGTTAAAAAATTATTCTTCATATTCTTTTAAAATTCATTTCTCACAAAGAAAAATCATTTAAAATTGTTCTAGGAATGTAAAGAAAATTTTTTCATTCCCTTGAAACCTTCCAAAACTTTCGTAAAACATACAATTTGTTTCTAAGTTTTTGCTTTCAAATTTTAAAAAATCATTTGAAATCTTTTGAAATCTTTTTTAGTTTTCTCTCAGAATTCATTTTTCAAAATAAAAAATAATTTCAAATTTGTCCATGAATCGTAAGAACAAATCTTAACCCTTCAAAATTCTAAAAAAGCTTGCAATTTTTTTTATGAATCTTCCAAAATTTATATTTTCTTAAAACATTGTTGAAATGTTCTCAGAATTTCAATTATTTTTAAATCTTTTCAAAGCCTTAAAACCTTCTAGGTAAACATCTTTTTAAATGATTCAAGTTTTTCCTACATTTTTTTTTAAAACGTACATAATTAAATTAATTATCTTGCAATCTTCAGGATTCTTTTTTGAGAATTTAGAAATGTTTCGAAATCTTTTTAAATATTCTCTTAAAATAAATTTCTCAATAAAAAAATCATTTTTAATTTTCCCATAAATCTTAAGAAAATTATTTTGATGTTCATGAATTTCCAACCAAATGGTTGCATTTGTAACTAAAAAAGAGAAATTTTCAGTTAAAAAAATTATTTTCAATAATATAGTTAAATCTTTAAGCAATAAAATAAATTTTTAACAAATCAGTTCAAGTTTCAACCAAGTAGTTGCATTTTCAACCAAAAAGATGAATGCTGAATGAAAATTTAATAGTCAAATTTTGAAATAAAAGCGGTTAGTTTTCAACTAAAAATAGAACAGATAAATTTACAGTTAAGAAAAATCAATTTTTAACCTAAAAAAATCGAATTTACAAAAAAATAGTTCAATAAGGAAATAGTAGAATTTCTAACCAAAAGAGATGAATTCTGAACCAAAAATATGATAGTAGACTTTTCAATTGAAAATAATGAACTTTGAACAAGAAAGATTTTGATTTTCTTATTAGGTTCTGCTAATTCTGTTCGCATTTAGGTGAAAAAACGAGAAAATGGGAAATTTCCTGAAAACAGGGGAAAAAGAATTCTCTAAAAAAAGTTGTAAAGAGGGGAATAGGCCGTCTGTATTAAGATGCTTGACTTCAATATAAAATAACGTGACATTGAAAACTGAACTTTGTATCTTTCGAGAGTTTGTTCTTTCCTTATTTTTGTAATAAAGAATTCGGAACAGTTAACATGAAGTTAACTTTGACAAATTTTAAAAATTGAAAAAAGTGGACTACGTCACTAATGTTTTTAATGTTTAATTTCTAAGTTTTTAATATGAATTTTCAAGTAAAAATTTCGTAACTTTATACTGTTATTGTGATTTTAAACAATATTCATCGCGTAAAAATAAAGACATATTTTAAAAATATATTGTTCAATTAGTGCTGTGAATTAAAAAAAAAGTGTAATCTATTGTGTGGATTCATACCGCTATTGACCGTTTTTCTTCAATTATTGTTCTTAGCGAAATTGCGGGGGAAAGAAGGAACGGAGGAGAGAGCGTCGCCGGACTGAGTTTGGGACTGAATTCGTGTCCGACCGCTCTCCTGAATTCTGATCGCGGGACTGAATTCGTGTGCACCGGAATTTTCAGATTTTTGGTTGGAAAAGGGGTCGGCATGAGTGGTGGGAGGGGGCGTGGGCCATTTAAAATGCCCAAAATTAGGATGCGTGATCTTTTTTTGCCGTTGGAAAAGTGGGTTCAAGACGATGTCAGGGTACCGTGCCCTGACGGCTCAACTGACCATTCCTATGCAAAATGATTAAATGTTAAGGTCGATTTCAAACAATTTTCTTCTTGAAACAAAGTATAAAAATAGTTACAAATTTTTAAAATTAAAAAACAGAAAAAACGCATGTTTCCATGACAAGTAAAAAGGCCGCTTCAATTTTCAACAGTTGGACATTTAACGGTCGTAAATTAAAGAAAATTGTAAATTGAGTTTTCAACAGCAGTATTTTCAACAGTTTAATAATTAACTGTGGAAAACTGAAGAAAGTTAAAATTTTAATTTATTTCAATTTTTAGCAGTTGAATTTTCAACTGTTTGATAATTCAATTTTCAACAGTTGAAGGTGTAACTATCAAGTTATTGAAAATTAAAAATTGAATCTTCCACAGCTGGGTTTTAAAAAGTCGGAAAATAAATTTGAAATATTCTTACTTTTTCAACAGATGAAAATGGCAGTTATATTTTAAACTGTCTTTATGTTTATATAGTTGAAAATTGAATTTTTAATTTATTTCAATATTCAACAGCTGAGAATTGAAACCTGAATTTTTAATTCATTTCCATTTTCAACCACTGAAAATTAAATTTTCAACAGTTGAAAATGAAATTCTAAATTACCTTTAATTTGAAATTTCCTCAAACTTTCCAAAACTTTGAAAAAACTTCAAAATTGTATTTCGAAATCTTCAGAATTTTCGAAATGTTCAATAACTGCTGAATACAAAGTTCATTATTTTTAATTGAAAAGTCTACTAATATATTTTTGGTTCAAGATTCACCTCTTTTGGTTAGAAATTCTACTATTTCGTTGAAGATTGAACTATTTTGTTATGAATACGATTTTTTTTAGGTTGAAAATTAATTGTTTTTTCAACTGTAAATTTATCTACTCTATTTTCAGTTGAAAACTAACCTCTTTAAGTTGAAAATTTGACTATTAAATTTTCATTGAGAATTCATCTTTTTTGTTGAACATTTATTTGAATGCTTAAAGATTTACCTATATTGTTGAAAATAATTTTTTTAACTGATTTTAGGTTGAAAATTTCTCTTTTTTAGTTAGAAATGCAACCATTTGGATGGAAATTCGTGTACATACAAATATTTTTCTTAAGATTTATGGGAAAATTAAAAATGATTTTTTTATTAAGAAATTTATTTTAAGAGAATACTTAAAAAGATTTCAAAATATTTCTACATTCTCAAAAAAGAATCCTGAAGATTGTAAGGTAATTATTTCATTTATGTAGATTTAAAAAAATGTAGGAAGAATATGAATCATTTAAAAAAATATTTACCTAGAAGGTTTCAAGGTTTTGAAAAGATTTGAAAATAATTACAAACTTGAGAACATTTCAACAATGTTTCTAAAAAATGTACATTTTTGAAGATTTAAAAAAAAATTGCAAGCTTTTTTAGAATTTTGAAGGGTTTTAAGATTTGTTCTTACGATTCATGGGGAAATTTGAAATTATTTTTTATTTTGGAAAATGAATTCCGAGAGAAAACTAAAAAAGATTTCAAAACATTTCAAATGATTTTCGTTATATTATATTTGAATTATAATTATATTTGAAATGATTTTCGTTATATTCGTTATTCGGCTTTCAATTTGTAAACAATTACAAATAGTTCAACTAACTACCTCTAATTTAAATCACTTCATTATCTTCATAAGAACTGAAGATAGTACAGTTGTATATTCATGTACAAAAAACGAACAATTTGTAATATTCTAAAAATTCTTCAACGGCAATTTGTTTAGAAATGTTTAAAGTACCACCATGATTTTTTTTTAGATTTTTCCTATTATTTTCTTTACTGACGTGAAGTTCGAGTGCGATCTGTCATCTGTTTTGTTCACAGTCATTTGTTTTGACGTGAAGTTCGAGCCCGATTTGTCATTTGTTTTGTTCACAGTCATTTGTTTAGTTCGATTTTAAGTCAATTTTTGCCGATTTCGGGGAAAAAAGAGCCAACTGGGTTATTTGGACCTCGGATTCGGATTCAGCGACTAAAAAAACATATAGATATGCTGGTTAAGTCCATCGCACATGAAGATCTTTTTTTTTTTTGCAAAAATATACAAGAAAAATCAATGTTTTCGTTGATTTTACGTCTATTTTTGAATTTTTCGGAAAAATATGAGCCAACTGGATTATTTGGACCCCGGATTCGGATTCAGCGACCCCAAAAACATATAGATATGCTATTTAAGTCCACCGGGCATGAAGATATATATATTTTTTTTTGTAAAAATATACAAGAAAAATCGCTGTTTTCGTCGATTTTACGTCTGTTTTTGCGTTTTTTGGGAAAATACGAGCTAACTTGGATATTTAGGCCCGGATTCGGATTCAGCGACCCCAAAAACATATAGATATGCTGGTTAAGTCCACCAGGCATGAAAATACTTTGTTTTTTTGGAAAAATATACCAGAAAAATCGCTGTTTTCGTCTATTTTTGCGTTTTTTTTTTAAATACGAGCTAACTTGGGTATTTGGACCCCGGATTCGCATTCAGCGACCGCAAAAACATATAGATATGCCGGTGTAGTCCGCCGGGCAGACCACTTTTTGTTTGTGTGCCGATGTTATTATTACGGCCCCTCCAGTCGATCTTTGGATTACTAGACCTTTCGGTTTCGGCACGCTTTTCCAACCGCCGTTGCGATTTCCAACTGGGTATTCTGTTTGGTTCTGATTTAAATTTCTGGCCCGATACCAGTTGTCACCTTTCGGTTTCTCACAGCTCTGGGAGCTATTTCGAGTGTCCTGTGCACCGTAGCCTTCGTCTGTCGGCCTTGATTGGCTTGCATTTTCACGATCAAACCATGATTTCAACGGATTGCTCGATCGCTCGGCGCATCTCGCGTAATAAACGTTTCTGTTTAAACCGCCTGCTTGATCGACAGTTTCGAGAACGTCTAAAAGATCCAAATAATTTTCTACTTTATATATAAGGATGACACTTTTTACTTCTTCGATATAATGTCTAAAGAGTTGTTGAATTACATCCGATTCAGGAGGTGCGGAAATTAAATTTTTAACACTTGAAATAATTTTAATCGTGTGTTTGATTTCAAATATTCCCTTTCCTCTTCGATTAAGCTCCACCACTATTGAGTCATTCTTGGTAAACTTTTATGCATAAGATTTTCCCGAAAATTTAGACAGAGGTAAATTTTTCAACCAATGTGGCTTATAAGAAGTTACGTTTAGATTTCGATTCATTCTATCGCAAAGTCTTATTTCATTATCCTCAAGACCTAAAATTCGATCCTATCGCGCCTTTTTCGCCGTTAATAGACACGCTTGAGTTACCATCAATTTTGCTGTTTCATTTAACAATTTTCTGGCGCGGTTATCCACATCATCTATTTGTTCCGATAAATTAGTTCCTTGATTAAAACACGCAGCCTCTTGTATTGCTATTAAACCATGTTTCATCATCGATTCGCGATACGTTTTGACATGACTTTCCAAGTAGGATGGAGATTTACTTACCTGGATCTTTATTCATGGCCGACCCAACGTCGTTATTTCGGGGACCTGAAAATGCGTAAATAAAGACCAGACCAATGTCAGACGCTGGGCGCCAGGCGCCCGTGGAGAAGCCACTGCGTAATAAGAGAAAGAAAATATACCAACACTCAATTTTTTATTTTGAGAATTAAAAAATATTTTTCTCAGTAAATTAAAGAGGTTTGAAATAGAAAAATAACTGGTTTCATTACACTAGCTCAAAAGGGAGAGGGATTGCGTGGGGGGGGGGGGCGGTCATTGTGCAAGGTTAACCAACAATAACAAGTATTCTATTTTGACATGCCTTCATGGGAATGCAGACAACTTTTTCGAGAAAATATTCTAAACGAAAAAGTCATAAATGTACAATATATATATATATATATATATTATGTGGTGTCCTGGTCACACAGCGATCAAGGTCAACGAAAAAGGGGATCAGTTGGCAATAAGCGGCGCAGAAAGTGAATATATAGATCCGAAACCTGTACTGGGACTTATGTCTTGCTTCATCGGGATGGCCATCAAAAGCTGGATCATGACGAAGCACCAAGAGTACTGGGAACAAACCCAGGGTTGAGGACTGGCGAAAGCCATCCTGGGCTACACGTATAGGATGGACAGAGCCAGGGATATCTTGGAATTACCCAAGAAAGACATAAGGACAGTGATTCAAATGCTTACAGGGTAAAAAAACCTCAACTATCACATGCATAGAATGGGCTACAACCCCACGACAGAGTGCAGAAAATGCGGCAGGGATGATGAAAAATCCCTGCATGTCTTATGCCACTGCCCGGCATTAGGTATTCTCGGCCAATAAACCCTTACGGCCCACTTCATGGGACCTGAGGAAATTATAGCTTGATCAGTGGCCTGGAGTCAACTACTAATAGCGAAAAATAAAAGACCGTATGAATGAATGTAAATTCAACATTTTTATTGCTTAACCTCACCTTTCGACACCCTCAAACATAAAAATAATTAATTTATTACGAAAATGGTAAATGTATGCCTATATTAAATGATATATCGAAAAGCATCATATACGACTTAGAGAAAAAGGATTCTCAATCCTGCGTAGCTCAGTGGTAAAAGCACCTGACTGGCAATCAGTTTACGTGTTGTTCGATTCCTACCGAAGCTAAAGGATTTTTTTCTTTAACAAATATTTATAATAATTGCAAAGCCAAAGAACAATAAAGAACATAATTTCATATAATATTAAATGTTTCTTGTAAAAAGAGAGGAAGTTTTCGCCAAAGGTGTTCTTTTTCTTTCTCTTTGTTTTTACACGCCAGGTTCACACTATACAAATTTTTTTGGGGGCTTTTTCTTAAAATTAGGTTGACGCTAATTTCCACACTCTTCCATGTTTTTTCGCCAAACGTTAGAAGGGAAAATTCTCCAAACATTCTTGTTGAATATTAACAAAAAATTTTGAATAATTTTTTTTTAAAATTTTTTGAATTGCTTTGAAATTCCTTTAAAATTCAGTGGAATAATGCTTAGATGTTCTGGAATAATTTCCCACATTAATTGGGTTATAATTCCGAAACTTTGTACAGTACTACTTAAAAGTTTTGGAATTTATAAAATTAAATATATCATAAAAGACGTGACAATTTATATTGAATCCATGAAATCTAAAGGTATTTTTCATTTTTTGTGAAAAGCGAAAGAAATTTGACATATGTGAAGGAATAGTGCACTTGAACCATTTATCGCATCCAACATTAGAAGCTAAGGACACGGCGTCATTGCACTGCAATTAATAGAAATATTTTAAACATTAAAAAATTAAGAAACCGATAAGAATGCTTATAATACACCTCGTAACTCTCATTTCTGTATAAATTAATGACTGAATTTTTATCGAGCTTGTGAGACAGTTGCCTCCGAAATGTTGAGAAGCAGCTGATCGCTCAATCGCTGACTGGCGCCGTTCCGCTAGTCTCTTGGAAATATCGGAGTTTACATGAAAACCCCGAACAAAATATTTATTCCACTTTCTGCTAGAAACTCTAACGCTATATAATTCAGAATAACTTAAATGAATCTCGATACGTGGCTAAAATTCATTAACAATCTGTTCAAAATATACCCATTGCCCAGATATGCCATACATAACGCTAAATTTAAACTCGCTCCAATGACTCGCTCCGAAAATGCACTTCGAAGATTTTGGTCTACTCCAACGTTCTGTATAAGTCGAGCCGCTGCCTCTTCTGATTAGTTACAAGTCTCGTTAGTTTAACCTTTTGCGGTCTTGCGGGTGTTCGAAATCGAAATGATTAAAAGTAATGGAAAATTCATGAAAAGAAAACTTAGATGACTATGAGATGATAAAATGTATAGTTACTTAACTTAATACGAGGGCTGTTTGATAAGTCAGTGACTTTTTGAATTTTTTTGCGCAGTAACTTTAAATGCACCACTGATCCCGTGTGCTAAGTTATATTGAATAACATTTCAATGAATATGACACTTAAACATTAAGTTAAGTACTGTGTATCGTATAGATTATATTCCCTAAATGAAAATACTGTTTTTTTTTTGTCTTTAAATAAAATAAAATTGATATCTAATTATTATAAATTTACATTTATGAGTAATTTTCGTGAATAATTTATTATTTGTTATTATTTATATGTGAAGAAATTCAATGAGGCAATTATTATAATTAAAAATGGGAACAAGGAAAGTGAAATAAAATTATTTCTTTGAATGGGGTTTTAAGAAAAAGAATTGTTAAAACATTTTTTAATATTATTTTTCTTGGGAATTATGAAAATTTTTGTGACAACTCTGAGATTTACACGATTTTTTCTAGAATTATTTTTTCTTCTACATATAAAGAGAAATAAATAAAGCTTAGAAATTTGATTTCTCACGAACAATTTCCAAAGAATAATATAATAATTAATAGAAAAAGGAATTTTACGACTAATTCAGTACCCTTGCATAAACGAAAAACGTATCAGATTTTTTATTTTTCAAAGCCTCGCCCTCTCATGTGAAAATTACTGCAGGGTGAGACTTAAAAAAAAAATCGTTTATTTTTGTATTATATTATAATATTAGATTTGAATTTATCAAACGTTCTCCGAATTCAATGCAAGGAACTGAATTTTGGAACTGAATTTGTGTAGATTTGAGAGTTGTTACAAAAATGTTCGTAATTCCTGAGAAAAATAATATTCAAACAGGTTTGAAACAATTCTTTTTCTTCAAACCCCATTCAAATCATTCAATTTTATTTCACTTCCATTATTCTTATTTTTAATTATAATATTTGCCTTACTGAATATCTTCACATATAAATAATAACAAATAATAAATTATTTATACAAATCACTCATAAATCCAAATTCATAATAATTAGATATAAATTTTATTTTATTTAAAGACAAAAAACAGAATTTTCATTCCGGAAATATAATCTATGCGATACACAGTACTTAACTTAATGTTTAAGTGTCATATTCATTAAAGTTTTATCCAACATAACTTAGCACATTACTTAATATTATTTTTAAAATATTGCTTCATAAATGCAACAGATTTTCAATGTAATTTGTCAATTTGTAAAGTGCCATTTTCAAATTCTCCTAGAAACTCGCGCGAAACTGTCAAAAGTGTCGTCTGCTATGCTCCGCTTTTTGGAATTTTTGTTACTTTGAGAATAACTGGAACATTTAGAACAGAAAAACTTTTTGTACAAGTTTAGCATAGGGTATGTCCTGACAACTAAACCACTTTTTGCTATAAAAAACCTTTCCTGTCGGAGATATGTGGGTCTGACCGCGTTTTACCAACATTTACTGTCATGACCGGTCAGGATTGGTCATGACTGTCAAATACCGAGGAGTGCCCATCACTATTCAATGCACACGGATCCGCATAGCTACTTCCTATCCACCAGGTTTTATCGGGCTAGCTTCAGGTGGCGCCGAACAGCCTTTTGTAACCTCAAAATGTCAAGTGGGGACGTGAGAATTGTGAACACTGTGTTTTTCCTGGACAGTTATGGTCCATTTATACCTCTGTCAAAACATAGATGCGGCAAGTGGCAGCGGAGTGGGGAAATAACACATATAGCGACCATAGCACCTACTTTCGTGTGGTGCGTAGCTACTGCCCAATTCGAACTATCCTCCAGGGATGGGCGATACCGATGAGATACTACGATTCTCGATACCGATACTTAAAAAGTGGTTGCTATACAATCAAACTAAATATCGATTCAACTAAATGCCATTTCAACTAAAAATCTATAGTATATGCACCGCGTGCAGTGTTGCTCGGAAGAGGGTCGTGTGCGTAGTTACAAAGTAGCGTGACGTCGGTGAGTTACACCGACAATATTCGGTTGGCGGCGTAACATGCAGACTGAGTTATCGATAAAGAAGAGCTGTGAATAATTTAAAAAAGAATAAGTGTGGTAAAGTTGAATGAAAATATAAGTTGTTTTAAATTAAATATAATGAAATTGGATAAATATAAAGGAAATTAAATAAGTCAAGGGTCAGTTTACAATAACGTATTTTTTTCAAGTTAACTGTTGGAAATATTGAGTGCTTTAAGTGGACCTCTCTGAGATATTCTTGAAAATGTGAAACTTAGTGCAATAGATCACGTCGGCGCTGATGCGCCGATGCACCGATGCACCGAATTCGAATCAGCGGCGGCGTGGCGGCCCAATCCTCTAAGTTTTCAAATTTTCAAAAGATTTCATGTTGCACGACAATTTTTAAAAATTATTTTAATTAATTAATTTAATTAATTACAATTACAATCATAGTTAACATGATTATAAATTTCAGATCTGTTAAATATTTTGGAATCACTAGACCTACATCTGCAAGTTTTAACTTTATGATACTTAAGTCGCGAGGACTGAATATCCTTCCGACTAACATAAGCGTCCTGCACAAATAGAACAAAACGGCCGTGGTCACAGTGACTCACGTTTCTGACGCGTGTGAGAGGGACAAAGTACGCCAGAATGCTCGAAGATATATGATAGCGACGTTTTCACTGTGACCACGCGAGTGCTACCCGATGATCACGCGCGTAAATCATAGTTACGACTTTAAAGTCATTCACCATTGCGATCAAAGTGTTCAGCATTATTTTCACGCGCATCAGCACAGGGATGTTGCAGCGATGAAAACCGTTTTGATCACAGTCCTCACAGCCGTTCAGGTTTCATGCATCAGCTGATCGAAAAAATCTGTACTGATTGCCGAAGTCTCGCGTCTGTCGTCATTTTTCGGATAAGTGATCCCCTTATTATAATAATATCAATAAAATATTCAGGTAATACTATTGACTTTTTACGCAATCGGAAAATGTCATATTTTAAGGTTAGATTGGCTAAACTTTATGATTGACTGTTTGATTGTAAAATATTTATGATAAATTTCTTTTTGAGTTCAATATTTTGATTTTATTATTACCATATAATATAGTCAAATTATTACATTTGACATTAATTTTAAGCAATTTTTAGAAGGAAGATTTTCACAATTTCTTGAATACTAAACTGTGTTCCAAAACTCCCCTGCAGATGGTCAATTTTCCAAAAAACCTTTTACACCCAATTATAGCACCTGCAGCTTGTCTCACTAGCGGCAAGTCTCCTTGCGATATCTTTCCTCCGATAAAAAATGGAAAACTTCCTCCAAAGTGGTAAAAGTGCGGCAGGTCTGGCAAAGCTACTTGCCACATCTCCGGCTGGCCGGTCCATGCACAAGTCTCGCAGCGGCATATCTACGTCCAGAAAAAATTTTTATCTTCCTACAAAGCGGGTAAAGTTCGGAAAGTCTCCCGCACAAGAATGTCACATCTACGGCTTGTCTCCCTAGTAGCATCTCCCACCCAGAATGCATTTATGCTGATTTAAAAGTTTCAACTTTTTTAACATTTGTATTAGGTGAGAGGTGCCGCAGATGTGACCGTTAACTCCAGAAGTGTTTTTGCAATTTTGACAGTTAGTCCGGCCTTAAAAAGATATATTGGGTGAGAGATGTTGCATATATGACAGGCGTCATTCTACGCACTATGGTTTTGTCCATAAAATTCATTCTAGATGAGACATACCACAAATGTGGCAAATGGGTTCGGGAGACTTGTCGCACATTTGCCACTTTGGAGGAAGACTTACATTATGTCACGCGGAGATCTCACTGTCACTGTTTCGAATCAGCTTTTAACTTGCAACTGTCTAACGGTTGTTGCAAATAAAGCGTATAATACACGTGTGTACAGGTAATTTCTGGCTTGTGTGATTTCAGCATTGATACTCGTAAGCAAGCGCCTGTATTGCGCACTTGTATCATAAATAGCTATTGATTCATATCAAAAGGAAATTAAATCCCTCTTTAACAACTATTTCTGTTTATTTTGTGCGTAGCACATGAAATCTGTCCATTTCAGAAGTTTTTTCCTATCATATCTCTTTGCCTTTATCTATCTTCAGGACTCATCTGCTATGGTTTCACCTGCGTAAAAGGAAATAAATAGTATATTGCACAACTAGGGTTGAAAGGCTATGATTGCAACGAGTGCGAAGTTTGCTGCCCGAGCAAAGCGAGTGTGCGAGCGTCACTGGGCTGGAAGCGGCCACATTACGCCTGCTTCACGTGCATGCAATGGTGCGTTTTCAAGGGGGTCGGACAAAAAATCCTTTATTATTCAGATCCAATCAAACATGTATTGACTCATGTCGGACCAATGACGAGAATAAAATCCAAATAGATTGTAGTCAAGTTGAAAGTTGTTTTAAGTAATTAAATATGTCTAAAAGAATTGAATATCGAAACTTGGTATCTATACCTTAAATTTAGATTCCCTGCGATGGTCCTTGTTATCTTCACATTAATTTCAACTTTTTAAATAAAATTGATTTTGGAAGAACATTTTTGAAACAATATCAAAGAAACTCGTAACTTACAATAGTCAACAGAACCGTTTTAAAAAACAAACTTCAGAAAAATTGTACTCGTGAGCAGTTGAGTTTATGTTTCTCTTATAAAAAGAACTTAAAAAAAAAACTTCAATTATAATCTAAATTTTAGGTATAGATACCAAGTTTCGATATGTAATTTTTTGAGACATATTCAATTACTTAAAACAAATTTTTAATTTACTCCAATCTATTTGGATTATATTCTCGACATTGGTCCGACCTGAGTCTTTGAAGAAGGAAAGGGAGTTCGAAACGTCGATACATGTTCAATTGGATCTGAATAACAAAGGATTTGTTTACGACAAAGCCGCAAAATTTCTTATCAAATGCAATAATTATAGTTTATTACCTTAAGTATATAATAGTGTACATTTAATTATTACTTGAGCATTTATGCAATTATGTATTGTAATTTCCAAAGTCTTTCATTCTAAAATTATTATTTGATGAATTCACTTCTGTAATTTTTGTTAAAGTCCAAACCGTGATTCTGTCTAGAAAATAGCTAAAATCTGGACAGTCTTCATACATTCAAATTCGTAGCGAACTTCTAGATACCCGTGTGGAAATTTTGTCATGGGCCTAAGCGGACCCAAGCCTGGAAAAACCAGGCCCTGGCCTGGTGATCAAGGTTGGGTCGAGCTAGAATGAAACGTTAAATCTGGCCGGGGCCTGGCTCGATCGCCGAGCCTGGCCCAGGCTTAACCCTACTTTAATATCGATTCCTAGCTATCTTATTGCAGGACTGTTTTTTTGACGGGTTTTTAATGAAACATCGAAAATGAGTATGAATCTTTTATTTTAAATTAAGGATATTATATAAATAATGAAATGTGTAAAAATTATAGGTTCAAGCGTGAACTTTAGATCAATTAGAAAATTAGAAAGTTCAAATAATTTAATATTCATAATAATATTTCCCTCAGTAACTTTATTTATTTACATTTTTGGTGTACATAATTTTATTTGCAATATTTATGCACTTTAAAAGTAATTATAACTCGAACCGAACTACGAAGTGTGGTACGATTTTCTAAGTTTTCGTAATAAATATTTTATTTTAATCAAATATTTATTTTCCAAAAGAAAAGTATTATTTTGGTGGTATAAGAGAATAATATTGTTGCTCTTGTGGATGAAACTGATTGCTTTTTATTGTGTGGATAATAGACTGGTGTGAAATGAAAGTGAGGTTATATTTTGCAAAATACAAACTCATATTCGGCACATATTATATATAGTTCCATACACGGCGCTGTTAGCTCATAGCCTCATATTGAATGGAGGAATGGAATTGTATTGTGCTTCTCAATTCAAGTTCAAGTAACGTACGGAATACAAAATACCTTAAAAATTGGTTTGAATTTCGAATCAAATAAATCTAAAAATTGTCTTTTCTTAAAAATGGCCTGATAGATTATTTTAATTTTCGTCTTTAAATATTTGTAGAATGTCATAAAACTATAATCAATGGAAAAAATCTAGTTAATGAAATGATAGGCAACACTTCCTAGCTCGACTATTTAAGGCTATGTAACGAGTATACCAGCTGATCAAGTTAGTCCTGAGATCAATATTTTTTCACCCATATATAAAAATAAAAGTTCAAATAACGCGGAAATATTCTCGGAAAATATTAATAAATATTAAAGGACCGTTTGTGGCAAGGCACAGAGTTGGGAGAAGAAAAAAGTTTATTAATGGAAAATGTGATGTCCTATATATATAGTTCTCCCACTCTGACACCCCGTACCGCATCTAGGTTTATAATATCTTTGCCCCGTTGCTCCTTGCCACGCGGCTACGCTGGAACACAATAAGCACAAATGCAAATGTACCATATCAAAACGTATATATAGAAACACAAGAGAACAGTATAAGACGGAGTGCCATGCTAGCTTATACAGGTTAGCCAACTTATAATATTTAGACACTGGGGCCTGTACGCAATGCTGCCACTATATTACAGAAAGAAAGAGAGAGAGAGCGCGTAATGACGAACGGAGTAGATATAGAGACAGAACGATTAAGAGTTAAGGAGAAAGGGAGAGCGAGTACCGGCGAGGCAAAACCTCTCCTGTACCACGTTTTCTTGTTTTGACGCTTTGAAGACAAAGAATCAAAATTCAAATAACGCAAAATAGTTAGTAATTGAAATATAAGTAAAAGATTTTTATAACAATAACTAATATAATTTTAAAATAATTTATTGATTTTTCTTTAAATTAATCATACTTTATTCAGCTAGAAATAAATAAAAAGGGACAGGATATTGAGGGTTTCAATTTTTTCGGGGACCTACGGGCCCGATCGTATAGTGGATCCGGCACAAGACGGTTGACATTATAAACATAGTAGTGGCAAACAGTGGTTGTGGTGGACCGGAGCTAGACAAATTTTTAAAATTGGACAAAGCGAGAAAGATGTCACAGTCAAAAATGATAAAAGGTTATCAAATGGAACCGAACGTTGGGATAAGAGAAAGAGAGATTAATTTCATGGATTTGGTAATCAAGGTAAGCTAAAAACGATAAAATCAAATTTTAAACGCGTAACTAACTAATATTTGAAATATCATACACTGAAAAGGACGAATAATATTATTTACCGTATAAATCTATTAGTGATTTTTTTTTTGAAAAAATGAAAAAGGAGAAGGAAAACAACAAAATTTGTAACAAGATAAAATAAATTTATACCAAAAAATTAGTTGTTAAATAAAAAAATTTAAAAAAAAATAAAATCAATTTTTTTAAATGAAATAACATTCTTTTTTCTTTACCACTTGATATATGCAAATGTATAGTGATGCTTAGTGATGCTTACAATTTATGTTTAGGTTGCAAAAAAAATCGCAATACCGGCTTGCTACTGGAAGCAGCTTCCCCTAGTCGTGCATTGGCATCAAAGGTATCGTCCGCGGCGCATATCGAATATGGTGCCTAAACGAACGGGGCGGCACACTTGTGCACGAAGTGTCGCCGTTTAATGAAAACCGGAACCAAGCAACAAGCAAAAATTGCAAAGAGCTGCAAGTTTTCCTCATATCATCTGACACTGCAGCCTCTGGAAAGTTTTGATTTTGCCGCGGTATGCACTGCTTGCGGAGGGAACGTCGACCCGATTATTTTGTCCGCTGACAATTGTCAGGATTGTTTGATTAACATCTGTAAAGAGTGGCAAGCGTTTTCGAATGGATCAAGCTTAATTGAATTAAGACAATCAAAGGGAGCCACCCCCTTAATGTGCATTTCTAAATTTATAAAATAGAAAGATAGAAGTGAGGAATTATGCGCAATTAGGAATTAATTGTCCACGACTAAGATTTAATTTTTATACTATTAACTTTGCCAACAAAACAAAACAAATTTTATTTTACGTACTAATTATATTTTAGCACTGATATTGATTTAAAAATAATGTTACAAAAGTTAAGATATGTTAGCACTCAAGGGCCTCAATCGGAATGAATTACAAAGAAATAGTAAAATTAAAAATTGAGAAACCCTATGAAGAAATCTTGAATTCCAAAAGTAATTTTATGTTATTTTATGAGGTAGTGTAATAAAGGAACTAGTATTTTTTCCTCTACCTGTATATAAATGATTTTATTGACCGACCCGAATTTTGCATAGGAGCTCCGGCTAAAGTTTGATGCCAGCCGTGAACTAATCCGCTGGCGGCGCTGCTGCGCTTCTTGCTTGCAAATGCATTAGTTATAAGGGCAAAATAATTAAATAATTAATAAAAGAATTTTTTCTGAACAAGAATGGGCCTGCAGTCTTGGAGAACAATGTCAGGCCTCGAGTGTGCAACGGAGACTGCTGTCCGAAAATCGTAGCTCCAGAAAATTTGGCACTTCTCGTTTTAGACAATTGACTCTATCTCCCTTGGAGCGTTCGGCAGGGCAGGGTTGCGGCCATTACCGTAAGAGCGACAAAGATGGTTATAAAGCACTCTTAGGGCCGCATTGTGCTTTTTTACTTTCGCTGTAGAAAAAAGCTGCAATTCTTATTCAATTCTAATGTACAAGTACAAACTTTATTCGTGGAAAGATTCTTTACAACTGCATTCGATTGCGTCGTATTAAAATTAAAATGATTTCAGATCAATATGTTTAAGCAATAATAACAGTATTATTTCGAAATAATTACAAAAAAATAATAACCCAGTGGACACAAAAACATTAATGTCCTGAGAGCGTTCTAAAGACGTTCCTAGGACGTTTATGTCAGTCCAATTGATGTTCTAAATACGGCCCATGTTCAAAGATCATCTTTGGAACATGGGACGTCTCTAGGACATCAATTGGACTGACACAAACGTCCTAGGAACGTCTTTAGAACGTAAATGTTTTTGTGTCCACTGGGATCCAGCCAAATACAGTTATAAACCATTTTTCCACCAATAAAATCAGCTTTCAATCATCAGGTTTAAATAAAAATTACAGCTTTATTTTTATAAATTGTTATCAGGGTTTGATGAATGCAAAAGCTGACAATACGTAGAGTACATCCTTGAACAATCCTTAATACTCAATCTACTGGACGTTTAAATCACAAAATTACAATCAACTTGGGACCTTTTCTTTAGGGGGGAAAACAAGAAGAAAATTTTTACAGAATAGTTTGCGAAGCGGTGTGCTTGACGTTCTGCACGTCTAAATGAACGAATTGTATTTTTTATTAGATAAATATTTGAAGATATGTACATTTGAGTTAAGAAAACATATTTCTTTCATTTTGACGTTCAGAACTTTAGGTTCTTACGTCCTATGTGGAACAATACTTCATTTTTGAAGAAACTAGAAAACGCATATTATGAAATAATTGTAAACATATAAATATATGACCTATTATCAATAAACAGATATTGTATCTACTGGAAGCTTGAATAAAAATATTATTCGTCGCCTCAAAAACATACTACTAGAGCCGTGAGCGCGTTACGTAGTATGCCCAATTCATAACTAAGGACAACAATGCACAGTACCTTTGTAACATTTATAATACTTTGACCTTCTAAAAATAGACAACCAATTTTTGTAACAAATGATTTGTCAATGAACAACGAAAAATAGCCTGTGAAAATATCTGCTTAAAGTTATGAACGTCTAAAAGAACGAATTATAATTTTGATTAAATAAATATTTTTAAATATGTACATTTGAGTTCAGAAAATATTTTTCATTTATTTCAACTTTCAGAACTTTAGGTACCTATATCTTTTCTGGAACAACACTTCATTTCTTGAACTCAATAATATTAATGAATGCATCTTATAAAATAGTATTACATTATATTACTTTGGCGTTTTAAGAATAGACAAGAAATTTTTGGAACAAATGCTTAGGATTGTAGAACGAGAAAGTCTGCCCCATGGTTTCACTTTTTTAAACGAAATGTTATTGCGTATTTAACTCTACAGTGGCAGCGTTTTCAGTCTGACGTCAAAACTTTTTTAGCTTCTTATAGAATGTGTTAACTTTCGCGATTTTTCGCACACTGTTTGGAGACTTGCTGCTTCCTTCTGGATGTAGATTGAGAACATATCTCTGCAAAAATTCAAAAGCGCAAGCGTACGCTTCAATATAACGTCTGTTCCAGACAAAAAAAAACACGCATAAGCCCATAGGAATACATCCATGAAGTTTGTGCAAGAAACTAGGTGCGTTTCATCAAATATCAAGTCATAAAATCTATTGCCTTCCGAACCTGTAAAGTATAACAAATCAACTTTTTATATCCCCATTTTTTTTTACCATTAAAGTTTTAGAGGTGAGGAAAATTTTCAAGATTGCATTTATTTATTTTTCTTATTAGCGCACCGTGGATTACAATAAAAGGACCAGTTCGTGATTAAAAATACGTTTCTCACCGGATACGAGTAAATTATTAGATTCAATTTCACTATTTAGATCACATAAAGAATTTTGATTAACAGAATCAATATCTACCGAGATTTCAGAATTAATGACTCTATTTTCTTTATTCTCTAAAACTTCAGGCATCTGCTTTTTTTCATGTTTATCTTTTATATGTTTTTTTAGAGAATGAAATCTTTGAAATGTTCGCGGACATTCATCCTGACCGCATGAGAACCCTGAAAAATTTGTTAATTTGATGGCATGAAGACGCCGGAAATGATTGGAAAGTTGATAAATTCCTCCGTCAATCGTGCATTTGCAAATGGAGCAAGAAATAGTTTCCATTTCATAATTGCAAAAATCGCAAATAATACTTTTTTATCCCATAATATGTTTGGGGTGCCTTTTAGTTGCCTGAAAAGTTAAAACCAACCATTTTTACGACCTACACTTGAAGCGATTTCGATTCTTATTTAAAACGCAGCAAAAAGGAACAAATTCTAACATACCTTTCAAAGCGATCACAGCTAGATCATATACTCCTTCTGACAATAAGAACTGTGCTAAAGCTTCAGGAGTTTCATATGAATCCTATAAACATACAAAGAATAGTTTTATTGAAAAATGCAGTAAGTATTAAATCACTTGCGTTCTTTAAATTATATTTGAAGAAAAAAATACACGGACATACACTGAAAATATATTGACAAGTGCTCACTAAAGAGTATAGAAGAAAAGTTCTTTGATCTTTGTTCTATTAAGAATAGAAAATTTCATAATGTGTAGGCAATCATAATGGGAATAGTTAAATTTTGAGTTAAAGAAATTCATTATCAATAAAAAACTAATTTTCAACGAAAGAAATGAAATTTCAGACGAAAAGATAAATTATCTACTAAGAAGAATATTTTTAAACCAAATTCATGAATTTTCAAGGAAATATATACATCTTTAATGAAAATGTCAACCTAATAGTTCAATTTGCAATCGAAAAGGTTAATTTTCTTTGCAATGAAGAACAATTTTCAACGAAATACAGAATTTTTCAACCAAATAGTTGAATTTTCAACTGAATAAGATAAATGTTAAACCAAACATGGAATAGTCAAATTTCCAGTTTAAAAAATAATTTTCAAAACTGTCCACTGCAGAGATCAAACTGCTTTTCGCTCCGCATGCAGCTCCAAAATGTTACGGAATCAATGTATTGAGAGCTGTTTTCGAAACGAAACGAACTTTAAGGTTCCTGCAGTGAAGACGTTCTTTAATTTTTCAAAAAATTAATATTATTATTAACAAATTAACATATTAATTTTCAAACAAGAAAGAGAAAAATTCAACACAATAGTATGAATTCTCGACGAAAAATGTAATACATGTTATTTCAATGAAAAAAGACAAAAATTTAACCAACCAGTTGCATTTTTCAACCAAAAAAGAAAAAATTTCGGTCCAATTGCAGAATAGGCGCGTCACCTCTTTTTTGTCGACATAATAGTTTATGTCGACATGAAAAAACGTCTAAATATATTTTCAATAATTAAAAACAATGCGATTTCAATTATTTACAGTGTTTCTGGCCGTATGGATGTTTAAAAACACCTTAAGTGTGAGTTGATTATGATAATTTCAGTATCGTGAAAGACCCATATTTGAGACATCGTAGTAACAAAAGTAACAATAATTTTAAACGTTTTCCTGATCAAATCGCTTCATTTATCGTTCAATTACACATTCCAATAGTTTGTTGCTGGAAAAAAAATGGTTCAGCCAAAACAGAGGTGACGTCCTTATTTTTCAATCTAACCGAAATTTCTACCAAAAGAGATGAATGTGCAATAAAATGAATGAATCTTCAACAAAAAAATGAAATTTCTCACAAAATAGTTGAACACTAAACCAAACTTAGATCATTAATTGTGAAACAAACAGTTGTATTCTCACCCAAAAGGGATGAAATTTTTAACCTAGAAAGCTAGACTTTCATCAAAAGAGTTGAGTTGTTAAGCTAAAAAGTCGAATGTTTTAGAAACACTTACCTTCAGCGAACCACTGGTATTCATTTTATCTACTATCGCCTGCCAGACTCAAAGGAGCTGTGGATCCTCATCTACAAGGATCATGTTAGGATGCCGGCCAGATTGGGAGTAACGCTCCAAGTTACGAAAAATCTGGAATGACTCATCTACCTGGCGTAGAACCTTTTTGGAAACTTCAGGATGAGAAATTTCTTCGTCAATTCCCAATATGACTAGGGAATCTCAATGCGCAATGCCCTCTTCACGTCGGCTGATACCAACTGGTACCGAACCAAATCCTGCTCTGATCAGCCAGGGTAATTTAGGGCTGCAGGAGGTGATTAAATGGGTGGATTGGAGGGTAAGGACAAAGAAATAACAACACTGGATCAATTCTGGCGATAATGGAAAGAAGGAAGAAAGAAAACCGAAAAATAACAGGGTACCGAGCTCCACTCATTCATACGGCCCTGAAATGTAAACCCAGCACCCCGTCGCCGCAGTGGCCTTACCACCAATAGGAACGGCGGTGAGAGGGCGGAGAAGGAACGCCGAGACCGAGTCCCTGACCGTCGCAACTACGCTCGCTCTTCTCTGTCGACCACAGCCGTGTCGAGTCTTTTGCGTCGAGAAATGTGTACAATTTTCAGTGTGTTATCTGACTTTGTTGAGATTATTACTTTCTTATTTTTTGATTGATTTTGTCAGATTAATTAAAGTCATGTTTATTGAAAAGTTGTCCGGCAAAATCTGATTGTGAATTATTAGATTGAATTTAGAGTCAGTATGATTAGGCGAGCTAGGCGTAATTTCTCTAGAAGCAAAAATGTCAAGGTTTAGAATATTATGATGTGGATTATTGGGATTATTGTTGAGATTCAGAGGTCTAAATTATTTAATATTTTGTGTTGATTTTGAGTTTGTCTATTACTAACCGAACAAGTTAGGTTATGCCTAGCCATGGGTCATTACTCGGAAGAAACACTTAGAGGATTCGAATATCTTAAGATTCAGAGCAATGTTAGACTAGACGGGTCAACGGTTCGAGGTGAAAACGCGAATTCTTTGGAATCACTGAACACTAAAGTCGCGAATAATCCCGGTAAAGAAACAAGTAGGAAGTTAGTGACAACGATTGAACTCAGAGATAGTCCGGGAGGTCGGGTTTCTTGCCTAGATTCTCGAGGAGGTGCGATCAGCAAATGAACCAAACAATCTCAAAAGGTAGACTTGAGATCTAAAATGCTTACCAGATCAGAATACGCTACTGAAAAGGATGAGACTCATCACCACATTTTTGATCGTCGTGATGATACTCTCATTAACAATAGGAATTATCGTAGTCAAGAAATCCGCGAAGAACGGTTAACGATTCACATTCACTAAATAGTCAAGGTCGAGATAATTCAAACGCGAAAAAGATTGGAAAAAGTCGAAACGTAGAGTATTCCGATGACGAATTTTTCGGAAATGAGCGAGGTTATGATGGAAGAGAGACTAGGCGTCATTTTAACACTGATAACCTGTCGAGATACCCACGTACGCATGATTGTCCAGGAACCGTCAAGAATAGGTTTGATGACTATCACCCTTCCTATTACGATCCTTATTATCGAGATAGTCACATTCAGCATCGTAGAAGTCGCCACTCAGATAGGTTTGATCTTGACTTTGAGTCACGAGGGTATCCTGGAAATGGTAACTGGTCAAGATTTGATGATTATGCTGAGAATCAACCATCGAGGAGAGATATAGGTCAGCATAGGAATAACAATCGATTTTTCGGTAGTAATTCGCGATATGGAGCTGACGCCCCTTAAGTTTTAGAGAGTCAAGTCTCCCTTTCAGAAATTCTGATTTCGAATTTCCAGCACGTCGACAGACGTCCCTAATCTATAGTACTGCGCTTCGATCAAATCGTCCTCATGTGACGTTCGACCCCACTATAGACTATCCTATCGATAATTCATGTTTTAGACAAAATCCCCGCAATTCTCAAGCTTATTCTAGACGCGATCTCTTTCCTCATAGCCCAGCCGCTACGTATAACATTATGCGAAAGTGGAATTTGAAATTCTCAGGTGCAAGAGAAGAAGATGCCGAAAATTATCTCACTCGCCTCATTGATGACGCCTTTGATGTGAGAGACAACGAATACAGTGTAAATGATATGAGCTGATGTAGGAGAAGAATATTCAGTAGTTGCGTTGTGTCAAAAAATTCTAATTAATATATTTATCAGTTTGTCCTCTAATGAGAAAATATGAGGATTGTCTGTACTCTGCTCTTATCCTTGGCCTTTATTTTTAATTCTATTGGTAAATATAATGATACAATATTTCTACAATGTAGCTAAATCTTTTTAAGCTTTAGGCAAATCAAAGTTTTTGCTTTTTGATGTGAATGGAGAAGTTTTACACATGCCAACGGACGTATAAACTGCAATTTTCTGCGCGCGTGTGAATAGTATAAAAATAGAAATAAAATAATTCTGATAAATACATCAAATAAAAGATGACCTAACCTTTTAATTCTGAGTTTTCAAACAAATTTTGAATTTGAATTTAAAAAGTGTATACATATTCTTATATGCAATGCAATTGCGCATTTCTCTTCTTCAGGTAACGAGGATCTGGCCTTGGCCATTTTCAATGAACAACTCGAAAACCCCGTTATACAAAATACCGAATTTGGTGTTATTTTTACGTTCTCATTTATCAAAGTGTAATGTAATCCTCCAAATTTTCGATCTCTAAGTTTCAACGGATCTTTACGTTTCCGCACTCACAGAGTCCGAAAATCATAAAATTTTGTCGTTGCTATTTGTATTTCTGTATGTCTGCCTATATGTATAGTTACCTGAAGTGTATGGTCACGCTGCACTTGAAAAGATTACTATGCAGACCTTTAAAACTTACCTTTACGTGTCGGAGGTTTTCTACCAACAGTCGTATGCAGTGCTTCATGTTGCAAAAATCACTATTCCGCGAAATATTTGCGCCTGAACCATTTTCATAATATTGCGCACTATACTCGACTGAGTACTCGCGCACTCGACCCTTCCGAGGCGAGAGTCTCAACCGTATCCCGCTCTAGGCGCTGAGAGACTGCGTGGGCTAACAGTTCTAAGAATGTCGAATGTATTTATTTGTATTATTATTGATAGTATTTATTGTTGATTTCAAATCTCCCGCGCTTTTCGATTGAAAAAGTTTCGTACACGCGCGGCGGCGCATCGATACAAGATCGAGGCAGCCGATGAGCGTCGTTGTTAAAAATGAACTGCCGAATCGTGGTAGAGGTGGGGCCCCCTTCAGCTTGTAAATAAAAGCATCGTTTCGTTCCAAGGTCAGAGAAATAGGCGAGACTTCACCGTAATAGTAAAGTAAAGTTTTATGCAGTAACACTGGAGAATCTTTTAACTGTAAGTAATTAAGAATCATTTTTGAAATGCGTACCTATTTTTAAGTAATGCAATTATTCACTTTATGTTGCCACTTTAGGTATGCACTACTAGAAATATAATATAAAATGTCATATGTAATTTCAAGTTTCATTTTATAATACTCTACAATGTTAATTATTAAATAATTTGAAATAGATATTTGAAATCGTTCGAAAATTATTTTCACATTATGTTACCTTGCTTTGAAAAGTATAATATAATCAAATGAATTGTATGTAATCAAATATAAATGAATTGTGCAATTTGCTTTATAAAACAGTTGGATTTTCAACAAAAAAGTTAATTTTCAATCCAAACAGTTTAATTTTTATGAACAAAATAAGGCGAATTTTCTATAAAATAAATAAATTTTCAATAACATAGTTACGTTTTCAACCAAAGTAATGAATTTTCTACACAAGAATCTTTAATCAATCTTGAGTTTATTGAGTTTTTATTTGTGTCCTTTATATGAGTCCTCAAATGTATATCAGAAAAATCTCTTCTCATTTGTAAGATGTGACGTAGAATTTTTTGGTTAAAAACGGTTGCTAAAAAAAGACGAAGAATCAGAGTGGAAATCTTCAGTTTTATTAAACATACCGATACCTATTTTTAGCACATTATTAAGTCTATCTTTTAGAAACACTAAATGATTTGAGTGTTAGATATACAATTTTCCTTGACATCTTCCTCGACAACTACATTGACAAATTTAACCACATTCGCAACTCATAATATGCCAAGAGACGATTATGACATATTACCCAGTATAGAGAAAGAGCAGGACTTCTTAACGTTGCCAAAAGAAGACAATTTTTTATGGGTAACCTGCTATATAGCCTATTCAGGAATGAAGCTCCGCACTATCTTCTTAATCTCTTCCAGCTTATTGCCAAAGATGAACCAACACATTCTAAACTCCGTGAAAGGAAAACAGTACTAAAAATGCAGCCACACCGCACGTGTAAAATGCAAATGTCTTTTGTTATTCGTAGTGCTCGCCTTTGGAATAAACTACCCATAAGCATTAGGAATGCACCTTCACAATTTAATTTTACAAAAATCCTTTTTGGTTGCTTATTTAACACTTCAAATCCTACTCTTGAAATTTCACATTGGTAACACTCAAATCCTTGAGTTCAAAACATATATAAGCTTGCACATGAATGTATTTACTCCTAAGCATGTATATTTGTGTATGTACACTTATAGTATTATTGATAACAGACTACATCTAATTATGTGTACCTTACTTTATTTCTTTACTTCTGTTGAATACCTATCTTTTATTTTCATCGTTATATTGATCACCGTCACTTTTTAATTGTAATATGTATCACCTGTTCCTCAGAGGGCTATCTAGCCCTAGGAACTTTTCATGAATAAATACAAATACAATACAAAGTCGACTTAGGCGGTAGCAATTGGTGCAACTCATTCGCAACAATTTTTGGAAACGCTGGTCCAGTGAGTATCTCCAACACTTACAGGAGAGAGGCAAGTTGAGGGAACCAACGGAAAATGTTGCTGTCGGTCAGTTGGTATAAGTCAAGGACGATTGCTTCCCACCATCAAAATGTCCCCTAGGTCGGGTCATTGAAGTACATTCCGGAGCAGACGGCCTCATTAGAGTAGCTACGGTGAAGACTTCCATCACTACCCTAATGCGTCATATTGCCCATCTCTGCCCATTGTCAACAGCTGACCACTTCACGAAGATAAGTGAAGGTGATATAGGTATGGGTAAACAATGATAAAATAATCAGTGTTTGACGTTAATCCTGCGAACGGAGGCGGGCGAAATGTTCGCGTCCTTTACGCTCACGTATTGTGTGGCATGGGCCTCCCTACAGCAGTGGGGTTGGTTCGTGCAAGAGAGAGGGAGGGAGACCCATCGGATCAGTATCAAACGGAGATTCGAGGTCTGCAGACGTGAGAAGGTTCGAGATTGCGACTGCCTGCGGTGTGACATGGGTGGATCCTCTGTACGTGATGGTGACTTGCTCTTAATTTGTTGACCAAGTGATGTGCTCTTGATTTGTTGACCAAGTGATGTGCTCTTGATTTGTTGACCAAGTTATGTGCTCTTGATTTGTTGAGCAAGTGATGTTCTCTTAATTTGTTGACCCAGTGATTTTCTGTTGAGTAGTTGAGAGTGACGAGGATTGACTCCTCGAGAGTGGCAAGGTGTTGTCTGAGATGTACAATTCATTTTGGTTATGCTTGCGAGGTCTGTGACTTTGAGGATAAGGTAAGAGAGATTTCTCTTAGGCTCAAGTTCACAACAAAGTGTATGATATGTTTAAATTGAATTGTACTCTCTGTTAATTTTGTGTGTTAGCTTACTTTTGAATGAATGTGTTGTGCCTTCTCAGCTTGCCCCGGCTGTTCCCTCAAACCGTAAGGGTCTTTATGTCTAGGCAAGTTGTTGTTGGATGATGTTGATCCGCGAAGATTGCTGCATTTTCATGTCTAAGAACCCGACTACTCATTCCTTCCGAATTCCTGTTATAAAATATTTGCAAAAATTAGAACAATACAAACACCGGCACATTACCTTGAATTTAAAAATCACTTCATGTCCTGTTCCTATCACATCATAGCCGTGTCTGAGACCTGGCTCACGCCAAACATTCCTTCGAGCTTCGTAGCACTTGATTATTACACACTTTTCCGCAGAGATAGAGATGGGAGAAGAGGGGGTGGGGTCTGTCTCTATATCCATGACAGCCTAAGGGGTATACAGGTGGAAGTGTGTCCTCTTGCCAATTACCCTACTGCTGAGTACCTTTTTATCAAGGTATCGTCGCCTCAGGACAGTGTGTTGGTGGGTAGTTTTTTCAGTGGAGTAAGTGCCGCCGGAATAGATATTTAAAACCACCCTTAGTGCTTCACAATCACCAAATGCTCAAAATGACCGCCTTTATACACTTTTTTTGAGTTAAATATATTACTAAATTACCTTGTCATAGAACACGTTTTTTCAGTAGGGTAAGTGCTGCCGGCAAAGATATTTAAAACCACACTTAGTGTATGACAGTCACAGAATAGTCAAATTGACCGCTTTTATACACTTTTTTTTAGTCGAAAATTGTATTAAATTACCTTGTCATGTACAAAGTTTTTTCAGTGATGTAGGTGCCGCCCGAAAAGGTATTTAGAAGCACCCTTTGTCTTTCACAATCACAATGTCCTCAAACTGACCGCTTTATACACTTTCTTTGAGTTAAAAATAGTATGAAATTACCTTGTCATGGCAGAAGTTTTTTCAGTGCGGTAAGTGATGCCGGAAAAGATATTTAAATACACACTTTGTCTTTAACAATCCCAAAGTCCTCAAACTGACGGCCTTTATGCACTTTTTTTCAATTAAAAATAGTATTAAATTACCTTGTCATGAAAAAGTTTTTTCAGTGGGGCACGTGCCGCCGGAAATGTATTGAAAAGCACCCTTTGTCTTTCACAATCACAAAGTCCTCAAACTGACGGCATTTATACACTTGTTTTGAGATTAAAATAGTATTAAATTACCTTTCCATAGAACCAGTTTCTTCAGTGGAGTAAGTGCCACCGGAATAGATATTTAAAACCACCCTTAGTGAACGACAATCACAAAATCCTCAAACTGACAACCTTTATACACTTTTTTTGAGTGAAAAATAGTATTAAATTATCTTGTCATTGAAGAAGTTTTTTCAGTGGGGTACGTGCCGCCGGAAATGTATTCAAAAGCACCCTTTGTCTTTCACAATCACCAAGTCCTCAAACTGACGGCATTTATACACTATTCTTGAGTTAAAAACAGTATTAAATTACCTCGTCATGGAGCCAGTTTTTTCAGTGGAGTAAGTGCCGCCCGAAAAGATATTTAAAACCACACTTAAAATGTTACAATCACAAAGTAGTCAAACTGACCGCCTTTATACACATTTTTCGATTTTAAAATAGTATCAAGTTACGTTGTCATAGAACCAGTTTTTTCAGTGGAGTAAGTACCGCCGGAAAAGATATTTAAAACCACACTTAGTGGATGACAATCACAAAATCCTCAAACTGACAACCTTTATACCCTTTTTTTGAGTGAAAAATAGTATTAAATTACCTTGCCATGGAAGAAGTTTTTTCAGCGGGGCAAGTGCCGCCGGAATAGATATCTAAAACCACCCTTGGTCTTTCACAATAACAAAGTCCTCAAACTGACGGCCTTTATACACTTTTTTTTGAGTCAAAAATAGTAATAAATTACCTTGTCGTGGAGGAAGTTTTTTCAGTGGGGTAAGTGCCGCCGGAATAGGTATTTAAAACCACCCTTGGGCTTTCACAATAACAAAGTCCTCAAACTGCCGGCCTTTATACACTTTTTTGTGAGTCGAAAATAGCATTAAATTACCTTGGCATGGAAGAAGTTTTTTCGATAGGGTAAGTGCCGCCGGAAAAGGTATTTAAAAGCACTCTTTGTCTTTCACAATCACAAAGTCCTCAAACTCATGGCCTTTATACACTTTTTTTGAGTTAGAAATAGCATAAAATTACCTTGTCATAGAACAAGTTTTTTCAGTGTATTGAGTGCCGCCGGAAAAGATATTTAAAATCACACTCAGTGTACGACAGTCACAAAATCCTCAAACTGCCGGCTTTATACACTTTTTCTTGAGTCAAAAATAGTATTAAATTACCTTGTCATGAAAGAAGTTTTTTCAGTAAGGTAAGTGCTGTCGGAAATGGTATTTAAAGCACCCTTTGTCTTTAATAATCACAAAATCCTCAAACTGACGGCCTTTATAAACTTTTCGTTGAGTCAAAAATAGTATTAAATTACCTTGTCATAAAAGAAGTTTTTTCAGTGGAGTAAGTGCCGCCGGAATAGATATTTAAAACCACCCTTAGTGCTTCACAATCACCAAATGCTCCGCAATTTTTAGAAAAAACCTGTGGTCATGCTAGCTTAACGTTCAGCTAGCAGGACCACACATAGAAAAAAACAACTCAGACAATATTTCTTTGCACAATAATTTAAGGCTCACTCAATGCCCTATTGCCAAATTTAATGCTTTACAATTTTTAGAAAAAACCAGTGGTCATGCTAGCTGAACCTTCAGCTAGCAGGACCACACATAGAAAAAAACAACTTAGACAATATTTCTTTGGATAATAATTTAGGGCTCACGCAATGTCCTATTGCAAAATTTAATGCTCCACTATTTTTAGAAAAAACCTGTGGTCATGCTAGCTTAACGTTCAGCTAGCAGGACCACACATAGAAAAAAACGACTTAGACAATATTTCTTTGCACAATAATTTATTGCTTATTTAGGGTTGACTCAGTGCCATATTGCCAAGTTTAATGCTCCACAATTTTTAGAAAAAACCTGTGGTCATGCTGGCTTAACGTTCAGCTAGTAGGACCACACATGGAAAAAAACAACTTAGACAATACTTCTTATCACAATAATTTAAGGCTCATTTAGGGCTCACTTAATGCGATATTGCCAAATGTAATGACCCACAACTTTTGAGAAAAAACCTGTGGTTATGCCAGCTTAACTTTCAGCCAGCAGGACCACACATAGAAAAAAAACACAACTTAGACAATATTTCTTGATACAATAATTTAGTGCTTATTTATGGCTCACTCAATGCCATATTGCCAAATTTATTGCTTCGCAATTTTTATAAAAAACCTGTGGTCATGCTAGCTTAACGTTCTGCTAGCAGGACCACACATAGAAAAAAAACAACTTAGACAATATTTCTTATCACAATAATTGAGGGTTCATTTAGAGCTCACTCAATGCCATATTGCCAAATTTAATGCTCCGCAATTTTTAGAAAAAACCTGTGGTCATGCTAGATTAACGTTCAGCTAGCAGGACCACACTTAGAAAAAACTGCCTTAGACAATATTTCTTATCACAATAATTGAGGGTTCATTTAGAGCTCACTCAAAGCCATATTGCCAAATTTATTGCTCCTCAATTTTTAGAAAAAACCTGTGGTCATGATAGCTTAACGTCCAGCTAGCAGGACCACACTTAGAAAAAACCGCCTTAGACAATATTTCTTTGCACAATAATTTGGTGCTCATTGAGGGCTCACTCAATGCCATACTGCCAGATTTAGTGCTCCGCAATTTTTAGAAAAAATCTGTGGTCATGCTAGCTTAACGATCAGCCAGCAGGACCACACATAGAATAAAAAGACTTAGAAAATATTTCTTTGCACTATAATTTAGTGCTCATTTAGAGCTGGCTCAATGCCATATTGCCCAATTTAATGCTCCGCAATTTTTAAGAAAAACCTGTGGTCATGCTAGCTTAACGTTCAGCTAGCAGGACCACACATAGAAAAAAAAAACTGAGACAATATTTCTTTGCACAATAATATAATGCTTATTTAGGGTTCACTCAGTGCCATATTGCCAAATTTATTGCTCTGAAACTTTTAGAAATCACCTGTGATCATGCTAGCTTAAAGTTCAGCTAGCAGGACCAGACGTAGAAAAAAAACTAAGACAACATATCTTATCACAATAATTTAGCGCTCATTTAGGGCTCAATCAACGCCATATTGCTAAGTTTAATGCTCCACAATTTTTAGAAAAAACCTGTGGTCATGCTGGCTTACCGTTCAGCTAGTAGGACCACACATAGAAAAAAACAACTTAGACAATACTTCTTATCACAATAATTGAAGGCTCATTTAGGGCTCACTTAATGCGATATTGCCAAATGTAATGACCCACAACTTTTGAGAAAAAACCTGTGGTCATGCTAGCTTAACGTTCAGCTAGCAGGACGACACATAAAAAAAACAATATACAAAATGTTTTCTATCACAATAATTTATGGCTCATTTAGGGCTCACTCAATGCCATATTGCCAAATTTAGTGCTCCGCAAATTTCAGAAAACACCTGTGGTCATGCTAGCTTAACGTTCAGCTAGCAGGACCACACATAGAAAAAAACGACTTAGACAATATTTCTTTGATTTGTTGAAAAATAGCCAAAATCTAAATTTTACTATAAATATTGTTCAAATAATTTTTAACTTTTGTAAATTTGCAAAGTATCATAACAAAGTGTCATTAGAAAGAAACTTCTAGTGGATTCTATGACAAAATTTGAGCGCATTTGTTGAAAAATAGCCAAAATCTAAATTTCGTTTTGAATATTGTTTAAATAATTAATAAATATTGTCAATTTGAAAAATCTCATACCAAAGAATCATTGAGAAGATATTCTTTGTCAATTTCGTAAACAAAAATTTAGCCTATTTGTTTTGAAATAGCCGAAATCTAAACTGTATTATGAATATTATTCAAATAATTAATAATTTTTGTCAATTGAAAAAATCTCATAACAAAGAATCATCGGAAAGACATTCTCAGACGATTTCGTAAAAAAATTAAGCCTATTTGTTGAAAAAAAGCCAAAATCTAAATTTTATTATGAATATTGTTTAAATAATTAATAACTCTTGTACATTTTAAAATAATTGTTGTCAATGTGAAAAATCTCATAGCAAAGAATTATCGGGAAGACATTCTTAGTCGAATTCGTAAACAAAAATTCAGCCTATTTGCCGAAAAATAGCCAAAATCTAAAGTTTATTATGAATATTTCTTATATTATTAATAATTATTGTAAATTTACAAAACATCATAGTAAAGAATCATCAGGAAGTTATTCTTAGTCGACTTGGTAAAAAATAAGCCTATTTGTTGGAAAATAGCCAAAATCTAAATTTCATTATAAATGTTGTTTAAATAGTCATTAATTTTTGTAAATTTGCAAAGTATAATGACAAAGTGGGATTAGAAAGAAATTTTTAGCGGATTCTATGAAAAAATTTGGGCGCATTCGTTGGAAAATAGCCAAAATCTAAATTCTATTATGAATATTGTTTAAATAATTAATAATCATTGTCAGTTTAAACAATCCCATTGCAAATAATCATCAGGAAGACATTCTTAGTCGATTTCGTAAACAAAAATTTAGTCTTTTTGTTGAAAAATAGCCGAAATCTGAACTGTATTATGAATATTGTTTAAATAATCAATAATTATTGTAAATTTTAAAAATCGAATGGCAAAGAATCATTGGTAAGACATTCTTAGTCGATTTCGTAAACAAAAATTTAGCCTATTAATTGAAAAATAGCCAAAATCTGAATTTTATTATGAATATTGTTTGAATAATTAATAATTATTGTCAATTCAAAAAATATTGTGACAAAGGATCATCGGGAAGACATTCTCAGTCGATTTCGTAAACAAAATTTAGCCTGTTTGTTTAAAAATTGGCCAAAATCTTAATTTTATTATGAATATTGTTTAAATAATTACTAACTTTTGTAAATTTGCAAAGTATTATAACAAAGTGGCATCAGAAAGACATTTTCAGTGGATTGTATGAAAACAATTGAGCGCATTCGTTGGAAAATAGCCAAAATCTAAATTTCATTATAAATATTGTTGAAATAATTTTTAACTTTTGTAAATTTTCAAAGTATCATAACAAAGTGTCATTAGAAAGAAATTTTTAGCGGATTCTATGAAAAAATTTGGGCGCATTCGTTGGAAAATAGCCAAAATCTAAATTTCATTATGAATATTGTTTAAATAATTGATAATTATTCTCAATTTGGAAAATCTCATAACAAATAATCATTGAGAAGACATTCTTAGCCGATTTCGTAAGAAAAAATCTAGCCTATTTGTTGAGAAATAGCCGAAATCTAAATTTCATTTTGATTATTGTTTAATTAATTAATAGTTATTGTCAATTTCAAAAATCTCATAGCAAATAATCATCAGGAAGACATTCTTAGTCAATTTCGTAAACAAAAATTTAGTCTATTTCTTGAAAAGTAGCCAAATTCTAAATTGTATTATGAATATTGTTTAAACAATTATTAACTTTTGTAAATTTGCAAATTATCATAAATCTGAAGAATATTGCAGGCTAGGAATTGATCTCTAAGGTATTTTTCTCGATATTATAGATTATTTAAACAATTTTAGTTGAGATAAAGTTTTAATCATGCAATTTGCTAATTTAATTACTGGAAAAATAAATTTCCAACCAAAAATGGAATAGTGTTATTTTCAATTTAGGAAATTAATTTTTTACCAAAAAAAAAACAAATCCTGCACAAAAAAAATTAATTTTTCACTAAAATAGTTCCATTTTCAACCAAAGAAAAAAAGAATTTTCAAGCATCAAAATTAATTTTCTATAAAAAAAACGAATTTTTAACAAAATACATGAATTTTCGTTTAAAAAAATTAATTTTTAATCAGAAATGGAATAGTGACATTTTCAATTTATTAAATTAATATTTTACCAAAAAAATAAATAAATTCTGCACAACAAAGCTTAATTTTTCACTAAAATAGTTCAATTTTCAAACAAGAAGATTAATTTTCAGGCATCGAAATTAATTTTCTATTAAAAAAAAAATACAATTTTAAACAAAATACATGAATTTTTATTTGAAAAAATAGATTTTCAACCAAAAATAGAATAGTGACATTTTCTATTCAAGAATTTAATTTTTCACTAAAATAGTACAATTTTCAACAACAAAAAATGAATTTTCAAGCATCGAAGTTAATTTCCTATTATAAAAAAACGAATTTTCAACCAAATATATGAATTTTCATTTAAAAAAATTAATTTTTAATCAAAAAATAAATAGTGACATTAACGTTTGAAGAAATAATTTTTTTAACCAAAAAAAAAACAATTTTCCACAAAAAGGTTTAATTTTTCAATAAAATAGTTGAACTTTCATCCAAAAGGTGAATCTTCAAGCATCGAAATTGATTTTCTATTTTAAAAAGAAAACGAATTTTTAACAAAATACATGAATTTTTATTTTAAAAAATAAATTTTCAACCAAAAATGGAATAGTGACATTTTCGTTTTAAGAAATTAATTTTTCAACCGAAAAGAAAAACAAATTTTCCACAAAAAAGTTTCATTTTTCACTAAAATATTTCATTTTTCAACCAAAGAGATGAATTTTCAAGCATTGAATTTAATTTTCTATTTAAAAAAAAAATTCAACAAAATACATGAATATTCCTTTAAAAAAATAAATTTTTAACCGAAAATTGAATAGTGACATTTTCAATTTAAGAAATTAATTTTTTACCCGAAGAAAAAACAAATTCTGCACAAAAAGGTTTCTTTTTCACTAAAACAGTTCAATTTTCAAGCATCGAAATTAATTTTCTATACAAAAAAAAAACACATTTTCAACAAAATACCTAAATTTTCATTCTGGAAAAATAAATTTCCAACCAAAAATGGAATAGTGTTATTTTCAATTTAGGAAATTAATTTTTTACCAAAAAAAAACATATCCTGCACACAAAAAAATTAATCTTTACTAAAATAGTTCAATTTTCAACTAAAAAAAATGCATTTTTAAGCATCGAAATTAATTTTCTATAAAAAAACGAATTTTCAACAAAATACATGAATTTTCGCTTAAAAAAATTAATTTTCATCTAAAAATGGTACAGTGACATTTTCAAGAAAATATATGAATTTTTAACCAAAAACTTGAACTTTAATTTAAAAACTAAATTTTCAACCAAAAATGGAGTAATGACATTTTCATTTCAAAAAATTAATTTTATACCCGAAAAAAAACAACAAATTCTCCACAAAAAAGTTTAATTTTCCACTAAAATAGTTCAACTATTGTCCAAAAAGATGAATTTTCAAGCATCGAAATCAATTTTCTATTAAAAAAGAGACGAATTTTTAGCAAAATACATAAATTTTCAGTTTTGGAAAATTAATTTTCTACCAAAAAGGGAATAGTGATATTTTAAATTTGAGAAATTTATTTTTTACCAACAAAAAATAAACAAATCATGCACAGAAAAATTTAGTTTTTCACTAAAAGAGTTCAATTTTCAACCAAAAAGATGGATTTCCAAGCATCGAAATTAATTTGCTATTAAAAAAACGAATTTCCAACAAAATACATGAATATTCGTTTTAAAAAAATCAACTTTTAACCAAAAATAGAACAGTGGTAAATTCAATTTAAGAAATTAATTTTTTACCAAAAAAAAAACAAATCCTGCACAAAAAAATTCAATTCTTCACTAAAATAGTTCAATTTTTTTTGTAAGATATTCAGAGATTATTTAAAAATTATAATTATTCACTGGCGCCTTCTTACAGGGAAGGTGAAATCAAAAACTGTAATTTGGTGATTGTGAATTATCTTTTGTTGAAGCTCTTCCGGCTTTAACGAACTCATTCTCATCACGTATCTCGTGCTTCGCACTCGATTTTGTCCAAAATGCAAACTTTTGTACATTATATTCAACACTATTATGTGAAATGTATATTACATTTATTTATGTACCTCGGCCTGGTATTTCTTATTCAGATATTTCAAAATAAAGTACAAATTTTATTTATCATGAATAATTTAATATTTGTTCCTTATTTTGCATTAAATTTTATTCTCAGCTAGCCTGAAAATGTAAATCATTTCAATAAATGTATATTCTTACAATACATAATATGCATTGGCATTAAAACAGATGTATTTTCATTGTCGTTTTGTTATAATTAAAAGAAAGTGCGCATTCTATAAAAAAAACAATTTTGTTATCAAACATTTTATTGCAACTTGTGTCGTTTTTCAAACAAATATATTTTTTATTGGTAATGTTAATTTCTACTATTGACATAAAATCTACGCGTTCCTTTAAAAAGTAATTAGTAACAAATTTAGAGATTTTGCTTGGAGTACAACTTTTCTTTATTAATTTTTTCCCGTACGTTGCGTGCTTTTTCCAAAAATTTAATTTTTTTATTTTTTACGATTGAAACAAAAACTACGCCTCCCATAAAAAAAATAATGACAAACAAATTTATAGCTTCTTTTTGGCTTAATAACTTTTGTTTTATTGTTTTTTTTTCGAAGCTTGTGTTGTTCGCCCAAAAATTTAATTTTTTAAATTTTTAATGTGTTTTACGAATAAAACAAAAACTACGCGTCCTAGAAAAAATTAATTAATAACAAATTTGTAGATCTATTTTTAATGCAAAATTTTTGTTTGTTTATTTTTCGATTTTCTAAAAAAATTCAGAAATTCATTCCCGCTTTTTTTTCAATTTTGCAAATACTATAACTCTAATCATTTTTTTCGTCAAAAAAGTCATGAGGATAAATTGTTCGCCCTTTTGTGTACTTTATGAAATGCTCTAACTTAAAAATGCTCTAACTTTTTGAATTTTTTTCCAAAGTGGCCAATCCACTCTGCAAATTATTTCGAAAGTTAGGTATCGTGCTTTCAGACTAAAATCTACACACACACATTCGCGAAAACCTGCTCAAAACGTGGACAGTTTTTTTTACACAAATCTAATGCCTTCTCTGGTGAGAATGTAAAAAGGACTATACTTTTCTTATAGAGCAATTGAATTGAATTTGTCAGCAATATAGGGCATACGGTCGGAGATATGGAAATATCGAATAATAAGCGACATAGTGTAAGAAATTCGAAAAAACTAGACTTTTCTCCACCTTTCCCATGAAAAAGGCGCGCATGATTATTATTTTTTTTAATATTTGCGGATAATTGAAAACAAACAAATATTACTCTTGAAATTCGTTCATTGAAAATAATTGCAGAAAAAAATCATTTTTCACGACTTACAGGGAAGAAAATTGTTGAAACGAATAAAATTTTTGTTGAAAATTGCTAAATATCCTTCAGAAAAAAATTCTGCTCTTAACATCCGTTAATGGTGACAACAATTCCAGAAAATAAAAACTTTTCACGCTTTACAGAGGAAAAAATCTTTAAACAAATGAAAATTGTTTGAATAATTATCAAATATGTTAAATAAGAAGTACTACACTTGATATTCATCAACTTTATATCATGTATCCCGAAAGATAATAACATTTCACGATTTACAGGGTGAACAAAGTTTGAACAAGAAATAATAATTGTTTAAACAATTCAAAATTATTCAAAAAATACTGAGAAACTCTTCGCTTATCGATTAAAAATTATTCATGCAGGAAAAATTTCAAAAAATACTGTCTTTAGCATGAACTTGATAGAAAACGACTATTTTGCATTCTTTTGGGAATATTACGGAAACAATAGAAGGGGATCAGAGGGTCAAAATTAAAAGTTATTAGGTGAAAATTATACCTTAAACATTCCTTAAGAGAATTCTCAAGGTTATTGATCTATGAAAGTATAGGTTTATATGGCTTAAGGGTTGATATTGTTGGGTTCTATAGTTTTGAGCTATTTTTTTAGGTTAGAAAGAAACTCTGACGTGATGGGGTAAAACAGGTTCCGGATTCGGTTTCAGCGACCCAAAAAACATATAATCCACTTGATCTGGTTTAAGGAACCCTCCACTCAATTTTTTGTGGTAATTAATAATTGATAATTAATAATTAATAATTAATCATTCATAATTAATACTCAATAATTAATAATTATTAATAATTGATTGATATTCAATAATAATTAATAACAATTGATCAATAATTTTTAGTAATTAATACTTAATAAGTTGTCATTATTCATTAATAACTTTCATTGTTAATTTTAATTAATTTTAATCATTTATTTCAATTTAATTATTTTAATTCAATTAAAAATTCAATTTTGTTTTATTTAAACAATGAATTGCTATTATATTAATAATTTGACAATTAATATAATATTATCAATTTATAAAAAGTGTCGAAATTATCCCGCTGTTGCTAAATCGCTTTAGTTTTGGGATTCCTGCGTCATTTGTTTTATAAATAATATAAAAGTATTAGTTTATTTGAGACAAATTTTTAGTTACGTGTCTTACACGCAGAACCCAATCCCTCCACGAGTGCCTACATTCAACGAGTGGGAGGACGAAAGAGGCAACGCTTGAATGAGGGCGACGATCACGAGTCTGAACATGGAAATCTTGCCACCCCGTCTGATGACCAAGAGCGACTACGTGATCAGAGTAGTGTTTCAAAACAGGGTGGTGACATGCCAGTTAACTCTAAATTTGTAATTACTAATAAAAAACATAAATATTATCCGCGTTTTGGCTTAGATGGTAGCGAAATCGAATTGCGATTCCGATATAATCCGGATGAAATAATTTGCCCTATCGAGTGACTTGAATCGGCGATTAAAGAGCTTTTTCAGTATTTATTAAAACCTTATGCCCCTCTTGATTTTATTGGAATCAAATTGATTGCGGATAGTTCAATGCAAAATGACGCAGCGTTATCTTTTCGTTATGTACGCGATTTTCACTTCAAAGACCTTTGGAATTTGATTTTTGTGGTAACACAGAGCGTCGCCGAGTTTCGAATCGACGATAGTTTTAAAATAACAATAGATGGTATTCATATGCCTAGAGGCCTCGGTTGGGGAATTATAACTACTAATTCAATCAAAAAATGATCCATTTTAACAATTGAAACTTGCTATAATCTATGTCTCCCTCGAGCGATTGTTTCAGGTAGTATTTATAGAGAACGCGGTCAATTAAAAAGCGAGGGGAAAATTTCAAAATGGCATGCTATTCGTAGGCAAAATTCCATCCTCCAGATGGTATGAGCACGAGAGCTGACACGCAATGCAGTTGTGGAAATACGTCGGAAGGATGCGGTTTTTTCCAAATTGATATATTTCAAAAATGTCTTATCCACGAACAAATTGCTATTATCGCTTCTGACTTTAAAACATTCGGCGATGGTGCTAACCCACTTTTTTCGATAGCACATGATATTTTATCGAAGCAGGTTAAATCCCTATACACACTCTACATCTTTTGTATGATAGCGAAACTCGTCATTTTCAGACAACTTTGAATTTGACTGGTGCGGCTTCAACTCAAAATTTTTGTACATCTTGTAATAAGGGTTATAAAAACATCAGTTACCATAGGTGCTTGCAATAATGTGAGGCATGTTTATCGCAGTCGGAATGTCAAAAGAAAATCCGATGAAGCATACACCACAGGAAGCAGGTATGAACAATGCTTGGGTCTCTTTTTTAGTGACGATTGGTTTAATCTTCATATAAAAAAAATTCGCATTCATCCGTAAAAAGCGTTTGTGATGTATTACGAATATGTGATGCGTGCTCACGCTTGGTCAACCATTCAGTAGATCAAAATCACAAATGTGGTTCTTATTACTGTAGGACATGTGTATGCGAACGTGAATTTAATCACGATTGCTACATGAAACCTATATTTGTAGATTCGGGTGCTAATGACGCGAAAAATAACCCCGTCTTTTGAATATCACCCTAGGGTGGTCCAAAAATTTGACTTATGATTTTTGGTGACCCCCCCCCCCCATTATGTTCGTTTTCCTGAAAAGGAAATTACGCAATTATTTCCAAAGAATAATAACTTTTTACGATTTTTGGAAAAAAGAATTATCTATACAAATGAAAATTGTTTAAATAATTACCAAATATGTTAAACAAGAACTACTACTCTTCTCATTCATCAAATTTGTATAATGTCCCGATAGATAATAATTTTTCACGATTTACAGGGGGAACGAAATTGCTTGAACAAATAGTAATTGTTTAAACAATCAAAATTATTCAAAATATACTTCAAAACACGTCACTTGTCGATTGGAAATTATTCATGTTGAAAAAATTTTCAAAAATACCGTCTAGATTTGGAGTGTCAAAATCAAAAGTTATTCAGTGAAAATTATTCCTTGAATACTCTTTGAGAGGTGACTATACTGTAACTCACAAAAAGTTTGTAAAAAGTACTTCTCTTTTCCATTTGTTTGAAAATCGAGCTTTTCTCATTTAAAACTCCATGTTAATTTCAAAAGGCCGGGGGCACGGGTTAACGTTGAAAAAAATATATATTACGCAATTTCTTTTCCCATTAAACGAAAGAACTAGGGGGGGGGTGGTGAGGTGGAGGTTATGACCAAAACTCAAAAGACGAATTTTTACAGGTATAAATTGGGACGACCCTAATATCATACCCATGAGTCTGTTTGATAGGGTCACAAAGAAACCGCATAAGTGAAAGACTGTATTTTGCGAGTTTTTAGCACTAATTCTGATTTTTTTGCGGTTTTTCAAATGCAGTTTTTTCAATACGTGAAATACTGCTTTATATTGATAATTATATATTTACAACAATTGTTCCAACAATGCATTATTCTTTTTAGCAATTTTCTCTTTGGAATGAGTTAGAAAGTAGCGGTTTTTAAAAAATGTTCCACTTTTTGTCCAATTTTCAATTAGTGTGAGCTAATAATTGATTATTGTTGAGAAGCCAAATTGTCTAAACGTTTGATTATTTTTGTGAATTGAATTCTCTTAGGAAGAAATAGCATTTGGTGTGTAGAATGTTGAATGTAGAATATAGAGTAATCAGCTAAACTCTTATTTGGGGAAAGCTCAAAACAATACCTAAAATTATAGATATATTATATTATTATAATCACCAATGGAGTCATGGATGACCATTATGACGGAGATTAGAGTATAAATCAACCTCATTTTTCCAAGAAGGGGAAAAATTGAGAAATACATTGACAGGAAATGAAGAATTGTGTAAACTGCTTAACTAATGATTATTTTGGTGCTTGCTTAGAGTATCAATTTATCACTGATGTTCCAATTTATATAATCTTTTAAACTTGGGGAAAACGAGTCAAGGTTAACACCTTCACTCATTGACGAAACATAACTCAAATAACGAATTATATTTTTATTTTAGACAGCTTCACACTTACGACATCGATATTTCGTTTCCTTATTATTGGATCAACCCTAATCTGGGTGGTCGTGGTTCTAGCTTCCGGCAATTTTTTAAAATATCATTAAAGACTGAATTAATAATGAAAATTTCATATGAATTCAAAATTTCAGTTATAAATTACTCTTCAATATTTAAAAATTCCATAAAATATTTCAAATTCTTTAAAACACTTGAAATCACTTAAAACTTGGTAAAGTTCTTGAAAATACCTTGAAATTTAAAAAAAATACCGTTAGATATTTCACATCCTTCAAAATCTTTTGAAATGTTCGGAAATTCATTGAAGCTCTTAAAAATTCCATTGGTTTTTAAAAATACCTAAAATATTTCAAATTCTTTGAGTTAATTGAAAATTCCTTGTAATCTTGTAAGATATCGTAAAATCTTTCAAATTCTTCGAAATCTTTGATAATATCTTGAAATATTTGAAAATGTTTTTGAAATCATACGAAATCCATGAATTTCTGTGAATAAATTCTTAGAAATCTATTGAAATATTGTAACATCCCTTGAAATTACATGAAATCTGATGATATTAGCTGAAATCCTGCAAAATTTATCAAAATACAAGAAGACGATGTTTGGAGCCGAAATGGCGTATACGAGATACAAATCCGAATTAATTTTCGGAATGTGGCTTGTCTCAAACTCTAGGGGAAAAGTGAGAATTGTAATTCTTTCCAAATCCGCTAATAATCAGTTTTTTCTCAAATCTAAAGAAAAATCTCTTAGCCTGGTAGCACTGAAGAGGTGGTGCGTGCAGAAAAATAGAAAATTGCAGCTTCTCTACCGTACATCGCTTAAACTGAAAAAATATCTTAGTTTTCTCGAAGATAGCGGGCGGCGGCTTTCCTCAGCAGAGCAAAGGCGAAGTCGAATCAAAGAGCCCACGTTTGAGCCACGATCTAATAATACATGGTCTAGCCGTAAGCGCTCCCAACTCCTTCCCAAGTCGCCTAACGTGGACAACCCCTTGCTAAAAAGAAAGTCAGAAATCATTAGAAAAAAGGCAGGACTTCTGACCATTTCCATCCACCTTTGCTATGTTTCTCGACAGAAATCTTTGGGAAAAGTCAGAATTCGCAACATAATGTAGGAAAATCAAATCACTATCAGCAGTTAAGGATGATAAAAAAATGTTTTATCATGAGATTGGTATAAAAAATAAATTAAATTTGTTAAAAAATATTTATGAAAACTAAGTGATGTGATTATTTTTTAATCCTAAATTTGCTGCCTGTTTTGATTTAAGGCAGCTAATATGAGGTGCGTTAATGGGCTAGGGGGGCTTTTTCGAAACCATTTATCACAACAGTGGGTATGGGGATATCTAATAAATTCTTGGGAAAGAGACTTGTGTGACTATGCGCAATATTTAAATTTTATGGAGGTTTTACATACAGACACTTTCGAGTTGTTTTGTTAAAAGTGTAAAGTGTGGTTTTTTGGATTTGCTGAATATTGTGTAGGGAACGTGACCAATGTGAATCCTAGCGGCCACGTTAAACTTTGCTCGAGATCAAGTATTATTTATTGTTCGGAATTCAATGGGCCTAATTTTTTATTGCAAATTAAATTTGTTCAAATTGCTTTTGAAATTTATACTATATTTATGAAGGATTCAAATGAACCTCTTACAAATTATTTCATATTGGTATAAATTGAATCTAGACTAATATAGCGTCGTCTCCTGCCATTTGATACATAGAAACGAAGGAATGGACAACGTTATTTCCGTACAAAACGTAATTATACATTTCTAAATTATTTTCCATCTGGAAGTTTTTTTTTTTGCTCGAAATTCGTTCTAATTTCGAAGAGCTTGAAGATATGAATGTATGATTTAGACAGTGTCTTAGGTAAACATTTATAGCTTTTGATTGAAAACTCATGTGAATCAGTTATTTACTGTAGCAGTCGCAGAACATCAATAAGATCATTACTTGTGAATTGTATTAAAATATTTCAAAAAGTGGATGATATTACAGCAAGTAAAAGGGGGAATAAGTTTTTTTTTATAGGGGTTTCATCTTTACCAAAACTATGACATCATTGCTGCAAATAAATATTTACTTCATTCAGTTAAATATTAACCTATCGAAAGTACGTAATAATTGGATGAAAAAAATTAGAGGTTTAGATAGTTACATTTTTACATTTTTTAAGCAAAAACTGCTCAATAATTATGTATTTGATATAGTCAAATGTGAATATAATCTAAAAAAAATATTATGTTCGGACAAATTCATTTTCTCGATACACAATGTACTATTTGAGTCGAGGTGCGAATTCTTTGCCCGTTAACAATATTTATAGGAATGAAGTAATTAAATCCTTGATACAAGAAACATAAACCAAAGAAGCGCATTTTCTTGCATTCAGTAATTCTTTCAGTGCACATATCACTTGTACGACTACCAACCGATTGACATTTATTTGAATTGAATTATAGGTTTAGCTGTAGAGAATCCTCGTTCACAACTATTATCTCAAAATTTGAATCAATTTTGCGGCGGCTACCTACTGGACATTCTTTAATTTCGTCGGAGGTCATGACAGTAATCACGCCGCTGCCTATGTTTATTTTCACCCGGGGAGTAGATGGACGTCTCCAGTATATTCCACCAAGCACACCACTACTCCCTATTTCAAGGGGGAAAAGCGACTCCACGAAAATTTATCTCACCCCTGAGGCGGGAGGGAGGGGGGGGGGACTTTGAAATTTCAAATGGGAACCTACATTTTTTATTGCAGATTCTGATTCTCCACTAAAAAATATGCAAGTTTTATTTGCATTTTTTTTCGAAAAATGACATTGTTGACTATTCAAGGAACGCGCTTCCAAACGAAAGGTAAAATAGAGAAACGGTTGGTTTGTTTCGTTTGGTTAGTACAAGTTGGATTGCTTGGTTTCGTTATGTTGCTTATGTTCGTTTTGGTTGGATTCCGTATCTTAGTTACGTTCGTTTGGGTTGGATTGGGTCTCTCATTTTCTTTAATTTAGATGGTTTGGTTATGCTGTGATGGTTACGTTCGTTTAGGTTCGCTTTGTTGATTGCGTTCACTTGATTTTGTTGTGTTGGTTGCGTGCATTTGGGTTGGACGTATTGGTTGCATCAGTCTTGTTGGTTACTTCCGTTTGGGTTTATTTGGTTGTGCTGGTTACGTTTGCTTAAATCGGTTTGGAGGTGTTAACCAGCACAATTAATCAAACCGAAACGAGCATAACCAACAACACTAACCCAAACGAATGCAACCAATATGACCAACTCAAATACACGCCACTAACACAACACAATCAAATGAACGCAATTAACAACGCGAACCGAAGCAAACGTAAACAACACATCTAATCGAAACGAGAGTAAGCAACACATTCAATCCAACCCAAACGAACGTAACTAAGATACCAAATCCAACCCAAATGAACGTCACTAAGATACCAAATTGAACCCAAACGAACACAAGCAATATAACAAACCTAAACAACCCAAACGAACGTAACTGTGATACCAAATCCAAACTCAAACGAATGTAACTAAGATACCAAATCCAAGCCAAACGAACGTAAATAAGATACCAAATTCAACACAAACGAACGTAAGCAATATAACAAACATATACAACCCAAACGAGCGTAACTAAGATGCCAAATCCAACATAAACAAAAGTAACTAAGATACCAAATACAACCCAAACGAACGTTACTAAGATACCACATCCATACAAAACGAATCTAACTAAGATATCGAATCCAACCCAAACGAACGCAACTAAGATACCAAATCCAAACAAAACGAACGTAACTAAGATACCAAATACAAACCCAAACCAACGTAACTAAGATACCAAATCCAAACTAAACGGACGTACTAAGATACCAAATCCAAACAAAACGAACCTAACTAAGATACAGAATCCAACCCAAACGAACGTAACTATGATACCAAATTGAACCCAAGCGAACGTAAGCAATATAACAAACCTAAACAACCCAAACGAGCGTAACTAAGATACCAAATCTAACCCAAACGAACGTAACTAAGATACCAAATCCAACCCAAACGAATGTTACTAAGATACCATATACAACCCAAACGAACGTAACTAAGATACCAAATCTAACCAAAACAAGATACCAAATCGAACCCAAACGAACGTGACTAAGATTCCAAATCCAACCCAAATAAAATAACTAAGATACCAACTCCAACACAAGCGAACATAAGCAACATAACGAATCTAAACAACCCAAACGAACGTAACTGAGATACCAAATCCAAACTCAAACGAATCTCACTAAGATACCAAATCCAACCCAAACGAACGTAAATAAGATACCAAATCCAACCCAAACGAGCGTAAGCAATATAAAGAACCTAAACAACCCAAACGAGAGTAACTAACATACCAAATCCAAACAAAACGAACCTAACTAAGATACCTAATCCAACCCAAATGAAAGAAACTAAGATACTAAGTCCAACCCAAACGAATGTAACTAAGATACAAAATCCAACCCAAGCGAACGTAATCAACATAACGAACCTAAACAACCCAAACGAAAGTAAATGAGATACCAAATCCAACCCAAGCGAAGGTAACCAAGATACAAAATACGAACCAAACGACTGTAACTAAGATACCAAATCCAACCCAAACGAACGTTACTAATATACCAAATCCAACCCAAACGAACGTAACTAAGATACCAAATCTAACCCTATATATATATATATATATATATATATATATATGGGTACCCACTCAAGAGTACCCACTGAAACAGACAAAGTTGTCCGATCTACGTTAAACTTAGGCACAGTGTTGTGCTATTGGATAATAGTTTATGGGGGAAAAATTGTATCATTCGGATGAGTATTGGCCGAGGGCGAGGGGGTGAAAGTTTTGGGATTTTCGTGGATATCATTTACTTTGGCGAATTTGAACTCTTCTAATAGCGATGAAAACAATTTTATCTAGTACAGTTTTGATAGGCGTTTTCACGCTTTTTCGGTTGGTTCTACGCATTTTTTCAAAAAATAAATATTTGACCTTCAAAAATGAAGGTCAAAAATAAATTTCACTTTTTTTCGAAATGAGACAGGTTTTTTTTTGTCTTAAAAGAAAGCTTAGGTTTTTTCCTATAAAACTATGTAGATTAGAAAGTGGGATTCAAATTTTTAATTTATGAAAATAAGCCTTTCGTTTTTTTAGTGACAGTTGTTTTCACTTTGTTTCCTAATTTTCGTTTCTTTTCTTTTGGGAAGTAGTCGCATTCCGTGGCTAAGGAAAATGTCTTCAATTAAAGTATCCCATCTTCAGTAGTAGGCCAATCACTGAAGCATGAAAATGAGTGTTTTGGTGTTTCTGATGACTGGGATGAAGGCCTAAATCTTTTTAAAGGCAAATTCGCAAACGCAAGAAACTGCGCGCTGTTCAAATTTCGCGAAACCATGTTTTTTGAAGATTGCGACTAAGATACGAATCTGCAAGAAAATAACTTAAATTATAAATGAAAGATATCAAAGAGACATCTTGGTCGCAATCTTCCAAAAACATGGTTTTGCGAAATTTGAACAGCGCGCAGTTTCTTGCGTTTGCGAATTTGCTGTTAAAAACATTTAGGCCTTCATCCCGGGCATCGGCACTACACAAATATCGATAGCGCTTCCACTGTAGAATTGTCGCACCAAAACACTCTTTTTCATGCTTCACTGACTGGCCTACTACTGAAGATGGAAAACTCCAATTGAAGAAATTTTGCTTAGCCACGGAATGCGACTACTTCCCAAAAGAAAAGAAACGAAAATGAGGAAACAAAGTGAAAACAACTGTCACTGAAAAAACGAAAGGCGGAAAGAATGGCAGATAGAAGACCAGACATCTGCATGAAAAAATCTCCGATCTTTAATTTTACTTAATCCATAAAACAACTTTTTCGACCCGACTTCTTATTCCATAACTTGATTTTCAAAACTTCAAAATTTTTTCAAAATTTATCAGTGAACGTAATGCAGACATTTAAATAATAGCAGTCTCAACACTGTAAAATGCAGAGAGCAATCAAATATAGTAGCATATATTATTACTTTTCGTAAAAACAATACTATGAAGGCACCACGGTGCGCCGCGGGGCTCGAGCGTCAGCGTCATGCACGTACCGGAGTACTCAATGCTTATTTTTATGAATTAAAATTTTGAATCCCACTTTATCATCTACATACTCTTTTAGGAAAAAAACCTAAGCTTTCTTTTAAGACCAATTTACAGTTAACCTTCATTTTTCAAGGTCAAATATTTATTTTTTGAAAAAATGCGTCAAACCAATCGACAGACCACGAAAAACCCTATTGAAACTGCACTAGATAAAAAAAATGTATTCGCTATTAGAAGAGTTCGAAATCTCCGAAATAGACGATATCCACGAAAATCCCAAAACTTTCGACCCCGCCCCCCCCCCCTTCAATCAATAATTCTCCAACTGACAAAATTTTTTCCCCATACACGACTATCCAATAGCACAACACGTTGTCTAAGTTTAACTTAGATCGGACAACTTTGACTTTTTGAGTGGCTACACTTGGGAAACGACGCCCCACATATAATTAAAAAATAAGGTTAAACAACCACCGCAGGGTCTGACTGGGAGCAACTGCCATCTAAAAATGACACCAACTCCCAGTAGGATCGCGGTATATCACACTCATGGCCACGTCTCAAAACGTGAGATGTGTGGTCACAGGACACGACGAAATCACAACGACAGGCCGGCGAAACCCTCGTGTGTTTTGAGGACACGGTGTCTCCCCTGTACCACATTCTTTGAGGATTATCTCGTTTCGGACTTTGTCCATCAGTGTTTTCCCGCATATTGTGTGCAGAGGTTTCATGCCAATTGAGTTCATTTGACTCTTGTTCTTTTCTTGACATGTCCATGTCTCGTTGCCGTATAGTATAGTCGGTATAATTATAGAATTATATATGGTCATTTTGAATTTTTTGATTTATTTTCATCTCTGAGAATGGACCCTGCTCTACCGATTACCCTCTCACCCTCATTTTTGCGCCTATCTGACTCCCCATCTATTTTTCCGTCGCTAGTGAATAGGCTACCCAGATATACGTATTTGTCGAATTGCTTCAATCTCTCATCATTTAGGAAAATGTTTCATATTGTTTTCTCACTTTTTCCTTCAAGCACCATTACCTTCGTTTTATTTACCCTAATTTCGAGGCCCATATTCTTCATGCTTGTATTAAGTTTATTCAACATTCTCTGCAAGTCCTCGATAGCTTCCGCCATAACAATCTTGTCATCTGCGAAAGCCAACCCACGCATCTTCACTGTTTCGAGATCTACACCTTCTTCGTCGAAGAGGGCCATTCTGAGACACGTGTCCATAAATATGATAAATAGCCATGAAGACATAACGCATCCTTGTTTAACATCTTGCACAATATCGAAACAGTCACTCAGTTTCCCATTAACCCTTACACTCTTTTTACTGCCTGCATATATTGTTTGTGTTGCTTGTAGAAGCCATCAATGGACTCCGTTCTCTTTAAGGCCATGTGACGAGTGGGTCACGTGATCGGCTTTCTACCTTACCGACACTTCTTTTATTTGTAAACTTATTTTCACACGAATAGCCACATCGAGTTGAAAATTTAGGACACTAAATTAGAAGCACTAAGAAACGCAGCTATTGTCCTAAATTTTTATAATGATGAAGAAAGTTTTTTTTTTTAATAATTTTTTTTTTTGCTTTTTTTATAATTATGAGAATTTAGGACCAGAGCCGCGTTCCTTAGTGCTTCTTATTTATTATAGCAAATTTTTTACTCGATGTGGCTATTCGTGTGAAAATAAGTTTAAAAATAAAAGAAGTGTCGGTAAGGTAGGAAGCCGATCACGTGACCCACTCGTCACATGGCCTTAAAGAGTACGGAGTCCATGGATGGCTCCTACAAGCAATAAAAACAATATATGCAGGCAGTAAAGCGAGTGTAGGGGTTAGTGGGAAACTGAGTGACTGTTTCGATATTGTGCAAGGTGTAAAACAAGGATGGGTTATGTCCTTATGGCTATTTATCATATTTATGGACAAGTGTCTCAGAATGGCCCTCTTTGACGAAGAAGGTGTAGATCTCGAAACAGTGAAAATGCGTTGGTTGGCTTTTGCAGATGACAAGAATGTTATGGCAGAAGCAATCGAGGACTTGAAAAAAATGTTGAATAAACTTAATACAAGCATGAGTCAGATAGGCGCATCAATGAGGGTGAGAGGGTGAAAGTGCCTAATTAATACTTAAAAAATGTGGAAAATTAAAAATAAGACGAAACTTTTTTTTCAGTTTCAGTTTTATTTTGATTGAATTCCACGCAGAAAATTACTTCAAAAATAAATCATAAGTAGTAAATAATTTATTTAATAATTATTAACTATTACAATTTTAGAGCGAAATCCACCTTGTTTCGGAAATGAGGCATCTAAGCTCTTGATTAAAATATGGCTCTTATGTGACGGTCTCTTTTTTTAGCAATACAATACAAATTTTTTTGAGGTAACTTTGTGCACGAAATTCAAAAAAGACAGGGTTGCCACTATTTTCTGACTTTGAAATTCCCCGACTTTTCCCGGTTTTCCAGGTCCAAAATTTTATTTTTCCAGACTCTTAATATGACATTCTACGTAAGTAAATGGTTAATAACGTATAAAGTATTTATCAAAACATATTTCTTTTTATTGAAAAAGAAAATTGTAATGTTATAAACTATATCATTATATCGCAGAACGACGAACACATAAAACTCTTTTTTTATGTTGAAACCAACTTTGTTTCAACATGACGCAAAAATATATTATATTTTCAATACTTTTGCAAATTTTCGGCGAACGCCGGTCATTCGAAATGTTATGTCGTTTAATTACTTTATTATTAAAATCAACCCATTGATTGCTGTTATTAATTCCCGATATTAAATCATTTTTTTGAGATTCCTTTTCCGGCTTTTTCCGATTAGTAACTGGTTTCTTTTTCAAAAAATTACTATCTTCATCCTTATACCTGTCCTCGTATTAAGTATTATAACAAATTATTTCTCTCTTATGTTTCCTATTTTTGCTTGGGATAACCTTCGTAGAATTTGTTACATGAATTCGGGCGTTTTTAGTTCTTTGGGACTGATTAGGCTTGATAGGTACTAAGGGGATTTTGCTATCTTTTAACGTTAGACTGCTTTTGTTAAGTTCTCTTGTACTTTCGAGTTTAATTCTAACTCCAAATTTCGGCGTCCTATCTGAATTCCTAGTATCTTATTTTTAGTAAATGATTTGTCCCTAATATTTTCATTTTATCTTTCTTTAGTTTCTTTCACTTCAATGCCCGGTTTAGTTGCTTTTTCATCTTCCGTTATTGGGAGGGGTAGTGAATGTGGGAATATTTCCATAGGGTAGCAGATGGGTTGACTCTCTGGTAAGCACCAAGTTTCTGAGTCATAGCTTAGGGACATCTGTAAGACTTTCAGCATGTCAATGTCTAAAATGCCTACAGGAATTAATTTTGGGATTAACCTGAACATTAGAGCTTTCACTTTTCCTCCGGTCCCAACTGAAATTACTACTTGTCCAATTATGTCGACTGTACTACTTTTGGTCCTAATTTCGCTTTCAGATTCCCTGTTTATATACATAATAATATTTGTATTTTTTTTAAATGGCCTGTTAATTCGCAATGGTTAAAATTTAGCTTATTTGTGTTTTCGTTCGTGCTTCTGTTAGAATCCCGTTCATTATCCGCGTTTGAACTTGTTCCATCTTGAAGATACTGATTAGAATAGCTTTACCATTTTTTATTTTCATTCTAGTAATTTGGTTTAAAAAATATTTATTTACGTTCTCCGCTTGGATGTGCTGTCACGTCCTGTGAAGTACAGTGAAAACTCTCCTATTCCCCTGACCTTGAAATGAATCGAATGTAAACGATTCTTCTATTCCCTAGCTGAAGGGGCCACCACCCTCACCTTGCCGGAAAGTGCGGGTGATTTGAAATCAGTAATAAATACTATCAATAATAATACAAATAAATACACCCGACATTCCTAGAACTGCTGGCCCACGCTGTTTCTTAGCGCGTAGGGCGAGGGACGGTTGCGACTCTCGCCTCAGAATGGCCGAGTGCGTATATTAAGCAATATGATGCATTCCAAGTGAAATCGGTTCAGGCGGTCTCGGCTTATTCTGCAGTTGAAAAAGTCGCGGTTCGTTAGTCTGCATTCATGCATCAGTATTTTTCAAGTGTCTTTCAAGTGTTTTTCTTGGCGTACGACAATTTGCCAACTAAAAATCAATATTATAGAATCAAAAAACGACGCAAATATTTCGCGGAATAGTAAGTTTTGTGGCATGACGTCGATAGGTGGCAATGTCAGCCGTTAGAAAGGGTAGTACATGGTACTGGAACTGCATACTACTTTTTGGAGAAAATCTCCTAAATGTAAAGGTAAGTTATAAAGGTCTGAATAGTAATCTTTTCAAGTGTAAAATGCATTTGCGCAATTCTATTTCTTCATCCTTTTATCGGTTGAAGATCTTTCAGTTTCACGAAGCAACTGTCCAAAATTTGAGGTTAGAGTACCGCCAACCTGACATTTAGGATATTTGATTTTATTTCGTGAAACTGAAAGGTCGTGAATCGACAAAAGTATGGAAAATGACTGAGAAAATAGATTCTAAACTTGAGAAATATTACTATTTGTACATTTATGACTTTTACGTTTAAATTTTTTTCTCGAAAAAGTCGTATTCCCATGACGTCATACTAAAATCCTCAATTCAAGGCTTCCCGCTCTTCAACCCTCTTTTTAATTGGTCAGCCACTGACGTGGAGGAGAATATACCGGGACCGTGGTGGGAGTTGCCGGAACTGCGCAAATGGAAATAACCGTGTACAGCTTTCTAGAATAAGCCTCGAAAAGGACCTGAAATACAGGTTGAAACATGTCGGCAAATTTTTAATAACAAAATTTTTTAACACCAAAAGAAGCGGAATAGGCCTTAATGAACATTATTCATTTATTTATTTAATATATGACAGCTATCATTGAAATTATAGTAATTAATCTATACGTCATATTTTATAAATAAATTTAGTTCCAAAACAAAGCTTGTAAATTTTATGTAGACATTTTTTTTTGAGAAGCCAAGTAATATTAATCAGAATACAAAAAAGTAATGTTTGATGAGATAATATATTAATTCACTTATTTAATAAAATTAGGCACCACAGTGGAATGGATCTAGAATTTACTATTAGAAATAGTCTACAGCGATGTGTGTCAAAAAAGGCAATTTTGCAGATCTTGTTTATTTTATTCCCTTCAGGAATGACTAATAAATATTTCAAATTATCTTATTTCTATACTTTGCATAATGATCAATTTAATTGTTATACAAAAATTATGAGACAAATTTACAACTAAGTTGTTTTATATCAGAGAATTTCTTTTAACTAAGAGAGCTGCATATAATTCATCTCTAACGCGATAGTGAATTGTGGAAAGTCATAAAAACAAAAAAATTACTTTTTTTATGAACAGCTTTTATAACCAAATTGATCAAGCCGCTATTTTCTACAAAACTGACCCGCTTTTTAAAGTGAAACTCTTTATGTGGTTGCAATAGTTAGTTGATGTGTCTTAAAACACGTTATCGGACATGAGTAGACAAGGTACACTATGGGAAATTTGGAGGGGGGGGGGTCCGCCATTGCTGGAACTATGGGAAATTTGGAGTGGGGGGTCCCCCATTGCTGGCACTATGGGAAATTCGGAGTAGGGGGTCCGCCATTGCTGGCACTATGGAAAATTTGGAGTAGGGGGTCCGCCATTGTTGGTACTATGGGAAATTTGGAGTGAGGGGTCCGCCATTGCTGGTACTGTGGGAAATTTGGAGTGGGGGTCCGCCATTGCTGGTACTATGGGAAATTTGGAGTGGGGGTCCGCCATTGTTGGTACTATGGGAAATTTTGAGTGAAGAGTCCGCCATTGCTGGTACTATGGGAAATGTGGAGTAGGGGGTCCGCTATTGTTGGTACCATGGGAAATCTGGAATAGGGTGCCCGCCATTGCTAGTACTTTGAGAAATTTGGAGTGGGGGTCCGCCATGGATGGTACTTTGGGAAATTTGGAGTGGGGGCTCGCCATGGATGATACTTTGGGAAATTTGGAGTAGGGGTGAGACTTCGGAAATAAGTAGAGCGTCTTATGTCTAGTCTAATTTTTTAGAGTAAGAAATTTCTATTATAATAATTGATTATTCATAAAAATCACAAATGAAAATATTTCCAACTTAACCTCTAAAAACAAATTTTGATAAGTGACTAAAGCTAAAGGACAGGTGAATTTACTAAAACATATTTTCCCTGGTTACAAGTGTTTTTATTTATTCTTGTTAAAAAAAAATTACATCTAGATTCTTACTTCTAAAGATATAAATATAGATACCTGAGAAACGAAGTAAAAAAAATTACATCTAAATTCTTAATTCTATTCTATAAATAAGAGTACACTTGTAAGGTAGCGAGATTATTCATTACAAATACGAGAGGGATCCAAACGAAGAGAAACTGCTAAATTCGACAATTTCCAACTAACTATTCCATATGAGAGAAGAGAACAAAACTTATCACCTATACAATACATGTACCATATTTACAAAAGGTACAAAGTAGCGAGTTTTGAAAAACATGATTGTACACACGAATCTGACCTATTTTTATTTCGCAGTGAGCAAACGCATCTACCTCCGTGTTTAGAGTGTAGAGCTCTAAACAATTTCAATTTATATTTGTCTAAAAGTCTTTTGTTAAAGTTTACCACAATACGATTATTAAAGTACCACCATTACACATATGATGAAGAAACATGATACAAAACTGACCGCATACATTTGATTAGGTGCTCTGTAGTTGTTTGGTGTTCCATCTGTAGAGGCTGGAGTTTCTACGTAGACGATGAAGATGGTGAGGAATAAATACGTCGCACGACGTTTTCGAGAAAATATTATAAACGTAAAAGTCATAAATGTACAAATAGAAATATTTCTCAAGGTTATAATCTATTTTCTCAGTCATGTTCCATTCTTTTGTCGATTCACGACCTTTCAGTTTCACGAAATAGAATGAAATATCCTACATGTCAGGTGAGTGGTGCTCTGACCTCAAGTTTCGGACGGTTGCTTGTATTTCGTGAAACTGAAAGGTCTGCAACCGATAAAAGGATGAAGAAACGGAATTGCGCAAATGCATTCTACACTTGAAAATATTACTATGCAGACCTTTATAACTTAACTTCATGTTTCGGAGATTTTCTCCAAAAAGTCGTATGCAGTTGCAGTACCATGTATTAACCTTCCTGACAACTGGCATTTCCTCCTATCGACGTCATGCCACAAAACTCACTATTCCGCGAAATATTCAAGTCGTTATTTGATTCTATAATATTTATTTTTAGTTGGCATGTTGTTGTACGTCAACAGAAACATTCGAAAGACACTTGAAAAACACTTATTGCATGCGTCCAGACTAACGGACCGCGACTTTTTCAACTGCGCAATAAGCCGAGACCGCCTCAACCGTTTTCACTTGGAATGCATTATATTGCGTAATATACGCGACTAACTACTCGCACAATCGGCCCTTCCGAGGCGAGATTCGCAACCGTCTCTCGCCCTACGCGCTGAAAAATTGCGTGGGCCTGCAGTTCTAGGAATGTCGGGTGAATTCATTTGTATTATTATTGATAGTATTTATTATTGATTTCAAATCACCCAGGCTCTTGGGCTGAAAAAGTAGCGACAGGCGGCGCATCGATACAAGAACGGGAAGCCAATGAACGTCGTTGATAAAAATAAACTATTGTATAGGGTTCGAACGGTCCACACCCCTAGGCCTACATGTGGGTTAGTTGAAAGTACTTACAATTTATAAATATTTTATCTTTTTTGCAATTTAAGGTTTGGACGATAATAACTAAGAATTAATTGGTTTAAATGATTCTCGTAAATGGAAAGAGATCAGTCAAAACGAACAACATTCAAGGAATCACCTCCTCAGTTGCTTATTGACTAAATACAAAATATTAATGATGTGTAAAAACGATAAATAAATAACATAAATGGTTGAAAATATAAAAAGGGATTAACCGATGGTAGCAGCTGCGAATTTATTCTATAAATGTTTTACAGTAAGTGAAAGTTGTAAAAAAGTTGATCTCATTAGTGTTGGTTTAAAATAAAATAATTTGGAAATAAGTCTTACATGTCCTACTTTAGAAATTTTCCAATGGAATGCTGAGGAACTATTTCTCGGAAATATTGTAAGAAGAATCGGTCTGATACCTGAAATATCTCTGTGGAATATTGCCGAAATCTTTCAATGGAATATTAGCGGAACGTTGCCATGGAATCAGCTAGCTTTTTTATCTACATATACAGTATCCATATGTAATGTTTTTATTACAAAGAGTTATATATTACAAATTATAATTAGCCACCGATCATACGCATCAACTAAGAAACATACAAACTTGTTAACAAACTATTTCCACTTTTACAAGATTGGCAATTAATTTCAAAATTAAGTTTTTAAATAATTTTTGGTACATAAGCAATTACATGAGGGTAAATTATGTATGTAATTAAATTTTTAAAAATTCGAAACTTTGCCTAGATATCAATAAAATGTCTTTTTTGGCGAATACGTCGACAAGTGGCTTATGATTACAAAGGTTAGCAGTGCTTAAATTCCTAAAAACTTAAATCTATAATGTACAAATACCAGATTTAGAAACCAGTTTCTTGAAATTTAAGAATCTTACATTAGATTGAAATCAAATTCAAAATCCCATTTGACGTCCAACACTCAAGTCAATGTATAAATTCTTGAAAATAAACCAAGAATCTTACGATAAAATGTTGACAAATACCACAAAGTGCTCCTATTGTAATTCCTGAAAACAAAATAAAATTTTGTCTCTTCGGACAAAAATAAAAAAGAGGAAAGAAAAATGAGAAGGCAACCAACCAAATCCCCTTCCTTCTCTTTTTTATTAGGGTAATGGAAATTACAGAAGAAAAGATATGGGAAGTCCAAAGTGGATTTATGCCAGGAAGATCATGTACAGATCAAATATTTAGCTCAAGACAGATCACAGGATAAACCTTGATAGTAGGAAAGAAAGTTTTCTGTGCATTCGTTCACCTAGAAAAAGCATTTAACAAGGTAAATAGAAGTACGGAGTAAATGGATAGCTCCTACAAGCAATACAAAGAATATATACAGGTAGTAAAGCGAAAGTAAGGGTTAATGGGAAACTGAGTGACTGGTTCGAGATTATGCAAGGTGTGAAACAAGGATGCGTTATGTCCTCATGGCTATTTATCATAAATATGGATAAGTGTCTAAGAATGGCCCTCATCGACGAAGAAGGTGTAGATCTCGAAACAGTGAAGGTACGTGGGTTAGCCTTCGCAGATGACAAGATTGTTATGGCCGAATCAATAGACCACTTGCAATGAATGTTAGGTTAGAAAACAATGTGATGCATTGTCCAAAATAATGAGAGAATCGAACAAGTTGAGAAGTACGTATATCTGGGTGGCCTATTCACTAGTTACGGGAAGATAGATGGAGAGTTAGGCAGACGCATAAACGAGGGTAAGAAAGTTATCAAGAGAGCAGGGTCCATTCTCAGAAATAAAAACATATCAAAAAAGCTGAAATGTCCATACATAACTCTATATTTGTACCGACTATACTATAAGGTAGCGAGACATGGACATGTCAAGAAAAAGACAAGAGTAAAATTAACGCGATTGGCATCAAACCGCTGCGCATAATATGCGGGAAAACACTGATGGACAAAGTCCGAAATGAGATAATCCTCAAAGAATGTGGTACAGGAGAGACAGTAGTTGACATATGGGAAAGAAATCAGTTAAGATGGTGCGGACATGTTGGAAGAATAAAAGATGAACAACTGACGATTAGAGAGATTGATCAGCAACTTGGGTCGGAGCAGTGTTGCGGAATAAACGTGTCATTTAAATAAATAACACGAGAATTCTAGATAAATTTAAAAAATCTATACCCCCTACCTCATATTACTCCTTTCCTCACCGAGCAAGTCACGCCTGCCCCGAAAGGGAAATGGCTTAATGGTATAATAATAATATATTATATTATATGTTATATTATTATAGATTATAAATTACATTATAAGCTCGTGTTTTAGTCTACCTGAATATACCACTTCAAATTTTGCTCAACATCAGGTAATATTTATACTTCACAATTGTTAATAGCAATGTGTAAATAATTTGTAACTTGTGCAAGCTCGCTTTTTATTCTACTTTTGTTTTTTCATTTATCATACAAATATGTTTATATTAACTAACACAGAAAAAACGAGTGATTCCATTTTTTTCAATTAATTTCCTTACAAACTCATTTTGATCTTCAGTTGTTTACTCTCTTGATCAATGTAAAAATTGTAATGCAATGGAATTGCTTTCAATATTCGTATTGCTCTATATGAACCAATTATGGTTCAATTTTGTTTCAGTGAATTTTAAACTATTGAAGTAAATTGATCAGTAATCAAAATATGCTTTTGATTATTCAACCACCATCATAACTTAATATGCACCCTGGTCAACACCTGAATATCTTCTTGAAATAAAACTAATAACTTCTCATTAGAATGAGAATGAAAAAATGAGGAATTGTTTGGCACCTGGAGCTATAAGTTTTCTAATGGCAAACAAAACATTCACGCCAAATTTCTTGCTTTTGTAACAATTTGAAAAAAATGTTCGATATCTTCAGTATACCGTTTGGAATGCGATAAAATTGTTTTTGACTTATGAAACTTCGAAGTATTCCTATAGAAATATTAGGTCAAATCAATGTTCCCGTGTAGAAATGGTAACAGGGATCCGACCGGATAGCCCCAGTTGAAACCGGGCGCTGGCCGGGGATTCTGGCCGGGATCCGGCTATAAACGTCACGGTAAACTGGTCGGATTCCGGCTTTCATACCGGCTGGGATCCGGTCTTTTAAGGCTCATCGTAAAGAATACGGTGAACTTTAAATGTAAAATCAAGTTATCAAATTCTTGCGAGGAAATTTGACAAGCGTACGCGGAGACCGAACGAGAGGCCTACGAAAGTCAGCCCCACCACTTACCACACAACTGTACGTGACGCGTCCGTGAGATCCACTGGCTCGTGCCTAAAAGTGTAGTAGTAAGTGGAGGGGGTGCTTTTCGTAGACGCATCCCCACCACTCAAATGCTGGCTTGCGGACTCTGCTACGATCGCCCGTCCTGTAAAATTCAGCTTCGACGAATTAGGTCCCTATCTTCGCGGACGGTCACATATAATATAATAATGGATTGTCATCAATTTGCGTGTGCTTCGGTCAAGTTGCTTCCACTCATCGACGTTCCATTTTACTGCACAAAAAATGCAGAACAGTATAGGAACGGCCAGCATGTTGATCGCCTGGAACTTATTCTTCACAGATAATTCGGAAGCCCAAATTTTTCTGAGAATTTGGCGATAGCTTTTTTGAAGGGCCGTTTTTACTACACGCACATCTTGGGTTTTCCTCTTGCGGTATTCGAAGATATGCATATGTCTGTCCATTATCAAGATGTTGAATTGTATTTCCACCTATGGGTTGAACATCCTGATCGTCAAGCGATGATGTAGTTCCTAGTCTTCGTTTGTGTAGGTGGACGCAGGCACACTTGGTCGGTCGAAAGTTCATGCCAATCGCCTTAAAGTATTTATTTACCGCCGTAACAAGGATGTTAGAGTCCTCTTTTGAAATAGTAAACAGTTTAAGGTCGTCCATATATAAAAGGTGGTTGACCTTATTTTCTCTTCTATTCAGCGAGACACATAGGTATCTACGATCGGTGCAAAAATGATAGGCATCTGCCTTTGAAGCTTAACAACTCAGCCAAAAAAATGCTAGAGTAATAAGTTAATAGTAATTTGAAAGCTGAAAGTGTTACACGTAAATAAGCTTAAAGACGTGAACGTAAAAAAATTTTGTTCTTTGCAGACTGAAAAATGTAGAAAAAAAGTAATCAATTTCGGGGACATTTATAGAAGAGTTAAGTTTAAAGCATTATTTCTTATACAAGAGGCAATGGGAAAAATTTGAAAAAATTCATGAATATGAGGAAAACATTTGTGAACAAATTGCAGCTGACCAATTTGAGAAATAAGAAAAAATTGTTGCTCAAAATTACAAAAATGTACAAATATACTATCTTCAGTTCTAATGAAGATATTGAAGCAATTCAAACTCCAAACTGTAACGGACAGGCTCTGTAGCTATTTACAATCTCCCGGAAGGATGTGATTGTTTTATTTTTGGTGATAATCGCGATATTTTCAGACATTTTTTTGTTGTTGGAAAGTAAGTGTTAGTAACCAGCGGGGTGCCTTTTTTTTGCTGCTGAACTCTGGTGCCTTTCTTTGACCCGTGCTTCCGTAATCTTGCCCAGACATTAATGCCTCATCTGACCGGCAGCAAAAAAATGCACCCCCGCTGGTTACTAACACTTACTTTCCAACAAAACAAAAATGTCTGAAAATATCGTGATTTTCACAAAAAATAAAGCAATCACATCCTTCCGGGAGATTGTAAATAATTATAGAGTCTATCCGTTACAGTTTGAAGTTTAAATCGCTTTAATATCTTCATTAGAACTGAAGATAGTATAGTTGTACATTTTTTTAATTTCAAGCAACAATTTTAATTATTTCTTAAGTTTGTCAACTGCAATTCGTTCACAAATGTTTTCCTCATATTCATGAATTTTTTAAAATTTTTTCCCATTGCCTATTGTTTAAGAAATAATGCTCTAAACTTGATTCTTCTTAAATTCACCGGAAATTCCTTACTTTTTTTACATTTTTCAGTCTGCAAAGCACAACAAAATTTTACATTAACGTCTTCAAGCTCATTTACGTGGAACACTTTCAGCTTTCAAATGACTATTCACTCATTACTTTAGCATTTTTTTTGGTTGAGTAGTTAAGCTTCAAAAGCCTATAATTTTTGCGGCGATAGTAATTCCAAATTTTCAAATGTTCTCCCTATTCTAATTTCATCAATCATTATTATTATTATATCATTAAGCCGTTTCCCTTTCGGGGTAGGCGTGAATTGCTCGGTGGTAAAGTAGTGACTTGATTGGTTGGGGGCGGTGGCGGGTGAGGGAAAAGAGCATAATATAACCTCACTTATTTCGTAATGCATTAAGTGCGAGATTAAATAAAATATTTGTTCTAAAATTTAAAAAATGAGTAAATCAAAAGATAGCGCGCGGGGCAAAAAGCAAAATTTTTGCCATTTTCTCTCTTAAAAATGAAATGCAACTCTTCCCAAAAGGAATTTCTGGGTCTGCCACCTCTCAAAATTTTTTAATAAATTAAGAAGCTATCAAGCAATCACTCAGTGTTTTCGGTATATTAAAGAATGAGGTTATATTTATTTTCTATATAAGTGCAGTCGCTATCTTAAAAACGTAAATTACATGTAAAAAACTAGGTACGTAAATCACGTAGGTAATTTACATGTAAAAAACTACGTGAATTACCTAAGGTATATTACGTACGCAACCCTGCTACTCATTCAACTTCACGAGAGCGACTACCCCCCAGCAGGGATGTGCAGTTACGCGTTTTTTTTCAATGCCTATATTGTTAATTAAAAATTAATAATGTCAACTAAAGCGAAACAGAAGCAAAAAATCACTCCGGACTTCCATACATTCCATGGAATGAGCTTAATTTTAAATGTGTAAAAGTATATAAAAATAATTAATATCATCAAAATGTAACGCAATGTTTACTTTACAACATAATATTAAAGAATGTTGCTTATAAGCATTTTCTGGGACAAAGGTATGTCAATAATTGTGAAATATTGTCATTTTTGTTCATTTAAATATTTGTAATTGGTATGTATTATAATATAATTTTTTTAGGAATACCAGGGAATTATTCTAACCTAAAAAGCCTTCGCAATTTGTAGTTATTTTTCACATTTCATATACATATTATTATTATAAAATATTGATGAATTTAATATTTAATAGCAGAAAAGCTTTTCATATGTTTTTATGTTCAATTTTGGAAAAATTTGTACTTTGTGGCAACCCTTGCACTTGGCCACACTTTTTCCATTTTTTTTTTAAGCATGAAAGCTATTATAATTTACTGTGGCTATCATGTTTTGGTCTACCGCCTCTGCTCGTGCACATATTTTTGTAAAACAAATGATAAAAATAATATCTAGATGATCTAGATAATTACAAGTTTTTAAAGTTATGCTTGAGGAGCGAAACGGGAACCGCGGGCGCAGAACGACAGAACGTAAAGTAATATAGTCCCATATACGCGTAATTTACATCGTATAAGAAACTAGTCACGTAAAGTACCTAATAATTTAGCGTAAAAAACCACGTAAATTACCTGGGATATTTTACTTACCCATCACTGCCCCCAGGCCTCTGGACCCGAGAAAGTGTTGAATTTTTGTAAATAATAAGATTAGAGCAATTCCAAATTAAATCATCCAAAGAATTTCAGATATTGTCAGTAATTTTGAAGAAAATTCTAGTATTCGCTTTTTATGTTCTTGAAAGAAAAACGCTAAATTAATTTTTGGAAAAATCAAAAAAACTTAGGACATATTCAAAATTGAAAATTTTAAGCCTTTTTACCTTAACTTTCATAACTTTGGTGATTTGAATGATATTAAGGTAAATTTTTTTATTATATGTAATAAGACGCAGTTTTGAACAAATATTATTCAAACAAAAACTTTCAAAAACTTCTTAAATTTTTCAAAAACTAATATTTGAATTCAATTACTGAAAAAGCTCACTTTTTATATTTTTATTTTTCTATATAGATAGCTTACAATGTCCTCTACAAGCCCTGTAAATATCAAAATGAGATCTCCGTTAGTTTTCGATAAAGATATATTTAAATGCGTACGTCAAAACGATGCACACGATGTGAATAACCACGTAAACAATGTACGAACAATAGAAGAATATTAAAATCGTATGCACGAACTTCAGAGTTTAGACTCTCGGACGCTGGGCACACCATGTCACGGTGTATGTTCTTAATTATTTCTCAAAAACTAAGGAAGATCTCATTTAATTATTTACAGGGAATTTTTAAGCTATTTATAAAAAAAAGTGTAAAATATGACAAGCGACGTCTGGCGACGTTATAAGTGACAAGCACTTTCATGTAAGTTTCTACAAGAAAATCCTGCATGTTGCATCATGCACTCCTAATTATGCCTTAAGAATTGAAACTGGTAGTTCGCACATTGAATTAAAAATATTTAAACTCACTCTCAATTGGTTAGAAAATATTTATGACATGACTGATGAACGCTATCCCAAAATATATTTTAAAAGACTCAAGGAACTAGCTGAAAAAAAGAGACCCAGGAAAAATATAATTGGGCCCTGCAAGTAAAAATTCTCTTCAGCAAAATCGGATGCACGGTTCTCCAGCAGTATTTAAGACAAAAAATTTCCTTAAACCTCTTAAGAGTAGTAGCACAGGTGCGAATGTTGAATATATACCAAACTAGGATTTCAATGAAGGCTAAGACGATAAAATGTTCAGAAAAACAACTCTGTATCAGCGAAGAGCGTAAACCAATTAGCGACGAATATCATGTCTTTATTGAATGTAAAGAGTTTCATAAATAAAGACGAATGTATGTGTTTGAGAGCGATGAGGTAACTACTGTGAGAGAAAATTGGTTAAACTAATTAAATAGTACAGATTTAATGTCTATTAAAAAAATAGTTCAATTTGTCACTAGAGTGTTAAAACGTATTGAGGAATTGTAAAAACTAAATTAGACTATAGCTAAAACGCTAGAACTCCTTTGTATGGATTTTGTAAATCCTGTAACAAATAAATAAATTCAAAGTAAGGGATGATTAAACAACCCTCTAGAAAATTTTAAAGACATCCTTGTCTTTCTACATCTTACCTATTTACTTTAATATGATTCCTATTCTCATATATTAATCAGAAGGCTTTGTGTGATTTCAGTCATTAAGAAATGTCGATACTCCGGATTAAATATTCAAGGGATGATAAAACAACCCATGAAGTAAATGCAGATATATAATATCCGTGCTATGCACGCTTCTTTTACTTATTTGAAAGTGATTTCATACCCTAGCATTTATATAAGAAATCTCCAGTGACTTTAGTTACTAAGAAATGATTATTTCCATACTTGGATGTTTAAAGTATGAAAACACCCCCACAACATGCTGTATACACAAAAGACAGTTAATCTTTCTAGATCTTAGGTATGAACTTTTTCTTTCGGTAAGTCTGATAGTCAAAATCTGAAACTTTTAAGAAAATCTAACAAAGAGTTTAGGAGAAAAAAAAAATTTTCACCAAGTTAAGCATTTTTCTATTAAAATACTTGTAAAAATGGAAACTTTGACAATTTTTTGTTAAAAAACTGTCCATTTTTCTTATTTCTTTCTTTCGGATTATTGCTTTGCAGGTTCGACAATACAAAAAAAAATTAGATTTAGAATTTTTCACAAAAAGTCATTTACTGTACATTTGGTGCGGGGTCCTTTGCAAATCCTCGCAGAAAGAGCTATTGCAAATACATTCTTGGTAATTCCGTAAACAAATTGAGCCCGTTCGCTAAAAAAATGTCCAAATTATTAATTTTTTAATCGAAATTGTTTAAATAATTAATCATTCTGGTCAATTTACGAAACAAAATAAAAAAGAGTAATCGGAAAGATATTCGTAGTTGACTCCGTAAAGAAATTGCGCCTATTCCTTGAAAACAGCGAACTCTGAATATGTTTATAAAAATTGGTTACATAATTAATAATTATAGTAAATTTGCAAAGTTTCGCAGAAAAGCGTTATTTAAAATACTTCCTTCGTAATTCCGTAAACAAATTAAGCCCATTCGTAAAAAAATGTCCAAACTATTAATTTTTCAATCGAAATTGTTTAAATAATTAATCATTCTGGTCAATTCAGGAAACAACATAATAAAGAGTAATCGGAAAGATATTCTTAGTTGACTCCGTAAACAAATCGTGCCTATTCCTTGAAAACAGCGAACTCTGAATATGTTTATAAAAATTGGTTACATAATTAATAATTATTGTAAATTTCCAAAGTTTCGTAGAAAAGCGTTATTTGAAATACATCCTTGGTAATTAATAATTCTGGTAAATTTTGTACCTGAGACGAAGAAAAAGGGTCGCGAATGTAGAAACATAGAAAATGGGGTGTTGAAGGGCGGTTTTGAAATCTGTCAATGAATGATCTGATCATAGTTTTGAGAACTCTATTGGTTCTCTCCACAGGATTAGCCTGAGGATGATAAAGTGATGTGAACGAGTGGTGGATACCGAACTACACAGCAAGGTCGTTCACCGCGTTATTATTAAATTCGGTGCCACTATCTGAGTGGAGCACCTTAGGTGTTCCCCACCTAGTCACAATTAATTCAAGGAAAGCTAAATATAATGCTTTCCGCATTGGCATTTTTCAAGGGCGCCAACTTGATCCATTTCGAGAATAAGTCCTGGAATACTAGTAGGTATTCATATCCCTGTTTACTCCGAGAAAAAGGACCCATGACATTGGTTGCCACGACTGTCCATGGCTCCTGGACTATACATTGGGTCATAAGCCGACGCGATGAGGCTTGCTCTAGTTTATTGAGCTGGTATGTCTCGCAATTTCTAACGAAAAACGTGATGTCTTTGAATATGCTAGATCAGTAATAACGAATTGCGGCACGATGATAGGTCTTCTCCCTGCCTAAATTGCCGGCTTCAGGCGTGCAATGCACTTCATGCACCAGGTCTGACTGGAGGTTCTTAGGAAGCACCAGTTTCCAAGCGTCATAGTCGTCCATGATGTTGACCACTTTCCAACCATGGTATTTCCCGGATGACTTCAACACTGCCTCACACCGCCTGGCATACCACTCGTCCTTGACAGGCATCATTGCCACAATATGGTCGATTTCTCCATCCTCGAACATGCGGGAAAGTGCATCTGGCATTTGTTGCAGCGATCCCTTCCGATGAAAAATTTCGAAACTATGTTCTAGAAGATCCAACGCCCAGCGCGCCAATCTGCCTGTCGGGTTTTCGAGGTTGTAGCCATCGGAGGCTATTGTGGTCAGTCACGACTGAAAAGTGGTACCCTTCGAGATAGTAACTAAACTTTCTGATGGCCCATACTACGACCAGACACTTTTTTTCGGTAGTCGAGTAGTTCCGCTCCCCTTTGGACATCACTCTACTGGCGTATGCGATCACACGCTCGTTCTTGTTTCGAATGGTATATTGAAGTCGGGGTAGGCCAATACAGACGATGACACCAAGGCTGTTTTTAGACTCTGGAATGCCTCTTCCTGCTCGCCGCCCCAGGAGAAATCGTAATTTTTGTTGGTTAGACGAGTGAGTGGCTCACAGATTCTCTCTTAGTCCTTGATGAATCGCCTATACCATGATGTAGCCCCTATGAATCGTCTGACTTGTTTAGGATTCTGGGTCTAGGATATTCAAGTATGGGGCGGACTTTATCGTCGTCTATTAGCCACACATCTTTGTTCACCTTGAATCCCAGAAACTTTACTTCCGTGTGACAGAATTTACACTTGCTAGGCTCAACGTCAGCCCTGCTTCATTTAAGCGGATAATGGTCTGGTCCAACCAGTACAAGTGCTCGTCAAAGGTTTCAGCGACGACGATCACGTTGTCGAGGCATACAAATACGTCTGGTCTCATTTCCAGGGTGATGACCTCGTCCATCAACCGTTGTAAGGTTGCTGGGGCCCCGGTAAGACCAAAGGGCATACGTTTGTAAAAGTAGAACCCTTTTCCTGGGATAGTAAAAGCCGTGATTGGCTTACTATCTTCACTTAGAGGGATCTAGTGGTAAGCCTTGTTCAGATCTAGGGTTGAGATGTAACGGGCAGAATTTGAGCGGTCCAACATTTTCGTCATAAACGGAATCGGATAAGAATCTTTCTTCGACACCTCATTAACCCGTCGAAAGTCGAAAGGGTAATTTTAGTCGGTTGTTTTAGAATTCTTTCAGCTCGTCGCCACGAGATACTCACTCGGAGCTTGGAATTATGAATAAATATTCAGAGTGGCGTCTTCGTTCTACCTCTCATAAGAGTAGAATTACTGAGTGAGAGGACGGTCGAAGAAAAAGGACAACTGTCAAGTTCAGTTTCCAGTAGCGTGGTGGTGCACAGTCAGCATGCGTTACATGCCACGCCAGCCTTCGTCGTCTGCCGCTAGTCACCAATGCCGCCAACCTCGTAGGATCTAACAGTTGTTGTTATTGTTGTGTGGGGGAAAGAAATTTAAATTTATCAGTTCGCACAACCTGTGAGATATGTACTCGCCACCGTATTTAAGCATTTCAGCGCTAATACTGTCTACACCAGCAGCCTTACCATTTTTTAAGCGCTTCGACTTAAAAATTACACAATATTATTCAAAAACTTTTTCTAATTAAATTGTCCGAAATCGTTCTATATATTTTTTTTCAGAAGTTTTCAGTTAGAAATGATTAATTATTGTTTATAAAATGTTTGAAACATAATATTGAAAAATTGATTTAATAACGGATTTTTAAATTGTTTATATGATTCAAACTCAACTGATTTCTTGTAAAAAAGTTTGCTGATGCTTATCGAGTATATGTTTTTTTCTAAACCGGGTGAAATCACGAATATTAACCGGGAGAACCGGGAGAAAGCCGGGAGACAAAAATTGAAAAAATAGTGGCCACCCTGAATCTGGTTAAGTTGAGATTTCTAATATATTCCCACGCATTATTCGATGATGGAGTATCTGCACAGTACAGTGCACGTGCAGCGCGGCGTATTTGTGCATTAGAAGCGTTATTTTTGCTTACACTTGAAGGGCTCCTACGAAGTCTCGAGACTCGCTTATACGTAAAACTGAAACTTCACTACCTTTACTGTTCAGTCAAAGACTAATTATTGGAGTAGTTTCTTCTTATTTTGTTATCCTCACTTTTGCTCTAATTTGAGAAATCTTGATCACTTTTTACATTATTCTTTGTACCCGAGCTGAAGTTTATTCAATATATAGTCGAACCTTTTTAATTTCTCGAGTGCATTATTAGAAACAAAAAATTGAAATTATAGGAAAAATATCTGGTAATGTGTATTATAATTTTTATATCGTGTATTTTACAATTAGAATTTGACTCTGAAGACCGATAATCCATAGAAAATATTATTTAATTCTAAAATACAAGAATTATGTTTGGATAGCAAACTGAATAAAGTAAAAATATTGAAATTTAGACACTTTTAATTAGCAGATAATTATTACACTTAAAAGTCTCTAGTTGTAGATGCGGAATCTTTTTCAATAATTTAAAGAAAATTGATTAGTTTTGCTAGATTTTTAATTTGCTCTTTTCTTTATTTCAGCATCAATTACAACAGCTAACGCAGCAACAGAATAACCTTCAACAAAATAACGCGCAGAGTTTGCAGCAAGACAAAATGCCCAGAGGAAAGGCAACGAAACCGAGGGGACGGATGACCGCCTATGCGTTTTTCGTTCAAACGTGTCGTCAAGAGCACAAGAAAAAACACCCCGAAGAAAACATTGTTTTCCAGGAGTTCTCAAAAAAGTGCGCATTGAGGTGGAAGGTCAGTCAAATTTGATTTTAATTCGTTTTTAAACAGTTTACGCCTATATGAAAGTTCCGTTTTTTATATAGTTTCCAAGAAATGATAGTTCATTTTCTATTTGTTATTAAAAAAAAAGGTTTTTGAAGTTCTTTAATTGGGTTGAAATGTTTAATTTCACGTTATTCAGTTTTTAAAGCCCTATTCAAAAATCGTTTAATTTTATTAATTAAAAAAATTATTTTATTTAACAATGTTCAATTTTTAAAGTTTGAATTTAAAAAAGTGCATGTTTAAGTTAAATGTGCAATTTGAAGTGTTACACATTTAAAAAGGTACAATTTGGAATGCACATTTAAAGTAGGTAGCGAGTTACATTAATTTTTCACTTTGTATTCTCATAATTTATAATTATCACTTGAGACACATTAAAATTAAATCAGGGTGACCACTCAACCGGGAAAAAGCCGGGAGAAACTTGCACCGGGAGAAAGCCGGGACAAAAATATTAAACCAGGAGATTTACCGTATTTCATAATTCGCGCGTTTTGTAAGTTTTGAGTAAAAATGATACTTATTAATAATGTATTTATCGCCTTTAAAATTTCTATAATTTTAATTTAAAATTATGGTTTTGAATGAGCAATTCTAAAAGTTGAATCTTTAAGTTCTCGAAACTAAAGATTTTTCTTAAATTAATTTTTAGATTAATTTGTGTAAATTTGGAATTTTAAATTTCACAATATTTTAGTTTCAAAGTCAAATATTCAAGCGCGTAGCGCGAGGTGAATACATTATCGAGCGCGAAGCGCGAGATGAATACCAAATCGAGCGCGAAGCGCGAGATCTAACAGGTGCGCGCCCTAGGCGCGCTTAAACTTGCGAGCCGCGCGCGAAGCGCGCGATGAGAATGTGCCCGCGAGGCGGGCAGATTTTTTGTGTTTATTATGTTCAAATAAATATATAAGGTAAAGATAATAATATTATGAATTTGAAAAAGGATTTTTTATTTTTTTTTTAGCATGAATGTCTAGCCTGACAGTCTATGAGCACTTCCTTGACTGTCTTCGAGACCTTAATGTTGGAGTGTTGAACGGCTTGCCAATTTGTCTGTGATATTTTGTTGATATAGTCTAGGAGTGCTCAGTTGACTGTGTTCGACGCAATCCAAGAAGTCTTTTCCTTCAAGCACAATTTGCATAATTTTCCAATACGATGTTTACAAATTTTCAAATACTTTTACAGCTATCCTTAAGTCACAGACTCAGTCAATGAAAATTTTTAGCACTTTTTTTCCGTGTCGTTAAAACATTCTTATACCTTAATCTTAATTAACTCGAGATAACCAGTTTTTCAATAAAGTAACATGTTGAAGTACACAATACAATGTTTTTGCGGTTAAATGATGTGTGCATACACTTGTCGATGACTCTTCATATAATATTTACAATGAAGGATACATATAAGTATATATATATATATACATTTGCATACATACAGGATGTCCCAGACTCAAGTGGTGGGACTTATATAGTTATACAAAAATAAAATTTAAAAAATCCAAAATTCTGTTGAGGTTCTAGTTTTTGAGTTCTTAAATATTTAAGCTGGACCAATCAGGAGCGCGGTATAAAAAGTCGCACGCACGTGAGCGGAGGTCTAACGCAGTGTTATTGAAGCGAGCGCCGAGGTTAGCGAGGGTTAGCGAAGGTGAGCGAGGGGAGAACAGCAGTGACTAAACTACGTTTAACTCCAGCTCCCGTACGCATGACTGTTTATACCGCGTTCCCGATTGGTCCAGCTTAAATATTTAATTCTATCATTAAGACATTTCCCTTTCAGGATAGGCGTGACTTGCTCCGTGCGGAAAGGAGTAATGTGAGGTTGCCGATCAATCTCTCCAGCGTTCACCCCACGTGATCAGCCGCACAAAATTGTTATGTGTGGTACGCCACTCAGGCCCATTAGCATCCAAGGTCTTTGTTTCAGGCGCCATTCACTCTATTGTCACTCTATTGTCACTCTGTTTACAAACTATTTGTCGATACACTTTTCTGTCCTCGCATACTACGCTGGCTTCCTTCACGTCCATGCATTTTTTCATGCAAGCTCTCGCGTTTCTATGACTTTTTATGACTCTTCGGATTAATGTCTCATTCACTGATTCTACTCATACTTTCGGTGGTCTACCATCTCTGGAAATTCTGCAATTTACTTTACCTTTACACACTTAATTGGTCAGTCGTTCATCTTTCATTCATTCCACTTATCCGAAACATCTTACCTGATTTCTTTCCCATACGTCAACTAGTATCTCTCCTGTACCACATTAACTAAAAAAAAAATTCAACTGATTTTTGGAAAAGGAATTTTATATTTATTTTCTTAATTTTTATATAGTCATATAAGTACGGAACCTTCAATCTGGAATACCCTGTGTATATAATTAGAAAATAAGGTTAAGCAACCAGCGCAAAGTCCCACTGAGAGCAACCGCCATCTAAAAATGACACCGGCTCCCAGTAGAACTGCGGCAAATCACACTTTAGCCACGTCTTGCAACCATGAGATCAGTGGTCACAGGACACGACGAAATCAAAATGACTGGCTGGCGAAACCCTCGTGTGTTTTGAGGGCACGAAGTGACCCAAGGATGACAGCTTTTTGCATCCATCTCGCAAGTGCCGTGGCATATTTTTGGCACGCGGGTATGGCTTTGAGTTTACGAACCAGTGATAGTTTCGCACCTCCAAGAGCACCTATCACAAGGAGAATTAATTGTACCAAATATTTTGGGTACAGTCGTTGCAGCTCCCTTTTAAGATCTTGATACCTTTCTTCCTTTTCTTCTATTTACTACTTCAAGCTCTTCTCCTCCTATCTTCCATCTCTCATTTTCTTCTCTTCTACCCCCCTTTCTAAATATCATTATTTTTGTTTTCCCCACGTTTATCGTGAGCTTATTCCTATTCGGGCAGTTTTCCACCTTCCTTAGCATTTCCCTTAGCCCTTCTGGCCAGTCTAATATCAAGGCGACATCGTCCGCATACTTCAGCCCAAATATCTTAGTTCCTCCTATCACTGTCCCCCCCTACGTTCCCCTTTTCCCAAGCTTCGTCCATGTCCCCAATGAATAGATTAAACATGGTTGGGCTCAATGGACACCCCTGTCTTACCCCCTAGTCGTTTTGAAGCTTTCGGTCGTTCCTTCTGCCGTGATAACCTCGTTTATTGTCCTGCTGTATATTTTTTCCAGCATGTTCATCATTCTCCCCTTAATCCCAATCTTTCCCAGCTTTCCTATCAATAGGTCCCTATCCACAATGTCAAAGACTTTTTTTAAGTCAATAAATGCTGTTTAAAGTTTCGCACCTTCTTTTTTTAGTTTGTTATTGATCAATGAATTCAGTACCCACACATGGTTTCGTTTTGCTCTCCCTCTTCTAAAGCCTGCTTGGCTTTCTTCGTATAACCCTTTCTTTTCCATCCAGTCCTTGATTCTATCATTCAGAATTGTTGCTAAAATGTTGTAACCTACATCCAGCAGCGCTACTCCCCTGTAATTTCCTGTATCATTTTCGTCTCCCCCCTTGTGAATCGGATAGATTCGTGCAACCTCTCACCCTTTGGCGAGCCTCGCATCCTTCCAGGAACCGTTCAAAATTTCCCACATTTCCATAGCCCATTCCTTAGGCATCCACTCAATAAATTCTATGCTGACCCCGTCCTCCCCTGCAGCTTTCCCTTTTTTCATTCTGTCCACTACCTTCGCTATTTCCTTGAAAGATATTTCCCTGTTCAGTTCTATCTCCGCTTCGTCCTCCCACTCCCGCCCAACTTCCTCCCCCTCTTCCGTCGGTGGCGGTCCTTCAATATTATCCACCCTGACCCCCGAATCCTCTGGAATGTAATTTTCCCCCTCGAGCTCTTCCCCTTCAAGTAGTCCCATAAAGTGCGTCCTCCACTCCTCCTTTTTAATCCCTCTCCCCTTTTGTTTCTGTTTCGGCCTGAATCCGTTAATTGCCTGCCAAAATTCGCCCATATTTTCACTGCTCCTAACTTTTCCCCATTTTTGCTCCGATTCCTGTTTCCACCTGATTCCTCGGTATTCCCTTAGTTTCTTTATGTTGCCATTGTATGTTCCCTTGTCCCTGTCCTTTTTAGTTCTCAAATACTTTTTCAAGGACTTGAATGCTATTCTTACCAGCCTTTTCTCTTCCTCGTCTTTCTCCCAATCCTGATTCTTTTTCTCCCACTTCCTCACCCTTAACTTCTTAAACATGCCTACTGTTTGTGCCGCTTGTTTAACCGCAGCTATCAAACTGTCTCAACATTCTTCCCAGCCATCCTTCCAATTCACTATCCTCTTTCCCCAAATTGTCCCCAGTTCCTTCCTGTAATACTGACTTTTCTTTTCATCCCATATCACCCTACTTTCTGTTTCTGGACCCTTTTCTGGCTCTCCATCCCTCTCCTGGTCCATACCCGTTTGCAACCCTTTTCCCGCCATCAGGAAACTGACTGGCAAGTGGTCAGATTCGGTTCTAGCTACGATTTTCATATCTCTGATGCCCATATCCCCAACTCCCTCTCCCTCTTTATTTTTGTAATAAAAAGTTCAAAACAGTTAACATAAAGTTAACTTTGACAAATTTTAAAAACTGAAAAAAGTGGAATACGTCTCTAATGTTTTTAACGTTCAATTTCTAAGTTTTTAATATGAATTTTTAAGTAAAATTTTCTTAACTTAATACTGTTATTGTAATTTTAAACAATATTTACCGCGTTTTTTTAAAACAAAAACATGTTTTTGAAATATATTGTTCAATTAGTGCTGTGAATTAAAAAAAAGTGTAATCTATTGTGTGGATTCATACCGCTATTGACCGTTTTTCTTCAATTATTGTTCTTAGCGAAATTAATAAAATTTATAAGACGAAAAAAAAGCTTTGAAACTTCCGTCAAACCATTAAAATCCATCGAGAATTCCCTCTAATTCAAAAACCCATTAATATATGCCTTAGCCTTCTCGGCACGGAGTGTATGATTTCAAGTAAAAGTAAGCGTGTTTCTATTTTATCCCATAAGTTGCTCGTCACTATAACAAGTCACTGTAAAGGCGAGGTAAAAGTCGCTAAAAGCAATTCCGTAAATCGCCATAAAATATCTCAGCGAATGGAGGTTAGCGAGTGAAAGATATATAGTGAAACCGAAAGTTCCATTGCATTCTACTTTCCATTGCGGCGGTGCAAATAATTGGGTCGACGATTTTTATGGGAAATGGGCATGCCGCGGATACCGCGTGGGCGTCTTGGCAGGCGTTCCCTGTCAACGAAATGATAGAGTTGCTTTACTGTCTTTCTATCTGTCTGTGTCTGTGAGACTTTCTCGGACCATGCTAATAAACGACTGTCTGATTCGCACTCGATTTGCAGTAAGTTTCTCGCTGTCACACTTTTAAATGTTTCACGTGCTTTCCGAGATTGCCAACCCCTAAGGGACTATCTGTCGTTTAGCATTCAAGGCGAATGTGTAGATTTAAAAATAAAGATTCTTTCTTTAAATTCGTCTGAATCATAGAGTGTTAAAAAATTAAAATAATCTCATCTTAAAAGAGTACCAAATTTTTAATTTTTCAAATTGAAGACAATTCTACTTTATGTAATGAATACAATTTTGAATTCTTCTGGATTATAGGAAATAGTTACTACGTTTTAGGTGGACGTCTAAAAACTTAAAAAATTCCAATTTTATAGGCACAGTATCAGGGTGGCCACTCAACACTAAGAAAAAAATCCCGGTTATTTTTTAAAATGCATGCTTTCCAAACAAACAATTTCCCACTTGAAGCCGTTTGTGACTAGGGGCCTAATAGGGTTTTGGTAAAAATGAAACTGAATATGCAAAACGGGTCTATTATATGTCTACTACTGAAGTCTGTAATAAAAAGTATATTAATAATCTATAAATGATTTTAATATTGAGTACGAAGTATGATGATTGTAATTTTTAAATTTTCGCTGATGTTAGAGGTTAAAATATAACTTAGGATTAAAGTTGGGTAAGCTTAAGCCAAAAGTTGAAAATGAGTTCAACCACGTGAAAGGACAATAATTTTATAAATTTAAATAATACTATGGAAACTAAGAAAAATACCAGCTACTAAATCATGACTTGTATCTCATTGTCGAAAAAGTATCTAAGTACAATCGAATCTGGATTTAGCGCAGGTTTTGGGGCTGACCTTGACGTTAAATGCAGAGACTCGGTACTATTTTGTCTCTCTCCTGATTCTCTCTCTGTTTTGTCACGCCTGAGTGCACACCGCAAATCCCCCCGCAAACGCTTCTCACATATCCCCACGGCGCGGCGTCAATTCTCGGAAAGGCACAATCGAGGGGGGCTAAATCCGGGTTTCACTGTATCATAAAAACAAAGAAAACTTTTCGATAAACGTACGTCATTAGAAAAAGACGTTAAAAAGCGGTTTAAAAACTTAATATTATTTCAATTTTCCTATAGAGTTTTTTAATTGATTTTTCTATATATTTTTTAAAACATGAATTTTTTGTCAAAAAGAGATAGAGAGGTAAATATTTAGTAATAAAGACTACGGGAAACTGTGATGAATTTTCCGGAATGGCATGGAATATGCATCGTGGAAAAGGGATCTTAGTCGACAAATTAGTCAGATCCCCTTTCCTCTACGAGAAATGTTTTTCTCAATTGAACTGCAAGTTAAGCTAAACCTTTAGTAAAAGCGATATATAAGAGTTGATTAGCCTTAATTGAAAGAGATGAACCAAAGTAAAAGTACAGAACTTGTCAGCATGAGTAACAACAAAGGTGAAATACTGTATGATACAGACGGGATAGTAGACGCTTTAAAAGACTCTTTTAAAGAATTATTAGGAGGTGAAAGCATAGCGCAACAGAACTGCGACATAGAACATAATGAATTAGAAAACCCAATTGAGAAAGTCTGTGTCAATGAAGTTAGAGATATTTCGTAAATAGCCTTCAAGGTTACATTTTTTCTTAATTTTCTCTTGAATTTATATCACATAAACGTTTTTTCCACTTTGAATATCATGACTTCCTACATGTTTTTCTAGAAAGAGTTTTCGAGAAAATTCCCTAAATGTTTCCCTTCATAGTAATAATAATAATAATAATAATAATAATAATAATCCATAAGTATATAAGAAGCGATCTGTAAGCAATTTTTTAGTGTATTACCATATTCAGTGTAGTAAAGTCAGTTCTATCAGATTGGTCTTAAAAAATCGTTTCATATCATTTTTTTCTGTTCTCTATTAGAGTATAAGACAACAAAAGGTTTTTTATTTTTATTTTAAAAGGATGAGTTGTCAAAAAAAATCGTTCAAGATATTATAAATTAAGGTGAAAATAAGTTAGAATAATTAAAAAAAAAGAGAGAGAGAGCTAAAGAAGAGCAAGAAGAATAATGGCATAGAAATATATCTACTTCCATCAAATTATCAAAAAATATACAGGAAAAAAAGGCCATTGTCAATATTGAAAACAACGATCCGTTTTCATTCTTCTGGGCAGTGACAGCAGCTCTTTTTCCTACTTATGATCATCCGAATCGGAAGGGGTCTTATTCATCTTTCAGCAGCGTATTAAATTATGATAGAATCAAATTTCCCATCGAACCCAACAATAATCCTAAATTTGAAGCAATGAATGGATTGAGTAATAACGTCTATAGTTCAAATAAAAATGAAGAAATAGTACCAATCTATTTAAGTAAAACATTATCCCGAAAGCCCACAATTCATCTTTTTATGCTAAAAAAGATGAAGAGACATGAGGATGATGATGAGGATGATAATAATCAGATTGGTATCGAAGAAGATTTAGAAGATCCAAACGATGAGAATATTGTTTATCATTTTTCATGGGTCAGAAATTTATCTAGATTGGTCGGATCACAGATTTCGAAAAGTAAAAGGCACACTTGGATTTGTGATAGATATTTAATGAGTTTTAAACATAAATACTCTCTTAGGTATCATACAAGAGAACATCATTGAAAACTCATTTGAAGAAGAGAAAAATGTAAGTTTGAATTTTACTGTGAATTTTAGCACATAAGTTAATCAAAGTGTATGTGTATGTATTAAAGTGTTACAATGCACTATTCAACACGCATAGAGAAAAGATTCTTTCAAATAAATGAAATATTTTCTTCAATTTGACAAATTCCTTGAATAACAAACAATATTTTCTTTAAACAAACGAATTCTTTAATTCAAGAAATTTTCTTCTGGGTGAAGAAGAGAAAACTTATTCAAAGCATCAAGTTGATTGAACTTTAAGATGAAAGAAACAATAAAAAAAATTAAATTAAAGTTGAATTGAGGAACATATATTGAATTATGATAAAACACAATTCAAGATACGTTTGGAATTGATAAAAAAAAATGTCGTGGTGAAGAAGAGATTACTTATTCAGAGGATAGATTTTAGTAAACTTTAGGTTGAAAAACTTAACAAAAAAATTTTAATTAAAGTTAAATTAAGATGGTATTATAAGAGATTTATTGAATGTGGTATAGGTAATGTATATAAATCAGTAGAAAGGTGTTGTATCCTTCACTCTACATTTTTTTTAAATCCACATTTTTAAATATTTTAATATTAAGATCAAATTATATTATATTATTGTGTAGTGTATGCGCTACTCAAAAAACTCAAAAATTACATCAATTTTTCCCTATCTCTTACGGTTTATGATATATTTTTTGTTGTTGTTGTTAAAAGTAACAATAATAGTAATTTTTCCTTTAACTGTCAGTAGAACGTTCCTGAAAGGTGGACATTTTACACAGAGAAAAATTAGTCTGCTAACTTTATAGGATTTCAATTTACTCAACTCTTCTATCAAATTGACATCTTTAACTTGAAAAAATCTAAATAAATTTTACAGAAAGTATCCATAAATTTGTAAAATGAAAATTCAGTAAACCCTACAGAAAAATTCAGTAATCTTTACAGAAAATCTATGTTGTCTCTATTTAAACTAAAAAAAATCCTATAACTTAGCAGAATTTTTTAACCATATTCAGCAGAAACCCTTGGTACAGGGACCCTCTATCCGCAACCCGAGGACGCGTTCGGTGGTTTTGTCATATGCCCTTCAGTTCGATTCCTAAGGAATCAAAACCGAAATCGAATATATATATATACCACCCACCCAACGGTTGTGAGACGTGGCCATGAATGGGATTTACTGCGGTCCTACAGGGAGCCAATGTCATTTTTGAGATGACAGTTGGTTGATGACAGTGGTTGTTAACCTTTAGTTTCTAATTATATATGGGGCATAATTTTCCAAGTGTACTCATCTTGAAAATGAAAGTTGTCCGATCGGGCTAAAAGTTGGCCCAATTGTAGTTCTATTAGAGAGTAATCCTCACACGAAAATTTAATTCATTTTGATGATTACTCATCAAAGTGGAGTGGGTACAATTTTCGGTTTTTTAAGCAAAGCCTTACTTTGAAACATTAGTAACTTTTTTCCTATTGCTTTAAATAAAATTTCTCCACATATGTTTTTGATAGATTTTTTCACAATATTATTAATGGTCGTAACTATTTTAAAGAAAGTCCAAATTTGACCTTAATTTTGAAAATCAAAAATAAAATTGACTTTTTTCAAATTTCGACACTTTTTTTTCTGCAAAATAGTTTTAAAAGAAAGCTGAGATTTTTCCCCACAAGTATCCCAATTTTCAGAGTAAAAAATTTATTTGGCTTTGAAAAATAGAACGATACGTGAACAAGATGCTATGATAGGGCGGATGGCCCGCGATCTCCCCTAGTGCGCTCACGCCGAGGATCTTCGTGCAATGCTTTAGTGCCAGTTTTTCTATTAAGTAATATTTCATGCTAATAAAATAATTTTTTTTCAAAAAGTGAGGCATAAAGCAACTAATCTTAAACTCCGTGGTGTGGCCCACAACTTGCGTTTGAAATTCCCTGTACTACCAGAAGGAGCTCAAATTTGCAGTTCATGTAGATACCAACTCATGAACTCAGCGGGAATATCATCTTTGAACTCTGATGATATTGCAGAGCCTTCTGGTAGAGAAAAGGTAGATACTGAGGATCATGAACTGATATCTGGCGATGATGAAGATCAGCTATATGACAGCGAAAAAGATTAAGATGTCTTAGACACCAAACTGCAGTTTGAAAAAATATATCATAAAGCTGGTGTTGGAGTACTTAGTCAAATCATTGAAAAATGCAATGCCTCTAAAGATCTTCAAGAACAATTTCAACTTCTCTCGCTTGCGCCAAAATCTTGGGACGAACAAAACTGATGCAGGTGTTCAATCACATGTTCAGAAAAGGTTACTGTGTAATGTCAACGAGTTATATGCTCAATTTACATCAGAACAGGCCTGAAGATCAGTATTCCGAAATTCACAAAACTCAAACCTCGCCATTGTGTTCTAGCTGGAAGCAGTGGCACTCATAATGTGTGAGTTTGCGTGCATCATGAGAATATCAAGTTGATAATGAATGAAATAAATATTCAACATTTAACCGAGGATACTGACATGGCGTTCACAAATTAGCATGACTGTCTGGATGCTATTGTATGACCTAACTCTTCAAGTTCCTATCATTTAGGAGTGTGTGAAAACTGCCTAGGTACTGCAAACTTGAAAGATAGCATCACAAAAGCTTTTGATGAACATTGTATTAATGAAGTGAGATTTTAAATTTGGATACAGACGGACAGATGTAATGAATACTGATGAATTCCTAGATGATTTCTGTGAAAGGCTGTTTAAATAAAAAACTCATCACTTTATTTCAAAGGAGCAAAATTTTTTCAAAAACCTGAAGGACAATTTATTTCCTGCGGAGTTTTTGATTTGCTTCGATTTCGCTGAAAATTAGGGGATCGTAATTCAGAATGCAGCTCAATAATTCCACTGGAATAAGGACCAAGCTGCAATATTCATTGTGGTGATTTATTACAAAAAAGATGGAGAGCTCAAGCATGTAAGTATCGCAATCATATCTGATAACTTAGCTCATGCCACGGTGGCTGTTCACGAGTATCAGAAGATAATAGTAGATTACTTGAAAACTCATTTCAGGCCAAATAAAATCTACTGACCAAGAACTACAATTTCTTAACTTATGTTCAAGCCTCATTCTCATGACTGAAAAAGAGAAATTTCCAAACGAAAAACATGTTTCCTTGTAGTTTTGGGTATGCTCTTCAAGAATCTGTGGCCAGAATGGAGTTTGGTCCAGTGAAAGATCCAATATGGCGCCAAATCTGGAGAAAAGTACCAAAAAATCGGGAATATTTTTTTCCATAATTTTTTTTCAAGCCGAAAGAGTATTGGGACTCGATCATAACTATGATCAACGGTGATCGGAATAGTTGAACTGTAAGAAAAAACTTGTTTCACCGATCTCAAATAGCCATACTCTTCGCAAAATGGTCGATCCATACCCTTCGCAAAATGGCGGACCCAATATGGTGAACATGAAATTTTGGAAATTCTACGATTTTCGCACAACTCTGTACTCGGGGGTTTCCGGGGTCGCTGATTACGAATTTGACATCGATTTTTTGAAATTGAAAATGACGGACCCAATATTGCGGACATGAAATTTTGGAAGCTCTACGATTTTCGCACAACTCGGTACTCGGGGGTTTTCAGGGTCGCTGATTATTAATTTGACATCGAATTTATGAAATTCAAGATGGCGGACCCAATATGGTGGACATGAAATTTTGGAAACTATGATTTTCGCACAGCTCTGTACTCAGGGGGTTTCGGGGTCGCTGATTACGAATTTCGAATTGGATTTTCAGAATTTATTTTACAACTCGATCTGAATATAGTGCATGAAACAAGTGAAGATCCGATACAAACGACCCGACGTTGTCTGGGGAGATATTTATTTGTTCTGCATCAGAACAAATGAACCCAGGCAGCAGTGTGTTTTACAACTCGATCTGAATATAGTGCATAAAACAAATGAAGATCCGATACAAACGACCCAACGTTGCCTGGGGAGCTATTCATTCGTTCTGACGGAGAACAAATGAATAGCTCCTCAGGCAACGTCGGGTCGTTTGTATCGGATCTTCATTTGTTTCATGTACTATATTCAGATCGAGTTGTAAAAGACACTGTCAGCATTCCGTTGTGAATTGATTGGAAGATTTTCAATACCAAGTTCCTGGAAGATTGAATTATTTATTTTTACTACCAGCTCCATGTCGCAAAAAAAACGCAAAAGATGATCTATTCCTATCTATGTGGAGTACCTCAATGTTATTGAGGACAACATTTTACTGAAAGGATCCGTGAAGAAAAATATTCGAGACAGTGAGCCTGTAGAAATTTTCGAAATGTTCTTCTCTATTGAAATACAACAATACATCATTGATGCATGTAAAGAGAATGACTTCGATTTACAGTTGCAAGATTTAAATACTTTTCTAGGAATAATCACTCTAACTTCTTTCAATAAGAGAAAGTCTCAGAGAGATTATTGGTCGACTGATCCATTTATATCTGGTGACGTGATCTGTTATGCGATGTCACGCAAAACGTTCGAAGAAATCAAGTCTCGATTGAAGTACTCAAAAACTGGAGATCGTGACGCCGATGATAATGCGTGGCGCGTTCGTGCATTACTGAGTCTATTTCAGAGAAACATCCTGAAGTTTGGCAAATGGAGGACTGCTCTCTCCATAGATGAAATTATGGTCGAATCGTATGCAAGAACATCATCGAAACAATTCATTCGAGGAAAACCCATACGATTTGGCCTGAAATTCTAGGGTCTTTGCACTTCAGATGGTTTCGTTATGTGTCTTGACTTACATTGTGGGAAAAATTCAAAAATTGGAGAGAAATTCATTAAATGCGCTTTAGGTTCTCGCATAGTGATAAATTTGTTACAACCACTTTTGAATAAGACAGCTGCGGGAAAGTTACCTCAATTCTATATTTACTTTGACATTTATTTCACAAACTTAGATCTTATTGTGCATTTGAAGAAGCTGAGATTGAAAGGTACCAGAACGATCAGAGACAATAAGGTGAAAGAGAAGAATGCCAAAAATAAAAGAGCTCCAAGAGGCGAGTACGTCGTGAAACATGAGAAAAATAGCGGCATGAACTACATAACTGTAGTAGATTCGAAGCCAGTTTCGATAGTTTCCACGATTGATTCTATTGCCTTTATGTATCAAAGCAAATCAAGCTGGTAAAAACAAAGACAGCTTCACAAAAGATGAAATACAAAATTGTTTCATTTTACATGTAGAAGTAAGGAAAATTATAATTCTGCTATAACTTTATTTCACTAGAAGGATTCGAAAGAACAGATATAATGTTAATTGATTTTCTAATATTACAGGAACCGGAAAACGTTGACAAAGTAAAAGAAAATGTTGAAAACTGGCTTCAAAAACGCAATATCGCAGTTTTCTCTTATTTAATTTGCAGCGGGAAATTGGAACGTGCACAATTTTACATCGTATTAAACGAAGAAAAATACGCTTACGCAGACGCAACTAAGGCAGTAGAGGCCTGTTACAAGTGTTTAACAGCTTTGCAATTCTGTCCATCAATTTGCGAATTTGTCTGGGCTTTTTTCGATAAGGTTATTTATGATTTGACATTTAAAAAGGCTAGTTCTTTTGTGACTAGGTTTATTGTAGATATTAAAAAGCTAAAATAAGCTAATCCGTGAACAACATATAATAACTTATCAATTATTCTCAATTTTTGGTTCAATTCTGTCCAATAATTTACGAATTTGTCTGGGCTTTCTTCGATAAGGCTATTTATGGTTAGACATTTAAAAAGGCTAGTTCTTTTATGACTAGGTTTATTGTCGATATTAAAAAGTTAAAATTAAGTAATCCGCGAACAACATGTAATAATTGACTGATTATTCTCAATTTTTGTTGCAATTCTGTCAAACAATTTGCGAATTTGTTTGGGCTTTTTTTAATAAAGCTATTTATGACTTGACATTTAACAAAGTAAATTCTTTGGTGACTAAGTTTGTTGTAGATATTAAAAAGCTGAAATAAGCTAATCAGCGAACAACATGTAATAACTTATTAATTATTCTTACTTTTTGTTGCAATTCTGTCCAACAGTTTGCGAATTTGTCTGGGCTTTTTTCTATAATGCTATTTATGATTTGACATTTTAAAAGGCTAGTTCTTTTGTAACTAAGTTACTTGTTGATATTAAAAAGCTGAAATAAGCTAATCAGCGAACAACATATAATACCTTATTATTTATTCTTCATTTTTGGATACGATGAAATCCGTTAAATAAATCAATTCGAATATTTATCATTGCAGTAATTATTATTTCGCGAAAATGGATCAATTTTTAATCTTGAACCAAATATTAGTGTTTATCTTGGCTCTGTATGGTGATCCTGGTCTACCGAGAAAAATAGTTCAGGATGTTATAAATTATTTAAGGAATTTCATCCAAAATACTTACATGACATCTTTAAAAAATGACCTTATTGAGATTCTACGACACGAGAATATTACACCTTATTCTCTTCGGCAAATAGATAAGTGTTTCGAAAGATATAGTAATATTTTCGACTCTGTCGACACTGAAGCCAAACGTTTTGCGATTTTGAAGCAAAGAGGTCTACTTGATCCAAAAGAATTTTTCATTGGAAGAGCCTACAAAGATAAAATAGTCGATAATGAAGAGATTTTGGTTCCTGAATGTATGTACGGTGTACATATTCTATTACGCAGAAGCCTCAAACTTTTTTTAGAGATACCAGGGATGTTTAACGAAATATTCGAATACATTCAGAAGCTATGCAATGAATCAAATATCATCACAAACATTATTCAAGCTGAATTATGGAGGGCCAAGTATTCCTTACAAGATGTGAATGATTTAGTTCTGCCTCTCTACATTTTTTCGACGATCTAGAAGTAGGGAATCCTTTAGGCAGCCACTCGGGGGAAAACAAATTTGGTGCTGTATATGCATCAATTGCTTGTTTACCACCGCATATAGCTTCCCGTCTTAAGAGCATTATTTTCTCAACTCTTTTCTACTCTGCAGAGAAAATATTAAGTAGCAATGAAAAGGTCTTCAAATTTCTTATAAAAGAACTTAATTTCCTACGAGAAGAAGGAATTTTGATTAATGTTGGTAGTTCGATGAGAAGAATAAAATTCCAGTTGATCCTAATTTTAGGTGACAATTTAGGACTCAATGGGATTTTCGGTTTTACCGAATCATTCATTTCGAACCCTTTCCGTGAACGGCCTACCAGATGTTATGTAGTCAATCACACATTGAACACGGGACGCATTCTGTCTGGCCCATCCAATCTTCTTGTTCAGTTGATGCAAGCGTCTTTTGGTCTTTTGATCCATCGTCGGTTTGAGCCTGCGATGCGAGCCTTGCGAGGACGACCGCCTCGACTCCCGGTGGGACCCCAGTGGGACCCTGCGGCTGTTGTTAACCTTTAGTTTTTAATTATATATATATATATATTCATAATATTGGTTCAATAATTAATAAGCGGTCTTGAACGGTGACTCTGGGATACAGGGCGACCTCTCAGAGTATGCAGCCTTACTCTTGCATGTGGGGCCCTGCAAGTTCAGACGAAACCGGGAACCGCTCGCCTGAATACGGCTGTAGATTCATCGCCTGTATGCGGAAAAGCCTTAAGGTTCATTCACACTTCGTGAGGTGCGTAGGGAGATTAATGCCGCTTTGGAAACCAGATTTACTATCTCATCTGGAAATCATCGTGTGATCACTAACAGTATCACCTTTCAGAGAGGTGTGTTTCAGGGCGACAGCATGAGCCTTCTCCTCTTCTGCCTCACATTATTGCCACTGTCTCTCGCTCTTCGCTATTTCGAAGGGTACCTCTGCGGCGAACCTGGAAATCGAAAAAGTATGTCACTCATGAATTTTCCATGGATGATCCTAAGATCTATACTAAAAACCAAGAGAAACTACATCTAGCTCTAGATATTGTCAAAGAGTACACTCAAGAGACTGGAATGGAGTTCGGGTTAGAAAAATATGCCAAGGCTTATTTGAAGAAAGGAAAACTTAATGGCATCCCGGAAGATCCTGAGCTCGTCGACAGAAGCGCTATACGTTTCCTTGACGCAGGAGTGACTTATACATAACTCGGCCTGCCACAGAGCCGCATTCAGTACGTCACATCTATGCATTTGAAGTGGTTCCCTGCGTGTCAACAAAATGCTAAAACGCTCGCGGGGAATATGCAGAAGGCGGTCGTTTTTGTATCGCTCCGTGTCCTCAGGGTGCACAAGACTTTCGCTGGATCATCGTGGGTCATCGCGATACAGTGAGCCCTCTGATCTTTTGCTACAGACATAATGCGGCCCTAAGAGTGCTTTATTACCACCTTTGTCGCTCTTACGATGTTCGCTGCGACCCTGTCCTACCGAGCGCCCCAAAGGAGATAAAGTCAATTGTCCAAAACGAGAAGAGCCAAATTTTCTGGAACTACGATTTGCTGACAGCAGTCTCCATTGCCCACATGAGGCCTGACATTGTTCTTCAAGACTTTGAGAAAAGAACGATATTCGTTATCGAGTTGCGAAACTCTTACTCGTTTTTTAATTCTGCAGAAGTCTTTGAATGCAATTGAAATCTTTTGATTTTTTTAAAACTTCTTTGAATTCCTCTAAGATCTTCAAAGGTCACGTCAAATTATTGTAAATTCCTTCAAGACTTGTAAATTCTGCAGAATTCGCTCAATTTTTTAGAATTCTGCAGATTTAAAAAAACGAGTACATGTTATTTCCCGAGCTAAAATTTTTATATTGTTAAGTTTAAAATCAAAATAATTATTTAATTCTCATGCATGTTGTGATAAACCAGTATTTTAATTTCCTAGTTCATATTCTCTTTTATGCTTATATATACGAGTTTTTGATCTCCTACCAGTTTCACCAATATAAATTTTGTTGTAACATTTACAATTTATCAGATATACCACTTTAGATCAATTTTCTTTGTTATCTTAATCAATATTTGTCCTTTTTTCTAGTGTATCGAGGTAAAAATAATATAGAAAAAACCCCAAACTATAAATAAAAGCAATAGTATTCCAAAACAATTAAATGTACCTGGAGTGTTTTTATTAATAATATGTTGTAACCCGAAATTTCTCCGGGAAACTTACCGTCTCTCAGCTCACGCCCATTACCTGCAAATTCCCTATTACAAAAACAAAGACTTTGTTTGGGAGTGGGGCGCCAGGCGCACATGCGCCAACCGGACACTCAAAAACTCAATAGACTGGGCGTGGGCCAGGTGGTTGCCCGGGCGTAGCTTTTTAGTGTTCTAAATATTGATAACAGAGAAAACCAAAGCTCCACTGACATTATTTCCATGACATTTTTTTCGTATAATATTGTTTATAACTTTATATAAAAGCTAAATCCTGAACTTGAAAATTAGAAATTAGCAGCTTTTTAATTTTGTTGGAATCCAGTGAATTTTATAGACAACCTTCAGGATAGCCCTATTTTTTTATTTTTGGACATAAGCGTATGGTAAATATTTTTCCTGAAACTACTCCCTAAAGCAAATAATTCAGATCTTAAACTTTAAAATCGAATATGAACTGCCGTTTTTATGCACGCTTGGAAAAGGAAAAAATTGACGAAAAACCAAATATAAAAAAAAATTCCTTGAAGTTCTGATTCGGAAAATCTAATAACGAGTACCCAATAAGTACCTTTATGTACACCACACATTAGAGGTAAAGCGTGGTTTATCGGGTCCTAAGTATTTAAATTAAATTTTTTTTACTGTGGCTAATACATACTAAATTGGCGTTCATCGATATTTCTGTAATAAGTTGAAATGTATATGTAAAGGGTTTATTTTTATATGTAATTTTTTTTCAAATATACAGAAGCAATATTCTATACGTTAATATCTAAGATATATTTTCCATTGTAAATTAGCTTTCTTGAACCGTACAAAACTTTTATTTTGTTATGTAAAATATTTGTACATATTTTTTAAGCCGAAGATGTTTTTCATATATAAGGGTGCTCATTGGGTCTTTTATATATAAATATATTGGCCGACCTAATAAGCACCTTTACGTCCATCACTCATCACAGCTAAAGCGTAGTGTATGGGGTCCTAAGTATTTAAATTGAATTTTTTTTACTGTGGCTAATACATACTAAATTGGCGTTCATCGATATTTCTGTAATAAGTTAAAAAGTATATGTAAAGGGTTTATTTTTATATGTAATTTTTTTTTCAAATATAAAGAAGTAATATTGTATACGATAATATCTAAGACATATTTTCCATTGTAAATTAGCTCTCTTGAACCGCACATATCTTTCATTTTGTTATGTAAAATACTTTCACATATTTTTTAAGCCAAAAATGTTTTTTTACATATAAGGGTGCTTATTGGGTCTTTTATATATAAATATATTGACCGAGCCAATAAGCACCTTCATGTCCATCACTCATCAGGGGTAAAGCGTACTTTATCGAGTCCTAAGTATCTAAATCGAATTTTTCTTTTACTGTGACTTATACATACTAAATTGTAGATCGTAGATATTATTGTAATAAGTTAAAAAGTCTATGTAAAGGGTTTATTTTTATATGTAAATTTTTTTCAAACAAAAAAAAGCAATATTGTATACGTTAATAACTAAGATAGGTTTTCCATTGTAAATTAGCTTTCTTGAACCGTACATCACTTTTCTTTTGTTATGTAAAATATTTTTACATGTTTTTTAAGACAAAGATGTTTTTTTTATATATGAGGGTGCTTATTGGGTCTTTCATATATAAATATATTGGCAGACCTAATAAGCACCTTTATGTCTATCACTCATCAGGGATAAAGCGTAGTTTATAGCGTCCTATGTATTTAAATTGAATTTTTCTTTTACTGTGACTTATACATACTAAATCGTAGTTAATAGATATTATTGTAATAAGTTGAAAAGTCTATGTGAAGGGTTTATTTTTATATGTAAATTTTTTTCAAAGAAAAAGAAGCAATATTATATACGTTAATAACTAAGATAGGTTTTCCATTGTAAATTAGCTTTCTTGAACCGTACATCACTTTTATTTTGTTATGTAAAATATATTTACATGTTTGTGAAGCCAAAGATGTTTTTTTATGTATGAGGGTGCTTATCGGGTCTTTTATATATAAATATATTGACCGACCTAATAAGCACCTTTACGTCCATCACTCCTCAGGGATAAAGCGTAGTTCATCGCGTCCTAAGTATTTAAATTGAACTTTTCTTTTACTGTAACTTATACATACTAAATCTTAGTTCATAGATATTATTGTAATAAGTTGAAAAGTCTATGTAAAGGGTTTATTTTTATATGTAAATTTTTTTCAAATAAAATTTGATAGCAGCAAAAGAAAAATCTAAACAATATTACGACAGAAAAATTAACCCTCAAGATTTCAATGTAGGAAATAGAGTATTTTTACTAGAAGGGGGAAAAATTTAAAAATTCAACAATCATTATTGAGGCCCTCATGAAGTTTTAGAAATACTAGGAAATGGAAACGTGAAAATTAAAATAGATAAAGCATCAAGAGTCGTACACATAAATAGACTGGAAATTTTACATATTGATATTCAAGAAAAGATTGAATCAAAAACAAAAAAATAAATTTTCGAAGCAATTAAAATATTGCTTATTTTCGTCAAATTTTATTCAAAATTCTTACTCTCTCCAATTACAGACTTGACACGAAATTACTATGGAAATTCAACACCAACAAAGAATTGATGAACTATACAATATAATAGAAAGATATGTAAACATATACACTCTTTTATCATGTTTAATTATGTGCGGAGTTTACGACTGGAATGGTAATATAGTGGATTATTGGGCAAGAAACATCTTGAAAGCAGAGACAACTAACGAAATTATTCTGACGATTAAAACAAAAGGACCTGAAGCCTACTACAATTTAATAAGGAGTCTTTGATTATCAAACCAAAACTTTTTAGCAGCTCTTTTAGACCTTATTCATTAGGTATTTGAATCCTAGCCGAAATAATAACAAATAATAATAATTTGATTAAAATTTAACAAAATAAGTAAAATTCAATTAAATAAATTAGAAAATAAGCATTAAAAAATAATCAATATATTGAAAAGCAGAAATAAATTGCTAACCGAAAAACCTCATTTTCCAGGTAATAAAAATGTCGAAAACCGGACTTTACAACCTTTTACTACTACTACTATGGGGAAACTCGGCGTACGCCATCGTAGGATACGACTGTGGGTCAAACCAACTAAATATCACAGCACTGTCCCTCTTAGAAGTAAGCGAGTGCGAAATACCCAAATCTTAACTCCAGGTAGAAAATACCTATATTCAATTATTACAGTTGACCGAATTCAGTGAAATTAGAGTAATTCAATGCAAAGTCGAAGTATTACGTACTGTTACATATAGTGGTATGCATTCACATAATTCTGCTGTCGCAAATGGACGTAACGTATACTTGAAGGATATTTCGCGAGAACAATGTAACTCACTACACGCAACAAGATCAATTAATATTGACGCGAATATAAAAATATCAAATTTACCCATGAATGACTCAGCTACACACACAGTAATTCTCGCAGGATCGTTAACGATATATGGACAATGTTACGGAGCTCAATATTCAGATCCCTACGGTACATGGGATAACGTAGTAGTCGAAGCCAGTTATACATTTGAATTAGAAGAACATTACGCTAGAGTTAATTTAAATACTGATGAAATTCATTTACGATCAGGAACAGTTTGTTCACTTTCCGATTCAAAATGTATTGATATGGAAGCAGGTCATACATTTTGGGATCTAATTCCCCAAGACATATGTAACACACAAAAATATGAAGTTCTATATGAAGGACCAGCTAACAAGACTTATGAAAAATCAACCGACAATCCCGAAATTCTTTACTCTCTTACTACCGATGACGTCACTTTCGTTTTAGAGAAAAAAGCAAATCAACGAGTATGTAATTACTTACTAGTAAGAACAGAACATCCAAAATTATTAATATTCGAGACATCTAAAGGCGAAACATTTTTACAAAAACGAAATTTAAATATAAATAATATGGACATGTTTACATATGTTAATTCAAAATTTGTGTATGTTGAAAGACACATTAGGACAGAAATTAAAAGTCTATATTACGACATACTAAAGCAGAAATGCGTTCTTGAACAACAAGTTATTAAAAATACTTTAACCTTAGCTACTCAGGCACCAGACGAATTTGCTTTTAATTTAATGAAAGGACCCGGATATATGTCTATTATGGCAGGAGAAGTAGTTCATATAATAAAATGTGTTCCAATAGATGTAACGTATAGAAAAACCGAAGAATGTTACCAACAACTTCCAGTTAGCAAAGGAAACCAAACTTATTTTCTTAGTCCTCGGACACACAGTTATTTTTAATGTATGTGTACATAGAATTACAAATAAAAATAAATTCGTGAATTTCTGTTACTGAATTTAAAATAAAGCCTTATAAGGTAATTATAGGTATATAATTAATTCAAAATAATATAACCTGAAAATATATTTAGAAAGATATTTTCACGAATATATTTTGAAAACATTTTATGGAGACATTCCATCAATATCTCAGCCAATGTTTCAGCAACAATGCACGGCAATATTTTAACAACATTTCGTGGACACTTTTCAGACACCTAATGCAAGCTCAATTCAATATATTTTATAATTGTTGCAGAAATATTCCGGACCGATATTGCCTGGGTCGGACATTTAAATGCTTCTTACACATTGCTGAAATATTCATTTGGAATGTTTCCAATGTTCCAATTAAATACAGTGGAGTCCCACCTATTCTCCAACCCCCTTATTCCTTAACGCCTTTTATTCCCCGTCGGCTGTAGACGGTTATTTCCATTTGCGCAGTTCCGGAAACTCCCACCACGGTCAAGGTATATTCTGCTCCGCACAGTGGCTGATCAACTAAAAAAAGAGGCCCGCAGAGCGTGAAGCCTTAAATTGAGTATTGTTTCACGACGTCATGGGAATACGTCGCATGGCGTTTTCGAGAAAATATTATAAACGTAAAAGTCATAAATGTACAAATAGAAATATTTCTCAAGTGTACAATCTATTTTCTCAGTCATGTTCCATTCTTTTGTCGATTCACGACCTTCAGTTTCACGAAATGAAACAAAATATCCTAAAAGTCAGGTTAGTGGTACTCTAACCTCAAATTTCGGACAGTTTCTTGTATTTCGTGAAACTGAAAGGTCTTCAACCGATAAAAAGATGAAGAAGCGGAATTGCGCAAATGCATTCTACACTTGAAAAGATTGCTGTGCAGACCTTTATAACTGACTCGGCGATTTTCTCCAAAAAGTCGTATGCAGTTGCAGTACCATGTACTAACCTCCCAGACGGCTAATATTTCCACCTATCGACGTCATGCCACAAAACTCACTATTCCGCGAAATATTTGATTCGTTTTTTGATTCTATAATATTGATTTTTAGTTGGCAAATTGTACTATTTCCATGAAATTTAATTTTTTTTACAATATGCGATGATTTCATATTAGCAGTACATATATGCAAAAATGTGACATACATGGTTTTACGTTATTTTTAGTATGAAAAAAATCGTCATGTTTTAACATTTTAGCAATTCTTAACAGCAATTGAAGGAAAGAAGTTGTCATTCGAACGGAAGATTTCATTTTGCTTTCAAAAGATCTAACCTCGATATAGACAATGTACAAGTTTTAAATCTTCCTGAGCAAGCAGAATTTTGAGAAAAAAAAACAAGATATTCGTAATCAGGGGAATCTGTTGGATCTATTTAACTTTTTCTTATATATGACTTGATATATTGTCAAATTTCATTCATGGAGAAGCCATTAAAAGCCTTATTAAAGAATTTTTTTCTTCTTTTATTTTTTCTTAAAACAAACTTTAATTTCAAGTCGAATTTCAGTGTTCGAAACCTTTTAACAAATACGTAGTTATTTGAATGTTTAATGTTATGTTATTCATTGTATTCTTTTGTATGCTTTGTGGTATTCGAAAAAAGTTTTAAAGGTTTTATTTAAATATTGTTTTATTAATTTTCTAGACAATACTTCATCTTAAAAGCCCTTTGTTTATTCAGAGAACGTCTGTTATGTTTTGAAACATAATACATACTAACAATGTCAGTTATGTAAACTACATGTAAACTATTCCCTTAAATAATAAACTCTGAAACTTTTACCTTACCTTTTTCCTCGATCTACATTTTTTAAAGGTACGACGAAAAAAAATAATTAAAAACACTCACTGCAATAGCCTTGTTACTAACTCGGGGAAATCAAAACGTAAACAAATAGTCAGGGCCGCCTGAACGTTTCATAGACTTACAACCCTAGTAATAGTACTGCCAGTATTATTTTAATGCGTTCGGAAACTGGCTGACAGTACAAGTGCTACCAACTTTAGGACCATGTGTACTGAGGGAAATTAAAATGGCCAAGACATGCGGTGCAATGATAACTACGAAAAAGTACGTTAAACTTTAATACTTTCCAAGGAATGTTCCTACCAGTTTTATTGATGTAAGAGTTAATGCGATGTCACAGCAGGATAGTACTACGGAATGGTCGACCTCTTCAGAAACTGTAAGCGGATACTCTACTCCGTAATCATTGGCGGCACAATTTTATGAATGGTTCGACCCTTCGTAACAATAACATTCTGCTGTGAGCGCACAGTAGCAGTCTCATAAGTGGCACTCGAACCATTTTCCTTCATTTTATTCAGAAACGCAACTTGACATTTTTGTCTTCGGAATGAGCTATTTTTAAAAATTAAAATTAAAAATAATTATTTTAATTATTTTAAATCGTTCCAATTAATTAAGAATTTTAACAAATTAAAAATGTGGTCGCAAAAATCTTTGTCCAAAAAGTTTTTGAACAAATTTATTTTGTCAAAAATTAATTTTTTTCCAATATTTTTTTGTGAACGTCTGTCAAAAAAAATTGTTTCAAAGAATTTATGTTGCAATACTGTTTTTCGTCAATTTTATTTTTTTGATAGCGAAACCTTTTTTCAAAATTTTTTGTTTTTTTTTTCATTTTTCTCCACAAAAAATGTGGAAAATATTTTTTTTTTTAATAACTTGAAAAATAAATGGTCCAAAAATAGTTTTTTAAACAAAAAATTTTGTTCGACAATTTTATTAAAATATTCTTATCTTTCAAAAATTTGTTGAAAACATTTTTTTTCTCGAAAATTTTGCGCCATAATTTTTTTTTTAAATTTATTCAAAAAGATTTCTTTGCATGAAATAGTTTTTTCAAATCAATTTCTTCATAAAATTTGAACATATTTCGTTTTCGGAAACTGTTAAGACCTACATTAACGCCTCAATAGCTATTTGAAAAAATTTAAATTCATTACTTAATTTAATTTTAAATCGCTTCAATTAATTAAGAATTTTAATAAATTAAAAATTTGGCCTGAAAAATTATTGTACAAAACGTTTTTCAACAAATTTATTTTGTCAAAAATTTATTTTTTTTACACCATTTTTCTGTGAACTTCTGTCAAAAAAATATTGTTTCCAACGATTTATGTTGCAATACTGTTTTTCGTACATTTTTTTTATTTTTTTTCTAACTAAACTTTTTTTCCAAAATTTGTTGTTTTTTCATTTTTCTCCAAATTAAATTTTTCACAAACTTTTTCTTTTAAAGTTTGTTAGACAACTTTTTTATTTCAAAACTGTTTTGGCAATATTTTCTCGCGGAACAATTTCTTGACATAATTATTTTCAAACAATTTGTTTCAATTACATTTCACTGTATGAAATTGTTTTTCCAAAACAATTTTTTCCCCAAATTTTGAAATGTTTTCTTTTCAGAAACTGTTAAGACCTAAATTAACGCCTCAATAGTGTACAAATCCCTTCGTTGTAGGCACGCAGGGCCTACAAACGTGACATTTTTGTCTCCGGAATGACCTATTTTCTTAAAATTAAAATTAATTCTTTTAATTAATTTTATATCCTTTCTAATAATTAACTATTGCAATAGATTAAAAATTTGGTCACAAAAGTTTCTTTCATGAAAGTTGTGTCTCAAATTTATTTTGTCAAAAAGGGTATTTTTGCCAAAATTTTTTTTCAACAACTTTTTCGGAAAATTTTTGCCCGACAAAATTATTTCCAGAAATTTATGTTGTAATACTGTTTTCCACCATTTTTTTTTTGAAAAATTTTGTGAAAAAAATATTTCAAAACTTTTATTTTTTTATTTTTCTGCAAACAAAATTTCGCCCACATTTTTATTTTTTTTATTTTGTATTCTAAGATTTCTTTCCTTCTTTTATTTTTTTTCTTTTCCACTGCTTGGAAAAAATGGTCTCTGAACAGCGACCTAGACAAGACTAGACTAGACTAAACACCGTAACTAAGTAGCGTAAGTAAACACCGTAAAGTCGTAAACCAAAACCCTCCGAAACATTCCCCGCCGCACCGCACCCACGCAGCAGCCCATATCCCCAACGAAGATGAAGACTTACCGTTCCTTCTGAAATATTGCAGCCATATTTCAATAATTTAAAGGCTTTTCACAGGATGTTGGGGTGGTTTTAAAAATTCCACGGAATTTTCAAGAGATTTTCAAGGATTTGAAATATTTTCGGATATTTTAAAAGATTCCACGTAATTTTCAAGAGATTTCAATCATTTAAAGGGGTTTTAAAGGATTTTGGGGTAGTTTTAAAAATTCCACGAAATTTTCAAGAGATTTCGAAGGATTTGTAATATTTTCTGATATTTTGAAAGATTTAGAAATTTTTTCAATATATTTCAATAATTTTAAGGGATTCCAAAATATTTTTTATATTTGAGAGTATTTTTAAAAATTCCAAGGAATTTTTAAGAATTAAAAAATATTTCAAGAGATTTCAAAGGATTAAAAATATTTTCGGGTATTTAAAAATATTCCGAAGAATTTTCAATAGATTTAAATAATTTAAATGGTTTTCAAAGGATTTTGGGGTAGTATTAAAAATTCCACGGAATTTTCAAGAGATTTCGAAGGATTTGAAACATTTTTGGGTATTTTAACAGATTTCGAAGAATTTTCAATAGATTTCAATAACTTTAAGGGATTCCAAAATATTTTTAATATTTGAGAGTATTTTTCAAAATTCCAAGGAATTTTTAAAAACTTAAAAATATTTCAAAGGATTTAAAATATTTTCGGGTATTTTGAAAGATTGTGAAGAATTTTCAATAGATTACAATAATTCTAAGGGATTTTAGGGTATTTTTAAAACATCCAAGGAACTTTTCAAAGCTTTTTAAAAGTTTCAAGAGGTTTCAAACGATTCAAAATATTTTCGGTTATTTAAAAATATTCCGAAGAATTTTCAATATATTTCAATAATTTAAGGGGGTTTCAAAGCAATTTAGGGTAGTTTTAAAAATTCCACGGAATTTTCAAGAGATTTCGAAGGATTGGAAATATTTTTGGGTATTTAAAAATATTTCGAAGAATTTTCAATAGATTTCAATAATTTGAAGGTATTCCAAAATATTTTAAATATTTGAGAGAATTTTTAGGAACTTAAAAATATTTGAAGAGATTTCAAAGGATTCAAAATATTTTCGGGTATTTAAAAATATTCCGAAGAATTTCCAATATATTTCAATAATTTAAAGGCTTTTCACAGGATGTTGGGGTGGTTTTAAAAATTCCACGGAATTTTCAAGAGATTTTGAAAATATTTTGAATATTTGAGAGTATGTTTAAAAATTCCAAGGAATTTATATGGACTTAAAAATATTTCAAGAGATCTCAAAGGATTTAAAATATTTTCGAGTATTTAAAAATATTCCGAAGAATGTTCAATAGATTTCAATAATTTAAAGAGTTTTCAAAGGAATTTAGGGTAGTTTTAAAAATTCGACGGAATTTTCAAGAGATGTCGAAAGATTTGAAATATTTTCAGGTATTTTAAAAGATTTCGAAGAATTTTCAATAGATTTCAATAATTGTAAGGGATTTCAAAGTATTTGAAATATTTGAGAGTATTTTTTAAAATTCCAAGGAATTTTTAAGAACTTGAAAATATTTCAAGAGATTTCAAAGTATTAAAAATATTTTCGGGTATTTTGAAAGATTCTGAAGAATTTTCCATAGATTTGAATAATTTGAAGGGTTCTCAAAGGATTTTGGGGAAGTTTAAAAAATTCCACGGAATTTTCAAGACATTTCGAAGGATTTGAAATATTTTCGGGTATTTTAAAAGATTTAGAAATATTTTCAATAATTTTAAGGGATTCCAAAATATTTTAAATATTTGGGAGTATTTTTAAAAATTCCAAGGAATTTTTAAGAATTTAAAGAATTTTTCAAGAGATTTCAAGGGATTAAAAATATTCCGAAGAATTTTCAATAGATTTAAATAATTTAAATGGTTTTTAAAACACCCAAGGAATTTACTAGAGCTTTAAAAAGTTTCAAAATATTTGAAATATGGTATGATATTTAAAAACATAAAAAGATAAAAATTTCAAGTAATTTCCAAAGCTTTAAACAATTTCAAAGGATTTCAAAAGATTGTAAAGGCATTTTTAATATTTTAGAGTATTTTAAAAGTTTCCAAGGAATTTTCGATATTAATTTTTAACCAAATAAAGGCATTTTCAACTAAAAAAGATAAATATTTGACCAAAATTGAAATAGTTCAGTTTTTATTTAAAAAATTAATTTTCAAAAAATTGAAAACGAATTTTGGACATAATATAGTAGAAAATTATTCAATTAGATTAAATTTCTAGGACACAGATAAATTTTCAATCCAAAAATATGAATTTTCAACAAAACCGTTGACTTTTCAACCAAACAGTTTGACTTTTTTCTGAATTTTCAACGAATAAATTATATTTTCAACCACAAAAGTTAATTTTCTACCAAAAAAGAATTTTCAATAAAATACAAGAATTTTAGACTAAAAAAGATAAATTTTCAACCAAAAATGGAAGTTATATTTTCAGTTTAAAAGTAAACTTTTATAAAAAAGAACAAATAATTTTCAACAAAATAGGTAAATTTTTAACAAAAGAAATTAATTATTTACCAAAATCAATGAATTTTCAATTAAAAAAGATAAATTTTCAATCCAATATGGAATAGTTAAATTTTTGAACAAAAAATTAATTTTCAATCAATTAAAAACGAATTTTCAACAAAACAGTCGAAAATTCTCCATAAAAAAAGATTACTTTTTAACAAAGCAGTTACATTTTTAGCCAAAAAAGATTAAATTTCTACAACAGATATATTTTTAAACGAAAAGACGAATTTTTAACAAAACAGTTGAATTTTCGAGTACAGAGACACATTTTTACAAATTAAAGTTAATTTTCTACAGGAAAAGAAGAATTTTCAACTAAAAAGATAAATTTTCAACCAAAAATCGAAAATATATTTTCAGTTGAAAAGTAAATTTTCAACAGAAAAAAAAGAAACAATTTTCAACAAAATACGTAAATTTGCAACAAAAGAAATTAATTATTCAACCAAATACATGAATTTTCAATTTTAAAAGATCAATTTTGAACAAAAAAATGGAATAGTTACATTTTTATTCGAAAAATTAATTTTAAACCAATTAAAAACGAATTTTCAACAAAATAGTTATAAATCCTCGATCAAAAAAGATTACTTTTTAACAAAGCAGTTGCATTTTCAGCCAAAAAAGATTAAATTACTGCAACAGATATATTTTTAAATGAAAAAGACGAATTTTCAACTGAGAAGGATTTTTCAGTGAATAGAATAAAAATTTCTTCAAAAATGTGAAATTTTCATGCCAATAAGACGAATTTTCAACAAAAAAGTTGAATTTTTAAATCGAAAATATGCATTTTCAACAGAGAAATTAATATTTGACCAAGTAGTTGAATTTTCAACCCAAAAAGACGAATTTTTAACAAAACAGTTGAATTTTCGACCACAGAGACACATTTTTAACCATAAAAGTTAATTTTCTACAAGAAAAGAAGAATTTTCAACTAAAAAGATAAATTTTCCACAAAATTCTTAAATTTTTAACAAAATAAATCAATTATTTAACCAAATACACGAATTTCCAACTGAAAAGATAAAGTTTCAACCAAAAATGGAAAATATATTTTCAGTTAAAAAGTAAATTTTTAACACAAAAAAAAAGAAACAATTTTCAACAAAATACTTAAATTTTCAACAAAAGAAATTAATTATTCAATCAAATACTTGAATTTTCAGTTATAAAAGATCAATTTTCAACCAAACATGGAATAGTTCAATTTTTAGTTAAATAATTAATTTTCAACAAATTAAAAACGAATTTTGGACATAATAGTAGAAAAATATTAAATTAGATTAAATTTCTAGGACACAGATAAATTTTCAAACCAAAAAGACGAATTTTTAACCAGAAAAGATTTTTCAGTCAATAAAGAAAAAAATTTCTTCCGAAATGTGAAATTTTCTAAACAAATAAATTAATATTCGACCAAGTAGTTGATTTTTCAACAAAAAAAGTTTGATTTTTTTCTGAATTTTGAACCTAATAGTTGAATTTTCAACGAAATAGATATATTTTCAACCACAAAAGTTAATTTTCTACCAAAAAAGAATTTTCAATAAAATACAAGAATGTTCAACTAAAAAAGATAAATTTTCAACCAAAAATGGAAGTTATATTTTCATTATTAATAGACTTTGACCAAGTTTGACTTCGGGCAGACAACTTTTTTTTTTTGAGGGGGTACTGCAGTTGCGATGTAATACTGTATTTATAAACAAAAAATTCGGCTTCTCTTTGCGGAATAATTAATAGCAAATTATTTATCAACGATTCCATACAGCCAATAATTAGAATTTATGATTCTTTAAACAAACTCAATGAAAGAATTTATTATCTGGCTATTTTCCATCACTGAAACTTTATTTTTTAACTTGATCAACTGTTAATAATTAATTTTGTAACTTTTTTAGAAACTTGAATAACGATTAACTATGGTTGAAAATAGCCAGAAAATGCATTTGTTAATTAATTTGAATTAAACAATCATTATTTGTTATTGATTATTAGCAAGAAATTGTCGATAAATAATTGGTTGTTAATTCCTGGGTGAAAAGTGGAATTTTTTAGTTCATAAAGACATGAGATAATACAAATTTGTTTAAAAAATTGTTCTTCAAATAATAACTGTTGATTATCATTAAAATATCCCAAAAGGTTTATGAATTAGTTAATAACATTTGGTTACTTTGAAAGAACCAAGCTTGTGCGTCGGAAAATAGCCCAACAGTGCATTTGTTGATTAGGTTTATTCAAATAAGCATAAAGTGTTATTAACTTACTCAATATATGATAACTAGGTGTTATTGTCGAGTAATTTTGGGTCGATTTCGTAAAAAAAACGTTATTTATTACATCATAAATAGGTGATGTCGACAATGGCTCATATATGTTGTTTATAAAATAAAAAAAATGCAATGACTTTCATGAGTTCAATATAAAAACTCTTTTTGTCTATAATTTGTTGAGATTTAGTGCGTATCATATGACGAATCGCAGCCAATCCCCTTGAAACAATTTTCGTGCAATTATTCCTATTTTAGTTTTTCAATTCCATGCAATGGATTGATGTACTTCAGGAGTATACATTTGTTTCTTCAAGATTAAAAATTCGAATTTTGAGAACGATTTTTGACTCCTCCATAAAATCGTTGATATTGCGCTTGAGCTATTATGGAGATAAACCCATCAATTTTATTTATTCTCGATCATCCAGGTGCGAACGAAACGAAAATATCAGCGTAGCCAAAAACGAATCAAGAGTTCCTTGCGAAATAACAACTGTCTGAACGGTTTAAAAAATAGTTATTATTCTATTTTACATTTCCTTTGAGTGCGATATTTAATTTGCAAAAGGTTCCTTTTTATCAGCTGATGTGCGCACGCGTGACGTAATAAGGACTCGAAGGCCACCGAAGGTCACGCCGAGACGCTCAGACCAAATCGTCGGTTTATTGGTTCGCTTTGACTATTATTGGCGCAAGCTAAAATATACCATTTATTCAGAGTACAAAGTGCAGTTTGACATTATTTCAGTGGGCTATTATAATGGTGATTTCCGAAAATAAAACAACGAGTATTTAGAAGTGAGTAATAAATAATAGATCATAACCGAGGGGTTCACAACTCGACCGATGGAGTGTACACTGACTTCAAGTGATTTCAGTGACTTCATGTGAATTTAAGTGGCTTCACGATTTTTAGACCCCTCGATTATAACTGAAATAAATAACATAACCTCAATTATCGAGCACGTTGATATGTATGTATGTATGTATTCAGTTATTTTCACTTATCTGATCAGTAATAGTAAATTCACTGAATGAATCAGTAGCTTTTCACTAATTCTCAGTGACTACATTCTCACGATTTAAATCAGTGAAATCAGTCGTCAAATGTGGGGGATTGGAGAAAGAAGATTTAAAGAGGACTGGAAGATGAGAGTATGGCTGTTTGATTCAATGGTATGGTCAGTGATGTGTTATGGAGTGAAAATTTGGGGGTGGAAGGAGTACAAGAAGGTGTAAAACATGCAAGAGATATTTCTGAGATGGGTGATGGGGGTGATCTGGAACTGCCCAGGTTATATGTTCAGAGAAGAAACAGGAAGAGAGAAATTGGGGATAAGGCAGAGGAAAATGGTCTGGAATTGCGAAGAGAAACTTAAGAGTGGTAAGGGTAGCAAAGCTGCACAAGTATGCCCATAAAGACGAGTTTTCAACAAAACACATGAATTTTCAACTAAGAAAACTTAATCTTGAATTGTAAATATAAATTTTCAAAGAAAAATATGAATTTTTACTATTTTGCTACTATTTTGAAAAAATCATGCTAAAGACACTGTTTTTAAACTATTGTTTGCTGATACAAATATTTCTTTACTTGTTTGTAATAGAGAATAATAATAAATGATACAATAAAGATGATTAATTTTCAATCCAAAAATATGAATTTTCTCCAAAAAAGAATAATTTTCTACCATAGAGACGAGTTTTCAATAAAACACATTAATTTTCAACTAAGAAAAATTCTTCTTCATTTTGAAATATCCATTTTCAAACAAAAAGTTGAAATTTTTAACCAAAAATATGAATTTTCTACAAAGAAGAATAATTTTCTATCATAAAGACGAATTTTCAACTAAAAAAATTAATCTTCAATTTAAAATATTCATTTTCAAACAGAAAATTGAAAATTTCAACCAAAAATATGAATTTTTCCCCAGAAAATTGAATTTCCAACCCAAAAATATAAATTTTCTCCAAAGAAGAATAATTTTCTATCATAGAGACGAGTTTTCAATGAAACACATTAATTTTCAACTAACAAAACTTAATCTTCAATTTAAAATATCAATTTTCAAACAAAAAAGTGAATTTTTTAATCAAAAATACAAATTTTCTCCAAAGAAGAATAATTTTCTACCATAAAGACCAGTTTTCAATAAAACACATTAATTTTCAACTAAGAAAAATTCTTCTTTATTTTGAAATATCAATTTTCAAACAAAAAAGTGAAATTTTCAACCAAAAATATTAATTTTCCCCTAGAAAGTTGAATTTTCTCCAAAGAAGAATAATTTGCTAACATATAAACAAGTTTTCAATAAAACACATAAATTTTCAACTAAATAGTTGAATATTTGTCTATCATAAAGACGAATTTTCAACAAAACACATGCATTTTCAATTAAATAGTTAAATTTTTTAACTAATTAGTTGAATTTCAAACTAAGAAAACTTAATCTTCAATTTAAAATATAAATTTTCAAACAAAAAAGTGAAATTTTTAACCAAAAATATGAATTTTCTCCAAAGAAGAATAACTTTCTACCATAAAGACGAGTTTTCAATAAAGCAGATAAATTTTCAACTAAATAATTAAATTTTCAACTAAGAAACATTATTCTTCAATTTAAAACATCAATTTTCAAACAAAAATTTTCAACCAAAAATATGAATTTTCTACAAAGAAGAATAATTTTCTACGTAAAGACGAATTTTCAACAAAACACATACATTTTCAACTAAATATTTGAATTTTCAACTAAGAAAACTTATTCTTCAATTTAAAATATCAATTTTCAACCAAAAATATGAATTTTTGGACAAAAAGTTGAATTTTCCCCCAGAAAGTTGAATTTTCAACCAAAAAATATGAATTTTCTCCAAAGAAGAATAATTTTTTATGGCAAAGACGAATTTTTAACAAAAGACATAAATTTTCAACTAAATAGTTTAATTTTTAACTAAGAAATCTTCAATTTAAAATATCAATTTTTAAACAAAAAAGTGAAATTTTCAACCAAAAATATGAAATTTCAACCAAAAAATATAAATTTTCTTCAAAACAGAATAATTTTCTACCATAAAGACGAGTTTTCAATAAAACACATGAATTTTCAACTAAATAGTTGAATTTTCAATTTAAAAAAAAATTATTTTTCTAATTAAAATATCAATTTTTAACCAAAATAGTTAAATTTTCAATACAAAATATGAATTTTCAACTAAGAAAACTTAATCTTCAATTTAAAATATCAATTTTCAAACCAAACCGTTGAATTTGCTACTGAATTTTGGAGTTTTTGAGTCAAAAATTAAAGTTTTGTACAGAACAGTTGAATATCAACACATAAACATGAATTTTCAAGCAAAAATTAACTTTCAACCAAATAGTTGAATTTCCAACTAAATAGTCGACTTTTCAACTGAGAAAAATTAATCTTCAATTTAAAATATCAATTTTCAAACAAAAAAGTGAAATTTGTACCCAACAATAAATGGGACTTATGGTCCGTGGTGGGGACGGTCGATTGGGACCGGTAAATTTTAATCTTGCAGGCTATATTTAAAATTTTAGGAGTATTTTACTATTGAAGACTATTAGTAGCCTTTCAGACTTGTACAAAAATGGGCCTCATGGTATAATTCGAACTTGTGAATGAATCTAGTATTTGTATTAAATTGGGACTCGTGGATTTTGGCGGGAATGTTCAATTGGGACCTGAAAATTTTAATTCTGCAATGTGAGTATACAGTGGGCCTTATATAAAAAATGGGACTTATCACTGCACTTTTCGCTCTTTCATAAATTGTACTTCTGACAAATTACTGTACCTTCTGACAAAATAAGAATAATACACCATATGGAAATGATTACAAAATGGGCCTTACAATAAAAATTAAACTTCAGTATAAAAAGAATCTGATTGAAGAATAATAGAGTCTGTATAATTATATTTGTTGAAAACGAGTTTGTAATTAATAGACCACATTGAAAATGGGCCTTACTGAAAATGGGACCTATGTGTGGAATGAGTGTTTTTTTTGTATATGGGCCTCATGACAAATTCATTTGAATTCCACGAAAATGAGGTTAACAGATATCAAAGTAGCTAATCAGAAATGGGCCTTATAGTAAAAAATGGAAGTTTACTGCAGAAAAAAGAAGCTGATTGTAGAATAGGAGTGGTGGATTCAGCGAACAGTGAACGAAGAAAACAAGAATCGGGTTATAAAAATATAAATCGAGAATTTTTAAGCCAAAAAGACGAATTTTCAAAAAAATACATGAATTTTCTACCAAATAGGTGATTTTTCAACTTATATAAAGTATAATTTTTCAACCAAAAATGCAATAGTTGAATTTTCAGATAAACAAATTAATTTTTTTTTCAATAAAAGTCTTAAATTTTCAACCAAAAAGGTGAATCTTGAAAAACAATTAATTTTTTAATAAGTTGTTCAACTTTTAATCTAGTTATTGATTTTTCAACCAAAAAAGATGAAATTTCGACCAAATAGTTCAAGTTTCCTCCAAGAAAATTAATTTTCTACCAAAAAAGGCAAATTTGTAACAAAATACATTAATTTTCAACAAACTTGCTAAATTTTGAAGCCAAAAGAACGAATAATATCTACAAAATAGTTGAATTTTTACCCCGGAAATTTGATTTTTTAATTAAAAAAAGTCATTTTGTACCAATTGATTAAATTTTCATTATATTAGTTTAACTTTCAACAAAATAGTTAAATTTAAAAAAAAAAGATTTTTTTACAAAACAGTTCAATTTTCAATCTGATAATAAAAATTTCCAACTAAAATTATGAATCTTCAAAGAAAAAAAATAATGTTTCAAAAACTGTTCAGCTTTAAGCTGAATAGTTGAATTTTCAACGAAAAATGGAATAGTTACACTTTTAGTTGAATAACTTAATTCTCAACAACAACAAAAAAAGAATTTTCAACAAAATAGGTACCTTTTTAACCAAAAATATAAATTTTCAACACAAAAATTAATTTTCGACACAAAAATTAATTTTCAATTAAATTGTTGAACTTTCAAGCCAAAAAGACAACTTTTTTCAACCGAAAAGTTCAATTTTCAACCCAAAAATATGAATTTTCAACAATAATTATGAATGTTCAACCAAAAAAATAACATTTACCCCCAATAGCTGAATTTTTAAATCAAAAGATGAATTTTCTACAAAAAAAAATGACAAATTGTCAACAAAATAGTTAAATGTTCAACTAAACAAATTAATTTTAAACTAAAAAGAATAAATGTCTATCAAACAAGGTAAATTTTCGACAAAAAGTAGAATAGTTAAATTTTTAGTTTAGAAATTAAGTTTCAATAAAAAAAATAATTTAGAATTAAATAAATGATTTTTTAACGAAAAAAATTAATTTTCTACCAAAAAAGATTAATTTTTATCAAAATACATGAATTTTCAACGAAATTAGGGATCTTTGAATAAGGAATTTTTAATCTGATAGTTAAATTTTCAACCGAAAAATAAACAAATGAATTTTCAACCAAATAGCTGAATATTCAAGTAAAGAATATAAATAAGCTCATTCTATTCCTTAGAAGATTCTTAACATTATCAACAATATTAACAGTCAAAACTGATTAGATTTTGAAGATAAACATTTTTTGAAGAATTTCTTCTTTCGGTTTAGCTGGCGGTTGTTACCGGAAATTTGCATTTATGAACAAAAATTGTTAGATTTTGAAGCTTGCTATTCATGAACATTTTCAGGCTACATCACCGCTGTATACAACAAATTTTAAATGTTTGGACTAAAATTATTATAGTTCGAACAAAAGGTATGATTTTTCAACATCTTTCAGATTATATTGATGTTTTTCACAACAAATCTTTTTCTTAAGCAAAAATGAGTAAAATTTAAAAAATTAAATTCAGAATAAATCAAAATTAAAATTCCTTATAACTTCTCACTTTGAAATTTAAAAGAAACTTCTTGGAAAATAAAAAAAAAACCAACGTGCGAATTGGTAATAAACACTTTTTTTGCAGAAATTCAAAGTAGTAAATAAAAAGCAAGAAGAAATAGAGGGCCACCGCTAAATCTCCATTCTAATTTTTTCTCTCCTTTTCTTTAATTCTATTTATGTCACCAATTCGATGCTTTTATTCTTGTTTCTTTCCTAATTTTTAAGAATTTCATAGTTAAAAATCATTAGATGTCAAATAAGATCTACAATTTCCAAGATCTTTCTGCTTATTCATGTTAGTCTCTTCCATCAAGTATTGGTATTTTCAGTAAAATCTTACTAGATTTCAAGAAATATTTGCAATTTTGCAAGAATATTAGGTCATGTTTGTGTGTTTCACCTGAAATTAGTATTTTGGGAACAAATGATCAGATTCCAATCAAATGATTTATTGTTTTTCGTCAGAAATCAAATTTTCAATTGAAAAATCGTTAGATTTCAAAGAATATTTGCAATTTAATATTATGTTATGGTTTTTTGATTAAATAATTTATATTTTTCGTTCTCGAAAGTTATATATAACACATTTCAAATAAGATTCACAACTTTTTAAGAATTTTAGGTTATTTTAGCGTTTTACGCCGAAAATCAGTATCTTTAGTAAAAATCATTTGATTTCAAAAAAGAAAAGAAATTTCAAGATTAAGGATTTCAATGATGATTTCCTATATTGGTACACTCTTAGAATCCATAAAAAATTTTTGCAGAATGTCAGTTTTTGTAAGAAAAAATATTACGTTCTTATGTCGTGCTGTGTCTCATCGTCTCTACACTCATATTATATTGTTCATGCTGAAGCGGTCTCAATTTTCATTGTTTACCATGAAAATTGTCCTTTATATTCTTTTCCCTTATTCTAGATAATGAATACTGTGAAATACAAAAATCTAATGTTTTAATTAAAAAATTGCGTGAATCAAAATTGTTAATTTTCTGGTAAATCTTACTGTTAGCTTTTTGACTTGTTTTAGAATTGCTTTTATGAAACAGAAATCTACCAAAAAGTTGGTAAATAAGGATTTCAAAAATCTACGGAGTTTCAAATATTTCAGAGAATTTTAATATTTTTGTTGACAAATTTGAAGAGCTTCCATAGTATTCAAAGGGATTTTATTGGGTTCTAAAACTTTACGGAATTTTAAATATTTGGGGGGTTTTGATTTATTTTTAGAATTTTGACGAGATTTCGGAGTATTCAAGTTGATTTCAAAGCATCATTATATTTATATAATATACATATACAGTAAGAAATTCTTGCAAATAAAAAAATGCAACCACCAAATTGGTAAAACAAGGCCCTCAATATCTTTATTTAATTAAAAGAGATAAAAATAAAGCAAGAAGAAAAAGAGGACTACCACCAAATCTCCATCCTTTACTTTTCTTTCCGTTTTTTTTAATTTCTTTTAAGTTCCAAAGTAGATCGTTTGATTCTTGTTTTTTTTTTATTTTCAAAAAAAGACGATTCATAATTTTTGAGAGCCTTAGCTTACGTTGTTTTATATCGAAACTTAGTATTTGCAGACAAACATCATTATCATTAACATGAGATTCAGAATGTGTTTATAAATTAATATTATGGTCTGATTTTTTATCAAAAATTCATATTCTTAGTTTAAAAAAAGTTATATCGTGTTGAAAATGCAACTTTTTTACAAAAAATTCATCTTTGGCTTGAAAATTTAACAATTTGGATGAAATTTGTTTTCTGTCTTGTCTGAAAAAGCTTTATTTATCGACAACTCGTCTTTTTGTTTAAAAAATTTGAATTTTGAGTTGAAAGTTGAACCACTTTGTTAAATATTCTTTTTCTTTTAATTTCATCATTTTAATTTAAAATTCATCTTTCTGCTTGAAAATTTGTCTTGTTTGGTTGAAAATTCATCTGTTTTGTTAAACATTTGTCTATTTGGACAAAAATTCGTCCTTTTAGATTTAAAATTCACCTTTTTTGTTAAGAATTAAGTTTTCTTCTAAAAATTCAATTATTTTGTTGAAAATACAACTGTTTTTGGTTGAGATTAATCTTTTTTGTTTAAAATTCGATCATTTGATTGAAAATTCAACTATTTGGTCAAAAATTTTATTATTTCATTGGAGATTAAATTTAAATTAGCTTAAAAATAGATAACTCAGTCAAATTTCAACCAATTATAATTTTTTTTAAATTTTGGTTCAAGCTTAAAAAATGAGAAAGTTCAAAATATTTTCGATTGTAGCGTCGTGATTTTTTCACCGTCATAAAAGAAGAATCACCAAGAAACGGGGTTTTGACCGTAAAATCAGATTTTTGAGGCATGTTTCGTGAAAATTAACTTTTTACTGTAAAAAAAGGTACCTTGAAAAATTAATTTTCTTTGTCCTGGAAAACCTGGAAAAGTCCTGGAATTTTTTTTTGCAAAAAGGCTAGACCCTTAAAATGCTTAGTTCTCTTCAAATTTCAACCGGAAAAATCGTAATTTTTGACCAGGAGCAGAGGGAAGTTTGAGTGGCAACCCTTAATAAATTCAGAACCGAGATTGTTCTTAAAATATCTTTCACTCACTGAATTAAATTGTTTTTATTTTATTTTTTAAACCTTAAGTGCACCGCTTCTTGATTCGTTTGGAAGGGAACAAACTTTGACGACATCCTCACCACATATCGTACCTCAAAAACCTCAGGAGCCCAACATAGACTTTGAACTCGACGTTAAGGTTTTAATAAACAGTGGAAAGTGTGTTTTGCACACCAAAGACCCAGCAAGAGAAGACGAACTGAAATTGTAAGTTGACCTCTGCTTAAAAAAAGATAAATTAACTAAAATGGTTCCGAAACATAAAATCTGATGAGTGAATTTTTTATACTTTTTTTAGATTGACCAGAATGAAGAAGGAGCGTTCTTGTTCTGGCGGCACGTTCGAATTCCAGCCGAGTAGTCCAAGCAGCAGTAGAAAACATTTGAGCAGCAAGGAAAAATCAAACGCGACGAGTTCAGCGAGATTGAGATATCTACATCACACGAGCGTGCCTTTAGTAGATTTGACCATTTTTCACATTCCAGGATTAGATGTAAAGGTAAAGACAAATATCTATAAATTACAATCTTTAAAGAAATTAACTTTAATAATTTACAGGCCTCGGACTCACTACACTATTCACACTATTTTACACTTTTTTTTGAGCGATTGCACTATTTTGATACTATTTCGAGAAAAAAATGACACTAAAGGCTAAAATAATATGCCCGCCATCTCAAGTAGTTAAATTTTCAACCAAAAAGATGCATTTTCAACACAGAATAATAATTTTCTACCAGAAAAGACCAACTTTCAACAAAATATACAAATTTTTAACCAAGCAGTTGAATTTTCAACCAAGAAGATTAATTTTTTTACCAAAAAGATGAATTTTCAACAAATTACATAAATTTCCAAGTAAGTAGTTTGAACAATCGATGTGATGCTAGTCCAAATCTTATTTTATATTTTCCTTTATTTGTAAAAACTTTTACCTAAATAGTTGAATTTTTAAACTAAAAAAATATCAATTTTTATCCAAAAGTGGAGTAGTTAAATTTTCGTTCGTGAGAATTAGTTTTTAATTAAAAAAGCGAATTTTCTACAGTTTAATTTTGTACGAAATTGTTGAATTTTCAAGCCAAAAAGACGAATTTTCTACAAAATAATTGAATTTTTAACCAAAAAAAAAAAACAAATTTTCAACTAAAATTCTTAGTGCTTCTTATTTATTATCCCAAATTTTCAACTCGATGTGGCTGTTCGTGTGAAAATAAGTTTACAAATAAGAAAAGGGTCGGTAAGGTAGGAAGCCGGTCACGTGATCCACTCGTCACATGGCCTTAATTCAAAATATAGTAATTATGTACAAAATTATCTTCTGATTTCGTATGTGAGCAAGAAATTATAAATTTATATTATTATAACATGAACAATCAGTGAAAAATGCGGAACGACTGAAAAATCCCGAAAAATGAAATTCCCGGCAATATAAAATTCCCGAATAATAAAATCCCGAATAATAAAATACCCGAATAATAATATTTCCGACAGTTTATAATATTACCGAATTATAAAATATCGGAATATTCAATTATTGTTATTTTAAATTTAAACAATAATTTTAGAAACTTTAATCAATAAAAATAATTTTTTGTTGAAAAAAATATATGATTATTGTACTTTTGATAAATGAATGTTTATTAAAAAATGTTTATTTGTTTAATTTCGGCAATTTTATAATTCGAGAATTTTCTATATCGAATATTTTATAATTCGGCAATTTTCTGTTCGGAATTTTCAAATTCGGGAATTTTATTTTTCGGGATTTTTCAGTCGTCCCGAACTTTCGTTTACACTGAATCAAAAGTGAATAAATTTTAATTCTTCAAATTCCCAATTTGTGACCTCATTGCGAGACCGTAAGACCCCTCCTAGTATTTATTATTTCAAAAATCCATTCGAGATTTTTTTTCAAACGTAGGAACTTTTCAGCACTAGACATTTTCTATTTTAAAACATTTGGTATTTTTGGCCCATCCTAATGTATACCCAAATATTGCTCTAAATATTTTTCTCATTCGGAATATTTTTAAAAATTGCTAGGTGTGATCTTCATATTTTTATTATAAAATTCATTGAAATACTCTAAGTTTGCAGAAAAATGTGCGAATAATTTTGTAAAAAAATTACATAACGTAAGATATAAATTTCTTCGTAGAACAGTAAAAATATTTATTATTTCCGCAGTTCAGGAGTTAATTTTGCTCGTTTAAAAATAACCTAGTTTTTTCAACTCTTGCTTTCATTCAACAGATATAATCTAACGAAGTTTTGAATTATTTAAAAAAAAAAAATTTTATATTGTGAAAATTAATTATTGTGTTATTATTTAATATTGAATGTCTTCAATATTAAATAATACCATAATGACTGAAAAATCCCGAAAAATAAAATTCCTGACAGTTTATAATATTACCGAATTTGAAAATTCCCGAAACTTCATCGAGAAATATATTTTCTTCAATTATGGTTATTTTAAATTCAAATAATAATTTTAGAAACTTTAAACAATAATTTTTTGGATAAAATATTTGATTATTGCATTTTTAATAAATAAAAAATATGTTTAAAAAATTTAATTGTTTAAATTCGGGAATTTCAAATTCGGCCATTTTCGGTCGGGAATTTTATTATTCCGGAATTTTGAAATTCGGTAATGTCATAAACTATTGGAAATTTTATTAATAAATCTGCATTAAGCACTAATTGCGAATTACAGAGATCACAGAGAAAAAGGGGAAATAGGATCAGTTTTCACGAAAATGAGGAAAATTTTGGGATAGAATAAATATTTATTTTTACATTTAGAAAAGAAAAAAATCTTTCTATAAGAAATTATATATTTTTAAATAATGCAAAATGATTTTTTAATCATTTTTGTCATTAAAGAATTTGTTTAAAAAAATTAGATATACTTAGCTCGGTGAAAATCTATCCACAGCAGTCTAAAAAAGTCTGACAAAAAAAATTAGTTAAATAAACAATTTTTATGTTTTAAATTTAATATTTTCTGTTTAAAAATTCCATCAATAATAATTAAATCGTGATACTTATAGATATAATAAAAGATTTCTTTCCAAGATTTATCATTTCGTGCTTACAATAATTGATATTTTATTAATATTTTATTAATACTAATATTTTTTTAATGATATTCACAGTTTCCGCAATCCCCATGAAGTTTAATACGTACATATATTTATATTTATATATATATATATATATATATTACTACTATCCAACCGAGCAATTCACGCCTACCCCGAAAGGGAAACGGCTTAATGATATAATAATAATAATAAAAAGTATCAAAGGCTTCGTCGAGAACTCATCTATAGAAAATACGTATTTTTTGTTTTAAAATTTATATCTTCATATATACTAGCTTTTTTGTTAAAAATGCAACTATTTGCTTAAAAATTGATCTTTTTGGTGAAAATTCTACTATTTTTATAGAAAATTCTACAATATGGTGAAAAATAAACTATTAATTCAAGAAATGAAGTACTCAGTAGAAAATTACCTTTTTTGTTAAAAATTCGTAGTTTCGGTTTAAAAATTCAACTGTTTTGTGGAGAATTCCTCTTTTTCGAAAGCTAAATAATCCTTTGTTTTCGAACATTCATCTTTTTGGCTATGAATTCAACTATTTTGATAAAAACTCGTCTTTTTTGGTTTGATTTACCCAGACAAAAATTAATTTTTTTTTGTTAAAAATTAATTTTTGCAACTGAAAACGTAACTTTTCCATTGTTTATTGAAAAGTTGTCTTTTTTAATTCGAAAACTTAGCTTGTTTAGTTGAAAATTCAACTAATTTGGTGGAAAGTTGAACTATTTTGTTAAAAATTGAACTATTTATTTTAAAAAAATTACTACTTGGTGAAAAATCAACTTTCTTGTTGAAAATCCATAGTGTCGGGTGGAAAATTGAACTTTTTTGTGTAGAGTTCATGTATTTTGTTGAAAATTGGAATTTTGGGTAGAAAATCATTCATTTTTGAAAATTTATCTTATTCGCTGTATTCAACTATTTTGTTAAAAATTCGTCTATTTTTATCAATGTAACTGGTAGAAAATTCGCTTTTGTTGCAGTTGAAAATTAGATTTTTAAACTGGAAATGTAGCTATTCCATTTTTGTCTGGAAACTTACTTTTTAGTTTTGAAAATTCAAGTGCTTGGTTAACAATTCAATTATTTTGGTAGAAAATTCAACTATTAGTTGTTGGTTGAAAAACAACTTTTTTTTTTTGTAAATTTCATGTACTTTGTTGAAATTTCGTCTTTTTGGGCAGAAAATTAATCTTCTGTTTTGAAAGTTGATCTTATTGGCTGTAAATACAACTGGAAAATTCATATATTACGTTAAAAATTCGTCGTTTTCGCAGAAAATTAATCTTATTTTTTTTTTAATTTTAATTTTGGTTGAGAATTTAAATATTTGGTTAAAAATTCGAGTTTTTTAGTAGGATTCAACCGGTTAAAAATTAGTTTTTTCTTGCTTGAAAATTAATTTTTTATACTGAAAATGCAACTATTCCATTTTTGGTTAATAACTTATATTTTTAGTTAAAACTTCATCTCTGTATATAAAAAATTACATTTTAGGTGAAAATTCATCTTTGTAGGCTTGAAATTCATCTATTTTGTTGAGTCATTCTTTGTAGTCAAAAATTCAACTGTTTAGTTGAAAATTCATCCTTTTGGTTTGAAAATTCATACATAAAATACGAAATGTTCAATTTTTCGTGAGAATTTATGCTTTTTGTTTGAGAACTGCATTATACTCAGTTCAAAATTCAACTAATTTGTTAAAAATAGAATTATTTTGCTTAAAATTCAACTATTTTTTGTAAGCCTTTTTTGTTGCTCAAAATTCTACTCACTATAAAACAACTAGTTTATGAATCTTGGTTTTTGAATATTTCTAATGTAATTATCCTACACAGAGTTATTGGCATTTTGAGATCAGGTGATGGTATTAGCAAAAAATTTGGAGAAAAAAACCATATTCAATTACTTGAAATCATTAAAGACATTGAATCCAATATTTAAAAAAAACTGAGAATAAAATTGATGAATTTAGATCACATTTTATGAGTTTATCTGATGATTTTTTAAATAATGATAATCCAAAAACTTGGTTGGAAAAGAAATTGAATGAAGGTTTAATTGAAGCAAAGATTTTCTCAAAAAATCATCCGGAATTAATTATCACAAAATCAGATACAGGAAATATTACAGTAGCGATTCATAAGGACGTTTATATTCAAAAAATGTTGCATATCTTTAATGATGAAGATAGTTACCATCACGGGGTCTCGACACTCGACGAACTGACAGTTCGTGAACAATCAAGTAGACAGAACCAAAGGATGACATTCAAGTGGCGGATTACCCATATAGGGTACAACTTGATATCTACTTGCCTTACTGTGAATTCGAAATCGAGTGTAAGATTGATCATTTTTAGAAAAGACGAGCAGTTTTTGTTTTAATCGTAAGAACCGACATGAAGAATGAACAAATGATATTTTTGGACAAAAAGACACAAGGTACAATAAAATGTTCAATAACAAAAATTTTTCCAAATTAGATCTGAAAAATTGCTCTTAACCTTTTCTTCTTACTTTCCACGCGATGAGCATGTGTTTGTTAGAGCCAAAGGAGTTTAAACAACAGAGAATTCATAATTACTAAATTTAAGTTGTGGATGCTCTGGACTTTAATTTTCAAAGGTCTGTGCACAAATAAGGGTGAAGTTCAAAGACCGAGCGCGCAGCGCGTGATCCAACAGGTGCCCGAACTAGGCCCATGCAGCGGCCAGATGTTTTGAAATATTTCTATTCAAAATTTTCAAAAATAATCCATATAAGTAGAATTTTCACATTTCTTCGATAAAAATAAAATGTGCTATCGTAGGCTGTGACTCTCTGGTCTAACTTCAAACGTCAAGGAGATACAAAAATTAAATAATCTGTTTTCCACAATCAACCAAATTAGACAAAATTCTCCTGAATTCTGTAAAATTTCCTTGAATATTGTAGAATTTTCTAGAATTTAGTAGAATTCTCCTGTATTTTGAAGAATTTTCTTCAATTCAGCATAATCTTCTTATAATCTGCAGAATTCTCTCTAATTCTGTGGAATTATTTTGATTTCTGCAGAATTCTATTGAATTCAGTAGAATTCTCTTGAATGTTGTACCATTTTCTCAAATTCAGTAGAATTCTTTTGAATTCTGTGAATTTCTCTTCAATTTAGTAGAATTTTTTTATGCTTCACAGAATTTTCTTGAAATCAGCAGAATTTTCCTGAAAGCAGTAAAATTTTCTTGAATTTAGCAGAATTTTCTGGAAATTAGTGAAATTCTTCTGAATTCGGCAGCATTCTTTTCAGTTCCACAGAATTCTCAAATAATTTATCAAAATAGAAGATACAAAATACTCATCCCAGCCACCTTTCCGAGACTAGAATATATCGCTATCCCTAAAATAGTATTACACAGCCTCAAAAAGCGCCTCTTTGTAAATTTAACGAATGCTGTATCAACTGGCTTCAACAAAAGCAGCCAAAATTATTTTAAATCAAAAATAGTCACCACAAAGGCCTTCACAAGAACCTGACAGATATCTTTATCCCTACAATAATATACTACAGCATTGAAAAAACCACCCCTAGTTCATTTAACAAAACCCAGTCTCAGATACCTTCTACTCAGGTAGGAAAAAAAAACTTGCTTAAAAATAGTCAACCCTGACACCTTTCCAAGACTCTAACAGATATCGCTATCCCTACAATTATATCACACAGCCTCAGAAAAGCGCCCCTAGTACATGTAAAGAATTGCGTCTCAACTGCCTTCAACAACAGCAGCAAAAAAAAAATTTATTAAGTCTCGGAGGAGGCATATAATCTGCTACGTAATGTCCGTACAACCCCTTAAAGTGCATAATTTTTCCTGACTTTCCCTAACCTTTTCTGAAACTTTATAAATCGGTACTGGCAAGTCATAAGAGTTTCCATAATGATAATAATAATAATAATAGGTCCTCAAGGTGTACAAAACCACTAATAGGCTCCTAACAGCAATTAAAACAATATATGCAGATAACAAAGCGAGTTAAAGGGTACGTGAATTAGCTATCCAAGACGACAGGGTTGTTATAGCAGAATAAATCGAAGACTTGCAAAGAATGCTGAGTAGACTGATTACAAGCATGAAGAACATCGGTATCAAAATAACCGCAAATGAAATAAAAATCATAGTTTTCAAAGGAAAAGGTGAGAAAATAATGTGCAACATTGCCCTAAATGATGAGAGATTAGAGCAAGTTGACAAATACGTATATCTGGGTAGCCTATTCACTAGCGACGGAAAAATAGATTGAAATTTAAACTCTATTTTTAAAAATATTTTTTTTTGTGAAGATTTATGAATTAATTTGAAAATTAACCTCTTTTTTTGAAAAATTAACTATAATTGTTGTTAAAAATTGTTTTTCTTTTCTTGAAAATTATCTTTTTTAACTCAAAATTTAACTATTCCATTTTTGCTCAAAAAACTATTTTTTGATTTTGAAAATTCACTTCTTTTTTAAAAAATTTAACTATATTTGCTGTAAACAAATTTTTTTTAAATTGACTTTTTTAACTAAAAATTTAACTATTCCATTTTTGCTGGAAATACTATTTTTTGTTTTTGAAAATTCATCTTTTTTTGTTAAAATATCAACTTTAACATTTTTCGTTGAGATTTAATTTTTGTTGTTGAAAATTTAACTACTTTTGATTGAAATTGAAACTCTTTGTATAAAATATATTTTTTTTTGGTTGAAGATTTATGATTTATTTGAAAATTCACCTGTTTTTAAAAAAATTTAACTATATTTGTTGTTGAACATTTTTTTTTGTTGAAAATTAACTTTTTTAACTAAAAATTTAACTATTCCATTTTTGCTCGAAAAACTATTTTTTGTTTTTGAAAATTCATCTTTTTTGGTTGAAATATACTCTTTTTTCAAATATTTCACTCTGTAGTCTAAAAACAACTATTTTGTTGAAAAATCATCCCTTTTTATAGAAAATTATTCTTTTTTGTTCAAAATTTAACTATTTTTTTGAAAATGCAATATATATTTCGACTTTAATAATGAATTAAAAAAAAAATATATTCCCATATTTAAATCTCGTGCCAAATTCATCACCAATGGGGTTACTAGACATAATAAAAGAGCCAATGAAATAATTATTTCTGTGATTGAACCAATTAGAACTGGCTGCAGATAAGAAACCTAACCTTATCTGTCACTGAGATTCCTAACCTCGAAAACGAACATGATCCATAAATTATTCTGAAAAAAAAAATAATTTCTCTTAAGTTAAGCTGATGTCATATTGTTATTTACGGATGGTCGATTGTATCATACTTGTTAGGACTTGTCTCTTTCATAACACGTCCTTTTTTGTAACTCGCCTATTCGAAAATGTTAAATCGTTAAATCTGCAAATTGCGAAAAATTCGAAGAAATGATCGTGATACGTTCGTTTTTCTTTTTTCGTGTAAAAATGAATGATGGCAGTGGTTAGAAAAGTGTGTTGTATAATTTGTATGATAGAGAGGTTACGAAAACACTCCCGGTGAAATTTGCTCGATTGACTCTATTCCGAGCAGATCTGTGATACACTTTTCGTCGCACAAGAAACAGCAGCCAGATCAAAAATCAAAATGGTTTTCGAATCGATTGTGGCCGAACTTTTGAACAAAGTTCTGGGCGAGTACATTCAAAATTTGGACTGTACTCAGCTCAAATTGAGCCTATGGGGTGGTAAGAATTGCATTTTTTTTTTTTTAATTTAAATTTAGGTCATAATGCGTTGATGATGTGTATTTCTATTCTGAAAATAATTTATTTATGTTTACATTATCAACCAAAAAAATTAATTTTTAACAAAGAAAATAAATTTTCCATTAAAAAAGACGATTTTTCAACCAAATAGTTGAATTCTCAACTAAGAAAAAGATACATTTTTAAACAAAAATTGAATTGTTAAATTTTCAGTTTCTTAAGTAAATTTTGAAACCCAAAAAACCTTATTTTTACCAAAAAAAAAAAAAAAAAAACGAAACGAAAATAATTAATATTTAAGAAAGCAGTTGAACTCTCAACCAAATAGTTGAAAGTTAAAAAAAGATGAATTCTCAAAGAAAAATGTAATGTTTGAAATTTTAAACACAACATATTTTTATGTTTATTCAAAAACTTTTGAATTGAACCAAAAAAACATAATTTTAACTAAATATTTGAATCTTAAACCAAAACAAATTAATTTTCAACTAAGAAGATTAATTTTCAACAATAAAAGAAGAATTTTCAACAGCGAAAAATTAATTTTCAACTAAGATGATGAATCTTCAACGAAAAAAATTGATATTTAAGAAAGCAGTTGAACTCTCTACCAAATGTATTATATATAATATTCATTTGTTTTATACATTTTTTAAATAAAACAAATGAATATTATATATAATACTTCACACTTTACGTAAACTATATATAATATTTCCGCCTGGGGTTTTTTATTCTTATTTTCGAAAAGGTCTTTATTGCAGTTAAATGCACGTCAGTATAACATGAATATTTTTGGAAAGTGTATGCCGGACGATTATTTTTGCATCGAAAACAAATCGAATCGCGAAATATATACATGTTGCATAATCGCACGTTTGGCTTGGATGATAGTATCATTTTCTTGAGCAGATGAATGACGCACGAAAATGATCCAGGATTAATTTTGCTCTATTCGACGCATTAAAAAACACGATGAGGTTCATAGATATAAAGGGGAAATCATCTTTTCCGTAAGATATGAATATAAAAATATATGTTGTGAAATTGATGATACGCTAGAAACCGAATTCAAAAGAACAAAATGAAAATAGACTAGTAGTATAAGTCTATTTTTATTTTGTTCTCGAGTTTTTTTTTGTCCTAACAAAATTTATGTTCTTTTAAATTGAGTTTTTTTTGGGATAACAATGAATCAATTTATTTGGGGCCGTACATAAATTGCGTAAATTATTTGAGGGGGGTTATTCATTTTTCCTATGCTGTCTTATATGGGTCGTACATTTTTACAAAAAAGTTTTTATTTCATATTCCAATCTGAAAAGATTTCAATTTTGAATCAAAAACATTGAAATTTAACCAAAAAGAAGAATTTTCAGCCAAAATGATTTATTTCCTATCAATAAAGACGAAATTTTAACAAAATATATAAAATTTGAAACAAATAGTTTGATTTAAAAAAAAAAAAATTCCGTCAAGAAGATTAACTTTATACCAAAAACGAAAAATTTTTAACGAAATAGTCAAATTTTTGACCAAATAGATGAACTTTCAACTAACATGAATCATTGAGCAAAGGAATGAATTGTTACAAACCATATATAGTTCAACTTTTAACCAATAGATGAACTAAAAAAATTATTTTTCCGCTACGAAAATTAATTTTATACGAAAAAGACGATGTTTCAACAAAATAAATAAATTTTCAACCAAAAAGTTGAATGTTCAACCGAAAAAATTCATTGTCAACATAAAAAAAAAGAATTTTTAACTAAATAGTTTATATTTTCTTCAAACTGATGAATTTTTAACAAAAATGATGAATCATTTACCAAAATAATGGATTTTTAACAAATCAGTTTAATTTTCGAAAAAAAGTTTCTGCACCCCCCCCCCTCCCAGCTTCCCCTCAAATTGGTAACAAGTTTATGGGCGGCCCCTAAATTGAATAGTTAAATTTTTTCTTTTTAACCTTATTTTCGAAACGGTGTTTATTGCGGCCGTGAATAAATTAACTTACTTTTATGGGCGGGGGGGGGAGGTGGTCGAGAATTTTGTATTGTGTCTTACATGGGTCGTATATTCTTACAATACCAATTCTTACGTAAGATATTTTTAAGTCTGCGAAGCACTAAAAACTTATTTTAAATTTTTATTTATTATAAATATAAAAAAATTTTCTAAACAGCTGTTTGTCAGCCATTATTTTCCAACCAAAATGTCCAGTTCTTTGACCTAATATTTGGAAAGTATCAAAAATAAACTTCAATATTTAAACTATCATTCTTTATTCTGTAAATAATCAAAATTCCTATTTATCGCAGGGTCATTTCCCCTTTTCCCGTTTTTTCAGAATTGAAAATTAAATTCGAAAGTTAATTTTTTTCGGGTAAAGAGTCTACTTTTAAAATTCAGGTTAACAATTCATCTTTCTTTGTTAAAAATGGTATTATTTGGTTCAAAACTTAATTATTTTGTTGAAATTCAACAATTTTGTTAAAAAGGCCTCCTTTCTATTTGAAAATTTATCTTGAATACACACATTTTTTTTTCAATTCAACTATTTTGTTGAACATTTGTCCTTTAGGTTTCAAAATTCATCTTTATTGTAGAAATTCAATCTTTTTACATTCTCATCCAGAGAAGGTGTTAGATTTGTGTAAAATTTGACCCCCCCGGTTTTTGTCAAATGTCCGACTGAAGACTCCGGGCCCTACGCTTACAATCGTCTGCGCGCAGCGCCCTCTATTTTCAAATTTTTGGTACTACAATAGTAGACTTTTTTCATCAAAAACATTAGGTTTTGACCAAGAATAGTTTGATTCTAAACCAAAGAGTTGACTTTTCAAACAAAATGATGAATCATCAAGATTAATATTAGGCTCTCAAAATTACTTTTCTCTTTTTGAAAGGGTTTCCCTGGGTTAACGTAATTTCGATTGCTATTTCTGGAAATTTTCAACTTTCTACTATCAAGAAGAAATTTGTTAGAAAATTTTAAATTTCAATATGGGAAAAAATTGCAATTTTTCTATACTGGGCTGAAAATCTTGTTGAATTTTCAATTAAGTAATTAAATTTCAATCAAATTATAACATTTTTGACCAAAAAGGCGAATTTTCTAAAAAATAGTTAAATTTTCGACAAGAAAATATGAATTTTAAGCAAAAATAATCATTTTAAACCTGACAGTTGAATTTTTTCCAAAATAGTGGAGTTTTTATCCCAAAAATACAAATGAAAAAAAAATAGTTGAAATTTCGATAACAAAAAAATGACTTTGCAACAATATTATTGAACTTTAGGAAGATAATTAAATTTTTTATCAAGAAGATAATTTCTCAAACGAAAATATAATAGTAGGCTAAAAGCCATAAATAGTTGAATTTGTAACAGAAAATATAAAATTTGTACAATATGGTTAAATATCCGACAAGCGAATATGAATTTTTAACAAAGATCATTTTCAACCAAAGTCGAATTTTTAACAAAAAATTACTTTCTAACAAAATTTTTATCAAAATAATTGAATTTTCAGTGAAAAATGATGAATTCTAAACCGTAAATATAATAGTAGGCTTTTCAGGCAAAAATAGTTGGATTTCTGAAAGAAAAGATTAAATTTCTAAAATCTGGTTGAATTTCCGACACGCACATATGACTTTTCAACAAAAAAGACCATTTTCAACCAAATAGTTGAATTTTGAACCAATTAGTAAATTTTTTAACTTATAAAATTAGTTTTTCTACCAAAGAAGAAACGAAAATTCAACTCTGGAATTTTATTTTTTTCTTCTAAAAAGTGTTTCTATAAATCTACGTAGATCAACTAATGGTCGAAGCTTAATGATTTTTTGTTTAGAAAAATGTAGGAAATTTCATCGGAAGCTGAGTTTAAAAATTGTAATGTGCATGTGGATGGTCATGATTTGGATGTGACATATGAGAATTGAGTCTCGACAGTGCTACTCATGAAAATTCACGACAGACAATCAATGAAATAAACAATCGCATATTTCTGAAAATCCTAATTATTTGGACAATAATTATATTGCGGTTACATGATTAATAACAAAGCTGTTAATCATTCAAAATTATATTTAGGGAAAATACGCTCTTACCCATTTGTTGTGAAAGGTGTCCATAAATCTACCATTAAATCTATGGCATGCTCATCTGTCTTAGTAGACCGTGCCGTATTACTCATAGGAAAAAGATAAATGAGTCCATCGCCGCGTGCAACGCTGAAATTTATTGTTATATTCGTCTCCACCGAAAACAATTTTGAACTTCCACGATATCGGAAATTATAAGAATATATAGGACTTTTTCACATATTTAGTCATATTTTCTAGCAAAATCACTTGCGGATAATAGAAAGCGCTATTGCCAAAACATGTTGTGATATTTTCTAGAAGCTGTGTTTAGAATTGAAAAATGACTATAAGTTGAGTTAAGAATAAAATATTTTACTGAAAATGCAGGAAATATAAAATTTTTGTTAAAAATAAGACTATTCTGAAACAAACCTCAGAATATAATCCAGGCTTCTGAGGACACGGAGCGACACAAGGTTTACAGCCTTCTGCATCAATCTTGCAAGTACCTTGGAGAACGATGTCAGGTTTTGAGTGTGCAATCGAGACTACTGTCAAAAATCGTAATCTCTACAAATTTGGAACTTCTCAATTTCGACTTCTTCTACATTTCAGTGAAAGTTTCCGTGCATTTTCTTGTCGAGGAGCTGGTGGCGGAAGTTTTCAACCTCTGCTTTTTTACACGTCGCGTGCCGAATTTCGTAAGTCTCATTGCGAAGTATCAGACACATGCAAAGATTTATTTGCAAAGATTTTTTTTGAGATAAGGAAACTTATATTCGAAAATCCAGGTTCTGAATATGCATTGTATCATTCATGCCGCTGATGACATTTTGGCAATGTGTTGCAGTTGGAGTCAAATTGATGCTTTCCCATTTGAAAACTTTCTAGGTAAGTTAACCAACTTAATTCGTACACCACACAGACCTCTAGCTCAAGTTTATGACAGGCTTCACGAGTTGTTAAAGATAGATCCTCCGAAACCAAAAATACTTGTTCGAATTCAAATATTGAAATCTATAGGCACGAATATTTTGAAAGTAAAATACAAAGAATGCGCATTGACCAAAGAATCACCTCACAATTTTGCGAAGCTTCGTAATAAAACTCTTTTAAAAATAAATCAAATTACTCGAATTCCCGAAGGAATTGTAATAGAGGGTAATCCTTGGATGGTAAAAAGATGTTTATTTTTATATCCAGCCGATTCTAAACATTTGTACATGTGGCAACTGCGAAACAAGCCAGAAAATACTTTACTTCAGTGCAATTTGAATAACACTAAATTTAAGATAATATTTGATTTTTTGTTACTCATACAGATTTCACAATAAGATCTAGTTGGAGATTTCCATAATTTTCATGTTTTCTGAAATTTATGTTTTAAACAGAAATAAAACTAAAAATCACTTGATATTATTTATCAGACAAGGTTTACGAAGTTGGATAAAAAATTCTACTGTGAAATGAATAATTATCGTAACCTTATTCCCTCTGTGCAGACGATATTAATATTAGTTTTCAATTTCTCAAATCAATTTATTATTAAAAGGAATAAATTAAAATAATTAAATAATTGTAAATAATTTTATCTAAAATTAAGTTCACCAGCACTGTCACGACCACCTTTTTTCAATTTATAATATCGAATCATTTCAATTTTTGAAACATCAACTCCCTAGCTCCTCTTCTTTCATTTAGTTTCGTGTAAATTTGAATTTGCGCGCTGAACTCTAATATCGATGTCGTTCTCCTCGATTCATTGTTTGGCAGTCGTCAACTTTGCTAAAATAAAACAAGTGAATTTTGTGGTTGCAAATTGTAAGCGTAATTCTGATCCGCTTTGAAAGAAGTTTATTTAAGTGAGAATTTACAATGTGAATTTGTTTTGACAGTTTGAAGTGCAAAATAAATCCTCTTGGAGAAAAATTAAGTTCCTCAATCAATAGTGAACCAAACAAAAGTCGGCCGCAGCTGGCGCGGAATTCGAAATATTATTTCAATAAAAGGAATGGTTTTTAATGCCCCTTTTGAATGTCGCGCCAACCGAGGCCAACCAACGCGCAACACTAGCGCAAGCGCAGTAGCTCATGGCGCCCACATTGGCATCACTGCATTCGAGTCGACGTCACCATTTTTCTAACCATTAAAACCTTCTATTTTTGGATTGTGGTATTTGATTATTAATGGTCGGGGAAAATGAAAAATTCATCAGAATAAAAATAGAGAATTTTGAAAATGATGTTTGAGGCCACCCTGATCTAATGTTCTTGGCTTCATCTTTTTTGGTAGAAAATTCTATTATTTGAGTGAAGGTTGAACCAATTTATTAAAAAATCATTTTTTTGTTGTTGAAAATTTATCATTTTAGTTGAAAATTCATCTTTTTGCCTGAATATTAATTTTTTAAATTGAAAATAGAACTAATCCAGTTGACTATTAATTAGTTTTATTGAAAATCCATTTCGTTGGTTGGAGGTTTCACTACTTAGTCAAAAACTTTTTTTTTTGTTGAAAACTAATTTTTCAAGTTGAAAATGCAACTATTCCATTTTTGGCTGGAAATTAATCTCTTTTTTTCAATTGAAGATTCAACTATTTAGTCTGGTAAAAGTTGAACAACTTCGTTGAAAATTAATTTTTGGTTTGAAAATTCATCTTATGGGTGCAAAATGGAACTATTTTATTGAAAATTCGTTTTTTTGGTTAAAAATTAATTTTTTAAATTGAAAATTTAACTATTCCTGGTGAACTACGGATTTCAAGAGATTTCTATAGACCCCAAAGTATTTTCAGAGATTTTAAGGATTGTCGAAGTATTTCAAAGTATTTCAAGCGATTTCACTAGATTTCAAGTGAATTCTTAACATTCTAATGATTTTTCAAAAATTGTCAATGCATTTCAAAATATTTCACGAAATATTAAAAAACTTCTAGAAAGTTGATATTAGTTTCAAAATATTTCAAGGATTTCAAGAGATTTCTAGAGATCCCAAAGTGTTTTAATAGATTTTAAGGATTTTTGAAGTATTTTAAAATATTTCAGAGGATTTCACAAGATTTCAAGTGATTTCTAAAGATTTTAACGATTTTTTAAAAGTTGTCAATGCTTTTCAAAATATTTTACGAAATATTAGAAAACTTCTGATCTTGGCTTCGAAATAATTCAAGGGATTTCAAGAGATTTCTAGAGGTACTGAAGTATTTTCAGAGATTTCAAGTATTGTCGAAGATTTTCAAAATATTTCAAGAGATTTCACAAGATTTCAAGTAATTTCTAAACATTTGATTGATTTTTCAAAAATTGTCAATCCATTTCAAAATATTTTACAGGATATTAAAAAACTTCTGGGAGATTTAAATTAATTTCAAATGATTTCAAGGGATTTCAGGAGTTCTCCAGACACCCCAAAGTATTTTTAAAGGTTTCAAGGATTTTCAAAGTATTTCAAAATATTTCAAGGGATTTCACGAATTTTCAAGTGATTTCTAAACATTTTAACGATTTTTAAAAACTAGTGAATAGCTTCCAAAATATTTTACAGGATATTAAAAAACTTCTAGGAGATTCAAAAAGATTTCAAAAGATTTCAATGGATTTCAAGAGTTTTCCAGAGACCCAAAAGTATTTTCAGAAATTTTAAGGATTGTCGAAGTATTTCAAAATATTTCAAGGGATTTCACGAATTTTCAAGTGACTTCTAAACATTTTAACGATTTTTCGAAAATTGTCAATACATTTCGAAATATTTTACGGGATATTAAAAAACTTCTACGAGGTTTAAAAAGATTTCAAAAGATTTCAATAGATTTCAAGCCATTTCCAGCGACCCAAAAGTATTTTCAGTGATTTGAAGTATCGTCGAAGAATTTCAAAACATTTTAAGGAATTTCACGTATTTTCAAGTTATTTCTAAACTTTTTTACGATTTTTTAAGAGTTGTCAATACATTTCAAAATATTTTACGGGATATTAAAAACCTTCGAGGTAGTTTGAAAAGATTTAAAAAGATTGCAAGAGATTTCAAGAGATCTCCAGAGACACCAAATTATTTTCAAAGATTTCAGGCATTGACGAATTATTTCAAAATATTTCAAGGGGATTCACGAATTTTCAAGTGATTTCTGAACGTTTTAAGCATTTTTTAAGAGTTGTCAATACATTTCAAAATATTTTACAAAGTATTTCAAAATATGTCAAGGGATTTCACAAGATTTCAAGTGATTTCTAAACATTTTAACGATTTTTTAAGAATTGTCAATACATTTCTAAATTTTTTACGGGATATTAAAAACCTTCGAGGTAGTTTGAAAAGATTTAAAAAGATTTCAAGAGATTTCAAGAGATCTCCAGAGGCACCAAAGTATTTTCAAAGATTTCAGGCATTGACGAATTATTTCAAAATATTTCAAGGGAATTCACGAATTTTCAAGTAATTTTCAAACATTTAATCGATTTTTTATAAGTTGTCAATACATCTAAACATATTTTACAAGATATTGCAAAACTTCTAGGAGGTTTAAATTGGTTTCAAAATATTTCAAGGGATTTCAAGAGATTTCTAGAGACCCCAAAGTATTTTCAGAGATTTTAAGGATTGTCGAAATATTTCAAAGTATTTCAAGGGATTTCACTAGATTTCAAGTGATTTCTAAACATTTTAATGATTTTTTAAAAGTAGTCCATACATGAAAAAATATTTTAAGGGATATTAAAAACCTTCTAGGATGTTTAAAAAAATTTTTAAAGATTTGAAGGGATTTCAAGAGATTTCTATAGACCCCAAAGTATTTTCAGAGATTTTAAGGATTGTCGAAGTATTTCAAAGTATTTCGAATTAATTCCTTCACAGTAGCCATACAGCCTAAGTGCGTAAAATTCAAATTGATAGAATGTAGGTTGAGCCAAGCTGGAGATGTGCATTACCGATAGCCCATATTTTACCGATCAATGGTAAAATGATAATATAAAGTTACCGACCTCCCTGTTTTACCGACTGATGGTAACATGGATCCCTACCTTACCGAGACAGGGTGAATTGATCATATAAAAAATTAATGGCCTCTTTGTTTTGCCGGATGATGGTAACATGGCTTCCTACCTTACCGACACAAAATAAAACGATAATATAAAAATTACCGACCTCTCTTTCTTACCGACTGATGGTAAAATGACCTTCTAACTTACCAAGACTTGGTAAAATGATAATATAAAAAATTAACGGCCTCCCTGTTTTACCAGATGATGATAACATGGCTTCTTTCCTTTCCGACACATAATAAAGCGATAATATAAAGATTAGTGACCTCCCTTTCCTACCGACTGATAATAAAATGGTCCTTCACCTTACCTACGTATAAAAAATAATAATATAAAGGTTACCGACTTATCTGTTCGATCAACCGAAGGTAATAAACTATTTTAATGACTGGCGGTCACTTAGCATGGAACAGAACCTTATAATTTTAACTGAGCAGGGATCTCTACTATTAACTCAACTGTTTTACCAACTGAGCATGGAGCAGAACCTTTTAATTTTAACCTAGCAGGAATCTCAATTACCAACCTCACTGGTTTACCTACTGCGCATGAAACTGTACCTGAAAATTATCAACCTCTCTGGTTTACCGACCGATGGTGCAATGATATCGCATTAGGAATCTACATTACCGACCTCACTGTTTCACTGACTGCTGGTAGCTTAGAACGAAACAGAACCCTCCCTTGGTAGGTCGCGCCATCTGTTGGTGTTGGAAACTTGCGACGGTGGTGCCATCTCTCGGAATTTGATCTCGCAGCCACCTAGCTCTACTATTAACAACTTTTTGAATTTTTTGAAAAATCAAAAATTCAAACTTTGATCGCACAAAAAAACAATGTAAAATAAAAATTTTAATTTTGCGGTCAAATCGTGCAAGGTATGAAAAAAGATCATGAAACAAAAATTGTGCATATAAAAAATATCTAAAAATTTGTTATGATCGCTTCTTGATAGCATGCATAGTCAGAAATCGCCGCCTTTCGCCCCTAGCTATGTAATATACTATCTCCGGTGTTCATCATGCTAGTTCTCCCTTTTCGGGAAAATCAGCTTAAACGACAGAGGATTTCATTACCCGACAATACGCTCTTCATAAAATCATGAAGATCAAGGAAAGCAGCTTTCCTATGACGCTCCCTTACGGAATGTCTGTATACCTCCGCCACAGGCAGCCCTCCGCCTAATTAGAAGGTGCAGCGGTGGGTTTGTGCTGCCAACAGTTGCCACTTTTGTGTTTGTTATCATCATTCCAGTAATTTCCAGACAAAAAACCCTTTGCAGGCTCTCCAGCTATTTCCCAGAACAGACAAAGCTGATTCTTGGCACCCAGAATAATGAGGCAAAATTTATAATGGCTCTAATGATAACCGTATATAATCAGTAACGTAAGTTGGATTGGAGTCCCCAGGTTTTTCCGATTGCGCCTCTGCAAGCCCAAAAGGTTGTTTTGGCCTATTTTGCTACCGCATCACCATGTTGTTTCGCGGTTAGATTTAGGGTTAAATATTACTCTCAAATACTTAGCTGATGTGGAGAAGTCGACCTTCAGCAATGGAAATCAGGGTTCGCAAGATAAGGTAGATTTATCCATTTCGTAAAATCCAAAATTCAGTTTTATCTAAGTTAACACGTGTGTATACGTCTGTTCCACTCACGAGGGTACGCGTTTTCTCGGAAAGTTTTGAAGATATTTCCTTATTTTTTTTCAGTCTGACTCTACGTTCGAAGGGCTAGAGCGAACTTACCCAAAAAATTGTCCAATCCCCATTGTTATCTAAAATAGCCTGACACCTTCTCGGCATGCTCTCGGCCAGTTTTTCTGCATAATCAATAGGGAATGAGCGCCATATCTCCCTGATATGTCGACAGAGCGGGGGGGGGGGGGGGGGGGGGGGGGGTCAAGAATAAAGAAAAGTATGCTTACGTAATACTTAAACGACCATTTATGTCTATTCCTAATTAAAAATTGTCAAGTACGAAAAAAAAAAACCATGCATGTTTCAAATCCATATCTACAGACACACAGCAAATGTACACTAAGCAACAAATGCATTAATTGTTTAACAAATAGTTAGAAAAAACAAAACGAAGACAGCCGCATCGAGATATTTTCGAAAGGAATTTTTCAATCCAACAATTACTTGCTTATAAAAATTGCAGAATTATAAAAAATAATGTAATTGTTTAAAAAATTGTTAAAACAACAAAAAGAACGCATCTAGATATTTCGGAGACGAATCTAGAGGTCTCTTTCATTCTCCGATACCACTCTTAGTTTTTTAGATTATTGCATTACTTTCAAATCCATATCTGTCGGAAACTTCAATTTCATTACTTTTCCGACTCGTAGCGATTTCGAATTCCAGAAGTATTTATTTTCAACCCACCCTATTTTCCAGCCTTCAGTAGATTGTAGTAAATTAGTTACTCAAATTATTTACTGAAGTTGTTTACTCAAATTTGTTTAAAAAAATTCTGAACATTTCTGATCAATAATTACTTTTTGTAATTGCTAATGAATTAATATGTTTTAATGCGAATTATAAAAGAAAAATCATGATCGTATTTTTTCACCAAAAGGAGCAAATGTAGAGAAGAACCTTCGGCAAATTAAAACTTTATTTGAGCATCCTACTGCTTATTGTTGCCTAAATAATAATAATAATTTTAGAAAAAGGCAATTTACTACCAAATAGTTCAATTTTTAATTTAAAGAAATTAATTTCAAACCAAAAATGGAATCGTTAAATTTTCAGTTTAAAAAACTTCTTTTCAACAAAAGAGAAGAATTATGAAACATGTGCAAAGAAAAATGACGAATGTTTGAGAAAATAGTAGATCGTCGAAGGAAATGATGAATTTTTAACAAACAAGATTAATGTTAAATTCAAGAGGACGAATTTTCCAGAAAATATATGAATTTTCTACCAAATAGTTGAATTTTTAACTGATAGGAGATACATTTTCAACCAAAAGCAGAATAATTAACTTTTCAGATAAAAAAATTAATAAAAAAAAAAGAATTTCCAACAAAACAGTTAGATTTTAAAATAAATAGTTTCATTTTTGACAAAAAATATGAATATTCAAGAAAAAAGTTAATTTACGATCAAATAGTTGAATTTTTAACTTATAAGCAATATATTTTCAAACAAAAGTGGAATGTAACTTTTCAGATAAGAAAATTATTATTTCACAAAAACCAAAGAATTTCTCAAAAAATAGTTTGAAATAATTAGTTTAATTTTGAACCAAAACTATTAATTTGCAACGAAAAAGTTAATTTACGACCAAATAGTTGAATTTGTAACTGAAGAAGATAAATTTAAACAGAAATGGAATCATGGAATAGTCAGTTAAAAAAAAAACAACAAATTTTCAACAAAAAAGAAAAAAGGAAAATTCTCAACCAGTTTCATCTAATGAAAATTGACGAATTTTTGACAAAATAGTTGCATCCTGCAAGAAAATGATGATTTTCTAACAAACAAGAATAATGTTATAACCAAAAGGACGAATTTAAAATAAACTATAAATTCTTAACCTGTTAGTCCGCTTTTTTTACAAAATTTTTTAATTTTCGAGCCATTAATACGAATTTTCTACAGAAGCGTTCATTTACGACCAAATAGGTTGATTTTGAATTAAAACTATGTATGTTCAACCAAAAAATTCATTTTTTTAAATGTAGTTCAACTTTAAACCAAGTACTTGGTTTTCCTAAAAAAAAATGAATTTTTAATGAAATATGTAATGGATAAAAACATTCATTTCTTACGATTTAGTTCAACTTTAAACCAAGTAGTTGATTTTCCTAAAAAAAATAAAGTCTTAATAAAATATTTAATAGATAGTATTTTAACCAAAAAAGATTTATATATATATATATATATAATTAAAAAATAAGGTTAACAACCACCGCAGGGTCCCACTGGGAGCAACTGCCATCTACAAATCTTCCTTTAGAATAATTTGAAATTATTTATTTGTTTAAATCTTTAACTAAAAATCGGACAATTTTAAGATATGACATTAAAAATAATAAAAATAATACAACACAAGATTGCTGTTATATGATTCCAATTTTTGAAATCGAAACATTTTAATCTTTTAATTCGAAATTTCTTTATATTTACATTTAAAATTATTAAATTCAAAACTGATTTTTAAGGCTTTTAATATGAAATTTCGAAATATTTAATTGCGAAATTTTGAATATTTGACTTCGAAACTAAAATATTGTGAAATTTAAAATTCCAAATTTATAAAGTTATCTAAAAATTAATTTAAGAAAAAACTTTAGTTTGAAGGACTTGAAGATTAAACTTTTAGAATTTTTTCATTTGACATAAGAAAAACTTAACTGAAAAATAAAGCACTCAAAGTGGAATTCTTGAAGTTTAAACTTTTAAAATAGAAGTTTAACATTTTTTATTCCAAATTCACGAATGAATCAATAAATTTGTCAATTTTCAAAAGTGTATTATTTTGAGCAATTTGAAGCTACAAACGTAATTTTTTTGTCAACTGAATACTTTTGAAATGATAACTTAAATTATTTTTATTTTAAGAAATTTCAAATCAATAATTGTTCAATTATTGTTATTTATACATCAAAATTTACTTTGGTTTTGAAATATTTTTAAATATTCTCTTAAAATTATTCTCTCACAATAAAAAATAATGTTCCCAGGAATATCAAGAAATTTTTTATTATCTTAAAACCTTTCAAAATCCTTAAAACAAGCTTCCAAATTTTATTTAAAAAAACTTGAAAGCTTTTCAAATGTTAAATTATTTTAAATGTTTTCAAACGATTTGATTTTTTTTTAACATTTAAAATATCATACAAAATAAAAAAATGCCTTGAAATCTTTCAAATTCTTTTTCGACAATTTTTGAAATATTTATAAATATTCTCTTAAAATTAATTTAACAACATAAAAAATCATTTTCAAATTTCCTATGAATTTTATACAATTTTTTATTCTTTTGAAACCTTTTACAATTCTTAAAAAGTTTCTAAATTTTTGTTTGAAATCTGCAAAATCTACATTTTACTTTTAAATATTTGAAATCTCTTCAACTAACTTAAATTTTTTCTAAATTAATAAGTGTTCAATTGTTATTTATACACCAAAATTCAACAATTTTACTTACACATTGAAACCTTCACAAATAGAACAATTAAAAGTGCAACGTTGAAAGATTGAAGTAGCTCTCTGAAATTTTAACGATTCGAGGCTTTCTATTTCAAACAATTCAGTTTCAAATTATTCAGCTTCGACTATTTGAGTTATAATGGCTCGTTTTAAATAGACAGTAAAATATTGCTAAATATTAAATAATTGTTCTTTTTCTTAAATACAAAACTTCAAATTTAATGGGTTAAAAATTGAATATTTTAGACTGAAACAATATTTGAATAGAATTTTAAATGTAATACAAGCGTTTAATTAGGAATCTATTAATTTGTAGTTATTGTAAAATTGAATATAGTTAATAAATTATAAAGTTACAATCGGACATATACATTGGTTTAACTATTAAGGCTTTCGAAAAGAAACAGTTCAATTTTTAACGGATGCAGAATCGTTTTGTAAAATCAATTTTTGTTCAATTTTTAATACAAGTACAGTTCAATTTTAAAAACTCAATAATTCACTAATAATTACATTTGATCAACTAAAAACATTTTGTATAAGAAAAATCAATTTTAAAGGCTACGAATATTTATTGTTTAAGGCGATGTGACGAGATGGGTCACGTGACCGGCTTCCTACCTCATCGACACTTTTTTTATTTTTAAACTTATTTTCACGCGAATAGTCACATCGAGTTTAAAATTTGGAATAATAAATAAGAAGCACTAAGAAACGCGGCTCTGGTCTTACATTTTTATAATTATGAAAAATTATATTATTTACAAAAAAAACTTTTTTCATAATTATAAAAATTTAGGACCAGAGCCGCGATTCTTAGTGCTTCTTATTTATTACCCCAAATTTTCAACTCGATGTGGCTATTCGTATATATATATATATAAAAGTTTTTCACCTGGGTATAAATCTCACATTTTTCTTACTTTTGTATTTTTAAAAATACATTTGCACATAAAAATAAAATGATTTAATATATTTATGTGACAAATTAGTTGAAAAAAACGTGACCATTAAAATATTCTACACATCCTAATTAATTTGAAAAAAAAATCAATAAGTGTCTTATTTCTGACCCAAAAAGTGACTACATATGAATACTTTTATTTTTGGAAATCAAAATAATACATTGAAATTCGATAAAGTTTGCTTGAATTCGGTGTGAATTTGAACGAATTCAGAATCAGTTCATAAGAGTTTAAAACAATGCAAATTAAATTGGAAAGAATCTAATTTTTGACTTATTACCATAAGTGACATATCGTTGAAATCTTCAAAAACGTAGATTTAAAATATAATATTATTAAATTAATAATTGTAAAATTAAAAAAATTTAATGTTTCGTATCCCACTCCTGATTAGTACAAAGGACCCCCCGCAGGCAAGGGTCGGCGAAAGAGAGCTCATAAGAGAAACAGGTGTAGACTAGACTAGGTGATGAAGAGGGTGTACCTGGGTTATTGAAACTGGACACTATAAATAGTGCTACTACACTAATATAATTGCGGGGTTTTCCAGCAATAAAATTAATCTCTTGTCAGTTACGGTTCCAGTTTGGAAATGTTCGATCTAGTTTATTACTCTAAAATTGATAGTTTTTCAACTTCGAAGACGCATAAAATTAATCCAGATGAAAGTATTATTAAGAGAAATAATAGTTTCCTTATATTACTAGGTTATTATGAACGTATTTTTTATTTGCTTTTTAAACTTCATTGTCATTCCAGATGTTGGACGATTTTCCCGTTATTCTAATTTCAAAGGCCTCGATGTATAATTTGTTCAATTTTGAATACATTGCAATTTGACATTGAAAGTTTCGCTTACATTTATTATGGAAAAAAGTATTTCAAAAAACAAAAATAAAGCCCCAACAAAAACCTCTGCGATGCAAAAAATTTGTCAAATTCAAAGGCATGAATTTGTGAAATGAAATTCGGTTAATTAATTTGAGAAAAAATAATTATAATAACATATATGAAGAAGTCTTTTATAAAATGTCTTATAGACGTTTTTCAATTTCAATGCAAAGAGTGACCAGGTAATTTTAAAAGCTTATACTTTGAAAAATTCTCATTTTAGGTCTTTATTTGGGACCGTACATTTTCAGTTTGAAGAATTTTAAAATGTAGTTCTCAAAATTAAATAAATGATTAATAATTAAAGGCGTTTAAAATTAAAATTTTTTATTAGAAACGTTTTCAGGGTGGCCTCCATTTTCATAATTTCTATCTTCTGATTTTCTCTCGATTCTCCGGCTTAAAACTAGTTATCTCTTGTTTTGAAAAAATATACTCTCTTAATGTAATCCACACTTTCTCACATATGATGAAATACAGTTGTCGGTGAGCATCAGCAAACTTTGTGCAAGAAATCTGTTGGTTTTTAACAACATAATAAGTATGATAAGAAAATTGTTGTGTCTGATAAAGGAAAATACAGATATATCTTTTGTCGTATAATAGCTGTATAATTTTTAATATTTAAAGTATATTTAAATCGTTATTAATTCATAATTTTCAAATTGTTAATAATACTTTTCAAATTTCAACTAATGTAATTTGAATTGCAAACTCAAAGTTTATGAGAGAGAATTATTTAACATTCATAGTCCAAAATAAAAAATCAGTGCTTGAAAATTGTAAACATTCAGGATTGACAAATTTTTCTAATCAGGTATCAATTACAGTTACTTTCATGATTATCTATTTTGATTTTACAAAATACAATTTTTAATTTTTTAATTTTAAATCGTTTTATTTTGAACATTTCCCTTAGAGCTATTATTTATTTGACAAGTTTTACAAGAAAATATTTTTCAAATTGAAATTATTAATTTGTCTAAATCTTTACGAAAAATTTGATAATTTTTAAATATTACATTGAAAATTAAGCATAAACAAAAAATAATGTGAAACAAAAGTGCTATAATATGATGCCAATGTTTGAATCGCAATTGGTTGATGTTTTATGCTGAGAAGGTCACCAGTCTTCAGCAGCGTTGTAATAGATAGGAGTTCAAATGTTACCATCTGCCAATTTCTGGCCTACCTCTAGGCAGGGAACCAAAAACTCTTTTTTTTTCATTTATTTATATATATTTTTAATCATCATTAAATTCAAAAAGAATAACAATTTTAATAACAAATCACTATAAATTAATTAGATAAACACTATTATAAAATTCAGTGAAAACCATTAAATTAATCCCTGGAACCTGTTAAAAAGTCCTAAAAATGCCATGTATTTTATAAAAGGAAAAAGAAGCTTTGAAACTTCTTTCCGACCATTAAAATAAATCGAGAATTCCTCGAATTCAAAAAGAATAACAGCTTCAAATTCAAATCACTATAAATTAAGTAGAAAAATATTCGAACACTATTATAAAATTCAGGAAAAACCGTTAAATTAATCTCTGGAACCTGTCAAAAAGTCCTAAAAATGACATGATTTTTATAAGAGGAAAAAAAAGCTTTTAAACTTCTTTCAAACAACTAAAATCAATCGAGAATTTCCTCGAAATCAAAAATAATAAAAATTTCAAATTCAAATCACTATGATTAGAAAAATACTCGAACACTATTATAAAATTCAGTGAAAACCATTAAATTAATCTCTGGAACCTGTCAAAAAGTCCTAAAAATGACATGATTTTTATAAGTGGAAAAAAAAGCTTTTAAACTTCTTTCAAACCATTAAAATCAATCGAGAATTCCCTCGAAATCAAAAAGAATAACAATCTCAAATTCAGATCACTATGAAGTAATTAGAAAAATATTCCAAGATTATTATAAAATTCAGTGAAATTCATCAAATTAATCTCTGGATCTCGTCAAAAAGTCCTAAAAATTCCATGACTTTTATAAGAGGAAAAAAAGACGTTGATACTTCTTTCAAACCATTAAAATCAATGGAGAATTCCCTCAAATTAAAAAAGAATAACAATTTCAAATTTAAATCACTATAAATTAATCGGAAAAATATTCGAACACTATTATAAAATTCAGTGAAAACCATTATATTAATCTCTGGAACCTGTCAAAAAGTCCCAAAAGTGACATGATTTTTATAAGATGAAAAAATTAGCTTTTAAACTTCTTTCAAACCATTAAAATCAATCGAGAATTCCCTCGAAATCAGAAAGAATAACAATTTCAAATTCAAATCACTATGAAGTAATTAGAAAAATATTCCAAGATTATTATAAAATTCATTAAAAATCATCAAATTAATCCCTGGATCTCGTCAAAAAGTCCTAAAAATTCCATGAATTTTATTAGAGGAGAAAAAAACTTTGATACTTCTTTCAAACCATTAAAATCAATCGAGAATTCCCTCGAAATCAAAAAGAATAACAATTTCAAATTGAAATCACTATGAAGTAATTAGAAAAATATTCGAACATTATTATAAAATTCAGTGAAAATCATTAAATTAATCTCTGGAACTCCTCAAAAAGTCCTAAAAATGCCATGACTTTTATAAGAGGAATAAAAAACTGTGATACTTCTTTCAATCCATTAAAATCAATCGAGAATTCCATCGAATTCAAAAAGAATAACAATTTCAAACTTAAATCACTATAAATTAATTAGAAAAATATTCGAACACTATTATAAAATTCAGTGAAAACCATTAAATTAATCTCTGGAACCTTTTAAAAAGTCCTAAAAATGCTATGATTTTTATAAGAGGGGAAAAAAGTTTTTAGACTTCTTTCAAACCATTAAAATCAATCGAGCATTCCCTCGAAATCAAAAAGAATAAGAGCTTCAAATTCAAATCACTACAAATTAATTAGAAAAATATTCAAACATTATTATAAAATTCAGTGAAAATCATCAAATTAATCCCTGGATCTCGTCAAAAAGTCCTAAAAATTCCATGACTTTTATTAGAGGAAAAAAAAACTTTGATACTTCTTCCAAACCATTAAAATCAATCGAGAATTTCCTCGAAATCAAAAAGAATAACAATTTCAAATTGAAATCACTATGAAGTAATTAGAAAAATATTCGAACATTATTATTTTCAATGACTTACAGCCATTCAAAGTTGAGTATTCTGAAATGATCATAGGATTATTATGCTTTTTATGTTTCACTCGCCCGGAAATAATCACTAATCATCTGAAAATGTTGAAACTCTGTATCAGTATTGGCAAAACCTTCACCTGCAACATGCATGTTGTCTCATATTTTTAGAATTTTTGTTGCTGAGATTTTCATGAAAATCTGCACAAAAATCAAGCTGCCCAACCTGTTTGACAGGCAGTAGGTGGGGCAAAACTAAAACGTCCCGAACCCGTTCTAGTTGTCTTTAGATACAGAGAACGCGTTTTGTGGTCAATTAAAATTTCTTTTATTGATAAAAAACTAGTATTTTTGTTGAGGCACATTCTGAAGCACTCAATCCTGGTCAAAGTCAAGGATGAAAAAAAAGCAGTTATCATATACTCGATAACAAATGTTACGAAGTGCTGAAGACGATATGATTACTATGGTTATTGTTATTGTTATGTCAACATATGCTCAACATTTTTATTAAATATCTGGTACATAACTATTTATCAGTTTTTTTATTTAGATTTTTTAGGATAACATTTCTTAAACAGATGGCCACTGTAATAATAATAAAATTATTCCAAAATGACCAGAGAATATGAATTTTCAACAAAATATTCAGAGTTTCAGTTAAAAAAAATTGTTAATAAAAAAAAACTAATTTTCAACTAAAGTTATGAATCTTCAACCAAAAAAATGAACTCTTCAGAAAGCAGTTCAACTTTCAACTAAAAATTTTAACCTAAAAATAGGACTTGTAAACAAAAATATAATAATTAATAATTGAAAAAATAAAATGTTTTGATTAAAAATAAAAAATTATAACATTGATTATTATAGTTTTGTTTACAGTTCCTCTTTTTAGGTTTACAATTTTACTATCTGTTTCAAAAATCCTGGCCCCTCTACAAGTCATTGCATGACTCAATCAAAAAGAATCGCGTAAAAAAAGGAAAATATCTTGTCATTCCTCACTTTATTACGAATAAATACATTACTATTTGATCGCGATGCGTCCATAACTTTTGATGCAAATTTGCAGTGAAAGTGAATAAACGTGGTTAAAAGCACCTTCTGTAACTAGTTCCACTTTCGACCGTTGTATTTCATGGAAAAATGCATGAATTCTTTTGCAAAAAATCTAGTAGTTACCTTGAAGTTTTATTTTTCAGTACATTTTCGGAAACTTTGAAAATATTTATAACTTTGGTGTCGGCAGTTAATAAAAGCGAAGGATACTAACTCAGCTTCTAATCAAGCTGCGAGTCTCTACTGAGGCTTAAGATTTTTCAAAAAAATTAACAAATTAAATGGTGCGTTTTTAAAAACAGTTGATTACATCAATAACACGATATCGCACATCATAGTTTTCTGTTTTTTCACATTCTCATCTCAATGAGAAGGTATTGGTTTTATGTGAAAACGGACTTTCGCGGATTCAATCAAATGTCGACGTTTCGAGACCCCCTAAGTAAAAAAAAAACGGTTTTTACGAAGATGTCTGTCTGTCTGGTCTGTCTGCATATCTTTCTGTCTGTCTGTCTGTAGTCTGTAGTATCGTGTAGACACGATAACCTTCGAAAGATTCATCTGATTAGATTGTGCTTTAGCACACTTTTTGAAGACCTGAAAAGAAAAAACGAGTTCGTTAACCAGCTATTTTGGATCAAAATTCAAAATGTGAGCACATTTTGAAAATGTTTGAGACTAATTTTTTTCAAAATTTTAAAATTCTATGTACGGTTGTTAGTAGGACTACAAGAGACGAACAATTTATTTTTATAAAATTTTTTGATAAAATGAAAATTATCAGAGTTATAGCATTTTCAAAATTCCAAAAAACACACGAAAATTAATATTTTAAGCCGAACAACGCATGATATGAAAAAAAGTCAATGAGAGAAAAACGTTTCTTTTCAAAAGCCCTACAAGATTATCATAACAACTTTTTGAATTCTTCCGAAAAACCGAAAATTCAAATTTTGATCGCACAAAAAATAATTAAAAATTCCATTTTGCGGTCAAACTATGCAAGATACAAAAAATTCTCAACAAATAATCTTTGCTGGAATTCTATAGTGTGGATAGAGTCTCTGATTTCTGGGCTCCTCGAAAATACCCAATAAGATTTTTGGGCTCCAACCCTTAACATTAAAAATCAACCCTTTGGTACCTCGCAGATGTGACTTTCTCACAAAATAATATTTGCTGCATCTTTATAGTCTGGATAGAGTCTCTGATTTTCGGGCTCCCCGAAACTACCTACCCCGATACTTGGGCTCCAGCCCTTAACATTAAAAATCAACCGTTCGGTACAACGCATATGAGACTTTCTCAGAAAATAATCTTCTCTGGAATTTTATAGTGTGGATAGAGTCTCCGATTTTTGGGCTCCTAGAAAATACTCAGCCCGATTTGTGGGCTGCATCGCTTAAAGTCAAAAGTCAACCCCTTGGTAACACGCAGATGAGACTTTCTCAACAAATGAACTTTTCTGGAATTCTATACTGTGGATAAAGTATCTGATTTTTGGGCTCCTTGAAAATACCCACTCCGATTCTTGGGCTCTAACCCTTAACATTAAAAATCAACCCATTAGCAAAACGCAGATATGAATTCGTCAAAAAATAATCTTTTACGTAATTTTATAGTGAGTATAAAGTCTCTAATTTTTCAACTCCTCGAAAATACCCACTCTGATTTTTGAGCTCGAACCCTTAATACTAAAATTCAACCCTTTTGTACCACGCAGATGTGACTTTCTCAGAAAATAATCTTTGCTGGATTTTTATAGTCTGGATAGAGTCTCTGATTTTTGGGCAACTCGAAAATACACACCCCGATTCTTGGGCTCCAACTCTTAACATTAAAAATCAACTCCTTGGTACCACGGAGATGAGATTTTCTCAACAAATAATCTTTTCTGGAATTTTATAGTGTGGATAGAGTCTCTGATTTTTGGGCTCCTCGAAAATACCTACTTCGATTCTTGGTCTCCAACCCTTAACATTAAAAATGAAATCCTTGGTACCACGCATATGAGATTTTCTCAACAAATAATCTTTTTTGGAATTCTATAGTGTGAATGGAGTCTCTGATTTTTGGGCTCCTCGAAAATACTAACTCCAATTTCTGGGCTCCAACCCTTAACATTAAAAATCAACCCCTTGGTACCAGGCAGATGAGACTTTCTCAAAAAATAATCTTTGCTGGATTTTCATAGTCTGGATAGCGTCTATGATTTTTGTGCTCCTCGAAAATACCCACCCCGATTCTTGGGCTCCAACCCTTAACATTAAAAATCAACCCTTTGGTACCTCGCAGATGTGACTTTCTCAAAAAATAATCTTTGCTGGATTTTCATAGTCTGGATAGCGTCTCTGATTTTTGGGCTCCTCGAAAACACCCACCTCGATTCTTGGGCTCCAACCCTTCACATTAAAAATCAACCCTTTGGTACCTCGCAGATGAGACTTTCTCAACAAATAAACTTTTCTGGAATTCTATACTGTGGATAAAGTCTCTGATTTTTGGGCTCCTCGAAAATACCCACTCCGATTCTTGGGCTCCAACGCTTAACATTAAAAATCAACCCATTAGCAAAACGCGGATATGAATTCGTCAAAAGCTAATCTTTTACATAATTTTAAAGTGAGTATAGAGTCTCTAATTTTTCAACTCATCGAAAATACCCACCCTGATTTTCGGGCTTCATCCATTAACATTAAAAATCAACTCCTTAGTACCACGCAGATGAGATTTTCTCAAGAAATAATCTTTGCTGGAATTCTGTAGTGTGGATAGAGTCTCCGATTTTTGGATTTCTTGAAACTACCCACCCTGATTTTTGGGCTGCATCCCTTATCATTAAAAATCAACCCCTCTGTATCACGCAGATGAGACTTTCTCAAAAAATAACCTTCTTGGTAAGTTTATAGTGTGGGAAGAGTCTCTGAATTTTGGGCTCCTCGAAAGTACACACTCAGATTTTTGGGCTCCAACCCTTAACATTAAAATTCACCTCCATGGTACCACGCAGATGAGACTTTCTCAACAAATAATCTTTGCTGGAATTCTATAGTGTGGATAGAGTCTCTGATTTCTGGGCTCCTCGAAAATACCCAGTTCCTGTGCAGGAATTTGGCGAAGGAAACTGTACATGATCCTGCAGAGGAACCTGTATGCAAGCTAACCTTTGAATTATCTTCTAGAGGTTCCTTCACAGTAGCTTGGCTCTCTCGACAGCGAGTTCGATTTTCAAGGGAATAAAAGGAAGGCAACTTTTTAGCTGTAAGCGACATGAGTTTTCGCGATGGCTTTCTGTAAAGGACCCTTACGTGCTTCTGTACAGTAACCCGCGCCGCAATTTACTTTGCAAAGAAACCTGTACAGGAACCTTTACTGAATTATTTAAAGGTTCCTTCGCAGGATCATGCACAGTTTCCTTCCTCAAATTCGTGCACGGAAATCGTCAAGATTACCTATACAGGTTCGTGTACAGGAAAATGTGCAGGATCCTCGAAGGTTCCTGTACAGGAATTTTCAGCTGAGCAGCACGGTTGCTAGGCCTCTGCTTGGGAGTTATTCCTTCGGGATCATCCTTCGACGATTGTCAGCGACTGCTTAATAATTATTGTAACCATATTCAGCGGAAACCCTTTTTACAGGGACCCTCTATCCGCAACCTGAGGACGTATCTGGTGGCTTTGCCATAGGCGCATCTGTTCGATTCCAAAGGAATCGAAACCGAAACCACCGTAGGGTCCCACTGGGAGCTGCTGCCACCTATAAAAAGGACACCGGTTTCCAGTAGAACCGCAGTAAATCACACCTATAGCCACGTCTCACGACAGTGAGATTGATGACGATTTACCGCGGGTCTACTGCCCAGATAACAATCGTGATACGCACATCACCCGCATTGTGTGATTCTCATGTTGTGCGTGCTAGAGTGTCCATTTCGCAAATAGCTGCGAGCGTTATGACTCGTATTTCGCAATCAAATATGCGTTCACAAAATGTGAGCAAAATGCGACGCACATGTGAACGCATCATAAAGGCAAATAGTTGTCAAACATCTTGAACAAGTAATATTAATAATAAATTATTGAGTTTTTAAATTTATAAAGGTCAAACTTCTTACCAAAATGAAAATAAATCTCCGTAATATTATAAATTTATATTTTAATGTTTAAATATAAATAGTATATACACCTGAAATTTTATTATTGAAGTGAAACATCTTAGGGCGCGGTACGGCATATTTGCATGAGGAATCAATCCATAAGAATCGTCACGTCACGCTCAAGCAATGAATTAATGGAATTCAACAAATTTGTGGAATTGAAAGAATTCGTGGAATTCTTGGAATGTATGGAATCCGTGATACTCGAGGAAGTCATGCAATTCGCGGAATTCACAGAATTCGTAGAATTGGTGTAACTCAAGGAATTCGTGGAAGTCATGGAATTTGAAGAATTGATGGAATTCGTGTAATTCGAGGAAATCACGGAATTCATAGAACTGATGGAATTCATGGAATAAACGGACTTCAAGGAATTCATGAAATTCACGTAATTCAAGGAATTCACGGACTTCAAGAACTTCGAGAAAATTTATGGAATTGATGTAATTTACGGAATTGATAGACCTCGCAGTGCATATACTGAGTGACGGCTAGATTTAGTAATTATATACAGAAAATTTTGAGAATATTTTAATATATACATTTTACGTACTGTTTTTTAAATTAAAATTTTAAACAAATTAATTACTTTTCTTTCATTTCATAATAATAATAGTCATATATATATATATATATATATATATATATAATTCAAAACTAAAGGTTAATAACCACTGCAGGGTCCCACTGGGAGCAATTGCCATCTATAAAATGACATCGGCTCCCAGTAGGACCGCGGTAAATTCCATTCATGGCCACGTCTCACAACCGTGAGATGGGTTTTCACAGGACACGACGATATCACAACGACAGGCCGGCGAAACCCTCGTGTGTTTTGAGGACACGAAGCGACCCAAGGATGACAGCCTTCTGTCTCCATCTCGCAAGTGCCGTGGCATATTTTTGGCACGCGGGTATGGCTTTCAGGTTACGAACCAGTTATAGTTTCGCACCTCCGAGAGCACCTATCACAAGGACAATTAATTGTACCGAATATTTTGGGTACAGTCGTTGCAGCAGCAACTGTGATAGGGTCACGCTCATAGGGTACTTTCTTACTCAAAGTGCAAAATTTCAGGATAAATTCATAATACTCCAAAACAATTCAAGTTAAATTCAAAAGAATTCGAACCAATGGAAAATATAATAATTTAATAAATCAAAAAAATTACATTGATTTTAGTAAAAACAAAAGTAAAAGTCTCTTGAAATTGTTTAAATCTCTTAACAATGGCTTGGACTCTTGTAAAATGCCCTACAAAATTTCAAAGTCTTTGAAATCAATTATTATAATCAAATGCTTGAAGTCAATCAAAACTTTCTCTGTAACCTTTTAAAATAACCTAAAATATTTCAAATCCTTTAAAACCCCTTAAAATTTCTTCAAGTTCTTGAAAATGCCAAGGAATTTGAAACAATAACTTAAAATATTTCAAATAATTTGAGCAGTTTATCAATTGATTCTCAGGATGAATTAAATAAAAACTTTTAGGCAGTCAAAAAAATACATTAAATGAAGTCAATTTAGAAGAATTTAAATGAATTAAAAAATTGAAAATTATTCCAAAGAATGTCAAAGAATTGAAGATAAGCTAATAAGAATTCTAGCTAAATTCCAAAAACTAATTTCAAATATCTTTAAATCTTTGAAACCCTACGAAATAACTCACTTCTCTTGAATAAATTCTTTAAGATCTACTAAAATGTAATGAAATTTCGTGAAATTCTATGAAATCTGATGATATTGCCTGAAACCCTACAAAATTGATTGAAATACCTTGAGATTCTAAAAAAACCTTACAATCATTGAAACTTACAGAAACCTTATAAAATACCGTAAATTCCTTTAAAACATCTTAAAACCTAATGGTTCCTTTCAAAAAATCAATGAAAAATTCCTTGGAATCTTTTAAAATTCCCTAAAATACTTAAAATTGAAAGCTCTTGGAATGCCTTAGAAGTTTTCAAAATACCGTAGAATCTTGAAATCCCTTCAAATTATCTAAATCTATTAAAAATGTCTCGGAGTCTTTAAAAATAATCTAAAATATCAAAAGAATTTAAGACCATTCAGAAATACTTATAGACCTGAAATGAATAGTGATTAACTTTTTATTAATGAAAGTGACTTGAAAGTGATTTGAGAAAAAAGATACTGATATTAACTGCGTAGCAGCTCTCATTATTTTTCACATTTACTTCTTGCAGAAATTACCTGATTATTACTATTTTCTCTCAAAATCCCTGAATCTTGAAAGCTTCGATTAAATTGCAACATTTTTAAAGTTCCATAATGGACTGCAAATATGGTACCATAGTGTACCAACAAAATAATTTAATTTCCAAATTATATTATTAATCTTCAACAAAAAAATGCATTTTTATAAAAGTAGTTTAAACTTTCGACTAAGGAATTGAATTTTTAACCTAAGAAGATGAAGTTTCAACAAAAGTTTTACCCCGTGTAAAATATCATAGAAAAATTGTTGCCCCCCCCCCCCCTAAGACTTTACGCCATTTATATACGGCCCCATCCTAATAGCACGGAACGTTCCCGGAACGTGTAAAATGTTCGCCGCTTGGGAACGTGCCAGTGGAACTAAGAATATAATTCCGATGACTTTTTTGTATGATGCTTTGCAAATTTCGAAGAATTATTAATTATTTAAACAATTTTCATAAAGGAATCAAGAACTTGACCATTTTTCAGCGAATAAGACTATCAATGTCTTTTTGATGAATCTATTCTATGTTGCTTCGTCAATTTAAAAGAGTTATTGATTATTTGAACAATTCACATAAACAAATTCAGAGTTTGGTTATTTATCAACGAATTTGTTATTTGTGATACAAGTGCGCAAAATAGGTGATTGTGTGCGAGTGTGAATTGTGCAGCATAATCCGGAGGCTCGAAGCATGAGTCGGTGGTTAGCGCACGAGCGAAGCGAGTGTGAAAACGTAGATCAGTACTTCGAGCCGCAGGCGAATCATGCAATCACACGAGTTACCAATCACCTATACGCACGTGTATCACACGCTATTTTTTGCAACGCCCGTCAGAAAAAGTTGTGTTAGGAGGAGTTAACGAAAAATACTACCTATATATATATATATATTAATGATTCTCGTAGCTCAGCAGGTCCTCCTCTGAACCTATACACTTGGAACCGCTGGTTCGAGAGTTGAGACATGTAATTTTTATCAATTGTTGTTCGAAATGACCTCAACCACGAATTAAGGCGAATTAACACGCATTCAATTCGCGCTGGCTCAGTTCGTTTCAACGAATCAGAAAGCCAAATTCGAGGGAATTTAAACATGTCGATTCGCCGCAATCCTCCCGAATTAGTTTATTTTTACTGGGATCGTAAACTTCAATTATACTATTTGAAAAATTCGGGTCTGGGCTTTAGGGGGGGGGGACAAGCCGCCGTGGCCCCCCTCTGGATCCGCGCCTGCATGGGCATATTTTTGGAATCTGTAGTTTGTTCTATAGAAAAAAAATGATAAAATTCTTGTAGGTACAATAGTGGAAATTTTACTATATTAGGCAAAGGTTCTTATTAATGATATTCTGTAATTGGGTAGCGAAAAACTACTGTTTCAAATAAGTATTACTGATTGAAAAATATTTAATTATTTGAAGAAAAACGTTCTTTGACTATCACATAATACTACAGGATATGATACTTATTAATAATATTTTTATCATCTTTAAAATTGCCATTATTTCAATTTAAAATTATAGTTTTTAATGTGCAATTCTAAAACAGTGTAATTTTTAAGGCCTTGAAACTAAAGTTTTTTGCTTTAAAAGCTCAAATTCCAAAATATTTGGTTAGAAATGTCTGGATTTTTTGAAGTTTTTTATTTCAAGTTTCATACTCTTGTAGTTTCAAATTCAAATATTACAAATTTAAGGACAATTTCACTATTAAATCTTTCACAATTGCAGGATTTCATATTGAAAGCCCTAATAGTCAATTGTAAATTTGATAATTTCATATTTAAATATTCTAAATTGTTAGGTTTCAATTTTAGTCAGTTTCAAATTCCATAATGTAAGATTTAAATATTCTAAATTGTTTAATTCAATTTTAAATGTAAAAAAATCTATGGTTTTTTACAAATTCTTAGAAATCGTATAAAATATTAAATTGAAAGACTTGTTAGCTGCACAATTTTCAGTTTAAAGGATTTAAAATTTAAACATTTTTTAATTAAATGCCACCACAATAAATTCAAAACAATCACAAATTTAAACAATAATTTCTTGAATTAAAGCCTTCAAAATTAGTAGATTTTGAAACAAGTCATTCAAAATTGAATTATTTTTTATTTGTAGATTTTCCAAAATATTGAACATTTGAAACTCAATTGTAAAGAAAAAAAAAAACAATTTTAGCTTATACCCTTATACACAGCGCATCGTGTCATACTCGGCGCTGTCAACAGGTAGACTCATATTGAATAGAGGTCTCTATGTTATTGTTAAACCATGTAAATTTAATTTATTGAAATTTTAAGAGTTTTCACTATAAAAAAGTTTCAATATAACAATTTTTTATTTTTAAACAAATGTTTTTATTACTTTTTTTACATTGCACGTTTTTGTAGAATAATTCAATTTTAAAAGGTTTATAATTGAAATTTTTTATTTTAAACGCTGTAAGAGACTGGGAATTTATTTTTTGATCTTAGAAAAATTTGTCTGATCAATTTTAATGTTGAGTTACAATTTTCTTATGTAATAACAACTCAAAATTCTAGAATTTCATAACCTTTTACTTTGAAATATTTAATTTAGTTTTTAATTCCAAACTGTCAAATTTGAATTGCTTTGAATTGAAAATTACTTAAATTCAAATGTTTGCGATTTTACATTATTCAATTTTGAATGCTTTTAATTTGAAATAATACAATTTCAATTGCTTTGAATTTTATATAAAACAATTTTCTAAATTCTAATATAAAAATCTTCAATTTTTAACGTTTGGAAATAGTCCTGTTTTCGAATCTATTATTATGAGAGAAGTTTTAGACTCCGGAAGCTACGATCATGGTTCCTTAAAGCAACCAATCCCGATGCAACTGGAACATGTACGTCATCCACTTCTGCTCCTTCTGCCCTAGAAGGTAAGCAAGAGCGGGAAATTTACGCGAGATAACATCGTGCAAATGATTTCTTTCAGAAGAAGAAGGTCCGCTACGAGGAATACCAGGAATAGGGTCGCCATTAGGTAAACATTCAAACTGCGAACTTAACTCTGCAACAAGAAAAAGACAACTACATTTTTTTAAGTACGCTGTTATTTTAACAAGTCATGAGATTTGACAAATTTCAAACGCTTTCTAGCGAACGTTGAGGAATAAATTGATCCCTAATATGAAATCTCTAAACGATATTGTCGTTTTCGATAGTCACGATTATATCGTTTTCGCCTGCTATGCGTGTGACACCAGGCATCAGTGCGTCAGAAAGTTATGGAACGGGTCACGATTTTTCGTTCTTGAATTGAAGTCATTGATCCCAACGGAGCTGCCTTGTTCTGCGTTTGCTTGGATTATAGTGACGTTCATTGGCTACAGTGCGCATCTGCATTTGAATTTTGAATACGTACGCGAACTAGAGCCAATGAGTGCCATTCATTCGAAGCATGCGCTGGCCTTTTCGGGATCACTGTTGGAAATAGTAATCCAATCGAATTTTAGTTCGAGTTCGATAATACGACAATGTGTTTCTTCGTATTTAGTAATGAGCCTCCTTACACCGTACGTTATTCGCAGGCTTAAACTGCTTAAGTGGGGGCAGAGTGGGGATAAGCGTAACTGAGACGTAACCTTGGCGCATGAGACGGAGAGAGACTGGACGCTTGCTCTCTACTCCCTCGCATGCTCCAGTTAGGTTTCAGCTACGCTTAGCCCCACTTAAGCAGTTTAAGCCTGCAACTAGCATACGGTGTAAGGAGGCAAATTTAAAAGAGTTAATAATGATCTAAACCATTTTTATAAACAAATTCAGAATTTGTCTATTTTTCAACGAATAGGATGAATTAAAAAAAAAAATAACTAAGAATATCTTTGCGATGACTCTTTTCTATGGTGCTTTGAAAATTCTCAGGAGTTATTTTAACAATTTTTATACACAAATTCATAGTTTGTCTAGTTTTCAGAAAATAGGATCAATTTGTTTGAAAAATTAACTGAGAATATCTTTGCGATGACTCTTTTCTATGTTGCTTTGCAAATTCCCAAGAATTATGATTTGAACAATTTTTGTAAGGAAATTCAGAGTTATCTATTTTTCAACGAATAGGCTTAATTTGTTCACGAAATCAACTAAGAATGTCTTTTCGATGAGTTTTTTTTCATGATGTTTCGCAAAGTTTGGTTATTTTTCAACTTTCCAAATGTACAAGAAACATTAATTTATTAAACAATTTTCATAAAGAAATTAAGGGATCGGTCATTTTTCAACGAATAGGATCAACTATTTTAGGGAATCAGGAAAGAATGTATTTTCAATAAATCTTTTCTACGATACTTTGCAAATATACAATAATTCTTAATTATTTTAACAACTTTCATAAACATTTTTAGAGTTTGGCTGTTTTTCAACGAATAGGCTAAATTTCTTTACGAATTCAATTAAGAATATTTTACCGATTACTGTTATCTATGTTTCTTTGTAAATTTACCAGATTTTTCAATTATTTAAACAGTTTCAATTTAATAACTGAGAGTTTGGCTATTTTTCAACGAATAGGCTACATCTTTTATAGAATTAAGTAAGAATATCTTTCCAGTGATTTTTTGCTATACTGCTCTGCAAATTTGAAAGAATGAATCATTATCTAAACAATTTTGATAAACAAATTAAGAGTTTGACCATTTTTCAACGAGTAGGCTCAATTTTTTTACGGAATCAATAAAAAAGGTTTTTCAAATAACTCTTTCCTATGTATGATAGTTTGAAAATTTACAATAATTATTAATTATTTAAACAATGTTTATCAACATATCCAGAGCTTAGATATTTTTTAAGAAAAAGGTACAATTTGTTAGCGGAGTCAACTGAGTATGTCTTTACGAAGACTCTGTTTCTATGTTTATTTACAAATTCAGATTTTGGTTATTTTCAACGAATAGGTTTGACTATTTTTAAACAAATAGCCTAAATTTTTTTTACAGAATTAACTAAGAATATCATTCCGATGACTTCTTTGTATGATGCTTTGCAAATTTCCAAGAATTAGATGTATGTACGTAGATTTGTAGTCTGTTAGCACAATAACTTTCGAAAGAATTGACAGATTGGATTAGGCTTTGTTAATTTTAATTGTAAATTTTAATAACCCTTAAGTGTCCTACAATGAAGGTCAAGTTCGTAAGCCAGCCATTTTGGATCAAAATTCAAAATGTGAGCACATTCTGAAAATGCTTGAGAACACTTTTTTCAATATTTAAATATTCTATGGGCTTATCTTAAGAGTACTCAAAAAGGCGAACAAAATATTCTCATGACTTTTTTCGATAAAAGAAAAATTACCGGAGTTATAGCATTTACAATATTCCAAAAAACAAACGAACATGAATATTTCAAGCCAAAAAAACGCACGATATGAAAAAAAGTTGAGAGGCGAAAATCATTGATTTTTGAACACCCTACAACATTGTCATAACAGCTTTTTGAATTTTATGAAAAATAAAAAATTCTAATTTTGATGGCACAAAAAAATAATCAAAAATCAAAAATTCAATTTTGCGGTCAAACTATGCAAGATATGAAAAATGATAAAGAGATAAAATTTTTGCATATAACAAAAATCTACAAATTTTTTATCGATCACTTTTTGATAGGATGCGTAGCTTCTGTTTTATTCGTAAAAAATAGCTTTGAAAATAAAAAATTCTATTTTTGGAAAAAACCACACAAGAGAGAAGATCGTAAAAAATAACGTGAAAATTATTATATATATATATATATGTGTGTGTTTGTGTGTGTGTATATATAGGCGGTCGTCCTTGGGTCGCTCCGTGTCCTCAGGGTATACGAGACTTTTGCCGGATCTTCGTATTGAATTCGTCGCAGACTGGCCACCCATCTCACGGTTGTGAGACGTGGTTACAGCTGAAATTTTATCGCGATTTCGCTGGGAGTGGGTGCAATTTTTATGATTAGCACCTGCTCCCGGCGACATCCTGCGGTTTTCCTTATGACAAACTTTTAACTATATATATATATATTAAATATGCGTAATATATTCTACATGTTTATTATACGTTTAATATGTTAAATATTTAATATTAAAGTTGCAAAATACGAAATTAGCAACAGTATGTCATTCACAGGCACAGAAAAAACTTGGGATATGAACCGTTGCCGGTAATCGTTCAAGTAGGGTAATAGTCCACTGATTACTCCCAACTGAGGTAAACTTTCCATGTTTGCAGGTCTATAGCTTGCTGCCTCTAGTCGAGTCTGCCGGAGATATCTGCGATTCACTACGAAAAGTTTACTTCAGTTTGTAGTACACACCTCGCAATTTCAATTTTCTTTAATTATATACCTATTTAATAAAAAATGTTGAAATCTCACAATCGAGGAAAAATCATATAGCTTTGCTTGAAAACCAAAAACGTCAGGAACACTCACCTAAAACAGAAGAAAATCAATTTTAATTAGTTTCACTTTACTTCGATGAATTTGCATATTAAATTTCAGTTTTTGATCATCTTGTTACATATATAAAAAGTTAGGTTAGGTTCGACTGGGATTTGAATAAAAAAATATAGTCGGAATAAATCACATGGGAAAAAGGTCTACTCTCATGGCGGGTGGGCGATTGTCGAATAAATGTTTGTTAGAAAATGGAGGTATTTCATTATGAAGTTGTATCTCTATTAAGAAGTTATTATGAGACAAGAATTTCGCCTCCGTTTGTTGATTTAAACCATTTTTTCGCGCTAAGATTGAATGATTTTTGATCCGCTTATGAAATAATTAAAACGAAAATATTTGTAATAATAAGTTAATATAGCGAAAGAGTTTGAAAAGGGTGGAAACGTTGTAAAAGACACATCGAACAACACCAAGATCAATCCAAATGAGAAAAAATAATTACAGTACTCTTTCCGAGTATGACCGCATCGGGGGAGTAACTGCTACGGTCGAGCTATGCTGATGTAAAACGTGCCAAAAAACAAGGTTTTTGAGGCACTTTTTTTAAGCCTCGACTTTCGAGGATTCCTAAACAGAGCTGGACGTCTTGAAAAATCTGAAAAAATTCACAGACGATCCTTAAGGTGTCCAGAATGCAACGCAGTTTTCCAACGTGTTGGGGAACGAACGTGTTATTCAAATAAATAACACGAAAATTCTAGATCAATCTAAAAAATCTATACCTCCTTATATTCATCATAACGATGAAGCTTATTCTTAAAGTTTTAAAAACAATTTTTTCAAATGTTGAAAATGCTCTCACTTTTTGGATTTTGACATAATTTAACAATTTTTTTGCGACAGTTTTGCAATGTATTGTAAAGTATTGTAAAAATTTCGATTAAAATTCCTTCATACACCAGAAAAATAATTTTTTCTATTTTGTGGAAATTTTTAACATGTTGAAAAGCATATAAACCTTTGTAATTTTTATGACAATGAAAAATGCCATAAGTTTTTCAGAATTTGATAATGCTCGAAATTTTTAAATTTTTTTCGGAAATATCGGCTTATCGAACTTGATCTTCATTTTCGGAACCTGGAAGAGTGTATCATATAGGCCAGATGTCTTCAACGTATTGACCGTATTCACTTTTTTGCTAGATGTCTCGTGTCCACGACTACGCCTCCTCACTCAACACGGAAAACTTCCGTTTCACTCTTGCAGCTGAGGGACGAGATATAGTGGTGGAAACGAAACATGTAGCAAAAATGAGTAAATACGGCTGAATTTCCCCTCGCTAAAGAGGCCTGATATAGGCCGACTCAATTGGAAAAATCTTTCAAAAGTGAAAATTCCTACAAAATGAGTGCCAAAACGTAAAGATCCTTTAAGAAGAAAAGATAAAAAATGTAGACGATTACATTACACTCTCATAAATTAGAATGCAATAATAATTAACGTACAAAGTTACAAATCGTGATCAGTTGTAATATCTCTCGAAAAACAGAATAAAATAATAAACGCCTACAATTGACACCCATCAGTATAGGTCAATATTTAACAGTTACGTAATTTAATTTCAATTTTCGAATATTACTTATGTTATATTATTTAATATTTATGTTAATATTGAGAAATGTATAATCTATTTTAATTACGGATAAATATTAATTATTCATAAATTTGCAAGATTACATATTAACAATTAATAAAGAAATTACTGTGTTATTAGATTATTATCAAATAATAATATTCAGTTATGTTGTAAACGGGTGTAGAATATTACTTCACATGTATTCAATTTTACGTTTCTAACATTACTTGGAAATGAATAATAATTCAACATCAAAATTATAAATCGTGATTAATTGTAATGCCTCTTAGAAAACTGAATAAAACTGCGCAATTATAGGTCAGAAATTAAGATTTACTCAATTTCATTTAAATTTCTGAATGTTAATCATTTTACATTATTCTGAGAGTTTGAAAAGCAGGCACCGTCCACTCGGAATGGGAACACTTTCACCCTGCAGTGAATATTTTCTGATATTGAGAGGAGCTCAACCTAAGGATTCGTTTCTCGTCGGTTCAGGGTTCAAAACCCGAAGTGAACAAAATATTTTACTCCTTGTCTCTGTTAGCTTAGTTACTGATAGCTATTCACACTGGATTGGTAAGGCAGGCTCCTAATATAGCGACTGAGGCTCGTTCTATGACTGAAGATGTGCATTATCAACAGTCCCTCTTTTTGCCGACCAATGGTAATAAATCTGTATTACCGGCCGATAGTAAAATTCCCATATCGACCAATGATAAATATGCGTTACCGACGGAAGATAAAACCGACTGATGATTGTACCAACTGTCGTGAGATCAACTTAAAAAAAATCAATGAAGCCTATAGCGATATACCCTGTTTTTAATCATGTTTTGAATCCTACGAATCTGCCGGCAACGGTGTCAGTGACTTTGGCTTTCACTGTGGCGGGAATCATCCCTACCTCGAAACGATGGACTAGCGGATAGCGTTGACCTTGCGGATGGCGCGGACCTCGGCGATAGTCCCGGCCTGAGTTACCATGGCGGCGGCGACCACGGTGATGTTGAGCACGGAGAGGGTATCGGCGATGGTGTAGGTGGCGGTTTTAGGGGAGTAAGTGTTGCAGTTCGTGGCCTTGGGGTGAGCACCAGGCAACATATAAACTCAGGTGAAATCTTAAATTAATTTAACAAATATATATATATATGGAAAACGGTCTGTAATTAGTAAACAAATTCATATTTCGAAATTTGAAAAACTGCGTTGCATTCTGGACACCTTAAGCTCGGTTTGGGAAGCCTTGAAAGTCGAGGCTTGAAAAAAGGCTTCAAAAACCTTGTTTTTTGGCAAGTTTTACATAAGCGCTATCGTACAACATTTTTTAGAACAACAATATACATATCTTTTAATTCGGGAGACCTTAAGCTTTCACGTTTACCTGGCAAAAATTTTCTGCGATTTTTTTTTTAAGGAGTTGCAAGCGTTCAAAGTGAGGGTCGCGTACTTTTGACGCCGACTTTAGGTTGCGAATTTGAACCACTCCAATCCCTCCGCAGAAACTTAGAAGCCGATAGCGATATAGAATTTAAAAATGCAGATAAATGGACAGATAGACTAAAAAAGTTACAAATCATAAAAGAGGAAGTCCAAAAAAAATCTAGAATAGGCAAATAACAATCAAGCGATTAATTATAATCTCAGGAGAAGATCAATACAGTATAAAACAGGTGGCAGGGTACTGAAAGTAGTTCCAAAACTATCAAATAAGGCCGATGAAAAAGCAGGTAAACTTTACGACAAACACGAAGGTCCTTTTATTATTGAAAAGAAAATTTCCCTAACGATTTACGAATTAAAAAATCCTAAACTCAAGACTATAGGCGAATGGAATATAAACTATTTTAAATTGGAGAACGCAAATATTGATAATGAGAAATAGGTGTTTGAAATACTAGAATTAGGTTAGAACATTTAGACTTGAGCAAAGGCAAAATAACAAGGAATCAACTCACTAGATCTTAAGAACAAATTGGACAGTATGAACTTTTACTTTTCAGACGATGGATTCCAGAAATAAATGTTCATACTGTCAGAATCTCATCTTAGAAGCAACAATGGTCCATCACGACAAATGTTAAGCCATACGATGGCTACGTTTGAGAATTGCCGGGATACCGAAAGAGGACATGAAGTACCACCTGCACCGCCACATTATGGGCAAGCTAAAAACGTCGCCAACAGTGAGACCCATTCAGCAGAAGAAGAGGGAGCTGTAGGTGGCGAGGAACAGGAAGAGATCTCGAAGAAAACCACGGTGGAGGTTACGCAGTACCAGAAAAATAAAAAGCCAAAAAAAGAGAAGAAGTACACACACGCATTAAACGAAAAAATATGGAACCCAACATTGGAATATGAACAAAAGGCCTACTGCCAAAGCAGAAAATTAAGCGAAGAGTTTAACGAACAACTCTCCAAATTGATAAAACAAAAAAAAAAGAGAGGAGCAAAAACGAAAAAAGACATGAACAGGAAAGAGGAAGCTTTTGGGCAACCGTCAAAGTAATAAAGAAAAACACAAGAAAACGCGCAGAGGAAGAAAACAGGAAAGAAGCAGAGAGATCTAAGAAAGAAAAAACCATCACGGAGGAATGGCGCACATATAGAGCGAGGAGAAACCAAGAAGCACGGGCATTCATGCTGGAACAGCAGAGAAAATTAGAAGGAAAGAAAGGTGAAAACTAGGCGCACTGCGCTACTTGGAGTGCTATTTTATATTGGAATCACTCTGCTTGATAGAAGTTCTACTTTTGTTTGAATTCGAAGCCTACTAAGTTTTAGTTCTATATTATATTGAAACTACTATACATGATTTAAGTTCAATTTTTTTTCCTTCGCATTGGAACCCTACATAATTCCAGTCACTTTCATGCTTGACTCTTGAGACTACACAACTGAATTCTAGAATAATTTTTTTTTTCATCATTTTTCATCGGGGTATCAATTGGAACCCTTGCATTATAACAAGCTCTCCATGTAACGCGAAAGGCTGCAATAAAAGCAAAACTTTTTACGCATAAAGAAACTGAAATCATTTACGACTCCAAACGAAAAACTTTTTTTTCAAATGTTTCAGGAACAGGGGAACTATGGGGGAAATCTGGAAAAGGAAAGGGAGCATCCATAAAGGATGTCACAGTTTTTGGGTGAATTTTCGACCCCCGCCCCCCATTGTCAAATTTTGCCAATGGGGTTCTTTGTCCTCTGTCATAGACTGTCAAAATCCCCCGTTTATCTTAATTAAGGATAAGGACTGAACTCTAAAGGCTGAACCTAACGCTAGTAACATGACTAGTTTCAATGACAGCTTACGTAAATCTAAAGCCTCAGTTGGAGACCATTCTTCCAATTTTCTTAGCACTATTCCTATGTTCCAAGTTGCATGATATTTAGGTGCTGAAGGTCGAAGTCTGAAGACTCCCCTGAAGAAGCGATTTAGAAGAGAGCTTCCCGATGTTTCGCAACTGTTGATTAGAGCTATTTCAGATCTTAAGGTGTTAAGGGTACCATATGTCGCGCCCTCAGCGAATTTCCCTGTAAGGCACTTCAGGACAATCTGATCCTCTGCGTAGAATGGATCCTGTGATTGCTGACTGCAAAACTTCCACCAGTATTTCCAAGCTGTGTTATACTGTTTGTACGTACTCTCAGATATAGACGAGGTCATTATTTCAATTGTGTCATTCTCCAGGTTCTTTTTCTCGAATGCCTGCCTGACATAATTCCTGATACCAGGATAAGTCTCCGAGCGAGTGGATGGCTGATTTTCCTGCAAGGAGAAAGCAGAAGATGAGAGGATGGTTAAAGAATTAATAGCATAGGCTTCAGGGTGTCTTTCCCAAAAACAGTATTTACGACACTTTGTGTTAATTCTGGATGCAAATAAATCCATTGATGGATTGCCGAGTTTATTGACTATTTTTAGGAAGGCATACTCTGCCAATTCCCATTCTGTATCCAGATTAGAGATTCTCGAGCCCTTATCAGCCAAATTCTCCTTAGAGGCAACATACTCCGCAAAAATCCAAATCTCTCTACGCCTACACCATTCCCACACCTCTTTAGTTAATTTATTTAAATCTTTATGTTTGATGCCTCCCATTTTATTTAAATATGCTAGAGCTGTAATATTATCTATTCTTAAGAGGATCTCTTTATTAAAAGCTGATGAAGCGAAGCATTTTAAAGCTAGAAAAGCTGCCCTGATTTCTAGGAAATTTATGTGCATACCCCTTTCGGCACTATTCCAGAAACCATTTGCCTTTTGGCTTCCGCAAGTGGCTTCCCAGCCTGTAGTCGATGCGTCTGAAAAAATTTCCATATCGAAGATGCTTGTTCTGATTTTATTTTTGGCTACTAGAATCTGTGAATTCCACCAGTTTAATTCCCTAACTGCCTCCTCAGACAAGTCTGCCCATTTGTTAGTATTGTTTTGATGAAAATATAAAGCCCTTCTCTTCACACGCTCTAGTTCCTTGTAACATAACCAGCCGTATACAATACCTGGACAGGCTGCTTCGAGAACACCTATAAATTTTGCTAAACTCTGAATCCTAACTCTATTGCTTCCTAAAAAACAGTCAAGCATCTCTTTGATCCTGATTCTTTTTTCCTGGGGCAATTCTATTGTCATCTCTAGAGAATTTATCACCATACCCAAGAATTTACAAGATCTTTCTGGGTTTATAGCACTCTTATCCCAATTTATTAGAAATCCTAAAAACAATAAAATTTCTATGGTCAGTCTGGTGTTCTTTGAACATTCTTCCTCGGAACAGCCAAAAATCAGAAAATCTTCAAGGTATATAACAACTCTAACTCCCTGATTTCTTAACGAATTAACTATTGGTTTACCGATCTTAGTAAAAACAAAAGGAGCGGAAGCTAACCCGAAAGGTAACGCATTAAATTGATAAAGATGGTTATTATATTCAAACCTCAAGTACTTCCTGTCCTCAGCATACATAGGAACTGTTAAATAAGCATCCTTAAGGCCTAAGCGACACATGTAGTCATTTCTATTCATCAGATTTACAGCAGTTCAGATGTCCTCCAGTTTAAAATGTTCTTTTTTAATAAAATCGTTAAGTCTTTTTAAATGTAGAGTAAACCGATGAGATCCATCTGATTTCTGAACCAGAAAATATGAGGAAAGGAATTGACCCTTGATGGAAACGCACTCTTCTATAGCCCCCGAGACTAGGAGCTTTTCAATAGCCCTGTCTAAATCCTGATTGGGGCTCAGGGTGTGGGGCTTCTTAGTTTGAAATACCTCGCGTTCGAAAACCAATTTATAACCTCTAATAGATCAAACTGCGCACGCGCGAAAATTGTTTCGCACACAGTCTGCTCAAATAAGGTCCTTTAGGCACCATTTAGAAGCATGAAAACGTCAAATTTAGAGGTGGGTGTTGCATAAACGTATCTATTTCTGCGGAACACACCATTTGTGTACTTTGAAAATTTCCTACGAGCAATTTTACCACGTATTTCAATAAACTTTGTTCTTTAATTGATAACTATTCACAGTTGTCCTTATTTAATTAAACTTCAGACAATAAAAATTGAGTCATCGCAAATTTTTTAGCGGTTTATATTATTTCGAAATGCGGCCGAACAAACTTAGACCATGGTCTAAGTAATGTCGTCCCAAAATGGACATAGCAGTTATGTAACGTTGTTACAGAACCATGTACTTTCAGAGATCTGTAGCCATTCTGGAACAGCGTTATATGTAAGAAAAAAAAATATTTTTAGATCAATTTAGTAACAAGGTTACAGAGTAACCATGTTCTATAATAGTGCCGTAATACATATGTAATAGTGTTACGATGTAAATTTGTTCTGTGATCGTTCTGTAATAATTCTAGAACAGCGTTATATGTCAAAACATATTTTTAGAACAATTTAGTAACAGAGTTACAGAGTAACCATGTTCTGTAATAGTGCCATAACACATATGTAACAGTGTTACGATGTAAATTTGTTCTGTAATCGATCCGTAAGAATTCCATGACGGTGTTACAACGTTTTTGCATTAATTGTAAAAATTCCGTAACAGTGTTACAAGGATATGTGAAAAAAAAAATTTTCGTACTATTGCTGCACTTAGTTTATATTTTAAATAACCCACATTTCACACACGGTACTCTACACATACAATCGAACACGCTTAAACCTGCTGAAAAATCGCACTCGCTGGGGGATTCGAACCCTACCTAGACTACCTAACCCGTATATACCTAGCCGATGCCTCAGCCAATTGCGCTATGAAACCGCTTGAACGTTCGTAACAAAATCTCGGCCATGATTTTTTCTGAAAAAGCCAGAGTCATCTTAGGAATATATTTATTATCACTAAGGGGATCAAATGTTGAGACAGCCATTGGAAAGCATACAATCAAAAAAATTTTTTTTCAAAAGTTCAAACCGTTAGCTGCCATATTCGATGAGTTAGAGGGTGTAACGTCCATTGTAATTTTAATTCGTTGTCTCTGTTTCTATCTTTGGAAAAAATCTGAAAAAAATCACAATGCTTCTTCCATTCATTCTCAACGTGCGTGATCTTTTCGAAAAAAATTTGGCGGAAAATTCAAGCTCAAAAAAATTTTTAATTTTTGTTTTTGTATTTTTTTGTGTGATAAAACTAAAGTAATGCCTCAGTTTTTAACACAGAATATTAGTTTTCCACATAAAATAGTTTTCTCTGTTCAGAAAAATAGTGACTGAATGCAATTTCTCTTTTAAAATTCACGTCAAAAGAGTAATTATGAAAAAGAACAGTTTTGGCGTAAACCGATGAAAAGGTCTTTGGCTGAAATTAAGCACTTACAGAATATTTTGAAATATTTGAAGCATGAAAAAGTTAGATTTTAATACGTAAAGTATTTTATTAAACTTTTGGTATCATGATTTGTTTCTATAAACGTTTTAAATGTATTAAAATTGATTGGATCTTGGGCCGTCACATATGGGGCATGACGCCGCTCCGCGGCGTGCCCATGTATTTCAGCAGGGAGTAAGAGATTATAACTGCTTTCGCCACTTACTTTATTTTGATTGATAATAAAAAATTTAATTAGTGTTGAAAATGCCTGGAGTAATTTTTTTTTCGTTACACAACACTTCCCAGAATTATTATATTATATAATTTTATTTTACAATGTTCATATTGTTTGAATAAATGGCAGTAATATGACGGTCTCCGTACTCCAGTGTATGGGGTACGCTGACTGAAATGCAACATTCATCAATTAATTAAATATCAAATAATGAAGTAATTAAAAAGCGGTTCGGAGTAGTAAAATATGTTCCCTTGTAATGTAAGCTTCACCTTAAAAAATACACACATCAAAGTCACATTTCAATCATAATTTATAGGGCATTTTTTACCGTCATGACTGGACATTACCGGTCAGGTCAGGTATTACCACAGTCAGGCCGAGCAGTGCCCAACACTAGTCAAGATTCGTGGTTCGGCTTTGGAATTGGCAGCACTGGCTTCAGTACAAAGCATGGAAGCAAGCCTTGCAAGCCGGGTTGTATCATCGCGACGTGCGACGCATATTGTGCCGATTTTATTTAATCTAGTTTCTTGGCGTGAATATACCTTTATCAATCGAATCGTGTAATGACTCTTTCAAGATAAAACGCCCTGCAACCCCGGTTAACCTCTAAATTCATTTTTCGAGTATCTGTAAGTTAGTGTACAATAGAAACTTCAAAGTTGTGCCGAACCCAGCGAACGAAATTTCTTACTGTCATCGAAAACGTCTCATCGAAAAACGAAAATCTTGTGGTTTTCTCGAGTTTGTCCGGCTTCTAACAAAAACAAGTTATTAGCTGTATACGAAATATTCAATTTTCTTCGATTTTTGTTTTCGGAAAAACGAAAAATTTTAGACTTAATTCAAGCTTCTTTCAGGGGGAAATGATGTGTGAAAAGTGCTGCGACCGTCGTGGCAGAAAGTTTTTTCGAGAGAAATTTTAAAACTCTGAAAAGTTGAAAAGGCTATGAAAAGCTGGTTCGTTCTTCACATTTCCAACAAAAGAGAAGTGTAGGTTATCTAGAAATCATGAACGGATTCAGCACTGGTGAAGAGGATTCAAGGTGAGTTTCGGAAATGATGACCATTTTTCGATTTTCCGTAGGTGCATAGATCTTCTCATTGAGAAAATAGATAAGCCGGCAGTCAGCCTACGACACGTTTTAAGGCGTTTTAGAATTTTTACCGTGCATCTTTGATTAAATTGCTTTCAAGTTTACATTCGAAATCAAAATTTTAATAATTTTCGATTGAAGTGTTAAAGAAATCGAATGTTTTTAAATTTATGAATTTGTACATTCAATTGTTTTAAAATTCGGAACCTTTTTTCAAAGGTGACAGTACAGAACTGGATAACTTAAGGTATAACCAAAATTATTGTGAAAAAGATTTAATTGCATAACGAGTTTTTAAAACTACTACGCTGTATTAAAAGGATTGGTTGAAATTCTCATTTTTTTAAATATATGTAGAAATACAACAGATTTTAATTCCAATTTTAGCTCCTTTTAGCGTAGTGATCATTATTGGTCTTCCCTTACGAAATGATATTATTTGAAATTATTATTGTTTATTTTAAAAATATTCTTTTTTGTGGACCTTTTAGCGTCGAAGTACGATACCTTCATACTAAATTTTGACTTTCTCGGAACAGAATAATTTTTTTGTATCAGTCATTAGTTATTATTATTCTGATTCTCTATATCCCGAAAAAAGTTTTTATGTTTGTAAAAAATATATAATTTGATTTTTATTCGCTATCGAAAGCCTATTTTCAAAACCTGTGAAATTGTAACCTCAACATTCATTGGCGATTTACTCGGGATTGGCTAACATTTTTAGATCAAACCATTTTTACCCGCGTTCGGAAACGCAATATCTCGGGAGTTAGTTTTTTAAAAAAGGTATACTGAAGTTTAAATTTTTGATCGCAATCCACAGATAAGCCTGCTCCAATTTGTGATCAGTGTCGCTTTGAGATTGTCAACTTCCATATCTTATTCCTCGAAATTGGATTATATTTGATCTTTAAATAGTTATTTGGATTTTACAACATGTTTTTTCACTATCCTAAAAATTCATTTGCTGAAATTTGTTGCTTCAAATTGAAACCCCTACCATATTCATTCTTACCCCGTTCCAACGTCTCGTGGTGTGGGAAGGCACCCCTGTGACTGTTCACAGAAATAATGTTTTTGGATGCTCGGGTTATAGATATAAAGAAAAAAGATTAAACCTAAAAACTATTAAAACTAGCCAATTTTTCACTCCGATTATAGTCCAGACGCCAACCCCCTTTCTGTCAGATCGACGAGGTCCATTCGATTTTTTTTTGTGACTATCATGTAAAATGATCTCCAGAATCCAAAACTGTGTAGCAGAACTCTGGCAAATGTGCCGTTCTCGAGATATTCGCAATTTTTGGCAGAGCAACAGGGCACAAGTACAAAGTTTGAAATACCAAAGGGCATCAACGCCAACATTTGAAAAAGCAAAATGGTCTAATCGCCAATATTTGGCACAGCAACAGGGCATAAGTGCCAAAGTTTGAAATACCAAAAGGGCATAGACGCAAACATTTGAAAAAGCAAAAGTGTATAAGCGCCAATATTTGGCATAGGAAAAGGGCATACGTGTCAAAGTTTGAAATACCAAAAGGGCATAAACGCCAACATTTGAAAAATCAAAAGTGTATACACGCCAATATTTGGCACCGCAAACGGGCATTTGTGCCAAAGTTTGAAATACCAGAGAACATCAACGCCAACATTTAAAAATGCAAAAGAGTAAAGGCGCCAATATTTGGCACCGCAACAGGGCATAAGTGCCAAAGTTTGAAGTACCAAAAGGGCATAAACGCAAACATTTGAACAAGCAAACGGGTATAAGAGCCAATATTTGGCACAGCAACAGGGCATAAGTGCCAAAGTTTGAAATACCAAAGGGCATCCACGCCAACATTTGAGAAAGCAAAAGGGTATAAGCGCCAATAGTTGGCACAGCAAAAGGGCATAACTGCCAAAGTTTAAAATACCAAAAGGGCTTAAACGCCAACATTTGAAAAAGCAGAAAAAAATAGGCGCCAATATTTGGCACAGCAAAAGGGCATACGTGCCAAAGTTTGAAGTACCAAAGGATATCAACGCCAACATGTGAAAGAGCAAAAGGGCACAAGCGCGACTATTTGGCACAGCAAAAGGACATACGTGCCAAAGTTTGAAATACCGAAAGAGCATAAACGCCAACATTCGAAAAAACAAAAGGGTATAAGCGCTAATATTTGGCACAGCAACAGGGCATAAGTGCCCAAGTTTGAAATACCAAAAGGGCATAAACGCCAACATTTGAAAAAGCAAAAGGTTACAAGCGTCAATATTTGGCGGAGCAAAAGGGCATAAGTGCCAAAGTTTGAAATACCAAAAGGGCATAAACGCCAACACTATAAAAAGCAGCCGGGTATACATGACAATAGTTGGAATCGCAAAAGGGCATACATGCCAAATTTTCAAATACCAAAAGGGTATAAACGCCAGCATTTGAAAATGCAAAAGCGTATAAGTGCCAATATTTGGCACAGAAACAGGGCATAAGTGCCAAAGCTTGAAATACCAAAGGGCATCCACGACATAATTTGAAAAAGCAAAAGGGTATAAGCGCCAATATTTGGCACAGCAAAAGGGCATAAATGACAAAGTTTGAAATACCAAAAGGGCATAAACGCCAACATTGAAGAAAAGCAAAAGAGTATACGCGGCCATATTTGGCACCGCAAAAGGGCATACGTGCCAAGTTTTGAAATACCAAAAGGGCATAAGCAGCAACATTTGAAAAAGCAAAAGCGTAGAAGCGCAAATATTTAGCACATCAACGGGGCATAAGTACGAAAGTTTGAAATACCAAAGGGCATCAACACCAACATTTGAAAAAGCAAAAGGGTATAAACGACAATATTACGCATCGCAAAAGGGCATAAGTTCCAAAGTTAGAAATACCAAAAGGGCATAAGCGCCAACATTTGAAAAAGCAAATGGGTATACACGTCAATATTTTGCATTGCAAAAGGGCATACGTGCCAAAGTTTGAAATATCAAAAGGGAATAAACGCCAACATTTGAAAAACCAAAAGTGTATAATCGCCAATATTTGGCAGAGCAAAAGGGCATAAGTGCCAAAGTTTGAAGTTCCAAAAGAGCATAAACGCCAACATTTGAAAAAGCAAAAGTGTATACGCGCCAATATTTGGCATAGGAAAAGGGCATACGTGTCAAAGTTTGAAATACCAAAAGGACATAAACGCCAATATTTGAAAAAGAAAAGGGTATGAGCGCTAATATTTAGCACAGCAACAGGGCATAAGTGCCAATGTTTGAAATACCAAAAGGACATAAACGCCAACATTTGAAAAAGCAAGCGGGTATAAGAGCCAATATTTGGCAGAGCAAAAGGGCATAAGTGCCAAAGTTTGAAGTTCCAAAAGAGCATAAACGCCAACATTTGAAGCGCGACCTGATCGCACTCAACCAATTTTTACAAAAACAAGACGAGATATTTAAAAATTGATAAAGCAGAGTCATTCCTCTAATAGCAGGAAAAGATAAAAAAAATTCTCATGGCACAAGACCACGAGTGAAAAAATATAACTGTCGAAGAATAATCAGAAATAACAATTACCAAATAAATCAGGTAATTTACAAATGTAAAGTATTGACTACTGATTTCGAATATTTAGACATTAGAGCAAAAAGTTTGTAGAAAAATATGTTCATCCTGTTGATTTATACCCTCCTTGATTATGCATGACAGCAGAAAATTCGATTTTTTCATATTTTAGCGAATATTTCAATAATAATGCAAGAGAAAAGAAAGTGCTATAGGACCCACACACAAAGAAAATTTGTTCATTAAAATTAACTCAATTAGTTAGGTAAATGGAGGACATGACTGCATTTAGATAAAGCTTACAATTATTTTAGGATTTGATACAAAACAGAACTATAAATAATACAAAAGAGTTATGTAAAATCTCAAGTCCAAAAGTGAAAATTCTGATATGTATGTGAATCAGTGAGAAGTCACTAATTTTCAGTAAAATATCACTGATTTAAATAGCTAGAATACGGTCACTGTCAACCAGTGAAAAGTTACTTATTCATTCAGTGAAAGTTTCACTTTTGAGAGTTGGCAGCACTGCACCACGTCAAGTTAGCAGTCATAATAAAATAAGATTTTGGTAGATTCAATGGAATAATCATAGTAAAAACATAAAACACATAAATTTGATCAAATATTTAAAAAAGTGAAAAGATTTGATGCTTCTATATGACATAAAACCTCAGATATTTCTTTACTCTCAAGATTCGACTGTCATGTACACACTCGTCAAGTAAGTACTTTTTATTCGACTTAGAGTATATTTTTTCCGCAGTAAATTCAGCACACTTACGGTCAGAAAATTTACAAATTTATTTCTTTAAAAAATTAATTTTGCTTCTTAAGTAAAAGAATAACAACAACGCTTTACTTGAAAACTTAGAGGTTATGTCTCGCATGATTTACTCTGGTCTTACTGAATTGATTAGTGAAAAGTCAGGAATCACTGATTAATCAGTGAAATGTCCATCTACTATTTCAATCAGTGAATTTTTCACTGATTCATATTTAGAGAGATAATAATTGATATAAGTGTTGTATTATTTTCATATCAGTATATTACAAAATAACGCAAAGTATTGTAAATTTTTATCAAATGAATGATATAAAGTTTTCTGTTGTGTGATATTAACGATTCACTTAAAAGAAAGTATAGATTGCAGGATTTTTAAAGAGATTTTCACTTTCATTAGGAGAGGAATTACACAGCAGTAAGGTAAAATGAGAGTCGCTAGGGACGTAACACTCTCAGGGCTGAAGTTTAAAGCCAAGTCCCCCGTAGACACTTTAACATTTTTAGGTTACGGTTTATATTGTAGAATTTGAGAAAATATTCAAATATATAGACTATCCTTCTCTCTCAGTAGATAATACTTATTGGGTCACTAAATAAAAGTAGAAAGTATTCATAACGAAAAAGTATGAATTTTCTACCTAAATAATTGAATTTCTCATAAACGAGAAAATGTTTTTAACAAAATGAGTGAATTTTCAACTTGAAAAGATCAATTGTCTCGTAAAAATGAGGTAGCTACCTTTTTCATTGTAAAAATTATTTTTTCACAAAAAAAAAGATATTTTCTATGTTTAATTTTTAACAAAAGAAATCAACTTTCAACTAAAATAATGCATCTCCAAATAAAAAAAAATCACCAATTAGGTACATTTTCAACCAAAAAGATGAATTTTCTATAAAAAAAAGACCAATTTTCAACTAAAAACATACATTTTAAACAAATAATAGAATAGTTTAATTTATAGTTGAAGTGATAAGTTTCTGAACAAATAAAATAAATTTTCAACAAAAATTCGAAAAATGGAGTATACTTGAATTTTTAGTTGAAAAAATTAATTTTTAAATTTTTATTTAAAAAAATTAATTTTCAATATAAAAAATAATTTTCAAATGTAGAAATGAAAATTTCGACAATGACATATAACCATAAGCTTCAGACCCCAGATATTCAAATTATATAGTTTCAGTCATAAATATGAGTACTTACTTTGCATAATTTTGAATTACGATTCGGTTCCCATTTGCCGCGTCTACAATTTATAATCCATATTGACAGTCTTTCTCTTTGTCCTAGTGGAAAACTAAAATGTTTAAATGCATCTTCGCTTCTGTTTTTACAAGACGAAGCGCTATAGCAGACCATTTTCATTATATTCTAAACTTAATTTTAACTGAAATACAGGACATGCTTATCGTATTGTTTCCCGCAAACTTTCCAGGAACCAATATGGCGGTTGCATATTCTTGTGTAATATAGTACCCTACCGAGAGTAGCCACACCTCGCAGTGCAGCTCCTTAGGTTCACCTATTTCAGATCTGCAGTCTAATAAGACCCGTAAGCCCTCCCACCAGCTACAAGGTCCCGCGATCCCTAGGGAAGGTATCACAGTGGTAAATAATGTAAAATGTCAACATAAGCGGCTGCCATTTTAATACGCGTGCCACACTAGCGACATACTGCATACTCGGGATGTATTGTGACCATCTCCATACGACAAAAATGTGCTTATTTTCGGTTACAATAATTTGGTCTCCTTATGTCCATTCTCCATGGTGGGCATCTTGCGCTACTGCGCTTGCGTTAGTGCGCCCTCATTGCATGAAACACATGGTGTGACGTCACGTGCCGTCAAAGCTGAAGAAAATCCATGGTCAGTTTGAAAAAAAAATCGAAATACCTTATGATCAAAATTTACCCAGAATTTCCCATTCAAACAAACCGCGCTTGAGATATTCTCAAAACATTTTTTTCTAGGTTGGTGCATCTGTCATCTGGCGCTCAAAGATTTGTTTGAGCGCCGTCTGTCGGGAGTTTGTGTAAAAAACACAAGCCTACCAATGGTATAAAGAGTTTAAAGCGGGCCGTACCGTAGTTGATGATATGTCTCGTTCCGGGCGTCCATCCACCTTTGTGACGGATGAAAACATCGAAAAAGTTAAGAAAATTGTCCTCAAAGGTCGTCGTGTAAGCATCAGAAGATAGCAGCCGACCTTGGTGTCTCATTCGGATCGGTGCAGAGCGTTATGCATGATGTTTTGGGCATGAGACGAGTTAAAGCGCGGCTTGCGCTGCGAGTTTGAGCCGCACCGGTTCACACATCACACCTTGTAAGCGACTATTGGGCCAAAAACAACGTTCATACCGTTCCGCAAGCTCCGCATTCACCTGACATGGCTCCTTGTGACTTTTTCCTATTCCCACGACTCAAGTTACCACTTCGCTGAAAGCGTTTTAAGACGATTGAGGCGATAAAGGAGAATTCGCAGGAGCTGAAGGAGATTGAAAAATCGGCCGTTGAAAAGTGTTTTGAAGATTAGTGGAAACGTTGGCATATTGCTTGCAATGGAGACTACTTCAAAGGGAATAAAATGAATATCGATACACAATTAAACCGTTTGCGTTTTATTGAAGAATTCCGGGTACTTTTTTATCATAAGGTAATCATCAAAGCTTTTTGGCTAAAAGGGTTTAATTTCATGGAGTATCAGTATCCCTGGACACTTATAATAAGTGATTTTTTTCTAAGTGCTCCAATTTCAACGTTGCTGATACTCAAGGAGTAAAAACAAAAAAGTGAGTACAGTACCCTCTCACTTATCGCGAGAGGCTGGGACTGGGATTCGCGTTAAATGAGTCCCCCCACTACATCAAAAATCGTTTTTCCCTTGCGCTTTATCCTCATATCTGATTGGCTGAGAAAATCGTATCTATTCAAAAAAGTTAATGTCAAAATGCAACAGTTGAGTAAACAAGTAGGAGAGAATATTCAGAGGTTATTATACTAATTAGTTTTTTTCTTTTTCGGTCTAGAATTGCTAGCCATTTATGAATCAGGTACTTAAAATTAAAGAAAGAATCAAGTATTAACCTCTTAAGTAGGTTACATTGAATGTCAATATTTAGAAAAAAAATTATGTTTACGCGCGAGCATTTTGTTTAATGCGTGCGCTTACATGTGTCGGCAGTGGGAGCAAAACAAGTAGGGGAAGCACACTCGAGGCCTGACATTGTTCTCCAAGACTTCGAAAAACGAACTATATTCGTGATCGAATTCTCGGCTCCTTCCTAATACAACATCACTGGGAGCCGATGTCATTTTTTAGATGACAGTTGCTCCCAGTGGGACCCTGCTGTGGTTATTAACCTTTAGTTTTTAATTATATATAGCACTAGTTTCACTGGATGCTCGGGTTACGAGCTAATAAAGCTGAAATTGATATAATTGTTCTAATTACAAGGGGGATCATTAGAACACACAGCGTTTATTTACTATTGTCCTTGAAAGTGCGGACAGCGAGGGATTAATCTTTCAATATTTCTATGTGATACCTATTGGATGTAATATTCTTAAAGTCTCTATGAAGGTTCTTCCCTTCATTTGTATGTACTAACGCGTAGTTCTTGTGGTGTTACCTAGTACACACTCGAAATTTCTTACTGTCTGTAGCATTGTTCTTCGTTATCTTAATAAATAAACCCTTTATAAAAAGTAAGAAATTCAATGGAATAATTTTGTTTTGTTAAAAATTTGGATTGACTTGTGACTTAAGAGGCCCTATACACAGATTCTGCACTGCATTATACTTTAATTAACATGGGTTGGAGTTTCTGCATTGGTAGTAGGATGGGGGTGTCTAGCTGCGCTCAAACCGCCTGAGAGAGTGACTGCCACGTGGACAGGGAGCCTCGACGTTGGGATTGGTGAACATCGACGTTAACATGGGCCTCTTCATACAAAGGTTCGACTCTGTTAAGAGATTAGCTTTCCGATGTGACTTTCAATAACTTTTTTAATTTTCTTCGAGAGCACTTGTAGTTTAGGGCAGCAGTTAGCATAGTGGCTATCATGCTTAGATGTCCTCGGATGAGGTACATTATTCGCCTAGTGCTAAGCATCCCATTCCTACATATGATCCGTGAATCAGAATTTTATGATTTTCTCGGTTCTCTTCATTGTCTTGGAGAGTAATCAATTGTTTTTCAATTTCATTCAAGAATTGGTCAGCTCTCATGTCCAGGGTTTGTTCTGTTTTTGAATGTACCGGTTTCAGTAAGTACGTTAATTTTTGTTGATGTGTGTTTAGTGAAGGTGATATCTTTCCCAGTTCCAAATATAATGGAGCTTTGTAAGTAAATTCCGTTGGGTTGTTTCGTATGGGGATGCCGGGTAGAATTAGAGATTCGATTCGTACTATGCACCCGGGTAGTACTCGTAGTAACCCCGATCCTAGGATCTTTATTGATTCTGGTTGATGTCCTTGACAAACTATTCCAGATGTAGTAACGTTAGATAGAGAATAAATCCATCCTCCTAAGGTTTTCATTATATTCCAATAGGGCCCTGGTTGAAGGTATAATTTTATATTGCATGTTTGCATGACTTTAAGTGACGGCCGCAACAATAATTCGCTTTCAGAAATTTTGTGAAATGCAAATTCGTTGATAGGTTGTAATCCCTTGCACAAGAAGTAAGTTTTGAGGTCCAAGCATTTTTGAAAAACTTCCTTCGTTAATAGCAGGTACGTTCTTTTAGTTTCTCCTAATGCAATATACTCGGTCCTAGGTTGGATATAGGCTCTTCCAGTTCTGTTTTCCAAAATGGGTTGAAGTACCGGTACGGGATGAATTCCGTACAATGTGCATTCACTTTTATCTAAAAGAGGAATATCTAGAGAAATTTTGTAATTCCCTCTACTGGTTGTTATTGTGATCGTAGCAATCTGTATGAGATTGTCCAGGCTAATTGATGGTCCAGGTAGCGAAAACATGACCTTGGGTGCATGGTCCTGTATGACTCTCAGAATCGGCTCCAACTGTTCGCATGTAAGAAGCATAGGGTGTAATTTTCCTTGTCGAGCTGAATGAATGGAGTTCAGTAGATGGTTCGCAGATCGAATTTAGTCATTTAAGCCAATTTCCATCGAATTCAGGGTCTTTATCAGCATCTGTTGGTATTTCATCTGGGTGCTAATTGCGTTAATCATATTCACATTGTCAACCAAAGATTGAAGATCCTGTTGTATTTGTTTATCATTAGCTTCCGCATGAGTGTGAAGCTCCTCTATTTTACGCGGACTTCTGAATCTCCAGTGTCTTCATAACCGAATTGTTTTGAGTACAGCTTACATCGTTGCAAATGGAAAAGTCCCTCTCCTAAAAATGGTCAGGAATCACGAGATGGTTGGCAAAGGAGCGTTCCTTTACAAATACGCGGAGCAGGCAGCTGAGACACTTGGCCTGAATTTTAACGTCAGGAGTGAGAAATGTGCATCACTCCATCTAGATGCTTTACTTCTGAAAGCCGAAGTGAAGAAAGCAGAATTCGAAAAATTCCATCAAGAGCTGTTCGGCAAGAAAATGCATGGAAATTTTCAGAAGAATATAGAAAAGCAGTCCTTGTCGAAAGAGCAAACTTTTGCTTTTCTCAGATTATCAGCGCTTAATTTGCACCTTAGCATACCGTGACCGCATTTTATGTCAAGAAGTTTCAACTGATAGGTGCAGAGCGTGCCATACACACGTTGAGTACTTGGAACACATACTATCAAGGTGTCTCGCCCACGCAGGAACGACGTATATCTACAGACACAATGCGGCCCCAATAGTGCTTTATTACCATCTTTGTCGCTCTTACGGTGTTGGCCGTGATCCTGTCCTGCCGAACGCTCCAAGGGAGATAGAATCAATTGTCCAAAACGAGAATTGCCAAATTTTCTGGAACTACGATTTTCGGACAACAGTCTCCGAATACAACATCACTGCCAAGGAAAAAGAAAAGAAGGAAAAGTATCAATACCTTAAAAGGGAGCTGCAACGACTGTACCCAAAATATTCGGTACAAGTAATTTTCCTTGTGATAGGTGCTCTCTGAGGTGCGAAACTATCACTGGTTTATAACCTTAAAGCCATACCCCCGTGCCAAAAATATGCCAAGGCACTTGCGAAATTAATGGAGAAAGCTCTCATCCTTGGGTCGCTTCGTGTCCTCAAAACACACGAGGGTTTCGCCGGCCTGTCGTAGTGATTTCGTCGTATCCTGTGGCCACCCATCTCACGGTTGTGAGACGTGGCCATGAGTGGGAGTTACCGCGGTCCTACTGGGAGCCGGTGTCATTTTTTGGGTGGCAGTTGCTCCCAGTGGGTTCCTGCGGTGGTTTTTAACCTTATTTTTTAATTATATATATCAAGTGTGTCACAGACTCAAGTTTCAAAAATAAAAAAAAAATTGCTGCGAAGTAGTATGGATGCATTCACTGTGGGTGTATTTATTTGTGATCATGGGTATCAAATAAATTTTCTTTCTCATAGAGGGCGGTCTTTCTCTAAGAAAGGAAAGAAATGGACACTCTCAATATTCTTCAAGCTTATGTTACTGTCTTACCGAGAATCTGATTTTCAGAAAATCAGAGAGCTCACCAAAATGTTAATTGATGTGCTCTGTTACAATTAACGAATTTTTACCTTATGGTAGTTTTATATTCCAAATCAAAACCTCACAAAAACAATGTAAAGTTGTTTTAATACTTCTTAAGTAGATATTGATTAATCAAAAATGGTCATCTAAAGTTCGACAAAAGATCAATCCGCGAGCCTCGAAGACGCGAACAATTACATCACATGCAGTACTCTTATATTCCCAGTATAAAAAAAATCCTGTTATAAACTAGGAAAATAATTTTGTTGAAAAATTTAAAAACGATATTCATACACGCAGAAAAAAGAAACGTTATATTCACGTATCGAGAAATGCAAATTGTTTCTTGTAACCGTAACAGTAAAAACTGCTCTTAATGAGGGCGTGAAAATGTCAAAATCACTTAGTATCTCGTAAATGTCACAGTGAAGTTAAGGTGAATTTAACAGTAATCCTTTAGTAAATAAAACCTCTATTCCCTGGTATTAAATGCTGTAAGATATGTAAAATTCACTGAACCGAGATTACAATAGTGGCGCAGTGAACATTACAGAAGGATCGGTACATGCTACCGATTCGATCCGCGCGGTCGACCGGATGAACCCATGACCTGATCAGCAATGGATGGATTGCATTACCTCATGACATCACCTAAGAAACATTTATTTTTGACATTTCTGTGACAGTCGTCACATTACTCCATATTCCCACTTAGCAATGAAGGGGTTTTATACAATCGAGGACTTGCAGAGAATGTTGAATAAACTTAATACAAGCATGAAGAACATGGGCCTCAAAATTAACGCAAATCAAACAAAAATTATGGTGTTTGAAGGAAAAGGTGAGAAAACAATGTGCAACATTGTCCTAAATAATGAGAGAATAGAACAAGTTGATAAGTACGTATATCTGGATAGCCTATTCACTAGTGACGGAAAGATAGACGGGGAGTTAGATAGGCGCATTAATGAGGGTAAGAAGGTTACTTTCAGAGATAAAAACAAATAAAAAAACAACTAAAGTGACCTATATAAATCTTTATTTGTACCGGCTGTACTATACGGTAGCGAGACATGGACCTGTCAAATAAAGGATAAGAGTAAAATTAACGCGATTGGCATGAAACCTCTGCATATATAGTGTGCGGGAAAACACTGATGGACAAAGTGAGAAAGGAAATAATTCTCAAAGAATGTGGTGCAACAGAAACAATAGTTGACACTTGGGGAAAAAATCAGTTAAGATGTTACGGACATGGTGAAAGAATGAAAGATGAACGTTAACGGAACATGTATATAAATGTAAAGTAAATGGCAGTATGCCAAGAGGCAGAACACGGACAGAATGGTTAGAATGTGTGAATGAAACCTTAATCCGAATAGACATAAGAAGCCATAGAAACAGGAGAGCTTGCATGAAAAGATGCATGGACGTGAAGGAAGCTAGAGTAGTATTCCAGGACAGAAAATTGTGGCGACTAATAATTTATAAAAAGAATGTGAGTAGAGAGAATGACGCCTGAAACAAAAGACCTTGGATACTAATGGGCCTGAGTGAGGAACCTCACATAACAACCTTGTGAAGCTCTTGACTTGGGGTGATCACTAGAGAGATTGATCAGCAACCTGTACGGAGAAAAGTGGATGGTCAAAGTTAGAGGGTCACAATTTAGAGAGCCAGTCCGTTCTTTTAGATGGTCTAAAGAGCCATCCAGAATTTTATGATACCGTCGGAGAGGCTCTCATTTTATGACCAGTCTGACTGTTATTACACTCATTTCGACCATCCACGGAAGAGCAAATGACCCATCGCGGAGGGCCGACCTGATTAGTTACCGTTGCGTGTTTATTTGAAATGATTGAGTGTGTGAGTCAAATTTTCACAACAAATAATAAATGTAATGTGCATAAGAATATTATGAATAATTGTACATTCATATTTGGGATAAAAAAGATATTCCTTTCTTTAAAATTAAAATCGATCATTTATTTTTAAGGAGAAAATCTAATAAATAATTAAATTTCACTTTATGAGTCTTCCTTGTGAGCAAAGAATTATTTTTAATAACTTTCATCTTATTATTAGCTGTACATAATTGCTTTTCACAGTTAATCATTTTAAATAAGCTCGCCAACCTTAAGCAATTCGGTTGTCGATGCACCGTGGTCTAGACTCTAGAGAGTCTAGAGCATTTTCGGAGTGAGTGAATGTCATTGAGCCTTTCAGCGTCACATTTATTGTTTATTGAACGTAAACATGTTTTTAATAAGTTTAAACTGCTTTTTGATATTTCGATTATTCGTGGAGAGTAAAGTGCATAAGAACATGATGGAAAGTGAATTAAGTTATTCTTTTGATATTTCAGCGTCGAATTTGATGCTTCCAAGGTATTTAGGATAAAGGCGTAACTGATCGTTCAGCTATCAATTTATGGTCATCGTGTCGTTTGAAACTAAAAACGTGAAAAGCATTTCAGCATTCATTGGTGATGCAGAAAGTAACGAGACGTGAGATATTGATTTCTGAATTCACTTCAATATTTGAAATCTTACAATTCAGTGTGACACGGAGACGTGTCCTCAGCCTCTCGTGCTGCAAAAAATATATTGTCAATGTGCACTATTTTTGCATATGAACCCAGTAAAAAATTTTAAATAGATATAACGCGAAAACGAATTCAGGTTAGGTTTGGTGTATTCGATTTGCTACCATTATCGAATTGGACATTTGAATTAAATTCTGCAATGCATTAGCCTCTATTCGGCCGAGTTTATTTGATGAAATCAAGGGAAATTATAAGTTTTTCAGGGTAAATGGATGTCATTTTTTAGTTTTGAGTACCGCATATACTATCTATAATATGATATCCATATCATAAACTGACATCGAGTTTGACCTTTCACTTGCGTTTTACGCGATATTTATTCATAAATAATAACAATAACGGTAATTTAGGTTTGGAACGTTCCTGGAACGTTCCCAACCGGCGGACATTTTACAACTCCCGGGAACGTTCCGCTGGAACGTTCTGAAGGTGCCCGTGGAACGTTCCAGGAACCATGACCTGAACTACGTTTTCCCTCAATTACAAACAAATTAGCCGAGAGCCAATTTCTGTACAAATTCTGCGGGGTTCTTTGTCGCTTTTTCGGAAAATTTCCGCTCCCGTGTGCTAGTTTTGAGCCAAATTTGAGTCAATGTTGAGCATTTTTGGATCAAAAGGCCAAAATTTTCATGTTTTTGCATAGAAACTCCCGTATGAATATTTTCCTCAAGGTTCTCAATATTTTTCCTCGCATTAGACACGTCCGCGCTAGGCGTGGTAACAAGGTCGTTTTGAGTCAAAAGGACTAAATTTTTCATGTTTTTGCATAGAAATTCTATGATGAGCATTTAACTCCGGGTTCTCAGTACTTTTCCTCGCATTAGACAAATAAGACAGAACTGTATGCAAAAGAAGAGGTAGGTAGACCTTATAGTTTTTGCGCTAGGCTAGACTAGGATTTGAAATCTTTCAAGCCTAATTTTATTTACCTTGTACACTATACAGCGGATCCCAAATTGCGTTGCCGTATTCTAAGATAGGTCTGGATATTGAAAAGTATAGCAATTTAAGAGTAAGCGTATTTATAAATTTAGAAGCGTTCCTTGTAACAAACCCCAGAGTCCTGAGAGTTTAGTTGGTAGCATCCGAGATTTGTTCTTCATGAGATAAGGCGTGAGGCATTACGGTTGATGCATTAAGGTTGATTGAATAAGTTCTTGATTGAACCAAGGAGGAAATTATGATGTTTTATTGATGATTGATGTTTTTTGGCTAGCATCCTTCTGTATTCAATGCTGCATCCAAATTTTATTTCAGGATCTGTCTTCTGTGGGGCTTTGAGTAAAAACGAAAATTTCGCAGCAACTGGCGGAGAAGATGACAAAGCATTTGTTTGGGATACCGTTTCAGGTGATATTGTACTTGAATGCACAGACCACAAAGACAGTGTCACATTTTCAGACTTTAATCATGACGATTCGTATTTGGCAACTGGTGACATGGGCGGTTTTATACAATTGTGGAAATTGAGCGACAAAAGTGCTGTATGGAATTACGAAATGGATGATATGACTGTAAGGAAACACTTTTTTCAGCCCACTTTTAATAGCTCTTTGAAACTAATATTTTACGAGTAAAAACCTTTTTTATACTAGTGGATGCAGTGGCATTCGGCAGCGAATGTTCTTTTTGCCGGATCCATTACAGGCGAGATCTACATGTGGAAAGTTCCAAGTGGAGATTGTAAAATTTTTCCTGGAAGTGGAGAACGCGTTGAGACGGCTGTATTATTGCCAGATGGTATTGTACAATATTACTTAAATTAAACATCAAAATTCGAATTTATGTACCTCATTTAGCACAATGAATATCTGTGAGGATTATTACTCACAAGTTTAAAAAAAACTTCTGAATAACAAAAATTTAACTTATAACAGGTGTAAGACTTGCGGTCGGTTATGAAGATGGAAGCATACGTATATGGGATTTAAAATCGAACTCTGTTATATTCACTATCGCGAAAGATTTTGGACACACCGAAGCTGTACTTGCACTAGATTGCTACGTTGATAACAACTTAATATTGTCTGCTGCTTTAGATGGCAAAACAATAATTAGTTCATCACAAACTGGCAAGGTAAGCTTTAACAAAAAATTATCGCGTCACGCATTCGCTTAACCTACTATTCGAAAGTTGGCGAATTTTATCGAGGCTATTTTTTTTAACTTGACGAAAACAAAATTGTTTTCTAGATTGCAATAAATAGTCTTTTTGTCCGACCCCCCTTGAAAACGCGCCATTGCATGCACGTGAAGCAGGCGTAATGTGGCTGCTTCCAGCCCAGTCACCCAAATACACTATGCCAAGATGTTGATCTTCACAAGCTTTCTTCGTGTGCATGAACAATATTTAAAAAAAAAACGAAGATCGTCTCCCATACTTATGATGTAGTTATAAATATGATGTAAATATATGATGTAGTTATAAAATGTTTAAACCATTTGTTTGTCAGCAACATTAAAGGCAATACTGCCAAGAGATTTGTTATTGAAAAAATATCAAAGAGATGAAGTCAGACGAGTAACACATTATACTTCTGGAATGTATTTATTGAAGACCGAGCAACGTTACACTTACGTTTGTTGTCCAATTCTATGAAAAACATATAACATTAACAATTCCTTCGTCAGCAAATATCAAAGGGTGTACCACTAAGGAATTTGTTATTAAAAAATCAAACTCTCTTCTTAGAAAAATTATTCTTAAATTTGAGAAACAACACTCCATTGCAATTATCACATCCTCTGAAATTTAAAAGCGGAATTACGTCATCATTAATTTATTCATTTAAATACCACCTATGTCAATCTCCAACCTTATAAATTTAACATGAAACACGTTTTATAGCATGGAACAGAACCATGTCGGTAACATGTCGGTAGCAGGAATCTTGTGTTAAAACTCTCCCTACCTGTCTACTCAGAGCGACTTGGACTACATCAATTCAGAAATTGATAAATTGTACAAAGACAATAAAATCCTTGCGAGCAGTATTTCAAATCAAACAAGGATAATCAAAACCTTATCAAATTCAGCTTCATATGGGCTCGATGGTTTGATGTAACATAGTGAAGAAAACAGTTGTATTTTTCATAGGATGAAATATCAAATTGATAATAACACGTAAAATTTACTGATATTAAATCAACTCAATATGTGTATCATGATTTTAGATGAATTAGGCGAAGATGTAAATGTAATAATCGATACTATCAATGATGGTAAGCATGGTATCATTCATCCGCAATTGTTAACACCACGAATTTTGAACGTTGCGTTTAAAGAATTTGAAGAAACACTTAACGTAAAATATCCGGAGCCGGAGACGAGTACTGAAAACATACACAAGTCGAAAAAGTGCCTCTCCCTCTTGGTGCATACGATATTTTTTATAACAAATTGATGATTTCAGACATTTTTCGAAATAAAGTCATGATTTCAGTCCACATTAGATTTTGAGTACAGAAGCATGAAATGAATGTTAACTAATTCCAAATTATCAAAAATTCAATTGAAAAATTGCCGGATTCAATTTCAAAATGTCTATGAATTTGCGGAAATTGTTGGTTATTTATGATAATTTTACCGTTAAATATGGTAACTTACCATAAATTACCCAAAATTGAATTTTGAACATTTCCACAAAGTGGAGATTTATGCAAATTTTCGGAAATTTATGGTAATTTTACTGGTGAATATAGTAACTTACCATAAATTACAGTGAGCGGGCTGATAATCGTAAATGCGAGCTCATAGATGTATAATTTTTATTATTCACCTCTGATGTCACTTTGCAGTCCCGAGGGAGTAAAAAATAGGGCCTTAGGCCTGCTTCATAGGCGTCGAAAATGGCTGAAGTCATGCATGTGTCATAAAAATGGATATAAATTTTCGCAATCTAAAACGGAATATATAATATTTACACGTAAAAAATACCCGAAACAATATTAAGATTACAACTGAATCATCAAATCATAAAAAAGTGAACCAAGTGATTGTGGGTGATTCTGAAGCCAATCCATTCAGATTATTAAATTTTCCAAATAAGAAAAGAAGACAATCCAAAATATTAAAATGCATATTTATAGAGTCCTTTTAAGAACAATATGATTGTAAAAATGGTAAAGGATAAATATGAAACACTAGACAAAAAAGGTGTAATTTACAAAATTAACTGTAGAGATTGCAATGCAGTTTATGTAGGACAGACAAAAAGGGCACTTGAACTTGAAAATAATTTTCACAGAAATCCCAGATATCACTCAGTCCTTTCTAAGCATAAAATTGCACATGGTCATGATTTTAATTGGAATGATATTAAAATTCTTTATCATGAAAAGAATCAGAAAAAGAGAGAATTCATGTACAAAGGGATTGTAAGTACAATGGATACTAATCTTAAGATCTCAGGAATGCCCGCTTCCTAATCCGATGCGAGATATGCTTGGTGAAACCAAGTGAGGGGTAACTAGTTGGTAACACCATGGCGCTCAGCGCGTTACCCCTCACTTGGTTTCATATCTCGCATCGGATTAGGAGGCGGCCTACCTGAAATCTTCAGATTAGTGTTTATTATACCTACAATCCCTTTGTATTTATTTGTAAATTGTATATAAATTACTCTAATTTGGAAGACTTGGAATTTGAAGTTATTCAATTTCGAAATCTTTTAAACTGGACATATTAATGTAAGAATTACGTTTAATCACAAAAATGATTGGAAAGTTAGTGACAAACATTTCTAAAACTCTTAATTTTTTTCCTTCAAATTTTGAAAATTCTCTAATTTTTTTTATTTTGGTAAGAAATATCGGGTTAACGAACTTCTTTATTTTAGGTCCCTAAAAAACTGTATGAAAGGCTAACTTGGTTGTACAAAACCTTCGAAAGTTAGCGTGGCTACAACATTCAGGTAACCAAACAGATATACAGACAAACCTAAGGCAGACATACAGACAGACACCGACAAAACTGTATGATTTTTGAACTCTGTGAATGCCAAAACGTAAAGCTTCGTTAAAACCTAGAGATCGAAAATTTAGACGATTAAATTACACTTTCATGAATAAGAATGTAAATATTAGTAAATTATTCATAAAATTTTTATGAATGATTTGCAACGGAATACGCAGGAATTGTAGTATTTCAATAATATGATCAAGCCTAACTATCTGCAAAAAATTTCTGGAAATGGTTACATGTAGTTTGCGCATGTTCGAGCATTTTCGTGCATCCAACTTCAGTCTTGAGTGGTCTTGACATACTCACATCGCCGATAGACGCCTTCGAAAGTCGAATAAAAATCGGCGGCGTCCCGGCAAGAATGAAAAATCGGCGGCGGCGTCGTCGACGTAGCGCGACGAAGCAGAAGTCTAGTACAAAGGGATTGTAAGTACAATGGATACTAATCTTAAGATCTCAGGAATGCCCGCTTCCTAATCCGATGCGAGATACGCTTGGTGAAACCAAGTGAGAGGTAACTAGTTGGTAACACCATGGCGCCCAGCGCGTTACCCCTCACTTGGTTTCATATCTCGCATCGGATTAGGAGGTGGCCTACCTGAAATCATCAGATTAGTGTTTATTATACCTACAATCCCCTTTTATTCATTTGTAAATTGTATATAAATTACTCTAATTTGGAAGACTTGGAATTTGAAGTTATTCAATTTCGAAATTTTTTAAACTGGACATATTAATGTAAGAATTACGTTTAATCACAAAAATGATTAGAAAGTTAAGAATAACCATTGTTGTAAATAGTGTTTGTCGCAAAATATTTGAATTTGATGAATTTTCAGGGTTGCATTTCACTTAATTTTCTGAATTACTTCAAATCTTACTAGAAATAATAAATCTTTGATAATATCTGGTATAATACATAAAATTTTAAATGTTTATAAAGAGTTTAGATAAACAAATAAATTTTTTTTGGTAGTTTCACGTAGAAAAATATCGGTTTTCAAATCAAAATAGCTTGGGAATAAATAATAAACTGCATGCTAAGATTCACTTGAGGAAAATTACTGGAATATTTCATAATTGATAACTGTGATAGACTGTTTATAAAAAAAAAAATTATTAATACATTTTTATTAATATCTGTGACTAACTTAAACTCTCAACTTAGTCTCAAGCTATTTGAATGGAAAGAGCGAATTCATTCTAGTTTAAACTCTCAAAATTTGGATTTTATTCATCTAAATTGTTTATAAAAATAGAAATTGTTATATTTTACTGAATATTAATCAACATATATTATTATTAGGAGTATTTTCAGCAATTCATGTATTTTTTTGTACGGCCCCCCTTGAAAACGCGCCATTGCATGCACGTGAAGCAGGCGTAATTTGGCCGCTTCCAGCTCAGTGACGCTCGCACATGCGCACTCCGCCGCCGGGCCAACATAAAACTTTACGCCCGCTACATAAAACTTTACGCCCTATTATTGTATATTGTGTATAGTCCATCAGGAATTTCTTTTTGACCTTCTACCCAAATTACTTGATTTTCTTCGTCGGGTACGTTGATTTTACAGATTTTTGTTGAGTTTCCTGGTAGGTAGTCTTCCTGGAAATGTAATGGTAGTTTCCATTTGTCGATTATAAAATCAATTTCTGTAATAGCATATCTGGTATATTTGTGGAAAAATGGCAATCCTATTATTCCATCTTCTAATAATGGGTAGTTTTCTTCTACTATGTGAAATAGTAGTTTTTTTTTCTCCAAAATACTGCAGATAAGTGGCTTCCGTTGTTTCGTGGTGATCGTCTCCCTTTGCGAATTTTTTATGGAACTTAAATGTTTCTTGGTCATGCTGTAAACATTTTCTCTTAATTATGTTGATTGCTGCTCCGCTATCTACTAATAATTTGTATATTGTTCCGTCACTTCTTCTTCTTCCATGTATTGATTGTAATTTTCCGGATAATTTAGATATTCTGCTTGGTCCACGTAATTTTTCTGCTCCTGGATTTCCTCCGTTGTCATCTCCTCCCTTTCTAAACATTATTCTTGGGGTTTCTGATGTTCCTGAATAGTTTTTACTTCCGGTGATCTTTTTTGGAACTGTCTCAGTTGAAAATTTTGAGGTTTTGAAAAACATTGGATGCAAAATGACCAGGATTTTTGCACTTGTGACAGAACATCTTCAATCTTTCGCTTAGTGTAAAATTCGAGTTTGGTAATTTCGCCTGTTGGGTTGTGGTATTTGCCGAAGGTCTAGTTGTTATTGGTTGGGGTTGGAAATTAGTAGGTTGTCTAGGCACTTGGCTTTGTCTAAGTATTCTATCTTAATTTTTTTCTCGTTGCCAAGCTTCTGCTTCCAGTGCTTCTTGTAGGGCTTTTGTTAGTGTGGTAGGTTTCATTGGTGTAGCATGTGACGAAATATCGTCTCTTGAATTTATTATGAATCTTTTGATCGCGCTGTTCTCTTCTATCTCTAAGGCCATTTTCCTTTTCGTTCCGGAAGGTTATTCTGCTTGTACCGCGTACACAGGGTCCTTATAGGCGTCTCTGAAAAGAAGGCTAAAAGTTTGAACCGTGCTTCCTCCCTGTCTAATAGCGTTTAATTTAGCTCTGCATAATTCAATTGAGCTTTGTATTCCGGGTTAGTTTCTAAAGCTGAGTATAATTCTACGTAACTTCCTATTGAGATGTGTCGTATAGCTTGTTCGGGGTTGTCTCTGATTTTTTCAGCTATTACTAAATCGAGAAGTAAGTCTTGATTGTCACAGCGTAAACGAGCTCTTTTTACGCTTTTTATCCATTCGTGGATACCGGCATCGTTAGTTCCATTAAAGATTTTAATCGTTCTAATCATATCCTTTGCTGCTGCTACGGGAGTGATTATGGGGGCTGTTCTAGTGGGCAGCTCATTGGGTCGTTCCGTTGACATACTTCTTGGCGATGGTGGATTCGTAAGTGCAGTTTGCTGAGAGATTGGCTGTCTGATTTCTCGTCTAGGGACTTCAGTTTTTTTAGCGTCAGGATCCGAATCGTCGTCTATAAGTGCTGTATTTTTTTAAACTTGATTGATTTCCCGTCTCCTGTTGTGATTTTCATCGTTAAGTGTGGAGAGTTCTTCCTTCATTCTGGAATTATCAAGTCTCAATGCTTGCATTTCCAATTGCAAATGCTGGATGGGATCCAGATATAATAAAGAATCCGGTGCTGTGTGCGTTGGAGATTGTGCTCTCGATGTGGTTTGAGTGTTGTTGGGGGAGGTCATTGTCGTAAGGAATAAAGGAATCAGTTCGTGTGATAAATCAGAAGTCCCACCAGTATCGCCGATCACGTAAGTTACACCGTCGTTATCTCGATACTTTGCGTATGCCAGCGTGAACTGTTGGTCTCGCTTCTATTATCTGATACGTGAGATTATGGTTTGCTTTGGACGCATAGTCTTTCAATAGAGTGGAATGCAAGGATATCGTCTACTACAACTTCCCTGATTCCAAAGTAATGGTTTCTATTATTGTTAAGGAAAGGCAGTGCTCTGGAGCACCAGGAGTATACCTTACTATAAATTGATTATAAAAATATTCGAACATTATTATAAAATTCAGTGAAAGCCATTAAATTAATCCCTGGAACCTGTCAAAAAGTCCTGAATATGTTATGATTTTTATAAGAGGAAAAAAAAAGCTTCGAAACCTCCTTCAAACAATTAAAGTCAATCGAGAATTCCCTCGAATTCAAAATGAATAACAATTTCAAATTCAAATCACTATAAATTAATTTGAAAAGTATTCGCGCATTATTATAAAATTTAGTGAAAACAATCAAATTAATCCCAGGAACCAGTCAAAATGCCCTAAAAATGCCAAGATTCTTATAAGAGGAAAAAAAGCTTTGAAGCTTCCTTCAAACCATTAAAATCAATCGAGAATTCCCTCGAATTCAAAAAGAATAATAATTTCAAATTCAAATCTCTATAAATTGAGTAGAAAAATATTCGAACTTTATTATATAATTCAGTGAAAACCATTTAATTAATCCCTGGAATGCCTCGAAAGGTCCTAAAAATGTCATGATTTTTATACCAGGAAAATGGAGCTTTGAAACTTCCGTGAAACCATTGAAATCAATCGAGAATTCCCTCGAATTCCAAAAGAATAGCAATTTGTCATTCAAATCACTGTAAATTAATTTTTTATATATTCGAACATTATTATAAAATTCAGTAAAAACCATTAAATTATTCCCTGATACCTGTCAAAAAGTTCTAAAAATGCCATGCTTTTTATAAAAGGAAAAAAAAGCTTTGGAACTTCCTTCAAACAATTAAAATCAATCAAGAATTCCCTCGAATTAAAAAAGAATAACAACTTCAAATTTAAATTACAATAAATTAATTTTTAAAACATTGGAACATTATTATAAATTTTAGCGAAAACCATTAAGTTAATTCCTGGAACCTGTCAAAAAGTCCTAAAAATGCCATGATTTTTATAATAGGAAAAAAAAGCTTCGAAACTTCCTTCAAAACATTAAAATCTATCGAGAATTCCATCGAATTCAAAAAGAATAAAAATTATTCATTCAAATCACTGTAAATTGATTATGAAAATATTCAAACATTATTATAAAATTTAGCGAAAACCATTAAATTATAAAACTTAGTGAAAACCACTAAACTAATCCCTGGAACCCGTCAACAAGTACTAGAAATGCTATGATTTTTATCAGAGGAAAAGAAGCTTTCGAACTTCCCTCCAGCCATTAAAATCAATCGAGAATTCCCTCGATTTCAAATGAATAACAATTTCAAATTCAAATGACAATAAATTAATTAGAAAAGAATTCGAACATTGATATAAAATTCAGTGATAACCATTAAATTAATCGCTGGAATCTGTCAAAAAGTCCTAAAAATGCGATGAATTTTATAAGAGGAAAAAAAAGCTTCGAAACTTTCTGAAACAATTAAAATCAATCGAGAATTCCCTCGAATTAAAAAAGGAATAACAATTTCAAATTTAAATCACTATAAAGTGAAAACCATTCAATTAAATCCTGAAACCTGTCAAAAAGTCCTAAAAATGTCATGATTTTTATAAAAGGAAAAAATGGCTTTGAAACTTCCTTCAAAACATTAAAATAAATGGAGACTTCCCCCGAATTCAAAAAGAATGAAAATTAGTCATTCAAATCACTGTAAATTTATTATAAAAATATTCGAATATTATTCTGAAATTCAGTGAAAACCATTGAGTTAATCCCTGGAATGCGTCGAAAGGTCCTAAAAATGTCATGATTTTTATAAAAGGAAAATGGAGCTTTGAAACTTCCTTGAAACCATTGAAATCAATCGAGAATTCCCTCGAGTTCAAAAAGAATAATAATTTCAAATTCAAATCACTAGAAACTGATTAGGAATATATTCGAACATCATTATGAAATTCATTGAAAACCAATAAATTAATCCCAGGAACCTGTCAAAATGCCCTAAAAATGCCATGATTCTTATGAGAGGAAAAAAAGCTTTGAAGCTTCCTTCAAACCATTAAAATCAATCGAGAGTTCCCTCGAGTTCAAAAAGAATAATAATTTCAAATTCAAATCACTATAAATTGAGTAGAAAAATATTCGAACTTTACGAATTTTGCTGTTTCAAACTATCAAAATTTGGAGCTGGGGAATCAGCACTTTTAGTTGTCTGATCCAGCTGATGTCTAGTTATTTGAATCAGCACTTTTATACTGTCTAACCAGCGCTTTCAACTGTGAGACCCAGCTGTGTTTGATGTTTATTGTAGCATGTTTGCGTACATTTAAATGAAAATAATGAAAATCATCATTTTAATTTAGTATTTTTGAGGAAAACCCTGATCAAATCGACTTCTTCCAGACCAATTTATTCATCATTTATTACATGACGTTTGGAGATCAAACCGACTTCCTTATCAGATGATCTTAAAATTCGTAGATAGTCAAAGTCATCCCTTTGACTATCTACGAATTTTAAGATCATCTGATGAGGGAGTCGGTTTGATTCCGAAACGTCATGTAATAAATAATGAATAAATTGGTCTGAAAGAAGTCGATTTGATAAGGTATTTCCTTAAAAATACTATATTATCATTCCCAGACGTTAAATTGAGAATTATAACATCCTGGAATTTCTTTTCGTATTTTATTTCAACTGATATTTTGATCGAACCATTTTTTGATCAATGAGAAAATTATCATTTCATTTTCTTATTTGCATTTTACTTCATACTTTTGATTTTTTATTAAATTTGGAGAATGTGATGCATTAACACAGTAAAAAAAAACATAACAATTTCCAGAATTTATCATTTATTGATATAGCCGTTTCTGTACAGAAATATACGTATAAGGAATACGTATAAGGAATGACGCTCTTGAAATTAATAATGTTGATGTGCAGAGAAGTTACGGCACTCGTCGGGGGCCTTACTGATTTTATAAATAAAGCATTCCAGAAAATTATAGAATTGCGAAAGAGAAGTCGGATACTTGACTTGGAAGTGTCCTTATCTTGGCCTTCCTATAAAGTAAATTTTTCAGTAATCAGCTATCACTTAACAATTCATTACGAAGTAGAATTTTTCAACAAACTCACTGGAAGTATAGAAATCAATTCCGGATTGGGCATTTGACTGCTGTCGAAAAAATCGGTCTATGCGTCCTACACATTTCTCTTTTTGTCAGGAATCACTTTTGCCTATGGAAAGAATGTTTTTAAATTATTATGCATAGCAACTGTATATTTTAAATGCAGGAAGAATCATCTAGAAATTACCTTCTTGTGGCCTTTTTTTGGGCCTTTGTGGCATTTGGAACGGGTTCAATGCGCTTAGGATCAAAAACGCTCTCAAATTGTCTGTATTGATTCAATATAAAAATATTATTCGGGGCGTCTCGCAAACTTATTCACATTCATCAAAAAGGCTCCTCCTCCACTCGTTAATGAGTATATACTATTTCTCCACTTGATGGTTAGAATGAAACTACTAGTCATCGACAAATGTGAATAGATAAGAGTAATTAATTTGTTAAGAATTTACCATCTTTTACAAGAGTGCGTGATTTCCTCAAAACCTCTGGTTTGTAGTGTTCTGCATATGCCAAGATTTTTTCAGTATAAATAACAGGGAAAAAAGTCATAAATTTATCTCCACACCCAGGATATCTCCTTTCGAATTCCATATCGATCTAAAAAATTCATCTATTTGGATTAAATCCTGCATCTAATTATGTACTTTTAAAATAATATACGGTTACCATTTCTCCTTTGAAATCAATAAGTCTAGGGTAAGTTTCAAAAATTTCTGAAATTGTTGGAGAACTTTCCTGAATCCATTTCTGTCTGTTAGGAAACGTTTCAGCTAAACATGCTGTTATGTCACCTTTGTTGATGTCATTTGGCATTTTGAATTTCATGTACGTAATCTAGAAAGTGTAATATAACCTTTGTATACCAAGTTAGGGAGTTAAGTATGTCGATAAATGGTTTACTGAATATAGGAGAATATTACCTTTTCCTTGACCTGTTCTTCAGAGAGTAATTGGTTTTCTGATCCTTGGGTATCTAGATTTTTGTTTTTGGCAGCTTTTTTCAAAGCTGATTCTCTGTACCGTTTTTCGCTTGCAGGCAATTTTTTTTGCAGTCTCCAGAGTTGATATTGTATGAAACCATGGCTCTTCACGTCACGTGTGATTGTTCTCAACGTTGCAAACGCTACGAGACAGGCTCTCAGGCATGACAAACATACTGCTGATCGATTGTTCGCAACATTGCGAACGCGTCGAGACAGGTTCTCAGGCATGACAAACTTACGTAATGACTGTGTGATTGTTTGCAACATTGCAAACGCCTCGAGACGGGTTCTCAGGCATGACAGACATATTGATTATGAATTGTTTGCAACATGGCAAACACCTCGAGACAGGCTCTCAGGCATGACGATACTGACTCACTGACCGTGTGATTGTTCTCAACGTTGCAAACGCTACGAGACAGGCTCTCAGGCATGACAAACATACTGCTGATCGATTGTTTGCAACATTGCGAGCGCGTCGAGACAGGCTCGCAGACATGACAAACTTACTCACTGACTGTGTGATTGTTCTCAACATTGTAAACGTCTCGAGACAGGCTATCAGGCATGACAGCGATACTGCTGATGGATTGTTGACAACATTGCGAACGCCTCGAGACAGGCTCTCAGGCATGACAACCATGCTGCTGATGGATTATTTGCAACATTGAGAACGCCTCGAAAAAGGCTCTCTCGCATCACAAACTTACGTCCTGACTGTGTTATTGTTTCAAACATTGCAAACGTCTCGAGAAAGTCTCTCAGGCATGACAACCATACTGCTGGTGGATTGTTTGCAACATTGCGAACGCCTCGAAACAGGCTTTCAGGCATGACGATACTCACTGAATGATCGTGTGATTGTTCTCAACATTGCGAACGTCATGAGACAGGCTTTCAGGCGTGACAACCATACTGCTGATGGATTGTTTGCAACATTGCGAACGCCTCGAGCCAGGCTCTCAGGCATGACAAACTTACACACTGACTGTGTGATTGTTCTCAAAATTGTAAACGTCTCGCGACAGGCTCTCAGGCAGGACAACCATACTGCTGATGGATTGTTTGCAACATTGCGAACGCCCCGCGGCAGGCTCTCAGGCATGACAAACATACTGCTGATCGATTGTTTGCAACATTGCGAACGCCTCGATACAGCCTCTCAGGCATGACAAAACTGACTCACTGTCTGTGTGATTGTTCTCAACATTGCGAACGTCTCGAGTCAGGCTCTCGGGCATAACAGACATATTGATGATGAATTGTTTGCAACATGGCAAACCCCTCGAGACAGGCTCTCAGGCATGACAAACTGACTTACTGACGGTGTGATTGTTATCAACATTGCAAACGCCTCGAGACAGGCTTTCAGGCGTGACAACCATACTGCTGATGGATTGTTTGCAACATTGCAAACGCCTCGAGACATGCTCTCAGGCATGAAAAACATGCGTCCCGACTGTGTGATTGTTTGCAACATTGCACACGTCTCGAAAAAGTCTCTCAGGCATGGCAACCATACTGCTGATGGATTGTTTGCAACATTGGAAACGCCTCGAAACAGTCTCTCAGGCATGACGATACTGACTCACTGACCGTGTGATTGTTCTCAACGTTGAAAACGCTCCGAGACAGGCTCTCAGGCGTGACAACCATACTGCTGATGGATTGTTTGCAACGTTGCGAACGTCTCGGGAGAGGCTCTCATACATGACAAACTTACATCCTGACTGTGTGATTGTTTGAACATTGCAAACGCCTCGAGACGGGCTCTTAGGCATGACAGACATATTGATTTTGAATTGTTTGCAACACGGCAAAAGCCTCGAGACAGGCTCTCAGGCATGACAAACTTACTCACTGACTGTGTGATTGTTCTCAACATTGTAAACGTCTCGAGACCGGCTCTCAGGCATGACAGCCATACTGCTGATGGATTGTTTGCAACATTGCGAACGCCTCGAGACAGTCTCTCAGGCATGACGATACTGACTCACTGACCGTGTGATTGTTCTCAAAGTTGCAAACGCTACGAGACAGGCTCTCAGGCATGACAAACATACAGCTGTTCGACTGTTTGCAACATTGCGAACGGGTCGAGACAGGCTCTCAGACATGACAAACTTACTCACTGACTGTGTGATTGTTCTCAACATTGTAAACGTCTCGAGACAGGCTCTCAGGCATGACATGCATATATTTTGTCCAAAATGCAATAATTTTAATTAAAATAAAAGAAATTAAACAATGTTTAGGAAATCAAAAATATTCTGGTTAAACAATAATTTTTTAGATTGAAAATTCAACTTTTTAACCAAACATTTTTTTTCGAAATTCATTCTTTTGGTTAAAATTAAACTATTTTGTTCAAAATGCAATAATTTTACTTAAAACAAAAAAAACAAAAAATGACAAAATTTTTAGCGGTTGAAAAATATTTTTGTTGAAAAATAACTTTTCAAATAGAAAATTCATTTTTCTACTTAAAAATTTGTGTTTCCAAAATTCATTATGTAGGTTGAAAATTAAACTATTCGGTTAAAAATGCATCTATTTTTTTCAAAATGCAATATTTTTACTTGAAATAAAAGAAACTAAAGAATGTTTCGAGGATGAAAAATATTTTGTATGAAAAATAATTTTTTAAATTGAAAATTCAACTTTTCAACCAAACATTTTTTTGGTCAAAATTAATTCTTTTGGTTAAAATTAAACTATTTTGTTGAAATGCAATAATTTTACTGAAAATGAATGAAATAAAAAAATGTTTAGGAGATGAAAAATATTTTAGTCAAAAAATAATTTTTCAAATTGAAAATTCATCTTTCTACTCAAAAATTTATGTTTTCAAAATTCATTATTTAGGTTAAAAATTAAACTATTTGGTTGAAAATGCATCTATTTTGTTCAAAATGCAATAATTTTACTTGAAATAAAAGAAATCAAAAAATGTTTTGGAGATGAAAAATAATTTTGTTAAAAAATAATTTGTTAAATGGAAAATTCATCTTTTTAACCAAATACTTTTTTGGTCAAATAAAATTCTTTTGGTTAAAATTGAACTATTTTGTTAAAAATGCAATAATTTTACTAGAAATAAATGAAATAAAAAAATGTTCAGGAGATGAAAAATATTCTGGTTGGAAGATAACTTTTTGAATTGAAAATTCATCTCTGTCCTCAAAAATCTGTGTTTTCAAAATTAATTATTTACGTTGAAAATTAAACTATTTAGTTAAAAATACATCTATATTGTTCAAAATGCAATTATTTTACATGAAATAAAAGAAATTAGAAAATGTTTAGGAGATGAAGAATATTTTGGTTAAAAAATAATTTTTTAAATTGAAAACTCAACTTTTCACCAAACATTTTTTTGGTCAAAATTCATTCTTTTGGTTAAAATTAAACTATTTTGTTCAAAATTCAATGATTTTCCTGGAAATAAATAAAATAAAAAAATGTTTAGGGGATGAAAAATATTTTGGTTGAAAAATGATTTTTTAAATTAAAAATTCATCTTTTTAACCAAACATTTTTTGGTTAAAATTCATTCTTTTGTTTGAAAATTAAACTATTTCGTTAAAAATGCACCTATTTTGTTCAAAATGCAATCATTTTACTTGAAATAAAAGAAACTAAAGTATCTTTAGGGGATGAAAAATATTTTTATCGAAAAATAATTTTTCAAATTGAAGATTCATCTTTCCACTCAAAAATTTGTGTTTTAAAAATTCATTATTTAAGTTGAAAATTAAACTATTTGGTTAAAAATGCAATATTTTACTTGAAATAAAAGAAATTTAAACGCGTTTTAAATTTAATTTATTATACTATCCACAATTATTTTATTTAAAAGAATTTATTTCCTTATTTTCGTGAAAAAGTTTCTTAGGAAAGTAGTACAAGTAGGGGAAGTGAGTGGAGGAGAAGTAGGGGAAGTGTGGGGTATGGAATTAGGCTAAGTAGGGGAAATGGGGGTCGAAAAAGTAGGGGAAGTAGGGAAAATAGGGAAAGTAGGGAAAGTAGGGAAAGTAGGGAAAATGAAGGGTGAGAAAGTAGAGAAAATGAGGGAGAAGTGGGGGAAATGTTTGAAGAAAAGTATTGAGAGTAAGAGAAAATGAAGGAAGGGTTATTAGGGGAAGTGAGGAGTGAAGAAGTAGATGAAGTAGGGGAAATGAGGGGTGGAAAAGTAGGGGAAATGAGAAGTAGGAAAATGAGGGGTGGGAAAGTAAGGAAAATACGAAAAAAGTAGAGGAAATAATTGTAGGGATTTCAGATAGATTTCAAAGGTTGAATAAAGATTTCAATGATTTCACAAAGACTTCGATCATTCCTCAAATATTTCACAAAGATTTAAAATATTCCAATGATTTCCGAAAGATTTCACAAAGATTTAAATAATTTCACGAATGTTACGAAATATTTCAATTATTTTGAAAATATTTCCACAGATTTTGAAAAGATTTTACAAAATTGCAATGATTTCTCGAAGATTTTATGAAGATTGCACAAAGATTCCAAATATTTTGTAAAGATTTCGGATAGATTAAAAAAATTTCACTCATACTTATTTTATTTTACAAAGATTTCAATTATTTCACAAAGATTTCAGATACATTACAAAGAGATAAAGATTTCAATTATTTCCCCAAAAATTCACAAAGGTTTCCGATAGGTTTAAAAGATTTCAATGATTTCCTAAAGATTTCAATAATATCAAAAATATTACCAAATATTTCAAATATTTCGCAAAGATTCCTAAAGATTTTCCAAAGATTTTCCAAAATTGCAATGATTTCTACAAGATTTTAGGAAGATTTCACAAAACGTTTTAAATATTTTTTAAAGACTTCGGATAGATTTGAAAGATTTTACAAATATGTTTACTATTTTAAAAAGTCCTCTATTATTTAGAAAGATTTCAGATAGATTCTAAAGATTGAACGAAGATTTTGATAATTCCGTAAATATTACGAAATATTTCAAATATTTCGCAAAAGATTTTTGAAGAATTCACAAAGATTTCAAATAGATTTCCAAGATTAAACAAAGATTTCAATGATCTCTTAATTGTTTCACAAAGATTTCAAACATTTCGAATATATTTAAAAGACTTTATTCATTTTTCAGATATTTCACGAAGATCTCACAAAGGTTTCATAAAGATTTTACAAAGATTTCAATGATTTAAAAAGATTTCACAAAGATTTCAAATATTTTCCAAAATGGTAGATAGATTTCTAAGATCGAACAAAGATTTCGATGATTTCACAAATATTACCGAATATTTCAAAAATATTTCGCAAAGATTTTCAAAGAATGCACAAAGATTTACAAAGATTTTACTGAGATTTCAAAAAGATTTCAATGATTTTCCATAGATTTAAAAAATTTCACAAAGATTTCAAATATTGCGCAAGGATTTCAGATATATTTCAAAGATTTTACAAAGACTTCTATTATTTCACAAAGATTTCAAGGACTTCAATCATTTCTCAACTATTTCATAAAGATTTCAATAATTTCACAAATATTACCAAATATTTTAACTATTTTGCAAAGATTTCCAAAGATTTTTGAAAGATTTTACAAAATTGCAATGATTTCTCGAAGATTTTATGAAGATTTCAATGATTTCCCAAAGATTTCAGATATTTGGCAAAGTTTTTAGATAGATTTCAAATATTCCAGAAAGACTTATATCATTTCATTAAGATTTCAGATAGAGTTCAAAGATTAAAAAAGGATTTCAAAGATTTCAGATATATTTAAAAGACGACTTCATTCATTTCTCAAATATTTCACAAATATTTCATGAAGATTTTACAAAGATTTCACAAAGATTTCAATGATTTCACAAAGATTTCAAATATTTTGCAAAATTTTAGATAGATTTTAAAGGTTAAACAAAGATTTCGATAATTTCACAAATACTACCGAATATTGAAAAAATATTTAGCAAAGATTTTTGAAGAATTCAGAAAGATTTTACCGAGATTTCACAAACATTTCAATGATGACCCAAAGATTTCTGATATATTTCAAAGATTTTACAAAGACTTCTATTATTTTACAAAGATTTCAGATAGATTTCAAAGGTTGAACCAAAAATTCAATGATTTCTTAATGGTTTCAGAAAATTTTCACGATTTCACAAATATTTCAAATATTTCGCACAGATTTAAAATAGATTTCAAAGATTTACCAAAGACTTCTATTATTGCACAAAGATTTCAGATAGATTTCCAAGATTAATCAAAGATTTCAATGATTTCAGATATATTTAAAAGACTTCACAAAGACTTCATTCATTTCTCAAATATTTCACGAAGATTTCACAAAGATTTCTTTTAAAATTAAAAATGGCGGATCCAATATGGCGGACAAATTTAAAAAAATTAATGGATCTTCATGAAACATGGCATCTGGAAGTTTTTCGAGTCTCTGATCACGAATCCGAAGTCAGATTTGTAAAATCCAAATTTGCGGATCCAATATGGCAGACAAGTTTTCGAAAAATTAATGGATTTTCATGAAACTTTCAATCTGGGGGTTTTTGAGGTCGCTGACTACGAATCCGAAGCCAAAAATTAAAAACTTCAAAATGACGGATCCAATATGGCGGACGAGTTGTAAAAAAATTAACGGATCTTCATGAAACTTCGCATCTGGGGGGTTTTGGGGTCTCTGATCACGAATCTGGAGTCATTTTTTTAACATTCAAAATGGCGGATCCAATATGGCGAACAAGTTTTAAAAAATTAATGGATCTTCATGAAACATGGCATCTGGAAGTTTTTCGAGTCTCTGATCACGAATCTGAAGTCAGATTTATAAAATTCAAAATGGCGGATCCAATATGGCAGGCAGGTTTTCAAAAAATTAATGGATTTTGATGAAACTGGACATCTGGGGGTTTTTGGGGTCGCTGACTACGAATCCGAAGCAAAAAATTTTTAAATTCATAATGACGGATCCTATATGATGGACGACTTTTCAAAAAATTAATGGATCTTCATGAAACATGGTATCTGAAAGTTTTTCGAGTCTCTGATCACGAATCTGAAGACAGATGGGTAGAATTCAAAATAACGGATCCAATATGGCGGAAAAGTTTGAAAAAAATGATGGATTTTCATGACACTTGGCATCTGGAAGTTTTTCGAGTCTGTGATCACGAACCTGAAGTCAGATTTGTCAAATTCAAAATGGCGGATCCAATATGGCAGACAAGGTTTAAAAAAATTCGTGGATTTTCATGAAACTTGGCATCTGGGAGTTCTTGGGGCTTCTGATAACGAATCTAGAGTCGAAATTGAAAACTTCCAAATGACGGATCCAATATGGCGGACGAGTTCTAAAAAAATTCATGGATCTTCATGAAACATGGCATCTGGAAGTTTTTCGAGTCTCTGATCACGAATCTGAAGTCAGATTTGTAAAATTCAAAATGACGGATCCAATATGGCGGACAAGTTTTCGAAAAATTAATGGATTTTCATGAAACTTTGCATCTTGAAGTTTTTCGAGTCTCTGATCACGAATCTGAAATCAGATTTGTAAAATTCAGAATGGCGGATCCAATATGGCGGACAAGTTTTCAAAAAATTAATCGATTTTCATGAAACTTGGCATCTGCGAGTTTTTGGGGCCTCTGATAGCGAATCTACAGTCAAAATTAAAAAATTCAAAATGACGGATACAATATGGCGGACGAGTTCTCAAAAAATTAACGGATCTTCATGAAATTGGGCATCTGGGGGGTTTTGGGGTCTCTGATCACGAATCTAAAGTCATTTTTAAAAATTCAAAATGACGGATCCAATATGGCGGACAAATTTTAAAAAATGCATGGATCTTCATGAAACATGGCATCTGGAAGTTTTTCGAGTCTCTGATCACGAATCCGAAGTCAAATTGGTAAAATTCAAAATGGCGGATCCAATATGGCGGACAAGTTTTCGAAAAATCAATGGATCTTCATGAAACTTGGCATCTGGGGGGCTTTGGGGTCTCTGATCATGAATCTGGAGTCATTTTTTCAACACTAAAAATGACGGATCCAATATGGCAGACAAGTTTAAAAAAATTAATGGATCTTCATGAAACATGGAATCTGGAAGTTTTTCGAGTCTTTGATCACGAATCTGAAGTCAGATTTGTAAAATTCAGAATGGCGGATCCAATATGACGGACAAGTTTTCAAAAAACTATCGGATTTTCATGAAACTTGGCATCTGGGAGTTCTTGGGGCCTCTGATAACGAATCTAAAGTCAAAATTAAAAACTTAAAATTGACGGATCCAATATGGCGGACGAGTTGTCAAAAAATTAACGGATCTTCATGAAACTTGGCATCTGGGGGGTTTTGGGGTCTCTGATCACGAATCTGGAGTCATTTTTTTAACATTCAAAATGGCGGATCCAAAAAAAAAAAAAAAAAAAAAAAAAAAATTTGAATAAAATAAATTGATTTTTAACCGAATAGTTGAATTTTCAACCAAGAATATTTGAACTAAAAAAAATCAATTTTGAACCAAAAATTCAATAGCTTAATTTTTATTACAAAAAATAATTTAGAATAAAAAACGAATTTTCTACTAAATTGTTGAATTTTCCAGTCAACCAGACGAGTTTTTTTTACAAAACAGTTGAATTTTCAGCGAAAATGTTAAATTTTCAGCTACAGAAATTAATTTTTGACAAAAAAAAACGAATTTTCAACAACGTAGTTGAATTTTACTAAAAAAGACAAATTTTTTAACTTACAAACTTGAATCTTCAACTTGAACAGAATAATTTTTAACCAAAAAGTTGCAGTTTTAATTTAAAAAATTTATTTTCTGCAAAAAAAAAAGAATTTTGAATAAACAACATAAATTTTCAATCAATTAATTGAAGTTTCCACTAAAAAAAAGATCAGTTTTCTACCAAAAATGGAGTAGTTAAATTTGCAGTTAAATCAATTTAATTTTCAACCAAATAAAAATATAATTAAAAAGTTAGAACAGTTGATTTCAAGAAAAAAGACGCATTTTCAACAAACCAATTTAATCCTTAAATAAAACAAATTATTTTTCAACGAAACTGTTACATTTCCAACCAAATAGTTGAATTTTTAAACTAAAAAACATCAATTTTGAACCAAAAAGTTAATAGCTATATGTTTATTACTCAAAATTAATTTTGAACAAAAAAAGAATCGAATTTTCTACTAAATTGTTGAATTTTCCAGACAACAAGGCGATTTTTCTACAAAGCAGTTAAATTTTCAACCAAATTTTTAAATTATCAGTTAAAAAAATTAATTTTGGATAAAAAAAAAGAATTTTCAACAAAAAATGTAATAGTTAAAGTTTCAACTAGAAAATATTTTTATTTCAAATCAAAAACAGTTGAATTTAACCAAAGAAGACAATTTATCAGTATAAAAACTTAAATGCTGAAATTAAACAGATTAATTTCTAACCAAACAAATACATTTTTAACTAAAAAAATTTACTTTCTACGGATAAGAAAGGATTTTGAAGAAGCAACATAAATTTCCAACCAAATAGTTGAAGTTTAAACTAAAAAAGGTCAGTTTCCTACAAAAGAAAAATGAAATAGTTAAATTTCCAGTTGAAAAAATTAATTAAAAAAAAATTTAATTTAAAATTTAGAACAATTGATTTCAATAAATAAGTCGCATTTTCAACAAACTAATTTAATCCTTAAATAAAAAAAAAATTAGTATTCAACCAAACCGTTGCATTTTCAACCAACTAGTTGAACTTTTAAACTAAAAAAGATCAATTTTGAACCAAAAGTTTAATAGCTAAATTATTATTACTAAAAATTAATTTTGAACAAAAAAAAAAACGAATTTCCACTAAATTGTGGAATTTTTTAGTCAATAAGACGAGGTTTCTACAAAACAGTTGAATTTTCAACCAAATTGTTCAGTTTTTCAGTTAAAAAAATTAATGTTTGACAAAAAAAAGGATTTTCAACCAAATAGTTGAAATTTCAACTAAAAAATATCAATTTTCTACCGAAAATGGAACAGTTAAATTTCCAGTTGAAAAAATTAATTTTCAACCAAAAAGATGAATTTTCAACAAAAAATGTAATAGTTGATATTTCAAAAAAAAAATTAATTTTGAAATTTAGAGCAGTAGATTTCAATAAAAAATACGCATTTGCAACAAACCAACTTATTCTTCAAATAAAGCAACTTAGTTTTTAACCAAAACGTTGTATTTTCTATCAAATAGTTGCATTTTGAACCAAGAGCTTTCTACAAAAAAAAAAAGAATTTTGAACCAAATAGTAGTTGAATTTTCAAAAGAAAAAAACAGAAAAATTTTGAAAAAATAGTTTAATTTTCGACCAAAGAAATGAATTTTCAACTAAAATGAGGAATCTTCAACTAAAAAAATGAATTTTTAACAAAGTAGTTCATTTTTCGACTAAATATTTGAATTTTCTACCATATTGTTAAACTTTTGTTGTTTAGAGATTCACACTAGTAAGCTGATACCTCTGTAATTATTGCAGTTGTTTTTATCTCCCTTTCCTTTGTATATGGGTACGATAATCGCGTGCGTATTACGGCCAATAACGTGGCTTTCCCCTTCCAACGCAACGCTTGCGCAGTTGAAAAAGTCTCGGTCTATTAGCATCACTCGTTCGCACACAAAATGCCGCTGCCGTGCGTTGGAAACGGCTCACGCACGAGCCGTCCGTGCGTATACACAGCGCTGCTCAATCACGTGCAACCAGTCGTGCTATTGCAGTCACGAGGCTTACGTGCCGCTTACGTACCGATAACGTGCCGTTTTGCCCCGTGTCTGCAACAGCACGACTTGTTGCGCGTGATTAGGCAGAGCTATGTGTGTGCGCACGGATGGCTCGTGCGTGAGCCGTTTCCAGTGCACGGTAGCGGCATTTTATGTGCGAACACCTTGAGTGAGTACCCAGAGAAAAGAGAGAAAGAAGTAGTTTGCCGATGGAGGCGGGGCCGCGAAGGCGAACCACACTAAGAGAGAGAGAGGGGAGAAAAGATTGTATATGGAGCCATGAAGGCAAACCACCCTAGAAAGAGGAGACGAGAGAGGGTAAGAGAAAGAGAAGGTTTGAGAAAAGAAATGAGGAAATAATTTGGATTTTAATTGATTTATATTTATTGGCTCGTTGTAAAGTTGGAGTAACCCCAGTGGACGCAGGGCTAAAGGTCGGCTCCCACAGACCAAGTTATTATTCTGCGAAGGTGCAAGAGACCATGTGCCGAGTACTGCTCTTGCACCGGTACAAAGATATTAAATATCTTTGCCGACTTCTGCGACTTCGAGCTGCCCCTCCCACTAAGAGTTATACCACCAAATGTAGTAGTGTAATTCGTGAACAAAAGTGGCGTCGCTTTGGTGGCGGCACAATACTTTCTATAATGAAGTTCAGACTAATGTTTATTACAGACTAATGTTATAGAAAATTTTCGCACTAGAGTTTACAACAAGCTATGATCTGAGTTAAGAATTCACTCAGTTCCGCTTGGAACCTTGTACGCATCGGGTGTCTTCTAAATTCAAAAATGTAACTGAAAACCATATTCAGTTCAAAAGGAAAAGTTCTTCTTTTAATGGATAATTACGCATTTTATGAATACAAAGAACTAAAATCTACAGGAGGGCAGCGTAGGCAATGTGTTCAAAAATCGTGTGTGAAAAGTGTGTACACTTTTGGGGGGAAGTGATATAATTTTTTCGCGAACCGAGGGTGAACATAATCACCAACCTCTGACTGAAAAAATTTTAACAAGAAACACTGTTAGCAATAGTGCCAAAATGAAGTTGTAAAACAACGCTTGTGAAAGACCTTCCAAATTAGTGCATCGAGAATTGGATGAAAACTCAATACCGATATTAACCAGGAAGGACCTTGAAAACATCTCGAACAACATTTCGCATGCTAGGACTTCAAAAATAGGAAAACTCCCGAAAACAAAAATGGACACTCACGAATATTTTGATTCGATTGAAGTGAAGGATGTCAAGGGTCATAGATTCCTCCTTTACAACGAGAGAATACAAAATAATTTCATCTTTTCGTCCGACAAAAATTTACAATTTGTATGTGAAAACCAAGAAGTGCTACTGGGAGATGGAAGTTTTTAATTTTTTTTTTTCTTCACAATGATTCACTTTGCACAGTTTCTGCAAAGGCTTCTATGTTCCTCTAGTCTTTTGTCTACTGAAATACAAAAAATCGAGCACGTTATCGGGAGTTTTTCGTATCTTAGTGGAAGACTGCAGAAGTAAAGGATTTAAGAAGCTGGAACCTGAACATGTGTTCATAGATTTTGAGGTCTCAATTCATTTGAACCTGAAGGAGATGTTTAAACATTCAACTACCGTCGGATGCCGCTTTCATTTAGGCCAATCATGCTGAGTTTAACTTTGCGTTCAATTTTTTCTTATAATTACGAAAATACAGTTGGCTGTTTAAAAACAAAAATTACTTTTTTTTCTAAAGGTGGAGAAAAATCCAACAGCTGGGCTTAAGTCCAGATTTCAAGGATGCAGACTCAGTGATTGGGAAATGGCTGCGCTTCCCTTGCCCACCTATAATCCTCTTCATTTAGCTACTTATCGCTCACTTGCTTTTCCCTTATGTACTCCACCCTTCGCTCTCCATCCCTTCCTCTACTTCTTCCTAATCTAATCCCCCTTTCACTTTCCCACTCCTAATTTGCCATTTACTACCCCACTATCCGTAATTTCCCTCCATTCGCCTAATTCCCTTCCCTCGTAATCTCCCTCAACTCACTTCCCTTCCCTTTACTCCCCCGTTCACACCACCTCCCATCCCTTCCCATACTTCTTCTTAATCTACTAATACTCACCTACTCCCACTCTCCACCCCTCACTTCTCTTTCTCATCCCTACCCACCCTCATTTTCCCTGATCCCACTTCTTTCACCTACTTCCCTCTTCACTTCACTTTAAATACCATCCCTTATCCTACTTCTTCCTAATCTGATAATCTTCCCCGCACTTCCCCTTCCCATTCGAATCTTCCTCTCCCCTACTCACTATTATTTGTCCTACATTGCTTCGCTTACTTACCGTCCCTTTATTTCTACTTCACTTCCAATCCCTTCCCCTACTTCATCCTAATATACAAATCCTCCCCTACTACGCCTCCACTAACCAGCCTCGTTTGCCCTACTACCCCTTCTTTTGCCTACATCCTTTGCACACCCATAATCATCCTTCTCTTGCCACTCACTTACTCCTCCCTTCGCTCCCCATCCCTTCTCCTACTTCTTCCTAATCTTCCAATCCTCCGCTCACTTTCTCACTCCTAAATTTCCTTCCACTACCCTACTATCCCTAATTCCCCTCCTTTCGCCTTCTTCCCTTCCCCGTAATCTCCCTCCACTCACTTCCCTCCCCCGTTAACTCCACTTCCCATCCCTTCCCATAGTTCTTCCTAAATTTATAATCCTCCCCTACTTCCACTCTTCACCCCTCACTTCCCTTCCTCTTCCCTGCTCCCACTTCTTTCACCTACTTTATCTTCACTTCAATCTCTTCCCCTACTGCATAGTAATCTGGTAATCCTCCTCTCCATTCCCTTTTCCCTCCCCTCACTTATGTTCCCATATTTCCCCTAATTCTTCTTTTCTACCCAGCCACATTTCCCATAGTACTTTATTTCCCTTCCCCTACTTCTTTCTAATCAACTAATCATCCCATCACCTCCCTTCCATGACTCACCCTCATTCCCGTACTCCCACTCCTTTCGCCTACTTCCCCCTTCACTTGCCATCCCTCTCCCTACTTATTCCTAATCTACTAATCCTCCCCTCACTTCCACTCCACACCTCTAACTTCCCTTTCCTTTTTTCCCCTTCCCTACTCACCCTAATTTGTCCTACTTCAACTCCTTTCGCCTATTTCCCGTCCCTTTACTACCTACACCACTTCCAATCCCTTCCCGTGCTTCTTACTAATCCTCCCCTACTTACCCTCCACTACCCAGCCTCATTTCCCCTACATCCCATTATTTCTACCACTTCCCTTGCCCACCCATAACCCTCCTCGTCTTGCCACTCATCACTCACTTACTTATTCCTGCCTTCGCTCCCCACCCCTTCCACTAATTCTTCCTAATCTACCAATCCTTATTTTACTTTTCCACCCCTAATTTTTCTTTCACTACCCAACTATCCATAATTCCTCTCCTTTCGCCTACTTACCTACTCCTCCCATAGTCCCCATCCTCTGATTTTAATCCCCTCCCATAATTCTTCCTAATCTACTAATCCTCCCCTACTTCCACTCTCCACCCCTCATTTCAATTCCACTTCCCTGCTCCCCTTATTTCTCCTGCTCCCACTTCTTTCGCCTACTTCCCCTTCACTTCAATCTCTTCCCCTACTTCTTCCTAATCTTCTAATCCTCCTCTCCATTCCCCTTCCCTTCCCTCACCTATCTTCCCATATTTCCTCTAATTCTCCTTTTTTAACCCACCCACATTTCCCCTACTACTCTCCTTCTTTCGCCTACTTACCTACTTTTCCCATAGTCCCCAACCTCAGACTTTACTCCCTTCCCATAATTCTTCCTAATCTTCTAATCCTCCTCTCCATTCCCCTTCCTTTCCCTCACCCATCTTCCCATATTATCGTTACTAATATAACCTACGTAGGATTACTAACGGCAACTTGTTGCCGCACTAAACTGGTTAGTTACTTTTACCGTCGAAGTGGTTGTCGCAGCTGATACCATCTCTACTAATAAAGAACTTCTTGTCACAACTAACCATTTTTTTCAGTGATAGTTAATTTATGATTTGAAATTTCAACAATTAAAACATAGCAGTCTGTGACTAACAATATATGAAAAATAAGAACCCGTCTGACAAGACTTATCTCCTACGGATCAGCAAATAAAAATTTGTACGAATTTGTGAAGACAGTTGAGTTTTACTGATGCGTAAAAAAATTTGGCATCCACAAACATATTAGAATTACGAAGATAAGAATTTTTTCAAAGGTAGTTCACTAATTAGAATTTTTCGGAGATTTAATATTTAAATTTAAAATCAATGACATTAAACAACTTCAAGTAATAAAAATTCAATCGAGTTTTAAACAACAATGATTGTGACATTTTCAAGATATATCGTTATACCATTTTATTAGATATATTAGGCTCTACAATCACATGTAATTCATAGATTTAAGGGGCAAAATAATTTTAAATGCAATATAAACATTTCGAATAAATATTTATTTTTTTGGTATATTCGATTATTTATATTTGAAGTTATATAGGAACGATCACCCTACAGTAGATAATTTTCAAATCTAACGACAAATAAATGTTAAATGATCAATTATAATTTCAATATATTAAAATGTAACGTGTCTCAACTGTTAACTAAATTAAATACATTATTTTACCTACATAATTACTTTTGAATGAATGATAATACAAATTAATTTTTTGAAATAAAAAATCACTTTTAATATATATGTTTTCAAATTTTTAATTATTTTTGGCATTTATTAGAAACCTTTAAATATCATTTAACATGATTTGAATTTTTCTAAAATTTTGTGATCTTCCAAAATTGAAAAATGTTGAATTGAAATATTTGATATTCTTTTTTGAAATTTTTGGATATTATTGAAAATGTTCCAAATTTGTTGTAGACATTTTCTTAACGTAATTTATCAAAATCAAAAATCAATTCAATTTTTGCGCAAAGTCTTGAGAGACATTTCGAAATTTTATTTCAAACTCCGAAAAAATTCTTATCTTGTTTAAAATGTTTCAAATCTTTATAAATTAAAACATTTTTCGAAACTTCTAAAATTTTGAAATATCTCTTGAAATAATTCAAAGTTCTTAAATTATTTTTTGCAAACCCTGAACAAATTATTTTAAACTATTTTAGATTATTTTTTTAATATTTCAAAAACTCCAAAGCTTGAAATTAATATTTTAGAATAAAAACGAGGAAAAAATCTGTATCATTTTAAATTGCCTCACAAATTTTATCGTCGGCAATGAAAACTCTTTGTTGAGGGTGTTGGTTGGATCCGACTTGGAATATTTTTTTATAGATAAGGCACTGACTTAATATATGTTTTTTCCCAAGTATTTAAAAACGAAAGAAAGAAAACTTGTCATATATCCGGGGTTTTGAAGATCCTCGGATCAATAAAATGTAGAGGAATGAAGTGTTTGCATAGCAAAATACAGCATTTGAACGGCGAGAATCGTTCGCAAATTTATTTATTTTTTCTCACAATTCTGACATCACAGAAGCATTTCCAGGCGTCATCATACATCCCAAAAGCCACAACTTGATGGTGGTGAACCTCAATTTTGAGAAATACGTCGCGAAATGGAGAAAACTGGATACAAAATTGAGATGTCTTGTGTATGTGAAGACCATAAGATTGTGTTGTAAGCAGCAAAGCAAACACGGCATACAGCCCAACTTTCAAAATCGCGTTCCAATGCTCTTCTTCTTCTTTGACTATCTATGCGAGAGTTCTTATTGGCCTTTTGTCTGGTGAGTGAACCTCCTTGCTGTATAAAGCTTCGACCTATCTGGCCATGGCTAGTAGTTCAGTACGTGACAGGTGACTCCATAGCCCATAGAGTATAAAATGTCCAGGTGTATCGGACCAGTCTGCAGAAATATACATGAGAACGCACCGCAAGTCGATGCGCAGCTTTAGAAAGCCATTTCTAAAAATCGTATAAAGTTTAAAATTCTTTTTGAATCTCTTTAATTCTTCTAAATATTTTTTGAATGTACTCGATTTTTTTATTTTTCTCAGTTTTAAATCTTACCAAATAGAAACAGTCTGTTTAAAATCTTCTACACTCTTTCTCGAAATTGTAGGAAATCATTTAAAATGTTTAAAAACCTTTTTTAATTTTCTCTTAAAGTTCATTTTTCAAAATAAAAAATCATTTTCATTTTTCATACATATCTTAACAAAATTTTTTTTAAATATCTTTTCAGATCTTATAAATCTTCTAATCTTTAAAAATTATTTAAATTTTTCCTGCATTTTTTTATATTCTGCAAAATTAAAAAAATTACCTCAAAATCTTTCAGATTCTTCTTTGACATTTTAGAAATCTTTTGAAATGTTTTGAAATGTTTGGAAATATTTTCAAATAATCTCTTAAAATTAATTTTTCGAAATCATTTTATTTTATATATATATTATATTTATAGATCATTTAAATTTTTTCTAGGAACCGGAAATTTTATTTTGTTATTTCCGTAAAACCTTACAAAATTCTTCAAACAATCTATACAAGTTTTAATTATTTTTGAATCGTTTCAAAACTTCTAAATATCGCTTAAACTTGAATTTTTTCTAAAATTATGTAATATTGCAAAATTGCAAAATTTTTCTTCAAGATCTTTTACACTCTTTTTAAAAATTTTAGTAAATAATTACAAATGTTTTGTAATCTTTTTCAATTCTCTCTTAGTCATCAAGAAACAATCATTTGAAATTTTTCCATGAATCTTAAAAAGATTTTTTACCTAAAACTTTGTTAAATCATGAAAAATTCTAATTCTTCCATATTCTTTTTCCACACTTTTAGAAATCTTCAAAACTTAAAATTATTCTTTTAAAATAAAGCCTAAAGCATTTAAAATCTGCCCCGAAATCTTGAATAAAATTTAATCTCAAATCTTTCATAATTATTGAAAAGCTTCTAATTTTTGTTCAAATTCTTCAAAATAAGTTTTTGCGAACAATTTAATTTTTCTTATCTCTTGAAAAATATAAGAACGTTTACAAATTATAGTGTAGTAGCGAAATGTTAAGAACATAATTATTTCCCATTATTAAACAATCATTTACAATTTAAATTTTCTCTTCTATCAATACTATTTAGAAACATTTAAAAAGGAATTTTCTGAAGTGAAATTATTTATTTAAAAATTATGATATGCAAAGGTGATGGTGCAAAAAATTCATTCAATATCATGTAATATGCGAACTCATCTAAAACAGAAAAAATATTAGAATTCTTAAAAAAGGGGGAAAAGAGGGGCCATCTTCAACTGGTTCCAACTGGCAAAGTATTTTATTGTTCGATTGATGATTAAATAAAATAAAATTTATATTTCGTATTTAAAAATATGAGATCAGCTTCAGTGTCACGTGAAATTTCGAAGGAAGTTTCACCGAAATGATACAAATTGTTACAAGAAGAAGGGATGACTTAAAAAGCTCTAAAAAAAACTTCACCCAATGTGTGACCCTTATCAGACAGGACAGTAATTTTTGAAAAAAGATAAAAAATCTTTTTGTAATTAAGATTGAAAAGAAATCCATTTTACCATGAATAATTTTTGCAGAAAAAGCAAAAAAATGATTCAGTCTAGCGTTTCATATCTATCTTTTCCCAATTTTACAATCATATTGCTCTTAAAAGGAACTCTAAATAGTATTTAAACCAAATTTTCCCAAAATGAATTTCGAAATCTTCGAGATTTTGCCAAAATATGAAAGAACAACAGTATTAAATGTATTATAATCTGCTCTGTTTACTTTATTTTGATAATTGTTTTTGTTTTTAATATAATGTATTCTGTTATGCGCATGTTTTTCAATCAGCTCAAAAGGGTAATGGTTTAGGAAAAGAATTTGTTTACAAAGTTCAATATTTTTGTCATGGAACATTGGATGTGATCATTTAAGGGCTCTATCAATTACATTTTTAATAATTCCTATTTTATTTTGAATAGAGTGATTTGAGAGAAAACTAAGTGTTCTTCCTGAACAAATAGTTTTATATATATATATATATATAATATATCATATATATCGTTGGTGAATACTTGAACAATTTTAACAAACTCTGGCGGACTTCGTGTACACACATTTTATAGGTTAACCGTTAGCGACGTTGGCATGTTCAAAATTTTGTATTAAATTTAAAAAATGCCACTACTTAAACCAAAATGTATTATCCCAAAATCCGTAACAGCATGGGAACTAGAAGACTCTTTTTAAGGTTATATTTTAACGATTTTACGCTTATATGCTACTCTTATTTCCAATTATGATTTTTGGTTTTATTTTTGTTTGAAAGCTGACCTTTTTTATTTGAAAAATTACATGATTTGTTAAAAATCCGTCCTTTTCGGTTGAATTCAACGGCTTTTAATTAAAAATATTTTTGCTTGAAATATCAACCGTTAAATTTTACGTTGTTTGTTGAAGATTCATCTCTTTGGTTTAAATCAACTATTTTGATGAAAATCAGTTGTTTTTTTTTCGTTAAAACTTGAATAAGTGAAACTTGTCCATTTTTGGTTAAAAATTCGCCTCTTTTAGTTTAAAAATGTACCATTTGGATGAAAATTCATGTATGTTATTCAAAATTCGTTTTTTTTTTTGTTCAAAATTAATCTTGATCCTTAACAACAATCTTTTTGGTTGAAAAAGCATTTTTCGGCTGGAAATTTAACCAATTTATAAAAATTCGTTTCTCTTTTCCTGAAATTGATATTTTTAGTTGAAAATTCAACTACGTGTTTGAAAATTGACTTTTCTTTTTAGAAAATTATTCTTGTTGTTTTTGAATCCATTTATTTTTGTTAAAAAATCATTTCTTCGGTTAAAAATTCAACTATATTGTTAAAAATATTTTTTTATGGGTAAAAATTAATTTTGTGGTTACAAATTCGACTTTTTGGTAGAAAATTAATCTTCTTGTCTAAAAATTGATCCTTTTGGTTACAAATTAATTATTTTTGGTTGAAAATTTAAGTATTTTGTTCAAACTCAATTTTTTTGGTTTAAATTTATTTTTTAACCTGAAAATTGAACTACTTCATTTTTGGTTACAAATTTATTTTTAGTTGCAAATTCATTTCTTCCGATGAAAATTTAACTATTTCATTGAAAAATTGTTTTTTTTTTGTTTGTTAAAAATTAATTTTTGAACTTACAAATTAAGTATTTTATTTAAAGCTCGTATTTTTTCTTAAAATTCAATTGTTCTTTATTTAGTATTAAAATAGTTAAAATCTTTTTTGGTTGGAATATCAATCATTCAATTTTTGTTGAAAATTCATCTTTTTTGGTACGAAGTTATTGTACTTTGTTAAAAAATAATTTTGTAGGTTAAAGATTCATTTTTTTCTTTTTTTTTTTGAAAATTAAACTACATTGTTGGAAATTCAATTTTTTCATCTGAAAATTTCACTATTCCATTTTTAGTTGATAATTTATTTTTTTAGTTGAAAATTTAACAATTTTGTTGAAAATTCGTTTTATTTTAGTAGAAAATTTACCTTTTTGAGTTAGAACTTTAAATATTTAGTTGGAAATTTATGTATTTCAGTGAAAATTTGTCTTTCTAGTATAAACTTAATCTTCTTGTTTGAAAATCCATTTTTTTCTGCTTGAAAATTGAACTACGAGGGCTGTTTGATAAGTCAGTGACTTTTCGACTAAAAGATTTTTTTTCGGCAAATGAGCATTTTGCTTCTCAACATAATCTCCTCTTAGCTCGATACATTTAGATCAGCGTTTCTCCAATTTTTTTAATCCTTCCAAATAATAGGTTTTATCAAGGCCCTCAAAATAGGCGTTTGTTTCGATGATGACCTCTTCATTCAACCCAAATCTTTTAACACCCGGTCATTTCTTCGGGTTTGGAAACAGGAAATATAATCGCAAACAGCTAAATCTGGAGAATATGCTGGATGAGGTAGCAGTTCGTAGCCCAATTCATGGATTTTTGCCATCATAACTACACACGTGTGCACCCTTGAATTGTCCAGAGGGAACAGCACTTTTTTCTTCGACAAATGCGGTCGTTTTTGCTTCAAATCAATATCGAATCTGTCCAAAAGCTCTGAATTGTATGCAAAAAGTCACACACGAACACCGGCTTTAGCGAATTTTGTACGAACGACGAAAGCGTGCATGCTCACATTGCGGCAGCCATATTACTATGTTAATGTTTTTTTTTTGGTCGAGGATTTAATTATTTCATTGAAAATTCATCTTTTTTGACTGAATTCCATTGTTTTTTATTTAGTATTAAAATTTTGTTGTTGAAATATCAATTATCTATTACATTTTCCGTTTCAAATTAATTTTTTATGTACTTGAAAATTTAAGTATTTCGTTGGAAATTAGTTTTTTCAATTGACAATTTAACTATTTCATTTTTGGTTCGAAACTTATCATTATTTTTTTTTAATTTATTATTTTGTTGAAAATTCGTCTACTTGGATAGAAAATTAATCTTGTTTGTTAAAAATTCATCTTTTTTGGTTAAATTCAACTGTTTTTGATTTCAAACATATTTTTGTTGAAAATTTAACTATTACATGTTTTGTTGAGAATTAATTTTTTGTGAAAAATAAACTACTTAATTTAAAAGTAAACTGCTTTGTGAAAAATACTATTCCTTTGAAATATAACTATTTTGTTGGAAATTGTTTTTTTTGTTGCTTTTTTTGTTGTTAAAAATTAATTTTTCATTCTGAAAATGTAGCAATTCTATTTTTGGTTGGAATGTCTTCATTTAGAAATTGAAAATTCAATTCTTTTCTAGAAAATTCATATATTTTCTTAAGAATTCGTCTATTTTGGTAGAAAATTAATCTTGTTTGTTGAAAATTCATAATTTTAGTTGAAGATTCAACTATTTTGTTAAAAACTTGCATTTTTTTGTTTAATTCATCTGGTTGGTGATTCTTCCTTACGTATTGTTGAAAATTAGTTTTTGAACTATTCCATTTTTGGTTCAAAACTTTTTCTTAATTCAAAATTCAACAATTTAGTTTTGTTGAAAATTCGTCTATTTGAATAGAAAATAATCTAGTTTTGCCTACCCTAATAGCATTTCAAAATTGCCTGAAAGTGCTCCCCATATTACTATTCAAAATTTTGACCATATTGCGTGAGGGGTGGTGCGGGGGAGGGGGGGGAGGTTCGATTTCGGAATGAGCGAGCAAATTAGAGGGAGTGTGTTTGAGGGACCAAAGTCTGGTGAACATCACTGCTTCAATGTTGCGGGTGCACTGAATGATAAAAATGACGAAAATCAAATCATTTCCGGGTGCCTCCTCCAGTTCTACCCCACACCATAATTCTCAATAGGATCCTCACGCAGCTGTAATTGACGTGCTTCGTGAATGCGCTCGTTCTGCCGGATACGATTCGAATTAAGCACGCCCGTCGTCCGGCAGTTCGTTTTTAACGAAGGAGTTTAATTTTTAACTACAAAAGATTAATGTTCAGTTAATAGTTGAATATTCATATAAAAAAGATACATTTTTGACGAAAAATAGAATAGTAACATTTTTAATTGAAAAAATTAATTTTTGACCGAACAGATTAATTTTGAACAAAGTAGTAACAAAATAGTTGCATTTTCAAAAATATGATTGAATTTGTAACCAAGTAGTTTAATTTACAACTAAAAAATATTATTCTGAACTGAATAGTTGAATTTTCATATAAAAAAGATACATTTTTGAAAAAAATAGAATAGTAACATTTTTAATTGAAAAAATTAATTTTCTTCAGAAGAGAATAAATTTGCAAGAAAATAGTTGAATTTTCAACCAAAGAGGTGAATTTTCAAGTATGGCAATGAATCTTCAACTAGAGTAATTAAATTTTCTTTTGAAAAATAAATTTTCAACTAAAGAACGACTTTTACACAACTTAGATAAATTATTAACCAATTCAATAATTTTTTAACAATTTAGTTTAATTTTCAACCAAGCAATTGAATTTTTAACGAAAAAGATTTATTTTGAACAAAGTAGTTCAACTTCTAAACAAGTACATGAATTTTTGATCAAAAAGGATGACCTTTTAACAAAATAGTTGCATTTTCAAAAATATGACCGAATTTGTAACCAAGTAGTTTAATTTACAACTAAAAAATATTATTCTGAACTGAATAGTTGAATTTTCATATGTGCCTCTTCCTGGCTCATTCGCATCTGTAAAATATAATGTAGGGATTTTTATTCAAGAATTTTTTTTAAGACACCCGAAAATTTGACATTGGTACAAACTAGAAATAGCTCAAATGTAAACCCAAAGTCAGTTAATATTACTCAGGTACCAAATTTCGATGAAGTAAATATATTTTGAGAATCTGGACACGCTGCTTTATGTATCTGAAGAGTATTATATTATTTTGACATCGTACTGTCCATTGACATGGTTGAAAATATACGATTTTTGCTCATGCATACATAACTTTCCCATCATAGTCGAGAGTGAGGCGCACGCGAACGCGCGCTGCTTTGAATTCATTGGAATTCGACGTTTGTTCATTGCGAAATGCATACGCGCGCATGCGCGCAGTAGGCATGTGTGCGTTCTCACGCATTACCCCCGAAACCTTAACGTCGCAGGAGTTTCCCCTTTCACGCTCGTATCTTTGGAGTTCCCGATTCCCGAGATTCTCGTATCTTTGGAGTTCGAGTGTGTTTTTAACTTTGGACGCCAAATTCGAAATCAGAGACACTAAAAACCCCCTTTATACCAAATCTCAGAAAAATATGTAAAAATCGTGCTCGAGTTGGGTGTATTGGTTTTATAAATATTCATCTCGTTGGATGAAGTATTATTTGAAAAACTATTGTTCAGTGGCTTTTTAATCTACGGGGAAAAAATGCCTTTGAGAAATTTTGGACACGCACTGCATTTTTCACTACAGCCCTGCTGAAAGTTGAATAGCTGAATAGAGGTAACAAATCTTGACCGAATTGAGTATTTTTTTACAATTGTTACTAATTGAATTTCATAGACTCACATCGCCTAAATGTCAAAATTAATTTTTTCAAATTAGAAAACTTATGAAACCTGAGCCCTGAACATTGAACTCGAGACTAATTAGAAAGAATTAATGTTAAAATTTAGGCGACGTGAGTCTCTTTGAAATTCAATTAGTAACATTTGTAAAAACAATTTATTCCATTCGGTCAAGATTTGTGACCTCTAGGTGGTTTTGAACAAAACTAGTGCTCTATTCACAGTTTGAGTCGGTCCGTCTACTCGCAATAAACCGAGAACGCACGACAGTAGCGGACACACCAGTAGTGTAATCAGGAAATGGTTAATTCCCATAGCGATGTAATGCAATTGTAAACCATGAAAATGCCGGCCACCTTGCGAGATTAACATAAAGATCGCAATAATGCTCATAGAAAAACCAAATGACGATATGAGAAAACATAACTTGACAAATTTAATTAAATGATGATTCGTTAGGATTAGCCAAGCGAACTAGAAGCGAGGTTGGGCGAAGAAACTCAGTATGTGCAGTTTTTGTATGGACAACTCGAACTGCCCCATCTTGTCCTAAAATACACTTAGTATCTCGAGCAAACTGCCACGTAGAGAAGGGAAGATTGGCATTCCTTAAGAGTGAAAGATCCCAATCTTAAGATTACGGCAATGTCAAAATCACTTGGTTCGCTGTTGAGAGGAATGGTCGGAAAATTTTTCAGAGCTTTTTCACATAAAAAATGTCCAGGAGTGAGCGCCTTGCAGCTTCCCGGATCATCATTGGCAGGCACAAGTTGGCGGGAGTTCAAACAACTTTCAGTTAGACACACCAGCGTCTCATATTCTTCAAAAGTAGGTGCAGCATTTGAAGACAGTTTACGTAGGTGAAGTTTCACGCTTTTAGCTCCCGCCTCCCACACCCGGCCACAGTGTGGAGCAATAGGAGGTATAAAATGCCCAGTCGTGCCATCTGGGGCCAAAGTAAAGCTAAATTATGGTCCTCGTCGATGTATATACGTCCGTGGGAATTCCGCGATGCGAAGCAAAACGTCAGGAGTCGGCAACAAAAGATGCAGTAGTATAATAGTGTACTAATTCCAAATTAATCGCTTTTGTAGCGAAACAAACGAATATTGAGAACCAACCCAACAAACAAGATATGGACCCACATAATCAGTTTTGGTCTGAGAAAAAGGACGTGAGGGTATGGCTCTCGGAGTTGGAAGATCACCCACAAGTTGAGATACCCTTCCAGGCTATTTTTATAAATTAAGATTGAAAAGAAATCCATTTTATCATGAATAATTTTTGCAGAATAAGCAACAAATTGATTCACTACTTAAAAATAAACTTCCCTAAAAAATCATCTTTTATCGAAAATTCTTCTTTTGGTAGAAAATTCATCTTTTTTGGTTGAAAATCCATCTTTCTTGATTGAAAATTACCTTTTTTTTGTTTAGATTAAACTATTTTGTTAAAAATTCACATTTTTACTGAAAATTCAACATTTTTGTTTAACATTCGTCTCTTTGGATAAAAAATGTCCCTTTTAATTGAAAATTATTTTTTGTTTAATTCAACTGTTTTTGGTTGAAATTTATTTTTTTTTGTAAAAATTCGACCATTTGTTTGCCAATTCATCTTTTTAGGTTGAAAATTCAAAAATTTGTTAACAATTTAACAGTTTCTCTTTAATCCGTCACTTTTGCTCAAAACTTTAACTATTTTGTTGTAAATGCAATTCAATTATATTATTTAAACTGTAAGAAGGGGGCTCGATAAACTATTTAAACAAAGCCATAAGTCCCAAAAGCAATTCGTGAGGCCCAAAAATATAAGGCCCAAATTAGGGTCATCTAATGCCTAGAACCATAAGTCCCAAAATAATATGACTCAAATTATAAGACTCAAAATATGAGGCCCAAAATATGATGTCCCAAAATAATGTCCAAAAACTAAATTCAAAAGCGTAAATATCAAGCCGTAAGTCAAAAAATCATGATCCCAAAATATAGGTCCCAAAACTATAAGACCCAAAATATAAGGTCCCAAAATAATGCCCAAACACTAAGTTCTAAACTGTAATCACCAAGCCGTGAAGCCAAAAATCATGAGACCCAAAAACATAAGTCCCAAAAATATAAGGGCCCAAAAAATAAGGTCCCAAAATAATGCTAAAACACTAAGTTCGAAACTGTAAGTACCAAGCCGTGAAGCCAAAAAGCATTGGGCCCAAAAATGTAAGTCTGAAACATATAAGGCCCAAAATATAAGGTCCCAAAATAATGCCAAAATACTATGTTCGAAACTGTGAGTACCATGCCGTAAAGCCAAAAATCATGAGGCTCAAAAATATAGGTCTCAAAAATGTAGGGCCTAAAATATAAGGTCCCAAAATAATGTCAAAACACTAGGTTCGAAAATGTTAGTACGAAGCCGTAAGCCCAAAAAGCATTGGGCCCAAAAATTTAAGTCTAAAACATATGAGACCCAAAATATAAGGTCCGAAAATAATACCAAAATACTATGTTCAAAACTGTAATTACCCATCCGTAAAGCCAAAAATCATGAGGCCCAAAAGTATACGTCCCAAAAATGTAAGGCCCAAAATATAAAATCCCAAAATAATGCCAAAACACTAAGTTCGAAACTTTTAGTACCAAGTCTTGAGGCCAAAAATCATGAGGCCCGATAATATAAATCCCGAAAATATAATTCCCAAAAATACACGGCCCAAAATATAAAGTCCCAAAATAATGCCAAAATACTATTTTCGAAACTGTAATTACCAAGCCGTAAAGCCAAAAATAATGAGACGCAAAAATATAGGTCCCAAAAATGTAAGGCCCAAAATATAAAGTCCCAAAATAATACCAAAACCCTGAATTCGAAACTTTTAGTACCAAGTCTTGAGCCCGAAAATCATGAGGCCCAATAATATAAGTCCCAAAAATATAAGTCCCAAAAATACAAGGCCCAAAATATATGGTTCCAAAATAATGCCAAAAGACTAAATAATGTTCAAAACCTCATGTGCCAAGCCGTAAGGCCCAAAATCACTTGAAATGATGAAACTGCAATCAAATTTTTTTTTAATATATGACTTAATTGAGTACGTGATATTACGATCTTGTACGTAATATATAGGACGTGTAGGATGTTTTCGTGCCTCATCATCGGAGAGATGCGACTGGTCCAACGGGTTCTTCAACCAGAAATTTGGATTCTGGGTTAACGTCTACATTCACATCTCGATTCGATGGTATCATATTACACACCCACACACACACACACATATACATATATATATATATATATATATATATGTATGTATGTATGCTCCGTTGCACACTCGAGGCCTGACATTGTTCTCCAAGACTTGGAGAAACGAACTATATTCGTGATCGAATTCTCGGTCCTACTGGGAGCCGATGTCATTTTTTAGATGACAGTTGCTCCCAGTGGGACCCAGTGGTGGTTGTTAACCTTTAGTTTATATATATATATATATACATATATTCCTAAATATATATATTTTTCTACTATGAGTTTAACTGCCAATAGCTTGAGGGCATTAAACCACCCTCGCAGAATATTGCATATATCTGCGAAAATATAGAGTCCTTTTTATTACTTAGTCCATTTTGGATTTGGGGGTACAATAGACCGTTGAAGTAACTCATGTGAACGCTGTAAATCCTGTTTAAAAAGTAGGAGGCTCAAAGATTTTCTGTCTGGTGCAGGTTGACTCAGGAAGTCGAGCCTATTGTATTAACGGCGGACATTAATCTTTGAATTTTCGTAGATATACATGGAATAGAGAAAGTTGCTTTAGGAATTGTACGGCCCTTATCTTTCTGAGTAGGTACTAAGCCTTAGGGGAAATCGTAAGCCTCTTATTTTTGCAAGAAATGTCCAAAATTTTTCGGTCTATTCCTCATTTTCTCCTCTTGGTCATTCTCATTCCGCACTTCAGAAGTGATAGTCGCTGTGGTACTTACTTCTACTCGCAGTTTTATCGTGCGTTTTATTGTGAGTGAAGTTATTAACTTTTTTACACGCCATCATGGCGAAACCAACAACAAGCTCGTCATTCTGCTTTTTTTCTCGTCATTCTTTACTTACCTGCATTTTGCCGATTATTTTTATTTCAATAATTTGACTCTTATTTATTCTTTGATGTGGACTCAGAATGAGTCCATAAATTGCCTGAAGGGCGCCAGATAGTTTTCCAAGTCTAAAACTATCAAACTACAATTGTCATTCATTTTATTTCAAACTTTAATTGCTCAATTTTATTTTCATTCATTACACTTGTTTGCCCGATAGCTCCAGCAGAGTGGGCCGGTAAGGAATAACTCAGAGGGTTAGAATAAATTCAAATCACACAGTTTTCTATTCACTTTGAATATAATTAGATTACGTTAGAATTCAAGTCAATATTTAAAAACTAAAAATTTCAATGAGTGGGCCTTCGCCCCACTCAACAAGAGACTGATATTCTAGAAACGCCGACAATTTATCTCACGTGACAAGTAACGCCATTTTGGATCGCGACAAACTTTCTTTATATTGAGTGGTCCGAGTGACCACTTCACCTGTTTTTATTTTATACTTAACGGTATCGAGTTATACCGCTCTAGCGAAGTTCCAGGACGAACCAGAAAATACATTACAATTCGATTTCCATATCACGAGCGCGAGTCAACAAATATGACCTTGCTCGAGGTCAGCAACTAATCAATTTCAACGGCGTGTGCCTACCAGTTTGGCACACGATGCTGAAACGAAAGAAGTTAAACAAGTTAAACTACTGACAGATTAAGGGAACCCACCTGGCAGGATCCAGCCTCCTCGAGATCGTCCTCGAGAAGGACAACTGCCAACTTCGGTTTCCCGCAGCGTGGTGGCGCACAGTCAGCATGCGCTAGCTGCCACGCAAGCCTTTGTCGCCTGCCGCTATACGATGGTCCAGGCGTGGGGCTGACTTGGGTCAGCACGCAGATTATCCATGGCCGCTGGCTCCTGTTTTTCCGAGCGCTTTTGCACGTGCGGGAATCCCATTCACTACGCATGCGCCAGGAAAATCTCTTCGTAGTCCCTAGTGGCAGCAGACATCGAATGCAGCCAACCTCACAGGATCTGACAGTTGTTGTGATTGTTGTGTGTGTGTGTGTGTGTGGGGGTGGGTTGATCCACCCTTCCACCCGATTGGAATATGGAATAAACACACAAAATACCAAGGAATTAGAATGATTACGGCGAATCATAAAATTGGAACCCTGTGGTCTGACAATTTGTGGTTTCGGTCAGATGACCTAACCTCCTTAATTTTTGACAGATGATGCATTATTTCTATTTTCAAAACTGGTTAACTTTAATAAAAAATCAAGGTGAGTTTATGACAATTACTAATAATGAACAATAGGGTGGTCCAAATGTATAACTGTAAAAAGTAGACTTGATTTTTAAATAAAAAATAATAGAAAAAAATTTCAACAAATAACTTGAATTTTCAACAAAATTGTTGCATTTTAAAGCCAAAAAGACAATTTATCTAGAAAACAGTTGAATTTTCAGTCAAAAAGCCAAATTTTGAACAAAATACATAAATTTTCTACCAAGTATTTGAATTTTAAACTCAGAAAGAATACGCTTTTAACAATGAATGAAATAGTTAATTTGCCGAATGGAAAAAATAATTTTCAACGAAAAAAGAACGAGTTTTCAACAAAATTGTTGATTTTTGAAGCCAAGAAGGCCAATTATCTACAAATCAGTTAAATTTTTAACCCAAAAATATAAATTTAAAAAAAAAGTTGATTTTCCACCAAATAGTTGAATTTTCAAAAGAATAGTTTAATATTTATTAATGAGTTTATTTTTCTACCAAAATAGTTACATTTTTAACGAAAAAGTTAATTTAAAACAAGCAGGGTAATTTTCTACTAATTTCTTGAATTTTTAAGCCAAAAGGACATTTCTCAACAAATCAGTTAAACTTTGGAACAAAAAAATGACATTAATAAAGGTGTTGAATTTTCAACAAAATAATTAAACTTTTAACAAAATAGTTGAATTTTAACCATATAGCTCCGTTTTTAACCTACCAAGATGAACTTCCAATCAAGAAGATTAATTTTGTACAAAAATACGAATTTCTAACAAAATACATGAATTTTCAACCAAATAGTTGAATTTTTCAATAAAAAGAATAAGTATTCATCCAAAACTGGAACAGTTAAATTTTCAGTTTGAAGAATTACTTTCCAAGAAGAAAAAAAGAATTTGCAACCATTTGAATTGAACGAAAATAGACGACTTTTCAACAAAATAGTTGAATTTTGAAGCCAAAAAGACAAATTATCTACAAAACAGTTGAATTTTCAACCCAAAATTATTATTTTTTAACAAAAAAGTGAATTTTCTGCCAAATAGATAAAATTTCAAATAAATAGTTTAATCTTTAACTTCACAGTTGAACTTTGTACAAAATATTGGAATTTTCAACCAAAAATATGAATTTTCAACAAGAAAGTTAATTTTGAACCAAATAGGTTAATTTTTTACTAAGTTGTTGTATTTTCAAGCCAAAAAAGGAGAATAATTTGCTACAAAACAGTACAATTTTTACCCCGAAAATATGAATTTTTAACAAAAAATAGGAATTCTCAACAAAACATGTAATAGCCAATATTTCAACCACAAACATGTTTTAATTTTAAACCAAAACTGTTGAATTTGAAAAAAATTGGAATTTCCAACAAAATAGTTAAATCCTGAGCCAAAAAGGATTAATTTTCTACCAAACTGCTGCATTTTCAAACCCAAAAGGATGAATTTTCTACCAAATATTGATTTTCTCAAAAAAATGATGAATTTTCAACTAGAAAAGAAATCAAAAAGAAATCTTTAATTGAAAAGATCAATATTAAACAAAAAAAAAGGAAAACTTACATTTTCAGTTTAAAAAATTAATTTTCAACCAAAAATGAAACGAATTTTCAACAGAGTAGTCAAATTTTAAACTAAGGAGATGAATATTCAAATAAACCAAGGAAGTTTTAACAAAGTAGTTAAACTTTTATTCAAATTTGTCAAATTGGTAGCGTGGTATTATGGATGGACCCTCAGATAAAATTTGGCAAAAAGAACAATTTTTCGAATGGAATGAAAGGGAATTGAACTTGCATTATTTCTAAATAAAAACGTTTAAAATTGGATAATTTGAAATTGAAAGTGTTTGAAATAGCACCACTTCAAAACTTTAAAAATTGAAATATTCTTAGATTAGAATGTTGGAAATCGGATCATTTAAAATTCTAAAAACTGTATTTGGAGATGCTATAAAATAGAATAGCAGACGTGCCCGAACTCTTTTTTGAGGTATAATAGCAAAAAAATCTTATTCTGCTAAATAACATTTTTCTTTATGTGCACTATTTGGAGGTTAGGATTCGTTGTTGAGGTCTCTGCCATTCCGATAATGTCGGTCTCTGTAATTTGAAAAATGTAGACAAAATCGCGACTTCGTAAACTTACTGTAACAGCTACAAAGAATAATGAATTGTTTAACAAATTTAATGAAACATTTAATTATCAGTAACAAGTAGCAGCGGTGCCTTTTTTTCTAGAGGGGGGCAGGGGCATAAGCTCATAATATCGAATGGTACAATTTGGATAATATCGAATGGTACAATTTGGATAATATCGAATGGTACAATTTGGATAATATCGAATGGTACAATTTGGACATAGTATAACAATATTATACTATGCAATAATGGAACATGAATAATTAATAATAAATAAACAATAAATAGTATATAATACAACATAAATACAGGTATAAAATTCATATTGCCAAAGATTTCACAAAGATTTCCAAGATCACAGAAAGATTTCAATTACCCAAAGATTGCACAGGTTTCGCAAAGATATCGGATAGATTTAAAAGGTTTCACAAAGATTTCACGAAGATTTCAATAATTTTTCAAATATTTCATAAAGATTTCACAAAGATTTCGAATAGATTGACAAATTTACACAAAGTCTTGTATTATTTCACAGAGATTTCAGATAGATTTCTAAGACTGAACAAAGATTTAAATGATTTCCTAATGATTTTACAAAAGATTTGGAATCGATTGAAAAAAATTAAAGCATTTCTCAAAGATTTTACAAAGATTGCAAAAATTTCACAAATATTACCGAATATTTGAAAAATATTTTAAATATTTGTCAAAGATTTTCAAAGAATTCCCAAAGATTTACCAAATACATTAAAAATATTTCAATGATTTTGAAAAGAATTTACAGGCTTAAAAAGGATTTCAAATATTTCCCAAAGATTTCAGATATATTTAAAAGATTTAACAAATATTACCGAATATTTTAAATATTTTGCAAAGATTTTTGAAGAATTCACAAAGATTTTCTAAAGATTTCAATGATTTCCCAAAGATTTAAAAGATTTCGCAAAGATTTCAAATATTCCGCTAAAATTTCAGATAGATTTCAAAGATTCAACAAATACTACAGAATATTTCGAAAAGATTACAAATATTTAGCAAATATTTCAGATAGATTTCAAAGATTCAAAAAATATCACCGAATATTATGAAAACATTACCAATATTTCGCAAAGATTTTTGAACAATTCACAAAGATATTGCCAAAATTTTACAAACTTTCAATGATTTCCCAAAGATTTAGAGGATTTCACAAAAATTAAAAATATTTCGCGAAGATTCCAGATCGATTTCAAAGATTCAACAAATAGATTTCGCATAGATTCAAAGGACTTCACTAAGACTTCAAGCATTTCAAAAAGATTTCACTAATTTCACAATTATTACCGAGTATTTCAAAAATATTGACAATATTTCGCAAAGATTTTTAAACAATCCCAAAGTTTTCCCAAATATATTTTAAAGATTTAAAAGATTTCAACGATTTCAGATAGATTTTAAAGACTTAACAAAGATTTAAAAGATTTCCGATAGATTTCAAAGATTTAACAAATATTACAGAATATTTCAATAACATTTCAAATATTTCGCCAAGATTTTTTAAGAATTCACAAAGATTTTCTAAAGATTTCACAAAGATTTCACAAAGATTTCAATGATTTCCCAGAGATTTAAAAGATTTCGCAAAGATTTCATATATTTCTCGAAGATTGCAGATAGATTTCAAACATTCCACAAATATTACCGGATATTTCGAAAACATTACAAATTTTTCGCAAAGATTTTTAAAGAATTCACAAAGATTTGGCAAACATTTCAATGATTTCTGAATGATTTGACCAAGATTTCGGATAGATGCAAAAGACTTCACAAAGACTAAACAATTCAATAATTTCACAAATATTACCGAATATTTCAATAATATTTCAAATATTTCGCTAAGATTTTTAAAGAATTCCCAAACATTTCCCAAATATATGTAAAACATTTCAATTATTTCGGATAGATTTTGAAGACTTAACAAAGATTTCCCAAAGATTTAAGATAGATTTCAAAGATTCGACAAATGTTATCGAATATTTCGAAAATATTTCAAATATTTTGCAAATCTGAAGACCAAGATCATTTACGTGATTGAATTCGCGGCACCAGCCGATGGTAATATCACGGCAAAGGAGGAAGAAACCGGGCGAAATATCAAGCACTTCTTTTTGAGTTGAGCAGGCTGTACCAAGGCTACAAAGTCCATCTTGTAGTTCCCATAATCGGCTGTCTTGAAGGTGTAAAAGCTTCATTTCTTAGCCAAATCAACAAGATTCCGGCTTATCAGCGTCAGGCTCATTCCATTGCGAACCGGGTGCAAAAGGCTTTTCTTCTGGGATCACTTTATCTGGTCCGCCATCACTGTTCCTCATGACATTCTACAAAGATTGGTAGCTCTAAAAAAAATGTCCAAGGGTGAAACTTTCATCTTCAACTGCCTCGTCTGCCGCGTAAGTTCATCCGCGGATAGAGACCTGACTCCAAGGAGCAGTGTAGCACGATGTTATCTCGCGTAAATTTCCCGCTCTTGCTTACCTTCTAGGACAGAAGGAGCAGAAGCGGATGACGTGCACCTTCCATTTGCGTCAGAATTGATTGCTTTAAGGAACCATGATCGTATCTTCCAGAGTCTACAACTTCTCAGTTAAAAAAATAATAATAATTACAATTACATTAAATTCCAGACACATTTGTATATTAAAGGTATATATAGTATAACTGTTTTTGGTTATAAATTAAATTTTTTGTTAGCAGTTTTACTGTCATATAGAAAATTCGTCTTCTTGGCTTGGATATTTTACTATTTGGTTAAAAGATCAACTATATTGGTAAAAATTCGTCTCTTTTTCTGAAAGTTCAATTATTCGGCCCTTAATGACACTCATTGGTTAGACCATTTTTTTTCAAGATTCGAATATTTATTTGAAAATTCATGTTCTTCGGTTACAAATTTGTCTCTTTTGGTAGAAATTCTTTTTTGGTTGGAAGTTCGACTATTGTATTGAAAATGCAATATATTTCGACATGAAATCTTAAGGATTTGAAATGTTTCATAATGAATTGAATATGGTATCAACATAAATGTTGTTTAAAACAAAGTATTCCCCTAATTCTGTGAACAACCCTATTTCCTTTTTCTTAAGAGCATTTTGGGCTATGAAGTATAAAATTTTAATATTTTTAATTATTCTTGAATCATTGAAATAGCTTAAAAACGCGAAAACATGCAGAGTAAACGTGAAATCCGCATTTATCCAACGGCTACGTTGCTTAAGAGGAAGAGGGGGGGCTAAGGCAAAACTATGGTTGTATCGGAGTGGCAAGGGGGTGGGGGTATAAAATAGCCCAAAATTGGTAACGTAGTTTATGAAATACCTCTTATTGCGAATTTTACATTGAAAATTTCATTCTACGCAAAAATGATTGAAGTAGGCAGCTTCTGCCTCTGCATACAAACTTCTATTTAAAAAAGGAGTACCGCTTTGTATCTAAAAAATATCCCATTCTAGTATTTATTTATTAAAATTAGGTGATTCAATTTTGAGTTTAGACCTTGAGTTCAATAGCCTTAAACAACATACAATGGCATGTTTTTAAATATTGTTGATTTATAGGATATAAAGACCATTTATTACTAATGATGTAAAATTTGACGTCGGGTCGAGGATCGGGTTCGCAGTCCGGCCCGAAAACACGAAAGCCCAAACTGGCGCAAAACCCCAAATCAGCCCGAAAGTTTTGCATTTAACTTTTGGGCCGGCGGTCAACCCATTGGGTTCGGGTTTTTAAAAATGTTGCACACCCCTAGTATATTTATCTATTGCTGTTTCAATATAATTATTTATTCAACGCAAGTTTTTTCTCTAAAAAAAATAAAAGAGTAAACTCAGGCTCAGGCAAAGTCTGGAGTAACAATAAGACCTTTGGGATTTACTTTTCCCGGTGCAGAGTGGGCTGGCTCGGGAATTTACGATTCAAAATAGTCTACAGGTCGCAATTGTGAACGGATTTGAAAGTTTTTTTTTTAGAAATGATCAGAATTAAATTTGTTAACGTAGATGTACTTGCAAAACATAAATAATTCATTTTCAATATTTTTATGGTTCTTTAGTGTAAATAATTTCCTAATTCAAGCCCTTTCAGGAATCACTACTTTACCACCGAGCAATTCACGCCTACCCCGAAGGGAAACGGCTTAATGATATAATAATAATAATAATAATATGCATTGGTATTGAAACATACGTATTTTCATCGTCTTGTTTTTATAATTATAAAAAAGTGTGCATCATATATAAAAAATGTTGTTATCATACATTTTATTGCAACTTGTGTCGATTATCCATAAATTTAATTTATTTAGTTTCAACGTTATTTTTTTATGACTTAAACTGAAAATACGCATACCAGTGTAAAATGGTACTCAGCAAATTTGTGGATATAATTTAGGCGAAAAATTTTGTTAAATAAAAAGTTATTGCAACTTGTGTCGTTTTCCCAAAAAGTAAATTTTTAATTTTTGATGCATTTTTATAGCAAGAGTTTATAACAAATTTGTAGATCGTTTTTAGTTGAACAGTTTTTGTCTTTTCATTTTTTTTGCGTCTCTTGTGCCATTTTAAAAAAATTTTATTTTTTCATTTTTTTGCTTATTTTTCACGATTGAAAAATATACTCGTCCTTTCTGAAAATTATAAATAACAAATTTGTACATCCACTTCGAGTGAACAAGTTTGCATATCATTTTTTCTTCTTTCCTTGTGTCGTCTTCCAAAACATTAAATTTTTTTATTTTAAGTGTTATTTTTAACGAATAAAACAACAACTACGCGTCCTATCCAAAAGTGATTAATAATAAATTTGTAGACCTTTTTTGGTTGCATGATTTTTGAATTCTCATCTTTTCTTGTGTTTTGCATAGTTTGACCGCAAAATGGAATTTTTAATTTTTCATTATTTTTTTTGTGCGATCAAATTCTGAATTTTCGATTTTTCGAAAAAATTTAAAAAGTTGTTATGATAATCTTGTAGGGCTCTAAAAAAACGTTTTTCTCTTCCTGACTTTTTTTCATATCATGCGTTGTTCGGATTAAAATATTAATTTTCGTTTGCTTTTTGAGATTTTGAAAATGCTATAACTCTGATAATTTTTATTTTATCAGAAAATTTCACGAGGATAAATTGCTTGTCTCTTGGAGTACTACTAATAACCGTACATAGAATTTTCAAATTTGGAAAAAAAGTGGTCTCGAAAATTTTCAAAATATGCTCACTTTTTGAATTTTGATCCAAAATAGCTAATTAACAAACTCGTTCTTTCTTTTTAGGCCTTCAAAAAGTGTGCTAAAGCACAATCTAATCTGATCAATCTTTCGAAAGTTATCGTGCCTACACGATACTACAGAATACAGGCAGACAGGCAGACGGACAGGCAGACGGACAGGCAGACGGACAGGCAGACAGACAGACACCTTCGTAAAAAACGTTTTTTCTGACTCAGGCGGCCTCAAAACGTCGGAATTTGATTGAATCCGCGAAAGTCATTTTTCATATAAAACCAATACCTTCTCATTGAGATGAGAATGTAAAAATTGATTCTAGCTCTTACAGAACATCAGTTATAGTCTCTTATAACAGGATACTTTTTGTGGGAATTTAACGTAGATCGCATTTTTTATTTAAGACTTATTTGGTATGTATTGCATCAGCACTTTTTAATATTTTCTTTACCGTTCGTGCTTGGAAAAGAAAATCGTCAGAAGTCAAGGTTTAAAATCGTCATCTAGAGAAAATGTATGAATGCTTTATTGTTACTTGATATATTACTGATGTATTGGTACAATAAACGAGTTTTTTCATGGCATTAGTAAATGAGAAATTCATTGGGTCGTTTCAATGAAACAAAACAGTTATAATAATACCAGCAATAATAGATTTAATGCTTTCGCGATGATTCATTATAATAAATTATAATTTAAAGCTTTTCGGGTTTCAGTCGTGTGCAAAACTACGAATCTTGCTGACGTTTTTTGAACATTGCAGTTCACTTCTTCAGGGCTGACCTGAAACTGAACTTTCAGGGTATGTTGTTCCGATATAGATTCTCTACGATGCCTATGATTGGCCAGAGCGCCCATGACAGGGAATTCTCGAACTTGATTGGCCAATCAAGTCTTTTTTAAAAAACCCGAGAGGACGGAAAGCCAAATCGGATTGGTATTATATAAACTCACTATTCCGCGAAATATTTGCGTTGTGTTTTGATTCTATAATATTGATTTTTAGTTGGCAAATTGTCGTACCCCAACAAAAACACTAACGCCAACATAGACTAACGGACCGCGACTTTTTCAACTGCGCAATAACTCGAGACGGCCTGAACCGTTTTGCGCGACTGCCAATGTTGATCAATGTTGACTATCAAACGCTATCTAATCAGCAACGAACGATTTCATGAAAAATGTATACCATTTTCCGAAATTGAGGTGCCATCTTCACGGGCATACTGACTTCTCGTTCACTCGGCCCTTCCGAGACGAGAGTCGCAACCGTCTCTCACCCTACGCGCTGAGAAACTGCGTGGGCCAGCAGATCTAGCAATGTTGGGTGTATTTATTTGTGTTATTATTGATAGTATTTATTATTTATTTCAAATCACCCGCGCTTTTCGGTTGAAAAAGTAGTGACCGGCGGCGCATCGATACAAGAATGGGGCAGTCAATGAGCGTCGTCGATAAAAATAAACTGCCCACTGGTGATAAGGGTGGGGCATTGAGATTAGCGAATCCCTACGTTTCAAGGACGTGGAAATGTTGGAGACTTTACTGTACATGGAAGGGGAAGCTAGTAGGAAAGTGAGGAGAGAGGAATTAGAGGTGGGGGAAGTGGGAAAGGAGGGAGAGTCGACGTGGGTGAGCAGGGGGGAAGGTATGGGAGGGGAAGATTTAAAAGACTTAATTCACGTCTTGATAGGCGTTAAATTAAATTCCTAAATTCTGTTCGTTGAGAAAAAAAAATTTTAAGGTAAGTGTTAACACAGTCATGTTGCGATTTTATGAGCAGCTTGAGATTAGGAGGTAAAATTCATTCCTAATTTTTTTTTCAATCATCAATTTTTTAGAAAATATTATATTGCTAACAACGATTTCTTTTATTTGAAAGAAATGCGCAATTTTTGTATTAACAATTCTGTTTCTACACACATATTAATTTGGTTGAATTTTATTTCTTTTTTGACCAGAATATGTTCTTTGGCTAGAAATGCAACTATTTTGTTGACATTTATTCTTTTTAAATGAACCTGACCGTTTTTGACTTTAAAATAAAAGCTTTTTGTTTAACATTTCAACGATTACATGTTTCGTCGAGAATTCATCTTCTTAACTAAAAATCCAGCTATTTGTATGAAAGTCAACTTTTTTGGTGAATCTCTAATTCGATGTATCTGAAGTCTTCAAAACAAATTTCAAAACTTCTTAAGGTTACTTTAAAACGGATTTAGCGATTTTTTAATTTTCGGATCAAAGTATCCTTTAATCGTAGCACATAAAAACCTACATAGCGACCTCTAAATATATACTTTTTTCAGTATGGCAAAAATAGGGGATCAGTTGCTCGTCAGAAGAAAGAAACTCCTGCGGTAAGATTATAGAAAATCTAGAAAAAGAATTTCCATAAGTGTTACTTAGACAGGAAATTCTACATTGTGGATTGATATAATTCAATTTTTTGTTCAAAATTAAACAAATTGAATTAATTTTTCAAACTAAAAATTTTACTTTTCCATTTCTGATTGAAAATTGATATTTTTTATTTCGAAATTGAACTATTTGGTCTAAGATTGATCTTTTTACATTCTCATCCAGAGAAGGTGTTAGATTTGTGTAAAATTTGACCCCCCCGGTTTTTGTCAAATGTTAACGTTTTGAGACCCCCTGAACCCAAAAAACAGGTTTTTACGAATGTGTCTGTCTGTCTGTATGTAGGTCTGTCTGTGAGCACGATGACTTTCGAAAGAATTGAGCTATTAGATTGGCCTTTGGTATACTCTTTGAGACTCGCAAACGAAAGGTCAAGTCCGTTATCCAGCCATTTTGGATAAAAATTCAAAAAGTGAGCGCATTTTGAAAATTTTTGAGGCCATTTTTTGCACAATTTGAAAACTGTATGTGCGTCCGTTTATAGTACTCAAAAATTTGAACAATTTTTTCGTATGACATTTTTCGATGAAATAAACATTTTCAGACTTACAGCATTTTCAAAATCCAAAAGAGGAAACGAAAATTAACATTTTCAGCCAAACAACAATCTATCATTTCAATAAATTTATATTATCACAATTCATAATATGCATTGGTATTGAAACATACGTATTTTCATTGTTTTGTCTTTATCCTTATAAAAAAGTGTGCATATTATACAAAAAATGTCGTTATTATACATTTTATTGCAAATTGTGTCGTTTCTCCATAAATTTAATTTGTTTATTTGCAACGTTATTTTTTATGATTTAAACTGAAAATACGCATACTAGTGTAAGTGGTTCTGAGAAAATTCGTAGATATAATTAAGGCGAACAATTTTGTTAAATAAAATGAAATATTTTCGAGAGAAATACAGAGGTATTGTCCATTTTTCATTCCGACAATTACTTTGTTTATAGAAATTGCAGAACTATAAAAAATAATCTAATTTTTTGTTTAATTGTTTAAACAAAATAATTTTAAAAAAAACGCATCTTGATATTCCGCAGACGAATCTAGAGGTGTTTTCAGTTTTTCGACACGACTCTTAGTTTTTAAAAAATTAATTTAATTAATTTCAAATCCATATCTACAAGCACACAGTAAATGTACGCTAAACAACAAATGTCCTACTTGTTCAACAAATTATTAGAAATTTTTTTTTTCAAACAGCATCGAGATATTTGCAAAAGGAATGCAATGGTATTGTCAACTTTCCAATCCAACAATTACTTTGTTCATAACAATTGCACAATTATAAAAAATAATGCAAATGTTTAAAAAAATTGTTTAAACAAAAGAACAAAAAAATCGCATCTAGATATTCCGGAGACGAATTTGGAGGTGCTTTCAGTTTTCCCACACGATACTTCATTTTTTTTTAATTAATAACATTAGTTTCAAATCCATATTTACAGGTACACAGCAAATGTACGCCAAACTACAAATGCTCTAATTGGTCAAGAAATGGTTAGAAAAAAAACCGCATCGAGATATTCTCGAGAGGAATGCAATGGATGAAAAATGGATAAAAATGGACAATTCGTTCATTTTTCATTCCGACAATTACTTTGTTTGAAGTCCATATCTGTGGCAAACTTCAATGTCGTGAAACATAGCATATTGAGATCTTAAAAAAGTAGAATTATTTAGAATCAATTGACATGCCAGCTTGGTTTTTTTGGTTTTCAGTCCATCATTTTTGTGAGCAATAATTCCTTACTGATTCACCTCTATTTGTGGAAAAGTTTTTAACAGGTTTGAAAATACGAAAAGAATTTTTTGGGGTACTTGAGAATTTTCCAGTGACAAAAATGTACTAGAAAAAAAATTGCCAAAGCCCAGGAGTCAAACTTGAAAATACAGCCAATGTTTACAATTTTGAATTTGGTATTTAGTTTAATTATCTTTATGACTTGTGGTTTAAAGATTTTTCTGAGCATGTGTGGACTTTTTAAGCACATAATAAATTTTTTCACTCGTGACTTTAGAATTTTTTTGGTGTGTTTGTAGTGTTTAGGCTTAGAAATACATTAGAAAAAACGCGCAAGATCCGGGACTCGAAATTACAATTACAGTAGTTTTTAAAAATTTGGAATTTGTTATTTAATAGAATTATCGTCTTCATTTGTGATTTTGTAATTTTCTTGAACATGTCTGGATTTTGTAAGCATAGAAATGCACTAAAAAAATCGGCAAGGCCCAGGAATAAAAGAAATAAATAAAATATTACTCTAATTCCAATTTCCACTAGTGGGTCTTGTGATTTTTTTCTAGTTTATCTCTAAGCCTAAATACAATATTTTTACATTTAAGGGGTTACACCAGTGTAAAAGCATGCATTTTTGAACATTTTTTTCGGGTTGAAGAAAAGGTAGTACGAAAAAGCGCCGTAAGGATATAATTAAGCATGTATTGAACTTTTCAGAGAAATTTTTTCATTAAAAAATATTTTCAAATGGCGGCATTGGAGCCATTCTCCTGCAGATTTTTTTTTTGCGGCACGCAGTAGGACGACCGCAAATTTGAAGCTGGAACAAACACAAATTTTTTTTCCTAATCTGCCTAAGAATAGCTAGAGAATGACGTACGGGATTTGAAAAATATAGTTTTTTGTAAAATTGACAAGTGTTTGAAGCAAAATCATTTTTTTAGATGACAGTTACTCCCAGTGGGACCCTGCGGTGGTTGTTAACCTTTAGTTTATATATATATATAGTGTGTAGGGAAATGTTTGCGGGTTTGGTTTTCCCGTTCGAAAAAAAAGTTTCTATTATAGACATTTTTTCGTTACACCTTCTCACTTCAGAAATTTGATCACAGAACGCACTTCACAATCGGACCCGAGCTCAAGGTAGGTAGCAATGTTCACAAATGAATAGGTTATAAACAATGCAGCCTGGAAAGCTGACATTTTTACAGTGTTACGACTAGATCCAAACGAAAATCTTCAGACCTTCCGCAACTTTCTGTCTCTTTTAGTTCTCTTATAAGAAAATAGGGAAATTTACTTTTGGTGTGACCCTCGTATTTATATAAAAAAAGAGTCGCCGAATGATATGTCATCTCCCCTCCACGAGGTCAAATGTTAGAATCAAATGCCCAAAATTGACCATTAAATTGAGAAAAATCACAAGGAAGAATTTTACGGGGGAATGTCATGTCTAGAGAATCACGTTTGAAGTTAGATTCGAGTTACATAGTTGGAGTTACGTAGTACATGCTCGATATGCATATTAAGAAATGATAGTTAACTGAAATCCACAAACAATTTATTCCTAAAGAGTGTGAAAAATCGCTAAGAGAAGGATTTTTTACAGAAAAATCCAGAAAAATCGCTTAATCATGAAAATAATACAGAAATCAGTTAAGGAAATGCAGAAGAGGACATTTTACAAATGCCTCATACAATTAAATTCAAATTCTGATTCTGACGTGGAATCAATTTAGAGCTTTGAGAGAGTCTAGTTTTATATTCGTGAGTGAACATTAACCTGAATTAAAAAGACAATTAAATCTGACGCGGACATGCGGGATCTGTAATAATTATTATATTTAAACTACTGTGAATCATTTGATATGAGTAAATTATGAGCGAGGTACAAAACTGTTGACAACATTGTGAATAATCCTTAAAGCGATGGAAGAGGTATTCAACAACTTTCAGAATATTTTCAAATTATAATAGAAAAATGTTACAATATTTTATGTACGGAAAGCAATTGTACGGAACGACAAGCTCTGTTCTACGAAATCTGATAATGGGAATTTCTACGGAAATTCAAAGGACGACAACTCATCTGAAAATGTATCAAACAAATATACGGAAAGAATTTATCCGTGGAAAGGTCACGAACTTCTAGCTAGGTCTCGGATTCGAGATAAAAAAATAAAACATTACATCCTTGTTTCTATGAGAAATGTATGGATAAATTTCGAAGTCTTTTATGAACAGTTTGAATTTCCTAGTACAGTTCCTGAAAATTTCAGATTGAAATATAAAGAGAAAACATTTTATTTGTGCGATATAATTTATATTAATTTACAAATTCGCAACTCGGACGATTCGAACCCTCAAAAAGACTGCTGAATCACCAGTTTCTAAACATGAACCAGGAGTGCGTAATCACGCACAGCCATCGAGGTAAAACAAAATAGGTATTATAAAACTTCTCGTCACTCATCCGACGAACACGAAGCATGCATACGAGCGCACTCACGCACCGCACGTTTGGGCGAGCGTGTGTGCGGGCCACGTACAGGCGAACCTTCTTTCCAGTTCCCAGAATGGTTGGGCAAGCTTGTGAGTGCTATGAAAATATTTTCCCAATCACTCGTAATATTATTGTAATTATTCACATAAGAAAAAGTGATGAACCGTTTTAGTATTTTCACATCGAGTTCGTCAATTCTTTCTTGAAGTTCGCACAATTACGGTAGTGAATTTTTGTTTTTACGTTGTGTTTAATCACTTTGTAATTTTGTGCTTTAATAGCTAATATTTTTTAGCGAGGCCTCGGTGCCGCATTATTTCAAGAAAGATTTTCCTGGTGAATACATTAATAATATAATTAATAATAGAGTGAATATATGTTACCCAGTGGTAACTAGCCTATATTTTATTATCACAATAGAGATGACGAGTCTGATCTGTGAGTTACACGATCAATTTATATACTTTTAAATCTAAAACTAATGATTACGATATCTTTAATAATATTGTGTCAGGAATTTTATTTTTCGGTATTTTCCAATCGTTCCTTTTAGTTGTTTAAATTCGGGAATTTTCTAATTCGGAAATTTTCCAATGTCAGGAATTTTATTTTTTGGGATTTTTTAGTCGTTCCTTTCAATTGTTTAAATTTGGGAATTTTATTATTAGAAAATTTTCCAATTCCGGAATTTTACAATGTCAGGAATTTTATTTTTCGGTATTTTCCAATCGTTCCTTTTAGTTGTTTAAATTCGGGAATTTTCTAATTCGGAAACTTTCCAATTCGGGAATTTTGCAATGTCAGGAATTTTATTTTTCGGGATTATCCAGTCGTCCCTTTTAGTTATTTAAATTCATGACTTTTCTAGTTCAGATATTTTATCATTCTGTAATTTTCTGTCGGGAATTTTATTATTCGGGAATTTTCCAAGTTGGGAATTTTATTATTCGGAAATTTTCCAATTCTGGAATTTCACAATGTCAGGAATTTTCTTTTTCTGGATTTTCCAAGCGTCCCTCTTAGTTGTTTAAATTCGGGACTTTTTCTAGTTCGGATATTTTATCATTCCGTAATTTTCAGTCGGGAATTTTATTATTCGGGATTTTTATTTGTTAGGATTTCTCAATCGTCCCAAGGAGGAAATGTAAGAGTTCTGTTCGAAAAGACAAAGAATTTTTTCGTCTGTAAAATGTTAAAAAGGGGTTCGTTCGACTTCCAGTCAAGCGAAGAGTTCACGCAGCAAAATGTTCGGTTGGGTTTCCGGAATGGAAGAGGTGGAGGGAATAGTGGAGGGAACTCAGCAAAGCGCCTCAGGGTTCGCTCCCAGGCGTAGCGCTCGGCTCCACAGTTGCCGTAATTAGAACCGAGCGCCTGGGGCCAAGCCTCAAGCTGACGAGTCTCCCGCGGACCGAAATTATTCATGAAGCGGACAGAGGAAGCACAATTTACTCGCAAATATTTTATCTCGCTCGTCTCAATTGACCGAGCAGCGTTTTTTTTTGTTTTTTTTTTCCTTTTTTTTTTTTGTTCAAACTTTAGAACTCTGTCTGCATAATATGCTCAAATTATTTTAATCATTTCCGCCTTTCATCTGCCCTCCTTTATCTATAGAAAATTCAAACAAATTGAAAGCGGAAACATGCATAACTTTTTTAAACTATATGGGTCTTTTCATTAAAAAATAATTTGTGGATATAAATAAATAAATTTTTTTAATAAAATTAGTTATTTTTGGAAACGTTTATAATATTTCCAATAATAATTTATTCGATCATTTGAAAGTTTAAATTGAAAAGTGCAAGAGTTTTAAGAATCTTCTAAATTTATAGAGTTATAAAGTTATAACTTTTTTTCTCAGGTATAAAAAAACTTTACACCTAGGAGATCAATAATGGTAATACAAAAAATGTTTATTTCTAAATTTTTGTTCATCTGCAAAGTCTTCTTTTCAACAAAAAAGATTAATTTTCTACCAAGAAGGACGAATTTTCAAGAAAATAAATTAAGTTTTAACTAAAAAAGATGAACTTTAGATTAAAAAAATTATTCTAAACCAAAAAAAAATCTCATTTTGAACCAAATAATTAAGTTTTCAACTCAAAAAGATAATGTTTAACCAACAATAGAATAATAAAATTTTCATTTAAAAGAATTAATTTTTAGCAAAAAAAAAACGAATTTTCAACAAAATATTTGAATTTTAAACCAAAAAATTTAATTTTAAGTCCAATATCTGAATTTTCAACCAAAAATTTTACTTTTCTACCCAAAAAAAGCTTTTCAACAAAATATACAAAATTTCAACTAAAAAAGATCAATTTTTATCAAAAAATAGAACAGTTAAATTTTTATTTAAAAAAATTAATTTTTAACCTAAATAAAGAAATTTGTAACAAAATGGTTCAACTGTCAACCAAAGAGATCATTTTTAACCAAGAAGATTAATTCTACCCACAAATACAAATTTTTAACCGAAATATTCAGTTTTCAACTCAAAAAGATAAATTTTGAACCAAAAATAGAAAAAATAAATTTTCAGTTGACACAATTAATTTCAAGCCAAAAAAATAAAAATATTTAAATTTTCCATTCTGCAATAATTTAGTTATAATTTTCAAATTTTTTGTATGAAATTTCTTATGTGATAACTTTATTGCTCTGTCAACTAAGTTGAATATAATTTTTTTTTACTTGTTTTGGGTGACCCGAAAGGAAATTAACCCCCCTACCTGATAAATTTGGCGATAATTGGTGATAATTTTATTATTTTCTTTTATCAAAGATATGTCCAATAAATCAATTTTATTGTTTTCTTCCATTTCAAATGTAAATTGTAACTGTCTGTTAAATGAATTGAATTTGTCGATGATTAAATTAATATGATATTTTTTCACACAAAGAATTGTGTCGTCCACGTATCGATAATGAAAAGGGAGAGTGACATCGTGTTTGTCTTTTAGAATTTTTAGACGATAACTTTTCAGGTCGTCCATAACCATGTCTGGAAATAGGGGTGAAATGGAAGAACCCATCGGAGTTGCAAAAACTTGTTGATATATATTTTCATTAAAAACGAAATAAGTGTTGTCAAAAAGAAATTCCATGCATCTTCTTATATCATCGAAAGGTATTTTATAATTAGAATGAATGTAATGAACCCTTCTATCAAGACTTTCTAACACTAAGGAGTATGAAACGGTTGTGAATAGAGAACTGACATCTAAAGTCATGAAAATAAGATCATTATCAATTACTACATTTTTTAATTTTTCTTTTGAATCCAGACTATTATTAATGTGTGATTCAGGAATATTCATAACATTTTTTAGTTCTTGATATATAAATTTTGCTAAAGAAATGAGTTGCACTGTTGACTAAAGAAATTATGGGACGAAGTGGTGTATTTGCCTTATGGATTTTTGGTAAACCGTAACACTTTGCTAGCATAGTGGCAGTGCAAGTCAGCTCATTATTGTGATATTTATATTGCAAAAATTAAATACAAACTTTTCATGATTTGAAATAAAAAATAAAACTGGAACAAAGCTGAATTGTTTAAACAATTGAAAAATGCTTTAAACGAAAAATATTGTTTTGAAAATTGACTTGCTGTGTCATTGCTATCCAAAATACTAACTTATCATGATTTACATGGAAAATACAAATTAAGAAGTAAAATAAATGGTTTAACTAATTTAAAATTAATTCAAAAATACTTAAAAACTTGTCACTTATAGAATACAGAAAAACATGTTGAAATAATTACAAAAAATCCCGTCTTTATCACGAATTTAACATGAAACTTCGATTTTGCATTTTTTGGGATATTTTCCGGGGCGTTAAATTTAAAAGTTATGGGTAGTTTTTTCTCATGTTTCCGAAAACTAGGCTTTTTCTATTTAAAATCCCGTATCCACTTCAAAAGCCCAAGGGAACGTTTTAATATTGAAAAGTTTGGAAAAGAAACATGAATTTTTGGGATTTCAGGACCAAGACGAATTCTTTAGTTACAAAAACGAGTCGCCTGGGCATTTTTGAAGTTGAAACTTCGAAAACCGCTTTTAGAAAAAAATGCATCTATAGTTCTCGAGTGCTCAAGTATTCTTATAAAATAATATTGCTTCAAAAGTAATTTTCTTAATTGTTTAGATTCGGGAATTTTATATTTCAGTATTTTTTTGTAGGGAATTTTACGGGGTCGGAAATTTTGTTCTCGAAATTCAATTGTTTCAATTTCGAAGAAATTATATTGATAATTAACAAATTATTTATATTTGTGAATTGATTGTAGTACTTTTTATGGAACTAATTAATTAATTAATTACGAAAGGGATTAATTTAATGGTCTTCACGGAATTTTATAATAATGCTCGAATATTTTTCTAATTGATTTATAGTGATTTGAATTTGAAGTTGTTATTCTTTTTGGAATATAGGGAATTCTCGATTGATTTTAATAGCTTGACGGAAGTTTCAAAGCTTTTTTTTTCGTCTTATAAAAATGATGGAATTTTTAGGACTTTTTGACTGGTTCCGCGGAATTAATTTAATGGTTTTCACTGAGTTTTATGATAATGTTGGAATATTTTTCTAATTAATTTACTCAGAACAAATCAAGACCTCCACAGTGTTTCAGGAATTTCTTCTCTTTTTACATTTTCGAGAATATTCCAGTGGACAATACTGGTTATACTTTCTTAACTCTAACTCTCTGAAAGAACTCTGTAAACTCGCCTTTTTTATGTCGAGAATATTGCGTCTTAGAATATTTGTAGTGGAGTCTTAGGACTTAACACGTCACTTTGTGCGTTACAATATCGTTTTAATGATTATCTCATAATTGTAATCGACGTTGTTTCTGGCTTGCACTCTCTGCTTATAATTATCAAATAATATGTTCATGACTTTATATTTGCACTTATTTGCAATGGTCAACAACCACGAAACTAATTATTTTCTAAAAAAAAAAAAAATAATAATATAAAAAGAGTATGACCCCCCCCCCTCGGATGATCAAAATAGTTCTATTTATGAAAATTGCAAACATCACCTAAAGTTTAAAATCCGATGTTTCTTTCATCTTCAAAATTGATAGTATAATTTGAGATAATGTATAAAACATAATAATTTTAACATATTATCAGTGGTATGCAGTCAAGTGCGTCGAATTTCCAATGCAAACTGGAATAGATTCGGGCACGCTTGGAACACGGGTTTGCTCGAAACTGAGTTTGATTTGAAAGAATGTAAAGCGACTTAAATCACTCCAAAAGTAGGATTTCGCAGAATCGAAACTGTTTCGTTGCTATTGAAATAAAATCCATCTGAAAAAGCGCTGATAGAGAATCGTATCAAAATTTCAACTCCGTCGTGGAGCTGGATATATAAATTGCACACCACTAGATATTATCAACAATATGGAAAAACAACGAATAATTTTTTCAGCCGCATAATGATTGTCTGGTCATCTCAGACGCTGCAAATTTTAAAATTAGCGAAAATAATTTTAAAAAACGTGGGCTTGTAGAGAATGAGAAAATGAAATTTTTTTCCCTCTACCGTTTCCCCCCCATAATTATTCTCGACAGGAAAAATGAACAACTGAAAAGTTCGTAACTCGAAAATCATAAGTTTTTAAAATATAAATTGTTGTTACTTGACCAAATGTTGAAATCATTTGAAATTTGGTGTACACACTCAGCATAGAATACTTATGTTTATAGACAAAGCAAAAATTGAAGAATAGTCTATTGTTTCATAATATTTAATTTAAAATTGAGACCGGTCAGTAGCAACTTTTTTATGGCTTCGCCGACAAAAAGTATTCAAAGAACTTTCAGTGTAAAAAAACTTCGAGTGAGTCATTTGTTCCTCAATATCGCAGGAAGGTTTCTGGAAAGCTTCAGATCAATTAATCTGAAATTTACACAATTTGGTAAATTACAGTGAGATTTGCGGTGAGTTAATGGACAGAGTGTGAAAGAAGAGTATTTGGAGTGAATGATTGAATGTTCAAAATAATAGAAGTGAGTAATATTTTGAGCGTTTGAGTCAGCTTTGGGGTAGCCTGAGAGGTTATTTTGTGTGACTTGTGGAGCAGTGTGGGGATAACGGTGCAACCGAGTAACAGAGGTAGGGCAGGGTAGGTAGGGAAAAGCACGAAAGAAGACAAGGTGGCAGGGTGAGGTAGTAGAGTGGTGACAGAAGTTAGGCAAGTTACGTAGGGCGATACACGAGCATTATTAAAATCAGTTTGATGGATAGCGGGAACTCTGATGAGAAAGTGTTCCGTACGTCGAAACGTGAAGGAAAAAGGGGAAAATATAGAAAAACAGTGGAAAAGGAGATATTGAGGGCGGAGGGTTTTGATTCAATCGAGAGGTTTGTGATGAGGAAGAGGGACAGGGCGGAGAGAGGAAGTAGTGAGGATAAGGTAGAAGCAGGATCCACAATAAAAAATCTGAAAATGTACAGAACGCCACCGGGAAAATACCCAAATGAAGCGGGGGGGGGGGGAAGACAAGGAAAAAGATGAAAAAAAGTTGAACATTGAGGGCCAACAGACGAAAATTTACAGTTAGATAACATGCGTAAGATGATGATAGAAGTAATGAGGATATATCAAGAAAAGCAGGAAAAGCGGGGACAGGAAACAAGGAAAGAAATTAGGTTGGAAATGGCCGAACTTAGGAAAGAAATGAGGAAATGGGAAGAAGTCAGGGAAAAGTTAGAGAAAAGGATGCAGACGTGTCGGAAACTAAAGGTCAAGTTCATTAGCCAGCTATTTTGGATAAAAATTCAAAAAGATAGAGCATTTTCAAAATTTTTGAAACCATGATTTTTCAAGATTTAAAAATTCCATGTACGGCTGTTGGTAGCACTCGGAAAGTCGAACAATTCATCCTCACGATTTTTTTTTTTGATAATGAGAAAATTATCAGAGTTATAGCATGTTCGAAATTCAAAAAAAGAAAGGAAAATGTAAATTTGATACCAAACAACGCACGATATAAAAAATCAAAAGAAGAAGAACTTTGCTTTTTGAAAGCCCTACAACATTATCATGACTTCTCGAATTTTATTGAAAAATCGAAAATTCAAATGTTCATCGCATAAAAAATAATGCACAAATAATGAAAAAATTGTGCACCGAAAAATTATCTACAAATTTTTTATTAATTACTTTTTTATAGGACGCGCAGGTTTTGTTTTATTCATTAAAAAACAACAGTAAAAATAAAAAAATTAAATTTTTGGCTAAACGACACAAGCTACGAAAAAAATAAGAAGACCAAAGTTGTTTACCCTAAAAAAATCTACAAATTTGTTATTAATCGTTTTTTGATAGGGTACATAGTTTTAGGTTTAAATGTGAAAAATAACATTAAAAATAAACAAATTAACTTTTTGGAAAACAACGCAAGATACAAAAAAAAATTAATTAACAAAAGTTGTTCAACCTGAAATGATCTATAAATTTCTTGTTCATTATTTTTTTATGGAACGGGTAGTTTTGGTTTTAATCGTAAAAATTAATATTAAAAATAAAAATTTTTGGCCATACGACACAAGCTACGAAAAAATATGAATCGAAAAAAATTCTGCATCAAAAAAACATCTGCAAATTTTGTATTGATCGCTTTTTGATAAGACGCGTCGTTTTTGTTCTAATCGTAAAAAATACCATTGAAAATAAAAAAAATTGTTGAAAAGCGAGACAAGGTACAAAAAAAATTAATAGACAAAAGTTGTTCACCCAAAAAAGATATGAAAAGTTGTTATTAATAACTTTTTGATATGACGCGTTGTTTTTGTTTTATTCATAAAAAACAACATTGAAAACAAACTTTGGACACAAGCTGCGGAAAAAGATAAGTAGACAAAAATAGTGCACCCAAAAAAGACCTACAAATTTTGTAATAATCACTTTTTGATGAGATGCGTATTTTTTGTTGAAATCGTAGAAAATAACATTGAAAATAAACAAATTAATTTTTTGGAACAACTACACATGATGCAATAAAATTTTAATTCACAAAATTGTTTTTTTATAGGTAGAACACTTTTATAAATGATAAAAACAAGACAATAAAAATACATTTGTTTCAATATTGATGTATGTTATGAATGGTAATAATATAAATTTATTGCAATGGTACATTTTTCAGGGTAGCTGAGACTAAAAGTTAATATAGAATAAATCGGGAATATTAAAGTAATCATGAGAAATAAATGTTGTACTTTATTTTGCAATATCTACATAAGCAGTCTCAGACCGAAGTACACAAAATAAATATAATACTCATTTGATATAATAGAGTTGAGCTCAAGGAGCTTTAACAGAAGAGAATTCACAATCACCAAATAACAGTTGTCGATTCTTTCACCTTTAATTTTAAAAGGTCTGAGCACAAATGTGGAGGAAGTACAAAGGCCGAGCGCGAAGCGCGAGATCCAACGGACGCGCACCCTAGGCGCGCTCAAACTTGCTCGTAAATATTAATTCGAAATTAAATTTAAATTCTGTCTTTATCTTCCAAAATCTAAATTTTAGAAACAAAATTCGGGGAAATTTAAAAACGTGTAAAGAAGAAATTGTCTGCTGGGATAAATGGAGCTCTTTTAGGCTTCATATTTCGATGGGTTCTACGAATATTAGGCTATTGTTCCTTTACCGGTAAGAGAGCGACTATCGTCCCATTACGAAAAAGCTTTAGTCTATCGTTCCGTTACGGATAAGCCATATAAGATGTACATAATTTTTGAATTAAAAAAATCACCCAGATGCTTATCAAAAATAAGTTGTATACCCTCGTTGCCTATAACCAATTTTCTTTCCTTGTGTCGTCTTCCAAAACATTGAATTTTTTTTAATGTCATTTTTCACGAATAAAACAAAAACTACGTGTCCTATCAAAACGTGACTTGTAACAAATTTGTAGATCTTTCTTGAGTGCTCGATTTTTGTATCTTCATCTTTTTTTGTATCTTGCAGAGTTTGACCACAAAATGGAATTTTTCATTTTTCATTATTTTTTGTGCGATCAAAATTTGAATTTTCGATTTTTCGGAAAAAATCAAAAAGTTGTTATGATAGTCTTGTAGGGCCGTCAAAAGGAAACGTTTTTCTTCTTTTAACTTTTTTTCATATCATGCGTTGTTGTGTTTAAAATATCAATTTTCGTTTGTTTTTTGGGTTTTTGAAAATGCTATCACTCTGATAATTTTCATTTTATCCAAAAATTTCACAAGGATAAATTGTTTGTCTCTTAGAGTACTACTAACAACCGTACATAGAATTTTCAAATTTTGAAAAAAGTGGTCTCGAAAATTTTCAAAATGTGTTCAGTTTTTGAATTTTGATCCAAAATAGCTGGTTGACGAACTTGTTCTTTCTTTTTAGGCATTCAGAAAGTGTGCCAAAGCACAATCGAATCTGATCAATCTTTCGAAAGTTATCGAGCCTACACGATACTACAGTCTACAGACAGACAGACGGACAGACAGACGGACAGACAGACGTAAACCTTCGTGAAACCCGTCTTTTCTGACTCAGGGGGCCTCAAGACGACCACATTTGATTGAATCCGCGAAAGTCATTTTCCAAACCCGAAAAAAAGTTCTGGGCTTCAATGAAAACTACTGCTCTATTACAGCAAAAATATCGGAAATAAATGTTTGAAACAAATTCTTCATGAAGATATTTCCAAAACCATAAAACCGTTATGGGCTTCAATGAAAACTACGGCTCTAATGTGGCAAAAATATCGGAAATAAATAATTGAAAAAAAAAACTTTGTTGAAAATTTTTCCAAACCCACTAAAACGTTATGGTCTTCAATAGAAACAACTGCTCTATTACGACACAATTATGGGGGGGGGGGAATTTTGAAAAAAAATTCCTGACGAAAATTTTTCCAAAACCGTTATGCGCTTCAATAAAAAGTACTGCTGTAATACGGCAAAAATATCGGAAATAAATTCTTGAAAAAAAATTTCTAATTAAAATTTTTCTAAAACCACAAAAGCACTTCAATAAAACCGACTACTCTAATATGGCAAAAATATCGAAATAAATTTTCGAAACAAAAATTCTGATGACAATTTTTCCAAACCCACAACGTTATGGGCTTGAATAAAAACTACTGCTCTATTAAGGCAAAAATATCGGAAATAAATTTTTGGAAAAAAATGGTTGATGCAAATTTTTCCAAAAACACACAAATTTAATGGGCTTCAATAAAAACTACAGCTCTGCTACAGAAAAAATATCGGAAATAAATGTTTGAAAAAAAATTGTTGATGAAAATTTTTAAAATAACACTTCGATGAAAATTTTACCAAGACCACAAAACCTTTATGGACTTCAATAAACACTACTGCTCTAATACGGCAAAAATATCGGAAATAAATTTTTGAAAAAAAATTGTTGATGAAAATTTTTCCAAAAACACAAAAATGTTATGGGCTTCAATAAATACTACAGCTCTAACACAGCTAAAATATCGGAAATGAATTTTTGAGAAAAAATTGTTGATGAAAATTTTTGAAGTAGCATTTTGATGAAAATGTTACCAAAACCACAAAAACGTTATGGGCTTCAATAAAAACTACTGCTCTATTACTGCAAAAATGTCAGAAATAAATATTTTAACAACAATTTTTGAAAAAAAAATGTTGATGACAATTTTTCCAAAACCACAAAACCGTTATCGGTTTCAATAAAAACTACGGCTCTATTACGGCAAAAATATCAGAAATAAATGTTTGGAAAAAAATTGTTGAAAATTTTTCCAAAACCGCAAAAACGTTAGGGTCCATCCATTATTTACGTAAGGGCGATTTTCAACATTTTTCACCCGCCACCCCCCGCCCACGTAAGGATACACAAGATTTCTTGACCCCCCCCAAAGGGTATGGTGAAAGGAAATGGTAAAGGGAAATGGCAAAAGGAATGGTAAAGGGAATGGAAAAGGGAATGGTAAAAGGAATAGTAAAGGGGATGGCAAAGGGAATGATAAAAGGAATGGTAAAGGGAAATGGTAAAGGGAATGGTAAAGAAAAGTGGTCCGAGAAAAAAATTTGAGTGGGAGTAGCGCCACCCCCACTCAGAGGAATAACTTGGAGTAGGAGTAGCACTACCCCCACACACTTCAAAGAACTCCAACCTTCTCGCGGTGAAGAGCGCCAGTAGGCACCAAGCCAAAACGTGAAAAATCGATATATCGCTGATTTTCTCGAAAACTATCGCCCGAAGGAAATCGGACATATGTCCTTTTCGGAAGTACACCCATAAAATATTACAAATTTTTATTAGAGAAAAAAGATCCTTTCTGGTCGACACCATTTAACACCTAAAATAAAAAGTCTCTAAGATTTGAAAAATATATATGTCTACATAGAATGCTATATCGAAAAGCATCATGTAGGTCTTTGAGAAAGAGTATTCTTGGTCCTCCGTAGCTTAGTGGTAAATGCATATGACCGGAAATCAGTCTACGTGGTGTTCGATTCCCACCGGAGCTGAGAGAATCTTTTTTCTCCAATAAAAAATATTGTAATATTTTATTATCATGAAAAGTTGTAACATTTATTATTTCTAAAATGACCAGGTGATCGAACAAATTTTAACAACTTGATTATTCAACCTCTCTGGTCGACAACATTTAACATTTAAAATACCTGATTTTCAATTTTTGTTGTGAGCCGTTTAGCATATTTTCCTTGAAATCACTAAGAATTACATTTTCATTGTTGTAATTGGGGGTTGTATCGTTTATTTTATTCTTCAAAACATTCTCTACAATCGCATTCGTTGCATTATTTCAAAAATAAATTGTTTATTCAACAACTTCTAAACAAATTGTTTTGATCAAATTTCATCTCCCTTCATTTTGGAATTCGAAACAAACCACTCACAGCTAGGTTGAGCATCATGCAACATTCAGAAAGATTTACAATATTTAAAAATAGTTGTGAAAATTCAGTTTATTTGAAATTCCTCCTTCTCAATCCATTGCACGTCTAAATAGCTAGAACAAGAATTAAAGCACACAATATTCCCTGAAAAATAAAAAGAAAATTTAATATTTTATTTTAAACAGTTTAGGAGATATGACTTCTAGAAATTATTTTTCATCAAAAAATTGACCTACAAAGTAATTTAATTTCAGTTTCACTGAAATATCTTAATTCAGAAAGTTGGGCTACATATCAGTTAAAGCAGAGTGAATTTTACGTTGATGTGAAAAAAATTCACTATATCTGATAGGTCTTAAGTGAAAATCACGCTTCTTGTTTAATTTTATTAGACATTAGGTTTTTCAGAAATAACTTGTTTCTATTGCATTTCACGTGAAAAAATGTACTTATATGAATACAAGTGCGTACAATTTCCAACAAAACTACAAAATATTGAGTGTCCTATTTTTATTATTTCGAAAAATATTAATATAAAAAGCGTTCCCTCTGACAAGAATTAATCAAATTTTGTCCTTTTTTGGCTGTTTTTTTACTAGTTCTAAACTGTAGATGCATCTAAGGTTTTCAATCAAAATAATCGGTTCATTCCTTTTGAAGAAAAAACTTAAGTTAATGTTTTTGAAAAGCTCTATGTAAAATTTATTATTAGATTTCGAATAACCGAAATTATTAAAATGCGTACTTTTTTGTTTAAAAATAATATCCTGATCACTTGACACTTTGATTTTCAGGAAACAATAACTTTATCCATATCAGAGCAAGAACATTGTTTTTTTGGATCTCAGGAAAATTTAGTATGCTTTAGCTGATGTAAGTGCGACATTCATTTAAAAAACTACAGAAAAATATAATAAAATTCTTGTTTAATACGAGGGCTGTTTGATAAATCAGTGACTTTTCGAATAAAAGATTTTTTTTCGCCAAATGAGTATTTTACTTCTCAACATAATCTCCTTTTAGCTCGATACATTCAGTCCAGCGTTTTTCCAATTTTTTTATTCCTTCCACATAGTACCCACTTAGATCCAATTAGAAAAATTTAACAAAAGCACATAAGTACCAAATAAGACCGGTTAGAACCCAAATTAAAATAAGAATCCTATTAGAAATCAATTAGGACCATGTAAGATGACATCTGCATCCTATACGGTTTCTAAACGGCTTCTATTCATTCCTAACTGTCATTTTTACTAGGGTTACCACCTTGCTCGTGCTCCAGCATAAGCAAGACCGAGCATGCTCGGTCATGACCGAGCAGAGCGAGCAAGAGCGCTCATTATTTAATTTTAAGGAAAGAGAACGTGTTTAAACTGTAACAAGTGATTGGAGTAAGAATTTGAGACACTTATTTCAATCGTATATATTTTTCAGCTCTTAGAAATGTATATAATATTAAGATAAATAAAGACTTGCCTTTCTGACTGCTCGTAGCAGACGATAATTCAGGTAAAATGTTGGAATTTTAGCGGGCTATTCGAAATAATGTTTCAAAATATGTGGTTTATTTGATGATAATAAAGTAAATGTTGGAATTTGAAAGTGAATTATGGGGTATTATGGCATCTTATACCTCGCGGTAAATAAATTAAGTGCAGGAAATATGAATTTTCAAGTGCAGTCTGGAAATAATACAAAAAATTACCTTTAATAAATTAAACATTTTGGAATGCACTTTATTGTATATGATTAATATTTATGTGAACAATTATTATATTATAATATAATAATTATTATTATGTAATTTTCATTCAAATAAGGTATTTTTGTACTTTTATTCAAAGAAAAAGTATACTACGTACTGCGATTTAAAATATTGAAAAAATAATCAGTATATTTTATTAGGAAGAAAGTATTATTAGTTTTAACATTTTCTCGCATAATAGTAGATTCTACTATAAAACGAAATTGTATTTTAAATTACATTTAAGCCTTCTGAAAGTTTAACAATTCTAATAAAAAATGTATGAAGGTTACACATGAATGTAAAGGGTTAAATACATTTTAAATGTATCTATATTCTTATTTCTAAACACATGAAATAAAAAAAATACATACATACTACTTGAAGTACATGCCAGAAATGATCGCAGTATTTCAATCTGAAACTCCAGTCATGTAAAATTGAGTAATTAATGTTGAGAGTGCTAAATTCATTCAAAAATGTACTTATCCCATTCATTTCATTAAAATAACCTTAAAATTTATAGAATAGAATTTCAAATAAACCGCTGAAATCCAGCCATTTTCTCCCAATAGTCGTCTGCTATTAACAGTCAGATGTAAATTTTTTATATATTTTCCATTTCCTACATCTTTCCAGATACTGAAATGTGAATATTATTAGAATAACCGGTTTAACTGTGTAGTGCAGCTATTTTTATTACCAAGATACATTCCATTTATAAGAAGTTAGAGAATGATCAGTCCTGCTTGCTTGTGCTCGGACATGACCGAGCAAAAGCGAGCATGACGGAAAATGCACATCACTAAGCACACCTCATCCCCACTAGAGTCCTTGCAGCAAAACCCAACCTCAAAAGTGACAGGTATCGGTTTTTCAAACGGTTTTTTGGAATAACTTTAACGCTTTTGGATAAATAAATTATCCGTAAGCATTTTTGGGTGCATGCTTAAACAAATCTTCAACAAAAGAACGGCCATTAGGGCCAGAAAGTGGCAGAATAGATGGTTTTACAAGTAGCGAAAATCTACGTGTAGTTTAGTACTCACATGGCGCGAGAAAGAGGGAGAGAGAGGGGGATTGGGGGTGAGATTGATTGATTGATACTTTATTTGTCCTGCGCTGAACACTTAAGGACACAACAGTGAAAAATCCATAATGTACACTCAGAATTTCACACTTTATTCTGCTTTGTTTTTAATATCACATACATAAGAGATCGAAAAAAGAAATTTCTCCTACTTCCTACACTCATCCAGTCCAGTTGTTTTCGATGCGGTGTAATATGTTCCTCCCATTTTACTCATATCAGAGTCTCCGGAACGTGGTATTTTTCGGCCCCCACCACTTTCCCATCTGGGAGAATACATGCAAGCGTAGCGTCGGTGAGTCGGCCAGCCTCGTGTATATTATTATATATATATATATTAATTATTAATATAATTTGATACGGAAAAATGCTAAGTCCAAATTGAGAGAGCAAAAGACACCTCTACTAACCCAGGACCTAATGCCTCGTCAACACATGATAAAACCGCGGGCTAGTTCGCTTTCTGAAAAATGCCCATTAACCACGTTTCCTCGATTCAAGCTGAAATCTCATTTTATGCTTCACTATCAAAAACGTCAAATAATTAAAAGTAGTGAAAAGTTAATTAGTTTTTACAGTTTTTGTACAATTAAAAATCAGCTCAAATTCTTTTACAAACTAGTTAATATCAATGTCTTCTTCATTTGATTTTACTATTCTTGCCATCTCTCCTCAAACCCTTTATAACTCATTCAATTTACGATTCTTTCATACTTGTTCTGCATTCCAAACTTAAGAAATTATTTAAACTAGAGAGGCAGTTTGCTTTCTTGAAATACCAGTCTTTATTTAACGAGGTTCGAACATCTCATGTAATTTCGCATGTCCCGGAGGTGCTGCCTCTAGTGGACAGTAAGGGCATGGGTGAACACTCACAGATTGTTACACTTCCCCCCTTGAAAAAAAGGCACGCCATAGCGCGGCTTTTACTAAATTGTAATTATTACTCTTAAAACGCAATTGTTAGTTAATTAGCAATAAATTCCATTGCTAATGCTCTAATGAAGTTGTTATTACGTTTGAATTCACGCGGGGCTTTTACTTGAGTTGGACTGCTATTCGAGATACCGTCCAGCTTGACCAATGTGCATCGAATTCTATGACCCGCGATTGGTGGACGGTTCGTCTGGGAAGGCTGATAGCCTATAGAAGTGTATAAATCGGACTTATCGTTTCGAAGCGCAAGGTAAGTATTACTATTTTTAGCTGCGTTTCAGGTGATCTCACTGTCAGGATAGAAGTTTTTTTTTCCCCGTTTTTCCAAGCCTATTTCTAACCTAGCTACTTCAAACTGTCATGGCTTCACAAGAGCCGACGTTCCTTCTAATATTATCAAACATTTGCATTTATGGATTTCAAACAATCTCTTATATCATTAACGTTTAATTCTAAGGGAAAAAGGCCGATTTGGGGATGCCTCCTAAGTATTTTTACAGAATGTCACAAAAAAAAAAAAAATCGTTTGGCCCCCTTTTAAAATAACTCGATATTTGTTGTTTTTCGATCAATTTATGTGATTTTTTTAAAGAAACAAGTAATAAGTAACGTTTTCTGAACTGAAAACCTTCAATTTCGCGCCCCAAGCAAGTTCCTGTGTGATTAATATTGATTGACTTTCCGATCCCTTTTAGATGCTGAAAAATATTTCGAAGACATAAGTTTTTTCAAGATTCCACAATTCTGGACCATTTGTTGTAAAAATTCTGATAACAAAAAAGAAAGTCAACGATTAAAAAAAAAGAATGTTCCAGCATGAATAGTTCATAAGTTATGACCTCTTGAACTGTTTTTTTTTTTTCAGTGAAAAAAACTTCAAACATTATTCTTACTGCACAATATCTCATCCCCTGTACATCCCATATGAAAGTTGTGTAAATATAAATTGAAGAAGATTAAATTATCTTCGAAAATCAGGAAAACATTAATTCTAGCTTTTATAGAACATAAGTTATAGTCTCTTATAGCAGGGTGCTTTTTATGGAATTCTTTTTACAAATTGAAAAATCGAATTATGGTAACTGTTTTGTTCCAACGTAATAACCCAATATATTTCTGCTTTACTAATGTCATGCGAAAACTCATTCACTGTTTAAAATGCCAAGAGATTTAGTAACTCACGATGCAAATCGAAAAAAGGTGTGCTTTGTTTTGGTAAAACTGAGCACATACTGAGTTTAAACAAGAAATTGGGAATCACAGTAGAAGAAATGGTCTACTTTAATGATGCGGACGAAAGGTTACCAACTGTGAGCTGCTCTCGATCAGAGTCTCCAGAAGGTGGGATTTTTCGGCCCCCAACACTTTCCCATCTGGGAGAAAACATGCAAGCGTAGCGTCGGTGAGTCGGCCAGCCTCGTGTAAAGCCGAAAACGCACGAGGCACGAGCGCGAAGCCGATTAAGACATTTATGGTTATTCTATAGCTTAGAAAATTCATAAAGATTATCCACCGACTAATGGTAGTGGCCAAACATCTCACTTGAATCCCAAAAACCCACCCTTAGTGCAACCCGATTTTTTCGAATTCGGAAAATCGACAAAAACAGCCAGAACTTAATTCAATCTTAGGTATTCAACATTGTGAAAAATTGTCCTCTCTGCTCCCCCGGATACTGCTGGTGGCAAAAGATCTTGCTCGAATATCAAAAACCCACCCCTGATTAATAAGTACTAAAAACTCAAGAAAATGTCCAATTCAGTACGGACTTGATACATTTACGGTTATTTCATAGCTTAAAAAATTCATAAAAATTACGCTCCGACTAATGGCAGTGGCCAAACATGTCGCTCAAATCCCAAAAACGCACCCCCCGTGCATCACGATTTTTTCAAATTCGGAAAATCGACAAAAACAGCCAGAACCTAATACAATCTTATGCGTTTAATATCGTGAATAGTTGTACTTTTTCCTCCCTTGAATACTGCTGGTGGCGAAAAATCTCGCTCAAATATCGAGAACCCACCCCTGATTCATAAGTGCTAAAAACTCAAGAAAATGTCCAATTCAGTACGAACTCAATACATTTTTGGTTATTTCATAGCTTAAGACATTCATAAAAATTGTCCTCTGTTTAATGGCAGTGGCCACACATTTCGCTCAAATCCCAAAAGCCCAACCACCTGTTCAACCCGATTTATTCATATTCGGAAAATTGACAAAAACAGCCAGAACCTTATACAATCTTAGGTATTTAACATCGTGAAAAATTGTCTTTTTATCTCCCTTGAACACTGCTGGTGGTAAAACATCTCGCTCGAATTGAAAATCCACTCCTAATTCATAAGTACCAAAAACTGAAGAAAATGTCCAATTCAGTATGAACTCAATACATTTATGGTTATTTGGTAGCCTGAAAAATTCATAAAAATTACGCTCCGACTGATGGCAGTGGCCGAACATCTCACTCGGATCCCAAAAAACCCACCCCAAGTGCAAGCCGATTTTTTCAAATTCGAAAAATCGACAAAAACAGACAGCAATTATTACAGTCTTAGGTATTTAACATCGTGGAAAATTGCCATTTCTGCACCCCCGAATACTGCTGGTGGCAAGACAACTCGCTCGAATATCGAAAACACACCCCAAATTAATAAGTGTAAAAAACTGAAGAGAATGTCCAATTCAGTAGGAACTTAAGACATTTATGGTTATTTTATAGCCTAGAAAAATCATAAAAATTATCCACCGACTAATGGCAGTAGCTAATCATCTCACTCCGATCCCAAAAACCCACCCCCAGTGCAAGCCAATTTTTTTCAAATTCGGCAAATCGACAAAAACAGCCAGAACTTAATACAATCTCAGGTATTTAACATAATGAACAATCGTCCTTTTTGCTCTCCCGAATACTGCTGGTGGCAAATCATCTCGCTCAAATATCAAAAACCCAGCCCTAATTAATAAGTACCAAAAACTGAAGAAAATGTCCAATTTAGTACGAACTCAATACATTTATGGTTATTTCTTAGCTTAAAAAATTCATAAAAAATACGGTCCGACTAATGGCAGTGTCCAAACATGTCGCTCAAATCCCAAAAACCCACCCCCCGTGCATCCCGATTCTTTCGAGTTCGGAAAATCGACAAAAACAGCCAGAACCTAATACAATCTTAGGCGTTTAACATCGTGAATAATTGTACTTTTTCCTCCCTTGAATACTGCTGATGGCAAAACATCTCGCTTGGATATCGAAAACCCACTTCTAATTAATAACTAACAAAAACTGAAGGAAATGTCCAATTCAGTACGAACTCAATACATTTATGGTTATTTCATAGCCAGAAAAATTCATAAAGATTGTCCTCTGAGTAATGGCAGTGGCCACACATCTCGCTCAAATCCCAAAAGCCCACCCCCCGTTTAACCCGATTTTTTCAAATTCGGAAAATCGACAAAAACTGCCAGAACTTAATACAATCTTAGGTATTTAACATCGTGAAAAATTGTCCTTTTTGCTCCCCCGAATAATGCTGGTGGCGCTAGCGACTTGAGACATTAATAATTTCTTGAATATCAATTCGATTGGGCTAAAATTTTCCAGAAAACTTCTTTGTGCTGTTGTTAACAACTTTCTCTCAGGAAGTTTTTTGTTGCTTAAAATTCGCTCAATAAACAAAGTCCGATATGCGTTGCGGATCAGAAAAAAAATAATAACAATTTTTTTTAAATATTTTTTTAATTCCTTTTGCTCTATAAATCGACGGACATTTTAAACCAAATTCCCTAAAATTTGTATTAAAAAATTACAAAGACTGGCGGACTGAGCACGAGTTTAAGTGAAAAACGAATTAAAATCGATTTTTCTCAACTTTTTACCTGGGGGAAAAAGATGCGCAATGAAAGTCTTCAAAAATTATCATTCGAAAATATTTTAGCTCAATTGAATAATCGAATTATGGTAAATGTTTTGTTTCAGTGCAACAACCCAATGAATTTTTCGTTCCCTAATGTCATGCGAAACCCCATTTATTGTATTAATACATTAGAAATATATAAAGTAACAATAAAGCATGTTTACATCGCACTCGCTCAAAAAGGCCAACTTTACTCCCTTGTCACAAAACAAAAAATGAAATTTTCTGTGTAAAGGACTACAATCTAATTTGGTAAATTACCTTCATCTTCTCCTTCTCGGCAACTTCCAACTCTGCGATCTTCGCCATTGAATCAACTCGAACCCTCGAGCCGAAAACCTAAGGAGTACATTTTTATATTACACATTTAGATTCAAAGGGAGATACTAAGTTTTAAATGATCCCAAAGTTTTAAGTCTCACCTTAATTTTGTCCGTGTCCATGGGAGTGTTGGCGATAAGGATCTTAGCATCCGTGATATTCTGGGGCTGGTGAACTCCGGGCTTTTTGTCCAGCAAAAATCCTTCGTCCAAGAAGGAATCAGCGAGGGTTGCTCCTCGTTTTTTGATGATCTGGATTGCTGAGAGATTTCCGGATCCCTTGAGTCTGGTGACTGCGTCCACTGCCAACTTGCTGAACTGTTCCTTGTGGTGAGAGAGGATCTTCGAACTCAAAGTTGTGCGAGCAATATTCATTAAATCCTCCCGGAAACGTTCGGGATCAGCGGAATTATCAGAAGCTGCGTTTTGAAGAGCTGTTCGTGCAACTTCTACTGCCATTCTCCAGCCCGTGATTATCGTCTGCGGGTGAATCTTCTGCTCGATCATCTTCTCTGCCTCTCTCAATAATTCAGAAGCTGTGAAAATAATGTTTCAAATACAAGAATCTTAAATAAAAAATACTAAAAAATTGGAAAATGTCTTTGTTAATTTAAAATGCTGCTGATAATTTAATAATCTATTTTTTTATTTTACCAAGGACAGTAACAGAAGTAGTTCCATCACCAACTTCATCATCCTGAACCCTGGACATATCGACGAGGATTTTTGCAGCTGGATTGTCAACTCCGACACTTTTCAGAATTGTCGCACCATCATTGGTGACTTGGACTTGACCAGCAGAACGTCCGTGAGCGACCAATATTTTGTCCATTCCCTTAGGACCTAGAGTGGATTTTACGAGGTCACCAATCGCGATCGCACCGACGAATAAGTCCAGACGGGCTGTTTCCGCCTTTTCCTCCTCAGCATTTGCCTTCAAAATCCTCACGGGATTTAACGAAACCTGGATAGAAAAAAAATGGTGAATTACAGTTTTGAAGAATTCAATCCTTCTACAGGGTGGTTCAAATCAGAGAAAAATTCTCGGTCATTAAACTTTCCAAAGTCATGCTGGGGAAACTGACTAACGAATTAAAATATTGAATAGAGTACAGTTCTAAATTAGAAGCTAGTAAAATTGATCAATTTTTGTGTCTTGAAAATAAAATGTATACAACTCAAAAATTCAATAATTAAAAATTGAAGACTTGGAAAATTTGTGCATTTAATTGTAAGAATTCAAAATCGTAAAATTTAAACTAAGGCTTACTAATTTAACAATATTTAATTTATCACAATCGCAATCAAACAAACGTACGCCATAAAGCATTAACAACTGCTAAAACATTACAAAAAAAAAAAAAAAAAAAAAAACCAAAAAAAATGGGGGTGGAAAAGTGTTACACGGACGTAGGGGTGGGTCATATAGACCCGCTTATTAGATATGAATTATACCAGTATTTTAGTAATAAAAAAGGTGATATGCAGCTCGGGCTACTGAGAAGAATGGCAACGTCGCACGCATAATAATCGAACTTCTAGCAAAATAAAATTGTGCCCGGTCTTACAGAAAAATTAGCCGGAACTCACAGACCCAACCCCCCATTCCCATCATACAGGAATTTTGAATTTGAAAAATTCATAGAAAACATTGTTATTTATGTATGCGATCGGAGCAGACGTGCGTCTGTAATGGAGTCGAAATTTCTGCCCCCAAAGGCTATATAAATAACAATGTTTTCTATTAATTTTACAAATAAAATTTTTCCATAGGATGCGTAATTTTTAAATAGCTAATTTTCAATATTTGTACATTTAATTCAGACTACACCAAAATAAATAACTAATATGCCGGTCCAGCTACTGAGAATAACGGCAACGTCGCACGCATAGTGACCAAACTTCAAGCAAACTAAAATGTGCCGGGTCTCACAGACCCAATCCCCATGACGCCGGGTTAGGCGTGCAGTACTCCATCGAAGTACCATCCTTTCTAAGCATTAAAAAAAAACTTTGATCCGTTCAGATTTGAGAAGTCAGCGGATTTTTATCCCAAAGAAGTATTTTTTCCCCACTGTGCATTCTGGTCCGTTTGAAAACGACCAAAACGCGCTCTGGTCGTTTATTTCAGTCTTTTGCCGTTTTAAAAACAGCCACAACAGTCTTTGAGCCTAACATATACAATATGTCGTAGGCATTTAGAGGATTTAGGCATTCAGTCGACTGCCGTAGTTCAGAAGAATTTGGGACGAAATTTATACCTTCTACAATTCTTCTGAAAGCCTGACACGTTTTAGGCAATTACAGGAAACCAACCGTAAAGTATTAAAATACATTCAATAGCTATGCAAAATTTTATTTTTATCTTCATGCTCAACTAATTGATCAAATAGACTTTTACGAAATAATGAAGATAATGATTTATTGTCATGTATTCAAAGAGTCTTTAAATTTAAGTTCATGGTTTCACAGGTTTCGAAGGTAAACATCTATTTTTTAACTTGCATTATTATAACTATATTAATAATATTGTTAATGACCAATAATTAAGATAAACGTAATGAATTATATAATCATTGAATTGAGAAACTCATTATAGTTTTAATTATCATTATTTACTAAATCTTCAATACTTCATGTATCATAATTGTTTCTATTGCCTATTTTGATTTAACAGTGAAATTTCTTGTTATTCAATATAATGTAGATGTTATTTTTAACAATCAAATTCTAAACATGTTAACCATTTATAAATAACATCAGTCTGCTATCAATCTTGCAGCGAGAAGTATTAGCGAGCAAAAACGTAAGAATTATGGGTGATTGTATTGTGAACAGGATTGAGTTTGATGAAAAATTGAAAAAATATTATAATGGACGAAAAACAACAAACTGGGATATGTGGAGCGAAGATTAATTAAATTAAGTAAAAAGTTTGCTATTTTACGTTGTAATATTCACTAAGTTCTACAAAAAATACGTTCACAGTTTAAATAACGTTTGTTAAATGGTAAATTTAGCCATTTACTTTTTTCCTAGACCGAATTGGAAAATAAAAATACAATGTTTGTTTCTTTTTATTTAGTTTTTACGAAGATCATTCTTTTTGAAATTTGTGTTTGCATAAGAGTAACTAAGGATCATTTACTTCAAACTAAAGGAAAATTGTTTATTTTTTATTAATTTTTCTATAGTAAATACCTAAATTAACCATTAAGCATGCATCACTTGAAATCTGAAAACAATTTTTCTCCTGGAATTTAATCAATTTTACTATTTGAAATTGTAATTTGTGCAAGGAAAATAGCTCAGTATTAGTCAAGAATGTTTTTCAAAAGTTAAAAGTCAGTTTTCAAATACTGACTTTCAGGTATGTAATGTTCACCGGGATGGAAAGCTACTTCCAGGGTTAACAGAGAATAAAAAAGTTGACAGATTACCAATTATAGTAACCTATAAAGATTGGTTTCTGTCTGGAATTCCAAAATAAATTTTTTGAGATTTCGTAAAGTACCCACATCTGTTGGTTTTTATGAGGTTGTTACACAAACAGAACCAACTTAGATTTCCAGACTCAAATAGAGCTGGCTTCTATCTGGAATACCAAAATTAGTTTTTCAGATCTCAACGTTTACAGAAGAAGAAGGCTCTAATATTGCCTTGCTTTTCACAAGCGATATCGTTAAATATAAAGATAGAGTTTGGTTTAGCCTCGCTATGTGAAACTACTTCTTCATGCTCACTGAATGGAAATTTATACTTGGGCTGTTGAAAAGATTTCGAGTCGAGGTAAATATTTTCAAATCTGAGATCATTTGGATGTAAAATTAGAGAAAGCAGTGCACTTGTTTTACCACAATTGGACGGTCCACAAAAAACAGCACGAATGCTCTCTGACAGCAGACTACCGTGATATTTCAACCTCTCCTGCTCACGCTGAACTGCGGCGCCTATATTCGCGATCGGAAGTTCAACAGGTTGTTTCTCGAACCGCATCTTGATCTCGACTGCTGCCCGGGCTATAAATACCGCGCTTATATAAGTTTCGAGTCAGTCGCGTAAAAACCTTCGTGTAGTTAGGAATGATTATACATCGTAGAGAGAAAGTTAAAAAACGCTCTGGTAAAGGCTTGGTTAATTACAGATTACCTTTTGAATTACATTTACAAGGCTACCAGTACTGCGGACCTGGTACTAAATTAGCTCAACGATTGAAACGAGGTGATCCAGGTATAAATCCGCTGGGCGCTGCTTGGAAGGAGCACGATATTGCCTATTCGAAAAATCGTGAGAATATTGAGGTAAGAAACGCTGCTGATCGAACACTAGCTGACAAAACGTGGCAACGAGTTTTTTCTAAAGACTCTGGTTTTGGTGAAAAGGCGGCTGCAGTAGCTATAACAAAATCAATACTGATCATATGGACTAGAGATATCGCCTATAGCTAAGCTAAAGCATAAAATTTAAACTCCTGAAAGGTCAAGAGTAGAGATGCGCGATCACTGGCCGAACTATTAGTCACTCGCATGAGCGACACGACACTCAATATCGAGAATCGCGCGTATCAAATTGCATCTCGTCAATTTATAGCGGAACTTGCCATACCACAATTTTGTAACCGAACGTGCTATATCAAATTTTTGTCACCGCACGTGCCAAACCACTCTGTTCTTACTCTTTCTAATAAAATAATTGTTAAAGCAACTATCTCACACTTGTTTAAAGTCTGAATTCTGACACAGTCCGCATAAGGCTGATAAGTGACACACAAAGCCACAATAAACAGTTGGTCAGGTCTTACCAGCCTGACATAAGCAGCACACTGGTCTCTCTCTTTTCCTATTTTCCATACTACCCTCGCCTTTTGGTCGGGACGTGACAGAAGAATAAAAAAAAGTTAAAGAAACGAGTAGTGCTGAGGAAGATTGTAGATGCAGTTAAAAAATCTATCCCCAGTAATGATGCTCAAGTCGCCATCAAGGCTGCTGTAGAGAATGCTAAAAAAGCTGTTAAAAAAGTGGGTGGTAGACGTCAGGTGAGAGCAGCTCGTATTCTACCTATACCCTCGAAAGTTGTGGGTGTTTTAAACCTGATTCCAATTTTCGCTGGACTTAGCGCGCTTGGCGCTCTTGCTGGTTGACCAGCTGGTATAGCAAAGGCTGTGAGTGACGCAAGCGCATCAAAGTAGCAGCTATCAGAAGCTCATTGCCATAATAAAAAAAAATTGAGGAAGTAGCTCTTGGTAAAGGGTTACACTTGAAACCTTACAGAAAAGGGTTAGGTCTTCACATCAAGCCCTATCAACAAGGTCAAGGAATAAAGAGAAAACGAATTTCAACAAACTTGTAGTGAAGCTGCCACGACGAGCAGTAACCGATTTCGATTTGCTGGAGTATGATAAGACTGTAAAGATTGCCCATTTTCGCGGAGTCTTTATGCGAAACGAATTGCTTAAAAGAGGACCTAATCGTTATGAGTCAGCTATCATTAACCTTGATGATAAAGACGGCCCTGGGACGCATTGGGTAGCATACAAAAAGAGTGCAGCTGAATATAGTAAACACGCATATGAATTTTAGTGTACAGAAACTATGAAATTCATATACGTGAAAGAAACTTACTGTACAATTAATAAATTTAGTATACATATACCTTCATAAAAGAAATTTAGTATACGTAAGTATACTAAAATTACAAAGTGTAATGAATTTAGTAAACACAAATAGGAAATTTAATATGTCCGTGTATACTAAAGTTGCAAACATTTCTAATAGTGTAGAGAGCTGAAGAAGGTACACTGTAAAAAAAGTTAGTGTAAATTTACATCCTGCGACGATGTAAATAATTCAATCGGTGTGGCATATAGCAAATAAGCAGAATTCTGTAAAAATACATATTTTTCTTCTCAAACTGCGTTTGCCATAAAGAAATACATGCAGGACGTAAATTTCCCGTCGTCGAACGTGAAATTACGCACGGGTCGTAAATCTACGTGTCGGAAATCTTCGAAATCTCGTTGAATTTTGTCTTCAGCTTTTCTAATCGAAAAGATATTTCGAGGTTTGGTTCCCCAAAAATTTTCGGTGATTCAAATTTAAATATTTTTTTCACCTCTGGCTTATTCCTAACGCTTCCTGATTATCAAATTTCCCTGAGTTTTCTCTGATTTGCATTTTTCCTCTAACCTGCATCCACCTTGCTACTATTCACAATTTTTCACAGAGGTGAACATATTTTACAGCTATTTTCTGTATTTAAGGGAGAAAATGGAATATAACCACTTGACAGACTCAAAATTTAAAAATTAATTTTTTTCGAGTGACAAAACAAATTATTTTTACATATTCAACGCTACATGGCGTGCAAAACAACTTAAACAAGAATACCAACGAATGAACTGCGCACCCATCGGTAAGAGGCCGTTCGGGCGTCTCCAGAACTCATCGTTAGGCACGACTTATACTCGAGAGTCCCGAATGGTCCAAATTTACTTCTTGCACATAATTCTGCGGCTTTCGTCCGTGCGGACTTACTCCCTCGAGATAGAAAAGCACACATAGTAAAAATTTACATATACTTTCGTAGACTTGAAGCCCCAAGTAAATTTATCACCTTACGTAAACTTACTACGTCCCACGCCGATCGAAAAATTTCCATCATAAGACGTAGTAATATTACAGTCAACTGCAAATAAAACAATCTTCGTTTTTTTTCACATTGTGACCTGCAGTGAAATCATACTAGATTGCAAATAAGTACTGTAGTATCGTAAATTAATCAGGTTATACATTATAATTTGAAAATACACTGCACTTATAATTACTAGCTGATTATAAATATCACCAAAGCTTTTTTTACAGTGTAGCATTACAATTTCACAAAGTTTTATTAAAATCGAACAACCACCTGCAGATCCTGATATTTCTTACATATACTGACCCTAGTCCGAGCTTCGAAAGATTCCACACAACTGCGAAGTGTGCCTCTCACAAACTTCTGTTGACAGTTGCTTTGTAATTACCCTTTGAAGCAGGCATCAGTACTGTGAAAATTTTTTCTTCCAAATCTTTAACTACGTCGCGGAACCCTCCATGAAGGACAAAGACATCATTCGTCCTCAGAAACTTGCATTAAGATAATTTGGATCTTTACTTATGGTTTTCATGATACACAATGAGATGGCAAGTGAACGTAAACTGCGAACAAGAGCAAATGAAAATCGTAGAGCGGAGTAACGCATAAACGACTATTGCTAACTAAAAGCAAACGTATATCGCCAAGGGAGATTGCACATTGTCTAAAGAGAATTAAGATCAAGAAATAAATGAATCTATTAGCATGGATGGGCGCACGTATGAGAATCGAAAACAGGAAACAATTGAAGATTTCACAATGATGTAGCAAGTGAACTTAAACTGCGAAAAAGAACAAATGAAAATCGTAGAGCGGAGTAACGCATAAACGACTATTGCTAACTCAGAACAAACGAATATCGCCAACTGAGATGGCACATTGTCTAAAGAGAATTAAGATCAAGAAACAAATAAAGCTCGCAGCGCGAATGGGCGCACGTATTCATTTGATTTGGGTGTGTTGGTTGCGTTCATTTCAGTTGGTCGTAATCCCCCCACCCCTATGTAACGCTTTTTCCGACTTTTCCCTGTAGTTTTTCACCATCATGTAACACTAAGCTCGACTCCCCCCCCCCCAACAAAAAAGTGTTACGTAATTTATGCACGAGCCCTTGTCTCGAAAATATAGATTGGAGTGAGACACAAAGATCGAATATCTCACTCTAACCTGTATGGTTAGAGACAAGCAGTGGGACTCGGATGCTGCTTCGAAGTCGAAACTAACACGAACCTCTCTTTCTATCCCCACACGTTAGAAAAAGGGGTCAGTTTAATTTTCAACTTTCGATACGGTATCGGAGTCCCACTGAAGGTGGGCTTGAAGCCAACGTAGACTATAGGCTTAGAGCATATATTACATGGAGTGCTAATCAGGGTTAATTTCGCGTCCAGAAGATAGGTAGCACTGTTCAAACTCTCAGACGGGGAAAGTACTTGTCACTTATAACGTCACCAGACGTCGCTTATCATATTTTACACTTTTTTTTATAAATAGCTTAAAAAATCCCTGTAAATATCAAAATGAGATCTGCCTCAGTTTTCGAGAAATAATTAAGAACATACACCGCGGCATGGTGTATTGGTGTACCCAGCGTCCGAGAGTCTGAACTCTAATGTTCGTGCATACGATTATAATAGTCTTCTGTTGCTCGTATATAATTTATGTGGTTATTCACATCGTTTGCATGGTTTTGGCGTACGCATTCAAATACATATTTTTCGAAAATTAAGGGAGATTCCATTTTGATATTGAGGACATTTTAAGCGATCTATATAGAAAAAGAAAGAAAATAAAAAGTGAGTTTTTTCAGAAATTGTGTTTAAATATTAGTTTTTGAAAAATTGAGAAGTTTTTAAAATTTTTTGTTTAAAAAATATATTTTCAAAACTGCGTCTTATTACAAATATTTAAAAAAATAGGCCTTGATATCATTCAAATCACCAAAGTTATGAAAGGTCAGGAAAAAAAGGACCAAAATGTTCAATTCTCAATATCTCCTAAGTTTTTTGATTTCTTCAAAAATTAATTTAGGGTTTTTCTTTTAACAATATAAGGAAAGAATACTAGAATTTTCATCAAAAACTGACAATATCTGAAATTCTGTAGATGATTTGACATGGAATTGCTCTAAACTGACTGAAAACAATTTTTTAATAATTATAGTACTTTGGCTTGTGTGATTTATCTTGAAGTTTGGTAAAATAATTAATAAAAATTTTAATAAAAATGATTTTCCGTTTTTTCAATTCAAAATGAAGAATGTATCATATTATTTACAAAAATTCAACATTTTCTTATTTAAGATAGCGCGCGCAAAGTTGCTCTTTCAACGTTTGAGATTTTGATTTGTGACATCGATCATAAGGACGCGTATTACCATGCTTCAGGGATAGGGACGAGCACTCCATGTCCATGATATATCCTCTAAGCCTATAGTATAAGCAGTGATGGGTAAATAAAATACCCCAGGTAATTTACGTGGTTTTTTACGGTAAATTACTAGGTATTTTACGTCACTAGTTTCTTACACGACGTAAATTACGCGTATATGAGACTTTATCACTTTCTGTCGTTCTGCGCCCGCGGTGCCCGTCTCTCTCCTCAAGCATAACTTTTAAGACTTGTGATTATCTACATCATCTAGATATTATTTTTATCGTTTGTATTAAAAAAATATGAGCACGAGCAGAGGCGGTAGGCCAAAATATGATATCTACAGTGAATTATAATAGCTTTCATGTTTAAAAAATGGAAAAAGTGTGGCCAAGTGCAAGGGTTGCCACACAATACAAATTTTTCTGAAATTGAACATAAAAACATATGAACAGCTTTTCTGTTATTGAATATTAAATTGATCAATATTTTATAATAATAATATGTGTATATGAATGTGAAAAATAACTACAAATTACGAAGGCTTTTTATGTTAGAATAATTCACTGGTATTCCTAAAAAAAATTATATTAAAATACATGACAATTACAAATATTTAAATCAGGGCTCACCACTTTCAGCAGGTGCTGACTGACACGACAAGTGCATGACTGCCACCAATTTTTTCTGTCATTTTTTCAATGCAAAAGAACGAATTTTTTACAAAGCAGTTGAATTTTCGAACAGCTAAGATGAATTTAACAAAATAGTTGATGTTTCAACAAAATATTTGAAGTTTTTTCCGTAAGACAAATTTTCAGTAATTTCATAAATTTGTAAGAAAAGAGTTGAATTTTCAACTAAAAAAGTGGTTTAAACCCAATAATAAAGTAGTTAAATTTTCACATAAAAAAAACTATTTTTCAACAATACAAAAATGAATGATTAACCAGTTGGATTCAACGAAAAAAGACGAATATTGAACAGATTAGTTGTTATAAAATCCATTTCAAATCAAGCAGATTGTACTCGTCAAGTCGCAGAATCTCCAGTAGATGAAACATTCTTTTTTTCTAGAGGAAACAAGGCCATACGTACTATTCCGATTTCCAAAAGTACCCCTGTCGGTGCACACTTAAAGAACACCGTCCACGGTGCCTTCATCTAAAGCCTCAAAAAATTAAAAATCACAAGACACGCATTTCCAAGACTGTCTTGAATATCCTTATAACTACAGAAATATCTAACAACCCTCAAAAACTATCCCTACCTCATTAAACGAAGCACGTCTCGACTGCCTTCATCTAAAATCGCAAAAAAAAAATTTTAATCGATAATAATCACAAGACACGCATTTCCAAGACTGTATTTAATATCCTTATAACCACAGAAGTTTCCAATAACCCTCAAGAACTACCTCTACCACATTTAACGATCCGCGTCTCGACTGCCTTTATCTAAAATAGTAGGGGTGGTTCCTGAGGGTTGTTGGATATTTCGGTGGTTATAAGGATATTTAATACAGTCTTAGAAAAGCGCGTCTTGTGATTATCAATTAAAAATTTTGTTGGCGATTTCATATGAAGGCAGTCGAGACGTGCTTCGTTAAATGAGGTAGGGGTAATTCTTGAGGTTTTCTGGATATTTCTGTGATTATAAGGATATTTAATATAGTCCTGGAAATGCGTGTCTTGTGATTATTATTAGTTTGACATTTTTTTGGCGATTTTAGATGAAGGCCGTCGAGATATCGTTCGTTAAATGTGGTAGGAGTAGTTCTTGAGGGTTTTTGGATTTTGGTGTGGTTATAAGTATATTAAATACAGTCTTGGAAATGCGTGTCTTGTGATCATTATCAATTTACAATTTTTTCGCGATTTTAGATGAAGGCAGTCGAGACGTGGTTCGTTAAATGTGGTAGGGGTAGTTCATGAAGGTTGCTGGATATTTCTGTAGTTATAAGGATATTTAGTACAGTCTTAAAAATGCGCGTCTTGTGATCAGGATCAATTAAAAATTTTCTTGGCAATTTTAGATGAAGGCAGTCGAGATGTGGTTCGTTAAATGTGGTAGGAGTAGTTTTTGAGGGTTTTTGGATATTTCTGTTGTAATAAGGATATTAATTACAGCCTTGGAAATGCGCGTCTTGTGATTATTATCAATTTAAAAATCTTTTGGCTATTTTAGATGAAAGCGGTCGAGACGTGGTTCGTTAAATGTGGTAGGGATAGTTCTTGAGGGTTATTCGATATTTCTGTGGTTATAAGGATATTTATTACAGTCTTAGAAATGCGTGTCTTGTGATGATTATCAATTTAAAATTTATTTGGCGATTTTGGATGAAGGCAATCTAAACGGGGTTCTTTAAATGAGTTAGGGGTAGTTCTTAAGGGTTGCTGGATATTTCTGTAGTCATAAGGATATTAAATACAGTCTTGAAAATGCGTGTCTTGTGATCATTATCAATTAAAATTTTTTTTTTTTTGCAATTTTAGATGAAGGCAGTCGAGACGGGGTTCGTTAAATGAGGTAGGGGTAGTTCTTGACGGTTGTTGGATATTTCTGTGGTTATAAGGATATTGACTGCAGTCTTGGAAATGCGTGTCTTGTGATTTTTAATTTTTTGAGGCTTTAGATGAAGGCACCGTAGACGATGTTCTTTAAATGTGCACCGACAGGGGTACTTTTGGAAATCGGAATAATACGTATTGCCTAGTTTCCTCTAAAAAAAGAATGTTTCATCTCCTTGAGATTCTGCGACTTGACGAGTACAATCTAAGTCACAATGTTTTATGAAACAGGTCACCAACACTTTCACGAAATACAAATTTTTAAGTAGTTAAACACTTTAAAACTTATATAAAAACAAAAAATTGAGGAGCTGCAAATTTTTCACGTCCGTATCTGATCGAAATGACAGTATTTGTTCAAATTTTGTGTTCCAAACCTGCACAAATCTATATTTTGTTTCAAATTAGGCCGCGGGCTATTTGCACAGAAATTTCGGTACAAGTAGCCAAATTTTGTCGGTGGACGACGTAGACACTTTGTTTAAATTATTTGAAATTATTTCAAATTTTGAATTGAAACTAAATTCAACTTACTTGAATGTTTTCTAGGAATAACAATAGGTGTTCAATATCTATTATACATCAAAATTCAACAATTTTACTTGCAAATTAAATTTTTTGAAAAAGAATAATTGAAATTGTAATGTTCAAAGTTTAGTTTTTTTTGTTTAATTTTAAATATTTGATTTGCAATTACTGATTTTAAATGAACAGTCAAAAATTTCTAAATATTGAGCAATTGTTATTTTTCCTAATTAAAAAATGTCAAATTTTAAAGTTTCAAATTTTAGACTAAAACAATATTTTAAATTTAATAAAAGTCTTCAAGTATGAGTGTGTTGTTTTCAAGTTATTTTACAATTTTAAATGGTTTATAAAGTTTCAATCATGCGTTTACATTTGTTTAACTACTAAGACTTTCCAATTTAGGCAGTTTAATCTTTAACGTTAAAATGTGGAAATTCTTTAATTTTGAACTGACTTCGAATCGTCTTGTAAAATCAATTATCAACCACTTATTAATCCATGTACAGTTCAATTTTAAAAATAAATTATAATTTACATTCACAGTTGATCAACTAAAAAGATTTTTTTTTCTTCAAAATTTCAACACTGCGGATATTTTGGAACATCTGTAAATAGATGCAGATTTTTACATCGAAAATCAGTTTTTCTCAGTTTTCTTTCGCTTAGAAGATGGCAAATGTCACAAAGATTACTCAAAACACTCAAAGATTATTTAACACTTTCAGTAGATTACTTTTAATGTGTTATTAAATTCAATCTTATTATTTTGTCATGCATTTGCAACGATCATAGGCTAACTGAATAGCTGGCGCCACCACAGGGACACCGTCAACACATAGTACATTTTCAACTCAGAGTTCCAGGGGGCTGACAACTACACAAAAATAAAAATTAATTCTGACCTGGAGGTCAGGCCATTTTTAATATATGTTTTTGGGGTCGCTGAAACCGAATCCGAAGACCTTTTTACCCTATCATGTCAGATTTTTGGCATAACCTCAAAAAATCTTATAATCCAAGCCCAAATATCCTGTTATACCTAATATATTGAACCTCATAATCTCTTAACCCAATAACCATTCGACCCCTTCAGTCCTTGGCCCCATAACCTCGTTACCTTATAACCTAAAATTTCAATAACCACATAACCTTAAAAATTATAAATAACGAATAACAAATGAGGGGTAGATAGAACTTTAGTCATTGTCTTTTTTTGAACCTTAGCGACCTAATTGGGCTCGGATTATAATATTTTTCTAAGATTTGTTTAAAACCTGACATGATGGGGTGAAATGGACTTCGGATTCTGTTTCAGCGACCACAAAAACATATAGTAAGAATTGCCTGAATCCAGGAGAGAATTATTTTTCATTTTTGTGCGGCTGTGAAGATTTTTTCAGGTTATGACACAAACCTGACGGGATAAAATGGACTTCGGATTCGATGTTATTATTTTTTATTTCTATTACAGTCAAAATAATTTCAATTAATTTAGAATTAGTTTGAGCCTTAACTTACGAAAAGTGCTTTACAAGAGAGGTGTGGATTGGAGTAGAATAGAGTGGAGTAGAGTGGAGTAGAGTGCAGTAGAGTGGAATAGAAGGTCGTAGGATGTAGTATAGTAGAGTGGAGTAGAGTGAAGTAGAGTAGAGTGGATTAGAGTAGAGTGGATTAGAGTGAAGTGGAGTGGAGTAGAGTTCAGTCCAGTCCACTCCACTCCACTCCACTCAACTACACTCCACTCCACTCCACTCCACTCTATACAATAACTATTTTTTACCATTTTCTTCCCAAAACACTACCAATTTTATTTTAAAATAATTATAATACTTAAATGCTGTCTTTTAACTTCAATATTTGTTGCAACCACAATAATATAATTGAAATTTAACAATATTAGAAACTCATAACCTACAAACCTGTTCACAAGTTCATCTTTTTTACCATTGTTAGGTTGTTTCCGGCAACTTAACCACCATCTCAATTAAGCAACACTATGTTCCTCTATTTCACACTTGCCCAATTTCGCACCCGGAACATCGTCTTCATTTAATTTCACTCCGACGAAAGGTACAATTTTATACATATGTACACAATATGAGCGCAACTTTCATACTGCGCGGGTAGCCCCATGGCAGCCGCACATGCGCAAATAAACTTCCGTTAGTTAGGTAAAATGGTCCATTATAAAAACAAGACAATGCAAATACGTTTGTTTTAATACCAATGTATATTATGAATTTTAATAATATAAATTTATTGAAATGATAAATTTTTCAGGGTTGTTGAGGATAAAATTTAATTCAAAATAAGAAACAATTATTAAGTTTATCATGATAAATAAAAGTTGTACTTTATTTTGAAATATCTGAATTAACAATCCCAGGCTGAGGTACATAAATAAATATAATATACATTTGATATAATAGTGTTGAACGTAATGTAGGAAAGTTCGCATTTTTTGAAAAATCGAGTGCGAAGCACGAGTCACGTGATGAAAATGTGTTACTTAAAGTCGAAAGAGCTTTAACAAAAGAGAATTCACAATCACCAAATTACAGTTGTCAATGTTTTGACCTTTAACTTTCAAATATCTGTGCACAAATATGAAGGAAGTACAAAGACCAAGCGCGCAGCGCGAGGTAAATACATGGTCCAGCGCGAAGCGCGAGGACCAACAGTCGCGCTGAAACTTGCGAGCCTATTAGATTTCTTAACCTACTTTTAATTACTGAAACAATTGTTATTTGTTTAAAAAATTATTATCTTATAATATCGCAAATTAGTGATCTTTTCTGAATGCTATGGCGTCATTAATAAATGTAAATACCTATTTCTGAACACATTCATAAACTAGGCTAAAGCAATTAGAAAATACCATTGATTCGCGATATTACAAGATAATACATTGTCTAAATAAATGAAAACTGTTTAAAGATTATTAAGTATCTTGAAAAAAGTGATATTTAGCTAAAATTTTATACTTGTTAAAAAATTAGCAAAAAAGTACGACTTTCTAGCTTTTTCTGTTAAAAAGATGGATTTTAGCAAAAATAAATTGTTTCAACAATAAAAAAACAATTTTAATAAAAAATAAACTCTCCGATTCCATTAAAAAGATCATAGTCATAATAAAATGCCCTTACTTCGCGATATTCTATGGAAATAAAATTGTTGAAATGAACAAAAATTGATTAAACAGTTAATAAATACCAAAACTTCTGTAGTTTATTTGTTAATTTGTATTTTTTATTATTTCCAGAAAGTCCATAGGTCAAATTAGCCCTTTTAGGGGACAGAGTGTGCATAAAAAATATATATAATTACAAGCACTGGTCGATATATAAAGCTGGTAGTCTAGAATCGTAGATGCTGTATTGAAGAAGAAACAAACAGTGTATATAGGGGCATTATTTCTCAACTGCCCCAACTTTAGAAGTCATGTGCTTCGATTTTCTTTAAATTCTGGGATTATGTTCACCTACCCAACAGTAATTAATCGTTGGTGGGAGGGCTGATGGGTCTCATAGGGCTATAGGTCTAGATAGGTGAACCACAGAGGCTGCATCGCGAGGTGTAGCTACTCTGGGGAAATGACGGACTCTAGTCAGTGGGACTTAAACTAAGGAGCGATCCTTGCAGGAAGTAATGGCAAAGTCTCCTGGAATATCCAGGACGCGAGTTCTCATGCTCCCAAGCTACGATGCGATCGCCGTGTCAAGGGCTGAATCGTACCAGGGTTAACAAATCCTTGAACATCCCGGCCTGCCCCCCTCAGTAGAGGCGGACAGGCGGGGGTCTCAAAGGAGGTGCCTTAACGGGGACTTTGGGACACCAGGATATTTTCAAAAATCAGTTTCATGCAATTTACTTTATATCATACAATTTTTAGCATCAATATGTGTTCATTATTTTTTATTAATTAAAAAATACATCTATATTATTCAAATTATTGAATACATCTGGATTAAATTGACTTTTTGAAATTAAAATTTCAAATTAATCTGCCACTTTCTCTACTCTACTATTAGGCCACTACCGGAAGTGGCAACTTTGTCAGATAATCGGAAGCTTCAATAAGGGAACTTCTCCCACCACGAGAGCCCCCGGACCTGTGTATACGACCGTGGGAGAGAGCAGTCCTCCATATGTCAAACTTCAGGATGTTTCTCTGGAATAAATTCAGCAATGCACAAAGGCGCCACGCATTATCATTGGCGTCACGATCTCCAATTTTTGAGTACTTCAATCGAGACTTGATTTCTTCGAACGTCTTGCGTGACATCGCAGCAGAGATCACGTCACAAGATATAAATGTATCTGTCGACCAATAATCTCTCTGAGACTTCCTTTTATTGGAAGAAGTTAGAATGATTATTCCTAGAAAAGTATTTAAATCTTGCAACTGTAAATAAAAGTAATTCTCTTTACATGCATCAATGATGTATTGTTTCATTTCAATAGAGAAGAACATTTCAAAAAGTTCTACAGGCTCACTGTCTTGAATATTTTTCTTTACGGATTCTTTCAGTAAAATGTTGTTCTCAATAACATTGGGGTATCTTTTTTCACCGTCTGCCCAACAGAAATCATGATGTCCTTCTAGTTTAGCTTGATTTTCGGTGTTAGTTTTACAAGCTTCTGCATAACTTTTTCCGGAACATTTTCGTCCCATTCAGTATCAGAATCTGAATTATCGGAGCCAGAATCGTCTGGATTTGGCAACATAATTATTTTACCGAAATCGTTTTCTGATACATCCACCGCTTACTCCGCATAGGTAGGAACAGAACGTCTTTTGCGTTTTGTTCGCAACATGGCGAAGTTAGTAAAAATAAATAACTCAATCTTCCAGGAACTTGGTATTGAAACTCGTCCAATCAATTCACAACGGAATGTTGGCAGTATCTTTTACAACTCGATCTGAATATAGTGCATGAAACAAAGGAAGATCCGATACAAACGACCCGACGTTGCCTGAGGAGCTATTCATTTGTTCTCCATCAGAACGAATGAATAGCTCCCCAGGCAACGTCGGGTCGTTTGTATCGGATCTTCATTTGTTTTATGCATTATATTCAGATCTAGTTGTAAAAGGCACTGTCAACATTCGGTTATGAATTAATTGGACGAGTTTCAGTACCAAGTTCCAGGAAGATTCAGCTATTTATTTTTACTACCGTCGACATGTCGCAAACAAAACGCAAAAGACGTTCTGTTCCCACCTATGTGGAGCACGCAATGGATGGCATATTGGATCCGCTATATGAAATTCTGAAAATCCAATTCGAAATTCGTAATCAGCGATCCCGAAAACTTCCAAGTACAGAGTTGTGCGAAAATCGCAGAGTTTCCAAAATTTCATGTCCACCATATTGGGTTAGCTATATTGAATTTCAAAAATTCGATGTCAAATTCATAATCAGCGACCCCTAAAACCCCCCGAGTATGGAGTTGTGCGAAAATCGTAGAGCTTCCAAAATTTCATGTACGCCATAATGGGAACCATTTCGAATTTTAAAACTTTAATGTCAAATTCATAATCAGCGACCCCGGAAACCCCCGAATACAGAGTTGTGCGAAAATCGTAGAGCTTCCAAAATTTCATGTCCGCCATATTGGGTCTGTCGTTTTGAATTTTGAAAATTCGATGTCAAATTCATAGTCAGCGTCCCCGAAAATCCCCGAGCACAGAGTTGTACGAAAATCGTAGAGCTTCCAAAATTTCATGTCCGCCATATTGGGTGCACCATTTTGAATTTCAAAAATTCGATGTCAAATTCGTAATCGGCGACCCCGAAACCCCTCGAGTACAGAGTTGTGCGGAAATCGTAGAGTTTCTAAAATTTCATGTCCGCCATATTGGGTCCGCCATTTTGCGAAGGGTATGGATCCACCATTTTGCGAAGAGTATGGCTAAACCTGGGCCTCAGAATAGGGCGTCAAACTAATTCAATTTTGAACTAAAAAATTATTTTGAAATTGTAAATCTTAATTAATTTAATTTAAGATATTCTTGAATAAAGAGAAATTGTATTGAAAACCTGGGCCTCAGAATAGGGCCTCGAATTGATTCAATTTTAAATTCCAATATTCTTTTGATATTGAAATTGTAAATCTTAATCAACTTATTCTAAGATATTTTCGAATGAAGAGAAATCGAATTGAAAACTTGGGTCTCAGAATAGGGCCTCGAAATAAGTCAATTTTAAAGTCAAAAATTCTTTCGAAATTGTAAATCTTTATCAATTTAATTTGAGATATTTTTGAATAAAGAGAAATTGAATTAAAAACCTGGGCCTCAGAATAGGGCCTCGAAATAAGCCAATTTTAAAGTCAAAACTTCTTTTGAAATTGTAAATCTTAATCAATTTAATTTGAGATTTTTTTGAATAAAGAGAAATTGAATTTAAAACGTGGCCCTCCGAATAGGGCCTCGAATTAATTCCTTTTAAATAGAAAAATTCTTTTGAAATTGAAATTTTGAATCTTAATCAATTTAATTGAAGATATTTTTAAATAAAGAGAAATTGAATTGAAAACCGGGGCCTCAGAATAGGGCCTCGAATTAATTGAATTTTAAATTCTAAAAATTCTTGTGAAATTGCAATTATGAATCTTAATCAGTTTGATTTAATATATTTTTGAATAAAGAGAAATTGAATTAAAAACCCGCCCCTTAGAATAGGGCCTCGTATTAATTCAATTTTAAATTCAAGATTCATTTTGAAATTGAAATTGTAAATCTTAATCAATTTCATTTAAGATATTTTTAATTAAAGAAAATTGAAGCAAAAACCTGAGCCTCAGAATAGGGCCTTGAATTAATTCAATTTTAAATTCAAAAATTCTTTCGACATGCAAATTGCGAATCTTAATCAATTTTATTTAAGATATTTTTGAATAAGGAGAAATTGAAATAAAGACCTGGGCCTTCAGAATAGGACCTCGAAACAATTCAATTTTAAATTCAAATATTCTTTTGAAATTCAAATCGTGAATCTTAATCAATTTAATTTAAGATATTTTTGAATAAAGAGAAATTGAATTAAAAACCTGGGCCTCAGTATAGGGCCTCAAATTGATTCAATTTTAAATTCAAAAATTCTTTTAAAATTGCAATTGTAAATCTTAATCAATTTCGTTTCAAATATTTTTAAATAAAGAAAATTGAATCAAAACCCTGAGCCTCAGAATAGGGCTCCGAATTAATTCAATTTTAAATTCAAAAATTCTTTAGAAATTGAAATTGTGAATCTTAATCAATTTAATTTAACATATTTTTGAATAAAAAGAAATTGAATTAAAAACCTGGGCCTCAGCAGAGGGCCTCCAATTAATTCAATTTTGAATTCAAAAATTCTTTTGAAATTGAAATTGTGAATCTTAATCAATTTAATTTAACATATTTTTAAATAAAGACAAATTGAATTAGAAACATGGGCCTCAGAATAGGGCCTCGAATTAATTCAATCTTAAATTCAAAAATTCTTTCGACATTCAAATTGTAAATCTTAATCAATTTTATTTAAGATATTTTTGAATAAGGAGAAATTGAAATAAAGTCCTGGGCCTCAGTATAGGGCCTCGAATTGATTTAATTTTAAATTCAAAACTTCTTTTAAAATTGCAATTGTAAATCTTAATCAATTTAATTTAATATATTTTTGATTAAAGTGAAATTGAATGAAAAATCTGGCCCTCAGAGTAGGGCCTTGAATTAATTAAATTTCAAATTCAAAAATTCTTTTGAAATTGAAATTGTAAATCTTATTCAATTTCATTTAAGATACTTCTGAATGAAGAGAAATTCAATTAAAACCCTGGGCTTCAGAATAGGGCCTCCAATTATTTCAATTTTAAATTGAAAAATCCTTTTGAAATTGAAAATGTGAATCTTAATCAATTTAATTTAACATATTTTTGAATAAAGAGAAATTGAATTAGAAACATGGGCCTCAGAATAGGGCCTCGAATTAATTCAATCTTAAATTCAAAACTTTAGTATTTTAAATTTTGTTTGTTTCCCAAATTCTGGGAGACGCGACTTTCCTCTACTCAAGCACGCCCAATTTATGATATATAGGTGAACGTAAAGTCAGGCTGTCTTGGCGGATAATGATTTAAGGTCTTAAGCAAAGGTAAAAGCCGCATAACTGATCGAACTTTTTCATGGTAAGTATGAAATAGCAGAAAATACGTTACAACGGAGATGAATTTCATTTTATGCGGGCGGGACTCGCTCGAATACTCTATGCGCATGACGGCGCGTGTGACGCTTAGCGGAAATTATGTTAATTTACAATACTGTTAACACTCGTTAACGAAGCTAAAGTGACTTGAAATCAGGGAGTTTATGTACAAAATCGTGCTATCGGGGCAAAAACAGTGCATATTCCGACTCTGTATATTCGTGTTAGGATCGCCCAGTTTCTGTAATCCAAGGAATCATCTTAGCCAAATACGAGCTGACGAGGGTTTACTCTAGAACTCTCTCAGAATAATCATATGGGCTATTTACCGCTTGCATTGATAATATGATGATAATTTATTGTGTAATGTCATATTTTACTTCGATTCTGTTATCTCTCTCACGACGCTGTGCCTAACCTCGAATTTTGTTGGCGTACTTCAGGCGTAAAGTCATCTCGGTCGACAGACTGTCCGTCGTGAGTTTACTTAATCTCCGCATTATACATCTGACTTTACGAACAAAATATGACGGACTGTTTTTCCGTAAAGCTAGTGGACTTTAAGATTTCCAGCCGATGCTGACTTCCTGTCCTCGTGTTCTTCTTTTGATCACATCTTAAATTCTGTCGATATATTGGCGGACTTTAAGGTTTACTTTTTACTGCGTAAACCAAATATTTTCGATATGCCTAGATACTTCGTTTATTTTAAAATATTTTGAGATAGTACATATACATCCTAGTATCTGAGCTAGAAATAGTCAACGTGGCTAAAACTTAAATATGCCTGTTCTGCCTGTGAGGTATCAGAAATCACACTGTCGAGCGTTTAAACCGAAATTCCGTGAAGTGAGATGAAATGGGACTAAGGAAATTTAATAATAATAATTGTGCAATATACCAACGATTTTCAAAAATTCTATTTGTACAGGTACATATGCAAAATATAAACGTTACCCAACCTGTTATTTTCGATTAACGAAAAGTGGAAAGGATAATCGGTTTTGAAACTCAGCGGGTGTTAAAAAGCATTAAGTGGCTGCCAGTCGTAATTATAATATTTGTGGCCAGAGTCGGACTATCTGTGGAAAAATACTTTCCACTCTATCACGAGCATCGATACTTTGCCGTTAGTTTTACAGCACCTCACAATTGTAAAGTCCGCGCGAATTAACTTTATGTCCTGACATATAAATTGACGGTAATACCGTTTACATGTGCATACGAAATGGTATACACTTGACGCTTTCTCTTTGACGCGGTGCATTCGGGTTATGGGCTTCAGAAACATTTCGTTAAAGCGATAGTTTAACGCGCTGTCAGTACTCTTTGAAGTAGAATGACGGTGATGACAACTTTTGGTTGTATAGTGAACCGACTTGGAGGACCACACTTAACGAGGAAGTCTGCCTCGTTTGTAGCATCATTTATAAATGAACACAAAGAGAAAAGGTATGTAATAAATATTAAACATATGTAAGAGTTTACTTCCAGGATAGGATTTTTTTTCGTATATAGGATTACGAGGGGATGAAAAGCTAGATGCCCAAACTCCTTCTTGTAAGATCTGGATATTAACTTCTCTATTCAAAGTAGTAAAAAATGATTTAATTTTGAATTCATTAAAAAGTTATATGAATGTTTTATAGAAAAAATTATTTTCTATTCAGATTCTATTTTATACCAATGATCATAACAAAGTTTATTATTATACTAGATAAAGGCTTCAGTAAGACATGTAGACCTGCATGTAAACGAATGTTGGGATTTGAACCCTCTAATGTAGCCAATTTCAACTATATAGTGTTAGAGAATTATTATTATTATTATTATATCATTAAGCCGTTTCCCTTTCGGGGTAGGCGTGAATTGCTCGGTTGGATAGTAATGGAACTCTCATGTCGCCAGAATGTCACACTTGTTCCAAGAAAGGAAAATACAGCTCACTTTGTTCTGCAACGCTGCTACTGTAAGGATATGTAACAGTTCTAGAATTCTGTGATGTTTCTAGTATAGAACAGAGTGATAGAACTGTCATGTAACTAGAATGTCACACGTGTTCCAAGAACGGAACGTAAAGTTAACACTGCTCAGTTACATTGTTACTGTAAGGATATGTAACTGTTCTAGAATTATGTGATGTAACTAACATAGAACAAAGTGATATAACTGTTATGTCACTAGAATGTCACACATGTTGCAAGAACGGAACATGAAGGTCGCATTGTTCTGTAACGCTGTTACTGTAAGAATATGTAACAGTTCTAGAATTCTGTGATGTAACTAATATAGAAAGGGTGACGCACCTGTTATGTCACTACAATATCACACGTGTTCCAACAACGGAACGTAATGGTTAAATTGTTCTGTAACGTTTTTACTGTAACGATATCTAGCTATTCTAGAATTCTGTTATGTAACTAACATAGAACAGAGAGACGGAACTTTAACGTCACCAAAATGTCACACTTGTTCCAAGAAAGGAAAATACAGCTTACTTTGTTCTGTAACGCTGTTAGAGTAAGGATATGCAACAGTTCTAGAATGATGTGATGTAACTAATATAGAACAGAGTGACAAAACTGTTATGGCGCTAGAATGTCACACTTGTTCCAAGAAAGGAAAATATAGCTCACTTCGTTCTTTAACGCTGTGACTGTAAGAATATGAAACAGTTCTAGAATTCTGTGATGTAACTGATATAGAAGAGAGTGATAAAACTGTTATGTCGCTAGAATGCCACAAATGTTCCAAGAAGGGAACATAAAGTTAACACTGTTCTGTAACGCCGTTATTGTAAGATTATGTAACAGTTCTAGAATTATCTGATTTAACTAATATAGAACAGGATGATGGAAGTGTTATGTCAGTAGAATATCACACGTGTTCCAAGAATGGAACATAATAGTCACATTGTTCGGTAACGCTATTACTGTGAGGATAGCTAGCTATCCTAGAATTGTGTGATTTAACTAATATAGAACGGAGTGATGGAACTCTCATGTCAGCAGAATGTCACACTTCTTCCAGGAAAGGAAAATACAGCTCACTTTGTTCTGCAATGCTGTTAATGTAAAAATATGTAGCTATTATAGAATTCTGTGATGTAGCTAATATAGAACAGAGTGATGGAACTCTCATGTCACCAGAATGTCACACGTGTTCCAAGAAAGAAAATACAGCTCACTTTGTTCTGTAACGCTGTTTTTGTGAGAATATGTAACAGTTCTAGAACTCAGTGATGTAACTAATATAGAACAGAGTGATAGAACTATTATGTCATTAGAATGTCACACGCGTTTCGAGAACGTAACTTAAAGGTAACATTGTTCTGTAACGCTGTTACTGTAAGGATATGTAACAGTTCTAGGATTCTGTGATGATACTAATATAGAACAGGGCGATGGAACTGTTATTTCACTAGAATATCTCACGTGTTCCAAGAACGGAACATAATGGTCACATTGTTCTGTAACGCTGTTACTGTAGGGATATCTAGCTATTCTAGAATTCTGTGATGTAACTAACATAGAGCAGAGTAATGGAACTCTCATGTCACCAAAATGTCACACTTGTTCCAAGAAAGAAAAATACAGCTTACTTTGTTCTGTAACGCTGTTACTGTAAGGATATGTAACAGTTCTAGAATGATGTGATGTAACTGATATAGAACAGAGTGATAGAATTGTTATGTCACTAGAATGTTACACGTGTTCCATGAACCGAACATAAAGGTCACATTGTTCTGTAACGCTGTGGCTGTAAGGATATGTAACAGTTCTGAAATTCTGTGGTGTAAATAATATAGAATAGGGTGATGGAACTAGTATGTCACTAGAATATCACTCGTGTTCCAAGAACGGAAGATAATGTTCACATTGTTCTGTAAAGCTGTGGCTGTAAGGATATGTAACAGTTCTGAAATTCTGTGGTGTAAATAATATAGAATAGGGTGATGGAACTAGTAACGGATGTTTCGAAATACCCCCAACCATAATCAGAGCTTGTCTTCAATCAACAAAATCAAAACTTTGACCATCAGTATACCTCCAACAGAGTTGGCACCATTGTGTACGGTTGCAGGCGAAATTGAGAGATCCATGGACAAAATCAATGAGCTATCTACATGACGTGAAGTAAATCACTTATCACCAAGTTTCCCATCGCTTGCCAATCCGCCAAAAGGGGATGAACAGTTTAGAGATTCTGCAAGCAATTCGGACTATACCAGCGTGCACGACTGGGGTGTTTCCAGTAGATCGAATTCCGAAAATTTGGATGAGACCGGCCTGTATCGTTGCCAACCTTGATGGGGCAAAGAACCCTGCATCGCATTTGATTGCTATGTACGTGAGTAAAAATGGTCGAGGAACGTATTTTGACAGCTATGGAAGACCGCATCTTATCCCTCAACATCTTTATCGTCTGCGAGGAAATTGTGCCTTGTTCAGATGGAACACAACGCAATTGCAAAGTGCGTCTTCGGATGTGTGCGGCCAGTTTTGTGTTATATTTCTTCATCATATCTGTAATGGTTATTCTTCGCACGAGTTTACCAAACTTTTTAAGCGCCATTTATTAGCAAATGATCGCATTGTTGTGAGTTTTCACAAAAGATTGTTAAATGAATATAAAATTAAGTAAAGGGTTTTGCGACAGCCAAAAGATGCACGTCAAGGTGGGTATTATGATCGTGGGGTAATTAATACGCATCTTGCATCGTGTGTTCAGTCTTGTTCGTCACAACTCGCTACATTATATCTGTTATAAATATCCATCATATTATTGTTTGTCTCATCTACCTAAATCTCATTGTAATATTTTATACGTTTTAAGATTTCAATAAATTATACTAGTACGGTATGTGTATTTTATATCTATGGTTTAATGAGTCATCTTAAGTTGAAAATCATCGGTATCCCAGGCTATGAAAATGTAATGAGTTATAAAATTATATTTAGTTTTCATGTATGCATATTTAACTCTAAGATAGGTTTAGATTTTTTAAATATAAAACTGTTTAACTAGATCTATTTCGATGTAAGGGTTTTTTATATTTTTTTTTGACAAAAATTGAATAAATTTATTTTCATAGGTTTAAACAAAAAACTGTTACTTTTATCATTTATCCTTCTTCTACTTCTAGATAATTATTTTCATAAAGTTATTTTTCATTAGAAATAAACATTAAATCCTTTTATTAAAAATATTTAATTTAAAACATTATCCATTCACTTGAAAATATTAAAAATCGTTTAAATATCCTATTGTCTCTGGGGAAACCCTAACCGCTATTACGTCACAGCACTCTGAGCTCTCCAGTCGGGAGTCTCCTATCTCCACTATCCTCCCGTTGCCATTTTCACGTTTGGAAACACCCTGTGTAACGTCACAAGACCCAGAATCTTCCAGACGGGGACACCCTTCCCCTCTTATCTTTGCTACTCAGTCTTATCTACTGCGACGCGTCACCGCTAGACGCGGGGAGCGGGTTAAGAGGGGGATTAGGCCACGCTCATAACGCCGGCACATAGTCAATCCTTACTACTATTGTTATTAACAATCTGCATCTATTGTAATACTCGATAGTTGCGTTTTTTTTTAGGTCGTGGCTACGTGTACCGAAATTTTTGGTTCAAATAGTTGGATTTTAGCGGTACAAATAAGGGGAACAGGAAAAGGAACTATTTGTACCGAAATTTCGGTACGTATAGTTGGATTTTTTCGGTACGCGTAGACGTTTCTTATTTTTTTTTAATATTCAACTTCTCGCCCACATTTCACTTAGTGAGGTAATAATAAAACCAAATCAACAATAATAGTTGTTCAAACAATTCACTATCGTTAATAACTATCTTCTCTTAGATAAGTGCTAGAAGAATGTGGTTTCTTCGAAAATGCTTAACTTTGCATTGCCTTTCTCGCTATAAATAAATCATACATTTTTACAAGTAAAACTAAAAACTTCAGAAAAAAGCAACTACCTGACATTACCATAAGAGAAGATAGTTCCAAACAGTAAATAATTGTTCAAGTAAGCACGTTCAAGACTTCGATGGATTGTCATCATCTTGCGTGTGCTTCGGTCAAGTTGCTTCAACTCATCGACGTTCCATTTTACTGCTACAAACGTGTAGAGCAGTATAGGAACGGCCAGCATATTAGTCGCCTGGATCTTATTCTTTTCAGCATCTGATATTTATTATTATTATTATTATTATTATTATTATTTTCAGAATATGAGTTTATGAGATTTCATCATTTAAATCTTCATCCTCTCCTACAATTTGTGTTTACTTCATTTGCATGTATAACCTTTTCGAACCAAAGCTTTGCTTTCAACCTACAAAATGTATTTATTTAACCAATATTATTGATGTAAATTTGTATAATACATATGCGTAAAAGTGATTTTTAATTACGTTTTGTTTATTTCAAGTGTTTAATTCAATTATATTCTTTTATTTTGTATTAAATCTGTTGTGGAATGAACACTCCATTTGAAAATCGCGCCATTTTAGAATAGCAGGTTCCGGTACAGCGGCTCCAATCAGAATTCGAGTACCCCGCGTCTCAACTCTCCCTTGAGGATCTCTAAGAGGCCCATGCAAGGTCATGATCCAAAGAGACCGTGCCTCCAAGCGAGCGAAGGAAGATCTCAACGCCATGACCTACGGTAAAACGTTCACTCTCCTCTATAAAGAGGCCGTGTTAAATGTAGATAGTCAGGGCTTTGGAAAATTGTGCGGGACGGTTAGATCGTATAAAGACGCGAATAGAATCCCCAACGTCTCTCAAACTTTAAAAAGTAAAGGGATGTTTGCTTTTGTCTCAGCTAGCTTCGTAACCTGTCAAGGTGTCGTGAAGAACGTCCCCATCGAACTGTCAGAAAAAGAAATTCAAGACAATTTAGAGATCCTTGGATACTTGAGAGACACGACCTCCGCGATGAATGTTCGTCGTCTCAATAGGAAGGTAACTGACAAAGATACTGGCGCTAAATCAATTACCCCCTCTACCTCAATCCAGATAACTTTTGAAGGTACAATCCTACCTGATAAGGTTGCAATATTCAAGTCCGCATCAGCAGTTCAGATGTATACCCCACAAGTGAAAATGTGTCTCAAGTGTCTCAGGTACGGACACATTAGCACTAACTGCCGTTCATCTGCTCGTTGCAAACAGTTTGGTGGTTCGAACACTTACAGCGAACAGAAACCCTGTTCAAACGTGGACAGTACCTCTAAATGCTGCAATTGCAACGGAAATCATCTTCCAACCTCGCAAAATTGTCCGGAATTGTTGCTCCATAAACAATTTCGAGCCTATGCTGCCAAACACGGAGTTTCTCTTCCTAAAGCAAAAAAGGTTATTAGACCTAAAAAACAGTCCAGAAATGGACCTGCTTCCCGTCAATCCAATTCTTTTATAAACTTCTCCGACAACCCCGATTTGAGCGAGGTCCCCGCCCCGTCATGGCTAGATCACGCTTAAACCATCCCAACTCGTCCATAGGAAGCCAACTCGAAGCTATAGGTTCACGCCCTAAATCTCTTCCGATATCGAAGCCAAACAAGCCCCGACAAACATCGCAACCCAATCGGTCGACTCCAAACTTCTCTTCTTTTCACAATAACGGAAGAAGTCAGAGCTCCTTGCCAAATGGGTTTGCCTTGCATCCCCCAGCTCCTAAAATAATCAATAAGCCCACTACCGACGTTGTATCCATAATCAATAATCTAATCGAGGCTCTCACGGGTCTCTCCTCCATTATAACATCTGATATCTCCTCAAATGTAGAGGAAAGAGATCATTTTCTTAACCGCATATCGAATAATGTTAAATCCCTCTATAATTCTTTGCTTGCGAAACATTTCTCCAACTTGACAAAAACTTTTCATTAAAAAATTTCAATTTAATCAAAGCTGACAGATTATCAATTAGAGGCGGTGGCGATAATTAACTCAGAAAACAGTCTAGTAAGCCTAGCTGTTTTTATTAACTCTTCCGAAGGAGAGCTCTTAATCATCTCGGTCTACAGAGTTCCCTTCTCAGATAACTCCATTCTATCCAATACTTGGTCAATGCTGTTTAATTCCATCTCAGCCATCAATTCTGATTCAGTCTATTCATCTCTTGGGTTGAAAATACTAATTTTTGTTTGAAAATTCGCTTTTTTGGCTTTAAATTCAACTATTTTGGTTGAAAATGTGAATTTTTGATTGAAAATTCGTTTTTTGGATTTGAAATTTAACAATTTCGGATTAAAAATTAAATTGTTGATAGTTCAACTACTTTTTTATAATGATTTATATTTTTTGGTTGAATATTCGTAATTTTAGTTGAAAATTTATCTCTTTGGTTGAAAATTCCTTTTTTGCTTTGAAAATGCAAACTATTTTGATTGAAAATTCAACTATTTGGTCGAAAATTCAATTGTTTTGTTGAAAATTCGTCTTTTTTGGTAGAAATGTAATTTTTTTGTTGAAAAATCATTATTCTTAGTTTAAACAAAAACGGTGTTGTTAAAAATTCCACAGTCTTCTGAAAAGTTCGGCTTTTTGTCTTGAAAATTCATTTATTTGGTTAAAAATTAATTTATTTTGTTGAAAATTCAATTGGCTGAAAATTTAAATTTTTTGTTGAAAATTTTAATTTTTGGTTGAAAATTCGTTTTTGGGTTGAAGATACAAACTATTTTGGTTGAAAATTCAACTATTTGGTTGAAAATTAACTTTTTTCTTGAAAATTTAACTGTTTTGTTAAAAATGTAACTGTTTTGTACAAAATTCGTCTTTCTTGGTCGAAAATTCAACTATTTTGTTGAAAATTCGTCTTTTTTTGTAACAATGTAATTTTTTTCTTTTAAATCATTATTCTTAGTTTACAAAACTGTGTTGTTGAAAATTCCACAGTCTTCTAAAAAGTTCGTCTTTTTGTGTTGAGAATTCATTTATTTGCTTAAAAATTAATGTATTTTGTTGAAAATTCAATTTGTTGAAAATTTAAATTTTTGATTGAAAATTCAACTTTCTATATTAAAAATAATTTATATCGTCAAAAATTCAACAGCCTTTCAAAAATTTAATCTTTTTGGCTTTAAAATTCAAATATTTGGTTAAAACTTCATGTATTTTGTTAAAAATGTATATTTTCATGTTGAAAATTCAATTGTTGGTCTAAAATTCAATGGGTAGAAATGTCATTTTTCCTGTTTGAAGATTTAACTTTTTGGTTGAAAATTCATATTTTTTGGTCGAAAATAAAATTTTTTACTTTGAAAGTATGTTTTTTGTAGAATATTTACAGTTTTGGGATAAGAATTGAATTCTTTCGTATCAAATTCGATGTTTTAGATTACATTAAACTATTTTGGCTGAAAATTCAACTATTTGGTTGAAGATTTATACCTTTTCATTAAAATGCAACTGCTTGGTTAAAAATTATTCTGTTTTGATTAAAGATTCAACTATTTTGACGAAAATTTTTCTTTTTTTATTGAATTCATCTGTTTTTGATTTTAAATTAAAATCTTTTTTGGTTAAAATATAAACTGATACATTTTTTGTTTGAGAATTCATATTTGTTAGAAATTAATTTATTTCCTAGATTCGCCTCTTTGGTTAAAAATTGTACTATTTTGTTGAAAATTTGCATATTTTGTTGAAAATAAATTTTTTATTTCAAAATTTTACTATTCCATTTTTAGTTGAAAATTTATTCTTTGTAAGTTTAAAAATTCAACTATTTGGTTAAAAATTCGGTTATTTCTGTGAAAAAACATATTTTCCGTTTGAAAATTGAACTGCTCATATTTTTTTGGTTGAAAATAATTAAGTTTAGTAGAAAATTAATCTTTTTGGTAAAACCTTAACTACTTTATTTAAAATTCATTTTTTTTGGCTAAAAAATTCAAGTATTTTGATTGAAAATTCTGTTAATGGGTTGAGAATGAAGTTCTTTTGTTCAAAATTCACATTTTCGTTTTTAACTCTTTGTTTGAAAATGAACTTTTATATAGAAAATTATTTTTTTTGGGTTTAAAATTCAATTGTTTTGTAGAAAATTAAACTATTTTATTGAAAATTAGTTTTTTTATAATTAATTTTTTAACTGAAAATTAAATTATTGTCTTTTTTAGATGGAAATTCTTGTATTTTATTTGTAAATTCAAAGCTTTTGTTGAAAATGTACCCATTTTTTAAAGTTTTCCTCACAGTGCAGAGTTATACGTAGTTATTTGGGAAAGTTCCCCGTACCAAGTCATAATCATCTAGAGCAGATCTTTTGAAAAATTCCATATTTCAAATCTGAACTTATATCTCTTTTTTTAAATCCCTGCTCTAAACCAGAATCAGAATTCTTTTCAAAAATTCCACGTTTCAAATTAAATTGTTCTAATTCTAGAAAGTTTCTTGTTACAACTCAGAATATGTCAACCCCTTTCACATGACTGAACTTTTATAACTTAAAAAATTATTAAATTATCTTAAAGCTTTAGGAAGATTCCTTGATTCTAATCTGAATTATAATTGTTTTTTTTTAATTCCCTGCTCTCAGTCAAAATTTTAATCTTTTCGGAAAATTCCTTATTTCAGATGAGGACTGATTTTTTTTCAAAAATCACCTCTTATAAACTAACATCAGAATTCTTTCTGAAAATTCTACGTCACAAGTTCAAATTATAATTCTTTTAAGAAATCAAAAGTTAAAAAAAAAAAAAAAATGTAATTCTTTAGAAAAATTCCTTGTTTGAGGTATGTAATGTAATTTTATTTTCAATTCCCTATTACAAATCAGAATTATGAATCTTTGAAAATTCAACGTTTCAGTCAAAATTGTAACGTATTTTAGAAAATTCCATATTTGGGTCTGAAATATAATTTTTTTAATTCAAAAATTTAATGTCTCAGATCTGCAGTAAAATTACTGTTCGAAAATTTCCCGTTGCCAATCAGAACCTTAATTCTGTTCAAAAATCTTCCGCTCAATGTGAAAATTGTAATCCTTTGAAAAAATTCTTTGTTCCTGATCTGAATTATATATTTTTTTAACAATCTACTGTTCCAAATTAGAATAAATTATTTTTTAGAAAATTCCCCTTTTAAAGACAAATTTATAGTCAATCTTCAGAAAAATTCCTTTCTAGAAATTCTTTTCAATCTTTTGAAATGTCTGATGCTGTATTATATTATTTACTGAAGCAGTGTAAACAAATTTCTTATCTGGTTTTCTTTAGATTAAGTACAGAAATGTACCATTGAGAAACTAGGCCTTGGCTACATAAGAATATTATTCGATAGAAGAAAAAATTCTAGAAAATATTATAGTATGACTTCTCCACGCAGATCGAACGTGAAAAAAGACAAACAGTTTTAGAATGTATCTACTATATACATTGTTAAATGACAAACATAAACATTTCCCATTCCGTCACGCTCAAATTTTATTCGATGAGAATCGTGATATTACACACAAAAAAGAAGTTATTTCAATTTAGAAAACTGCAGTAATCCATGGAAATTAAGCCGGTTTAATGTACAGTCAAGTTTTTTACAATTTCGAAAAATCCAATATTCAAATCGTGCCTAAACTTGTATTAAAAATTCGAATAAACGAGTGCGTGAACATTTATGTGAACATTGCACAAACTGCTGTCTTATTCAAAATATAGAATTCGCAATCAACAGATTTTAAGCATCCATTTTGATGTTTTTTGTGATATTATGTAAATTTCCGTAAATGTAAGAAAAAGTCACGTGGGGGCGTCGAAAATTAGCGAAAGACCGAATACGTGATTTATGGATGGCCCCTATAAAACAGCAGTCGAAATTCTTATTCAATTTTAATTAACAATAAATTATTGTATTCCCTGCACGATTTTTAACTATCTGATTATTCACATACCTGAAAACCATCAAATCATAACGAAATGAATCTGAATGTTTAGAATGAATAACGGAATAAAAAAAGATGCTATTGATTAAAAATTCATTGAAAATTGAAGTAATATTTCCGTCGAACCTAGACACGAGGCGTGAATGAAACGAGTTAAAACTGATTATGCGTGCGAATTATTCCGATTTCATCATTATTCAGAAAGTTTACTTGTCAATACGTTACTTGAGTGAATTTGGTGTAGTCTATTTACTAGTAGGGGAAAGTGGGGTATGGTGTCGGTGCTGGGCACGCTGTCTATTCCAAATAACGCCCGTATTTTTTGATATTCATATTAGTTTTTCACATGAAATAGTTTTCTCTGTTTAGAAAAATAGTGATTTGATGCAATCCTTAAGATTGTGAAAAATACGCTATTAGGTAATCGAGAGCTTTCAAAGACGAGGTACAACAAGCTGTACACAAATGACAACGCATTTTGATTTTTAAACTGTCATTCACGCTCATTGTTATATATAATATACATCTATATAGATCCCTACACATATCACAAATATTTAAAGCCCTCGATCAACCTAAATCTAAAACCTTAAAAAATTCCTTAAAAAATTGTAAACAAACGTGGAATAATCTATCATGTTGATCCAGTATTAATTTCAACGCATTCAAACTCTTCCCGCTTACTGTTGTCGCTTGCCTGCAGATTTCCGAGCGTGTGATCCATCCCATAAATATTTCCTAGAAAAATGTGAATAAACAATTAATTAAATCAATGCTGCAGTCAAGGCCTGGCAGGCCCTGGCACCGCCAGGGTACTTTTTTAAGGGCATTTTTGACCTCCCCGTTCTCTCGAAAGTAACGTAGCCGTTGACTAAAGACAGATATTACGATTATAAATTCTTTTAAATAAAAGCAATGTAGATAACATATCGAATTCAATACGAAAAATTTGGAATGTATAAGATTTCAAGCCGAAATATAATGCTTTTGCAACAAAATAGTTGAATTTTCAACAAAAAATGATTTTCTACCCAAAGAAATTAATTTACAACACAAAAAGACGAATTTTGTAACAAAAACTACTATTCAATCAAACAGTTCAGCACACAAAGATTAATGTTTTAATAAAGAAATACGAATTTCTAACTTATCCAATATACAAGATAAAGGTTTGACCCAACAGGAAATATTTAAATTTTTTGATGAAAAAAATAATGTTTAGCAAAAAAAATTAATTTTCAACAAAAAGATAAATTATCGACCAAGAAGATTAACGTTCTGCCAACAAGGATGAATTTTAAACAAAATACATTAATTTTCAACAAAACGATTTAATTTTAAAGCCAAAAAGACAAATTATCTACAAAAAAGTTGTATTTTCAACAAAAAATATAATTTTTCAATCTTCAGGCTTTTTTCCACCAGGCTACTTTTTCTTTTGGAACTACATCACTGACTTAAATATAATAAGATAACAGAAAAAGTGTAAAATGGGTGGAACTTAAAAATTCAATAATGAAAACTTTCAAACAGATACGATAATGATAAAATATCTTTGGTATGCAGCACGGGCAGTTTCTGAAAAATGTCCTTTCCTGATGCCAATTTATAAAACTACTGAAGCAAGATGATTCCTTTTCTTCAGGCTGAGTACTTTTAATCAAAATTTTGTAACAGTAGTTTGTATCCAAACTGGACTCCCAAAACCGGAAAGAGCTCGATGTAGTCGAATATAACGTTTGACCTTAAAAATTCTGCTCTCTCAAAAATACACACTTGCCAGTTTTCAATCGACGAATTTTTATCAGGTAGGAGAACGGAATCTTTAATAGAATAAAAAGTAGCTATACAGTGATTTTGATTTTAATTCCAGGGCTCGAATTGACTAGAAGGCTTTAAAAAAGTCAGATTGGTTACGTAAAATTATAAAGAAAGTCGCATGGGTAGCATAAAATCTCAATTCGAAATATATGGCATCTTCAACAAACTGGTTGAATTTTCAACCAAAAGAGACGAATTTTCAACCCAAGACGCACTTCTAAGAAGAAAGTTGTGTTTTAGAGTTGAAGATTTGAATATTCTAGAAAAGGGTTTAATTTTTAATCCGACAATTAACTTTCAATCAAATGATCGAATGTTCCAACCAAAATGATTAAACTTTAATCAAATAGTTGAATTTTCTAAACAAAAAAGAATTTTTTTAAATACAGTTAAATTATCAACCTGACAAGTGGAATTTTTAACAAAAAGATAATTTTCAACGAAAAAACTGTGCATTTTCAGCCAAATAGTATGATTTCATAAAAAATAATTATTTTCAATCCAATAGTTACATTTACAATCAAATACTTAATTTGCAATCAAAAGAGACGGATTTTCAAAAAAAAAAGTTAATTTTCAACCAAGATAGATAAATTTTCAATCCATAAAGACGACTTTTCTATTTAGAAAGATGAATTTTTAACAAAACAGAATATAGAAATTTAGAAATTTTAAAATTCAAAAGAGTGACCGGGAATTTTGTCCTCGATTGAAACGACCACCATGTGAAAATTAAAGGTAAAGTGGACAATTAGAATAATCCGGATTATCGTCAAGAGAATATTTCTTTGAGACCCGGAGGGTCGTTTTATTAATTTATTGGCCCAGATGTGTCCGGGCGGACTTACCTGTAGCTCAATTTGTCTTAGCCCTTGCCTTCAGGTTAATCCTTTAATCCTGACATTTACTGCCTCTGCTTTATTTCCGGACAATAAACTGGCCTTCTTCTTCACTTTTTCGATAAAAGAACACATGCTTTCCAAAAATCTCAGGCCCTGAAGAAAATTATTTTATTTACTGCCTTGGGCTTTTCCTCGGGGTTTTCCCCCAGTAAACTGTTTTTTTTTTTCTTCACTTTTTCAAATATAATATTTAAATATTCGAAATCAGACGATTTCAGACTTGCAGAATTTTAAATTGAATTTTTTATTAAAAGCATTCAAAATTAAATAATTGTGTATTGAAAGTTTTCTGAGATAACTTAATTTTGAATTGAAAGCGTTGGAAAATAAAAAATTTCGAATTAAATTAGTTTTGAAAATTGAACAATTCAGAGTTTAATAATTGTTATATAAATTCGGAAAGATAAAAAAATTTAACAAATTTAAACGATTCTAAAAATCGAAGGATTTCAAAATTAGGCATTGGTTCAAAATGAAATATTCGGTATCACTGAGATTTTTCACTTTTTCAAATATCATATTTAAATATCCAAAATTAGACGATTTCAGACTTGGAGAATTTGAAATTCAATCATTTTAAGTTTAAATAATTATTTAAAATTTAATCATTTTTGACTAAAAGCATTCAAAATAAAAAGTTGAAGTGGAACCGACTGAAGTCGTAACATTTACAATAAAAACGATCAAAATATTTAAAATGCAGTAATTTAAAAATTTTTTAAATTTATTAAATTTGAGGATTCTAATTTGAATAAGTTTGATTATAAGATCTTCCAATTTAAGCATTATTTCAAACTTAAAAATTCAGTACTCTTTAATTTTTAATTGTAAACTAAATAAATTGAATTGTTTTAAATTTAATTAAAGTATTAAAAGAATTGTATATTTAAATTTAAAATGTTTAAGATTGAACAATTAAGAATTAAGAGACTTAAAAAACTAACATTTTAAAATTTGACTGGTTGAAAATTCGTTTATTTTTATGAAAAGTTAAACTATTAAGTTGAAAACTAATTATATTTTTTTCAATTTAACAATTTTATGAACAAAAATTATCTTGAAAATATAACTTTTTTGGGAGAAAATCTTTTTTAGTTGAAAACGCAACTATTTTGTTGAAAATTAATCTTTTTCGTTTAAAATTTAACTATTTTTTTTTAATTACATTCTTCCGTCGAAAATCAAACCGTTTCGAGTTGAAAATTCATCCTTTTGGATTTAAAGTTCGTCTTTTTTATTGAAAATTCAACTATTTTGTTAAAAATTAATTACTTTTTTTGAAAATTTCACTATTTTGTTGAAAATTTAATTATTTTGTTAAAAATTCAACTATTTTGTTGAAAATTCGTCTTTCTTATTGAAAATTCAACTATTTTGTTAAAAATTAATTACGTTTTTTGAAAATTCAACTATTTTGTTGAAAATTTAATTATTTTGTTAAAAATTCAACTGTTTTGTTAAAAATTAATTACTTTTTTTGAAAATTGAACTATTTTGTTGAAGATTTAATTACTTTTTTTGAAAATTGAACTATTTTGTTGAAAATTTAATTCTTTTGTTAAAAATTTAAATATTTTCTTGAAAAATCGTCTTTTTTATTGAAAGTTCAACTATTTTGTTAAAAATTAATTACGTTTTTTGAAAATTGAACTATTTTGTTGAGAATTTAATTATTTTGTTAAAAATTCAACTATTTTCTTGAAAATTCGTCTTTTAATTGAAAATTCATCTATTTTGTTAAAAATTAATTACTTTTTTTGAAAATTCAACTATTTTGTTGAAAATTTAATTATTTTGTTAAAAATTCAACTGTTTTGTTAAAAATTAATTGTTGTGTTATCAACATCCAGTGGTGAAGTTTTTGCAATATTGGATTATACTGGGACTCTTCATGGAATATATAAGATAGATGAAAGTAATTCCCGAATAAAAATAAATATAATAAGCGGCGCAGTTAATAATTTGACTGCAGATGAAATAAGTTGTTGTCCAGTAGGAAAAAATCACCCAATTTTGCCAAACAGTTTTATTAAAGCTTTCGCAAATCGCGATTCACTAGAGTCAGAATGGAGTCCCAATGGCAAACGCTGTCCTGGTTCTTCTTCTTGTGCCAGAAAAAATGCACCTGATCGGACTTCTCCTCAGTAGCCTCCCCTTAATGCCAGGTCCTGTTTTCCTACCAACAGGACTCCTTCTCATCCAGTACTACGATATGAACGTAGACAACTTGGGTGTATTCGGCATATGCCCTAGCCAAATCTGAACCGACGATCCGACTTTCAAGGATACTATTTTCCCGCCGATAAATAAATTAAATTGCTTGTAGAAAATTGTAAATTTGTATAGCGCCAAACCAAGAATATGTTGTGTTATTAACATCCAATGGTGACGCTTTTGCAATACTGAAGCATGCTCAGATTCTTCGTGAAATATATAAGACAGATAGAAATCATTTGAGAATAAAATTGATTATGATAATCGGTGATGTTCAGAGTATGACATCAGATGAAATTAAGGAATGTAATGAAGTAGGATCAAAATAAAAATAAAACGCGAAAATGTCATTGTGTTCTTTTCTTCGCATTTTTATTTGAATTGCTATTTTTTAAATTTTATTTCATTACAAATAAAGAACTTCTACGTAAGAGATTATGATTTTAAATATTAAAAGCCTGTGTAGGAGCTCCAACTACCATAATGTATTGGCGGTTCGAACTGTCAAATTAATTTTATTGATTTGTTTAATTTTGAAGGATCGTGATTACCATCTTATTAATTTAAGATGTTTCCTTCTTCGGCTGCCCTGCCACCGTTAAATTTCAACGATAAAAAGTGTTTTCTTTTGAATAACTGACGCACTGACTCTAGTTTTGATTCTTATTTTCTTCAACCAAGAGGAAACAAAATAGAAAACAGATAGTAAAATTCCAAAGGATTGAAGAAAAACACAAGCGACATCATATCCGACTTACACTAACTAATAGCTACTGCGAAACTTCATTCGCGAAGGGGCGGAAAGGAGTATGCAACGAGTAGATTTCTCGTGTTTGGGAACGGATGTAACTTGTAAGGTTCACACCTTTTCCAGGACTAGACGTCTGCTACACGTCTCTTCGCCGTTATGTCACCCAAATTTGCGTTATGACATCCGTCGACTAAAGATCCTAAAGTATCCTATGTCCGTTCATAAATTTGTCTGTGTGAATGAATAAAATTTGTCAAATTAGGTCTGATGATGCCATCATTCGATGCCGTCCCGGTTCGTCTGAATTTGGTAGAAACGAATGTCCATTGGTGCAGTTTGAATGGTGACGTCCGTTGATACCCAAAAAAATAAGTAATCGGATCGGACTACCGTTTGAAAAAGTCACTTCTGCCCAATGTCTAAATTTCATTAATTATGCTGTCGCGGCTAAGCTCAGTATTGCGTCGAGTGCAGACGTGTAGGGCTAATTATTATAGGTCAGATCAGCAGTCCAAATAAATCGGTTGCCCATATGGGCAGGACGCTTTAAGTTAAGAAAATGCACGTACCAGGACGGTACGTAAGAAATTCATTCTGGAAATTTTGTTTATTGTCGTTCATAACGGAATCAAAACGAACAGTCCTTTCCATTCACATTTGGAATTATTTTCTTACAGTAAAATTTCTGATTTATGTAACACGGTAATAAACAGATAAGATGACTTCTCGGAAGTCATCTTAAGTCAATATATCAGAATGTAATGTAATTCCCCAGCTGGACTATTTCCAATTTTGATACCTGAATTTTCATTAATAGTTGGAGTGAACAAATTAATTTTGTTGACTGCTCTCTGTCGAAAGAGTCAATTCATCCTGCTAGATTCTTCACCTTGATCCAATATGAGTCGCTCTTGTATGAAATTTTGATATCACAGATTTCAAACGTGCTCTACTCAAGCGCTCAGCTCTCTAAGCGCTTTTGCTCCAAGCTCTCAAAAGCATAGAAAGACTCCGAATTTCTGAATGAAATTTTGATATGATATTTCTGAATATATAAGCTGTCGAAAAATGCAAAGAAAAAAAATCGATTGTTCAAAAGTGAGATAGTAGAATGACCCCTTAAATCAAATATTTTGAGCAATTCAATAAGGCCCTCAAAGTCCCTAATTCCTCTGACTAAAATAGCTGTTTCAACATCCTCCGTGAAATGTCTAGATAGTTTATTAACAATTTCAGAATTGGAGGGTGCTGGAATCAAATCCCTAGCATTTGTTGTAATTTGGATGGCATAGGCTGCCCGTGAGACTTTACTTCGAGGGTTATACCACCCAAATTCCAACTCTCTGCTGATCTGATGTTGAATATTTTCATTCCAAACTTTTTTTATAAATTTTGTCTTGAAAGATTCTATATCGTCATTCCGTATGGACATCAAATTCCACCATTCTTTAGCCATGCCTTCCAGTGAAGACAAAACTGCAAAATGCTGATGCGTTTTACTAACGTCAACAGCACTAATGTATGTTTCGAAATCTCTTATGAATTGCTTCGGCCTCTCCTTACTGTTTCCGGAAAACTTTGGAATGGGTAAATTTTTTAGTCAGGGTAATTTTCCACATGGGATTACTTTGCGTTCAATTCTATTTTCTAACTGCGATTGGTTCAGTTCTAAATCCCACAAACGTTTTTCATTACTCATTTTCTTAATTATCAAATCTCCATTTGTTATATGAATCTCCTCTGTCTCAGGACGTAGGTGATCGACCCGCCTATCCACATCTATGACATGTTCCTCATTTATTCGGGATAATAACTCGCATTGTTCAGATTGGTTTTGTATGTCTTCAGATAATCTTCTTTCAACCCTGGTCTCTAAAACCTTTTGTAAGCTATTCACCCCCGGATCAAATCTAGCTAGTTTTGTTTTGTTTCACCGTGGCAACAACACGTGCCTGTTTTTTAATTACTTTATCCAGGGTACTTTTAACTGAGTTTAGCTCTCAAGCTATATCATCCCATACCTGTATATCGAGGCCATCCTCGATATCAGATTCATTATCCTCATATTTATTATTTTTCGAATTTTCATCGATAATTGATTCCCTATCGAAGGGATAAATCGCGTTTCGGTCTTGCTGCGGGTCATTTTGGTTTCCAAAATTACCTACTCTGTCGGGTGGATCTTGGGGGTTAAATTCGCGTACGTTTATATTGAAATGCAAATAATTGTTAGGATTCCCCTCCATGTTATTAATTGTGGGTTCGGTTTCGATATCGGCCTCTTCTGAAATTTTCGTAGGATCTATATTTTTGTCAGTCATCATGAAATATTATCTTTTCTTTTCATAAAAGAGAAATTAAACGATATTATGAGTTCCGATTATCAATAATGAAAGACGAATTCGTGTGAAATTAATTTCCTTACATTATTAAAAATTCTTATGAAGAAATATTATCCTTTGTTAGAAATACTAAACGATGCCATCACCACAATGGATAACTCAAGACAGACGACATGCCCAATACGTATATGAACCGTTGAAGTTTTATGACTCACTTCTAACCTTCGAGTCCCTGTTCGGGCGCCATTGTTACATTTCACGATTGTGGTTACTTAATTCTCTTTTTTAGAGAATATAAAGTTTCCCCATTTATTTTGAAATGTTATTTTGCGACCACAATATTGAGAAATTACTTCAATTATGTTTGGGTTTCTCGAAGGTGGAATCACCGAACTCTTTCGGTTTTAAATTTGAACAAAATATGAAATTTAAAGGTAATCAATAAACTCACGATGATTTAACAGAAAAGAAGATCTATTTAACCTCGATCCTAAAACAGATAGAAATAAAAGAAACTGAATAGCTTACTAAAGTATATTGATTTCTATGTATTTAGAAGAATTTTTAATTTATTTCGTAACGTAGGTAATATTTGCTTTTATAAGCGGTAGCAAAGATATTTTACCTAGATGCGGCAAGGGTCTAGTTGGGCCACATGCCACAAGGGCGGCGCTACCTTCACTTTGCTCTTCACATTAATCAGATAGAAACTACAGTATACGGCTATATCATATCCGGAATAATAAAGCTCCAGAATAATCCATAGTTACACTGTTGACCAAATTCTTCGTTCTTGCAGATATCAGCTCTTCCCCAGTATTAAAAAAAAGGATCCTTCCTACTATAATCCTATTATTGGAGGTTGAGGTGTTAATGACGAGACATTGAACGTGTGTCGGCTTTCACAGATGATAACGTTGTTATGGCAGAGTCAATCGAAGACTTGCAAAGAATGTTGATTAAACTGAAGACAGGCATGAAGAGTATGGTACTCAAAATTAACGTAAAGAAAATAAAAATTATGGTGTTCGAAGAAAAATATGAGGAAACAATATGCAGCATTGTCCTGAATGATGAGAGAATAGAATAAGTTGATGAGTACATATATCTTGGTAGCCCAGTCACAGGCGACGAAAGGATAGATTCGGGGTTAGATAGACGTATAGACGAGGGTAAGATAAGGTTATCGGTAGAACAAAGTACATTATTAGAGGTGAATATATATCGAATGAAGCTAAAAGGGCAATAAATAGTTCTATATTCATACCGACTGTGCTATACGGTAGCGAGACGTGGACCTATCAGAAATAGGATAAGAGTAAAATGAACCCGATTAACATGAAATCCCTGCGCGTGTCATGCGGCAAAACACTGGTGGACAAAGTGAGTCATTAGATAATCATCAAAGAATTGGTTGTAGGGGAGACACTAGTTGACATATGTGAAAGAAATTTGCTACGATGGTTTGAGCATGTTAGGAGAAAGAAAGAGGAACGACTAACGAAACAAGTCTACCAAACTAAAGTAAATGGTATTGTGCCCAGACGCAGACCGCGCGAATAATAGTTGAAATGTTTGAATAAGACCTTAATCCGAAAAGACACAAAAAACCATAGAAACAGGAGAGCTTACGTAAAAAAATGCTCAGAGGTAAAGGAATCTAGGGAAGTGTGCTAGGACAAAAAAAATAGCGACAAAAAATTTATAAAAAGAATATCAGTAAAAAGGATGATAGAGAGATTGATAAGCAACCTGTGTCGGAGCAGTGTTGTGGAACGAACGTGTTATTTATATAAGTAACAAACGACTTATACATTAATGGTATGAAAGTCTTCAATTCTATTGGTGAATAAAATAATACAATAATATATCGATAGTTTTACCAAACTTTTTAAGGTTTCGTCAAATATCAGTCTTTCTTACGTAATCTGCATTCTATCCTAATTTCACACTGTCGTGCAAAAGTTTTTGACGGCTTCTTTCTTGATGAACGATAAGGTTCTCTTAATTTTAATAATGTCAGGGCTGAAAATCTTCTCTTCAAAGGGTTGATTGCTCTCAACATTTTGTAATAAATGAGCCTAGGATGAAGCCAATTTGTCTATTTTTTAAGTATATATTAGAAAAATATCTTAATGTTATGATGCTTATTTTAAAGCTATGTTTTTAAAGTATTCCAATAGTTTATGATTACAAATCCTTGAAAAAAATTATACTACAGTGCAAGAACTTAAAGTTGTAGCAAAAAGAAGTTGATAAAATTTGAAAACCTCTCATCTGTAGGCAAATACCAATAAAAATTAAATAAATATATATTTTGAGGGACTATCATTAACAATTTATATTTGTCTGTTTCATGTATTTACAACAGTAGTTCAGACGCTAGCGATTTTAATAAGTTGGTTAATATTTGCGATATGCATTCATCACAGCACAATAGGTGAATTATAGATCTCGATATTTGCCGAAAAATACAACTCACCCATAAAAAAATTTGTGTGGGCGATTTTCGTGTTTAGTGGGCCAAAATACATTGAAAAGGCATATTAAAATGTGGTGGGCAGACAAATTTTTTACTTCTGTCAACTGCTGTTAGTTTTGAAAAAAGGTATTTTTCAATTTTTCTGAAACTTTTCATATTTCCACACATCACTTTTTTATAAAAGTTAAAAAGTAAAACTTTCCGCAAGGGATTGCAAAAATGGCTGAATATATCAAGACATATATTGACAACAATTATAGGTAGAATACTTCATTTTTATAACTGTCAAAAAGAGAATATTTAAAAGTATAAAAAAAAATGTTTAACAATGAATGACAATTGAACAATTATTATTGTGGATTTTTGAATATGTCGAACACAAAATTCGAAAAATTCGTATCAGAATTCCTAGAAAATCTAACAATAACTTTTTGTTTGAAAAATTATTTTTAAAAGAATATTTAATAAGATATCCAAAATTTTCAAAAAAAATCTGGATGATTTTAAGATAATTTTTTTAATTTTGCAGGATTTTCAAAAAATTGTACGGAAAATTTGAGTTTCGTGATATTAAAATGATTATTAGATTCCTAGGCATTTTTTTAATAATTTGTTTTAAACAAATTTTTAAGAGAATATTTAAAAAGATTTAAAACAAATTTTAATGTATAAATTAATGTTTCTAGTTTGAAAATTGCTTAAAATGGTATAATTTTGAAAATTTATAAATATTTTGACTCATTCTTCAATTCATAGCATTAAAAATGATAGGGTGGATTTCTATATTTTTTTTATATTTGAACTGTACAATGTATAAAAGTTAAAAATTGAAATTTTTCAGTTTAACGGCTTTTAATTAAAAAATTATTTTATACGTGAAAATTGTTGTGAGCGCTTGAATTAATATTTTTTAATCTTTAATTTTAAAAGTTTTAAATACAAAAATATCGAATCTTTTAATTTCAATGACCGTTATCAATTTTTTCTCAAGTGTTCCATTTTTATTTCCAGTCAAAAAGTTTTTCTTTTTCGACTTAGGATAAGAAATATTAAAAATATTGCAATTACATAATTTTAAATGATATATATGGTGTCCAATCGATTGATGCATATTTGAAAAAAAAAATTCAAACGTAAGGTTTATTTATTTATTTTTACTTTTTTTATTTATTTTTTTTATATTTTCGATAAAGATTCTTCATTATCGTCTTTTAACATTCTACCATACCTTTAAAGTTTAAACATAGACACATCCTAATTTAAAATTATCTCATTTCAATATTCTAAATATTTGTCGTCCTAGGACGAAAAAGAACAACTTTTTGGCTGTAAAAGCTGTAAATACCTGTAGATTCTTATAGTTGTAAACTCTTGTAGATAATTAAAACCACAATAGAATAAAAAAATGTACAAAAAAATTCAAAAAAAGAAACAAAATTCGTCTCAATCATAGAAAAAAGATGTGCTTTCCTGTAATTTTGGTTGTAATTTATTTATTTTTTTAATTTTTCCACCAGGGATGGTAGTACTTTCCAAATTTTTTATTATTACCATTAAGTGACTCATTCGGTGAGGAACGGCATTCTGTGAGGCGTTATAGGCGACAATCACCCCAGGTGAAGAGCTTCACAGAGTCACCATCTAAAGCTCTCCACACGACCCCTTATTGATGGCCCCCTTATTTATATAAAAAAGTATCTGAATTTTTCAACTTGTGACTTTTGTCAATGGATTGGAATGCAACAATTGCAGTGTGTGCAGTTGGAAAATAATTGTGATGGACATGCGTCATTTTTGAATAAAGTGATTCGAATGAATTCGATTTGAGTCCATTTAAGGACCAATCGCTTTAATGCGGAAGGGAAACACGTGCCCACTTTTACACTTATTATAGTGGAGTTCTAGGTATGAAGTGCTCCACGTGTAACTTAGGATTCGTTTCAACGGCCTGCATAAATTAGATTTGCATCCGCTGAAAGACTCAAACTATACAGGGGGGAGTGCGTCCAAACGACACGTGCTTCCAAATTTTTCAGAAGAAAATAAATAAAACTTCAGAAAATTATCGTTGAAAAAACACTATTTTTAAAATACAGGAAGTAGAATAAAAAATAAAAATAAATAGTCAAATTATTCTATTCGACCCCTGAAAAATCAGTCACGGTGATATAAGAAAGCCAGAGAAAATATACAATTTGTTAAATAAACAATTCTTCTAATAATTCCTTCATTAACAAAAATAATTGTTTAAACAATTTATTATTCTTTGCAGCAATACAAAACGACTTTGAAGGAACCATGAAACTATTATTTAAAGAGATGAAGGGAAGTAAAAGTACAGAGTTTGTCAGCATGAGAAACAGCAGTCTGGCTCCCTGTTTGTTGGAATATACCTTCAAGGAATCAGTTCGTAGAGTGGGGTTCTTGAATCTCAGGTGGTACAAAACGGGCGACGGATCATCAGGGGTGGGGGCAATTAGTACGGTCGCTCTGCGGTACCTTCGGAGACACTTCATCCCCTTGATCTATAGGTTAAGTCCCTCCTTGAAGCTAAACGCTGCAGTCCTTTCCCCTAGCCAGTGGCTCGACCAGATGTCTGCGGCCTCTACTACGATGGCCACTGACCTGATGAAGACGTCGTTGGACCTGGGAACGCGCACCTTGCGATGTAGCGGAATAATCTCTTTAGAGATTTCCTTCCTCAGCCTATTCCAGGTAGAAAAGATATCTATCGTTTATACACAGCGTTGTTAACCTTTTGCGCGAATGTAAGGCAGTGTGCTTTCAGAGCCTTCTGCCGTTTCGTCTCCCCGTTCAGGTGAGTGTCTTTGAAGTCCTTTCTTGAATTTTTCTTGAGACCGAGCAAGTGGATTTGCTCCAGATAATGTTTCTGCAGCCATGGCCTCTTGTAAGCTGCCTTGGCTGCTGTTCGAAAATCGCTAGGTAGGCGTTCCTTCTCTGGGCACCGCTACGTATATTCCTCCTTATGTAGAGCCCCGTCAACTGTTCTTCCACTGTGGCAACTTCGTTGTTATCGAGCCTTGCTTGCAGGGGGCGGTTCTACATACGACGTGGTATCCCAAAGTTTCCGTTAAGCTATCTCTTACGTGACCACGACGTGTCCAGCTCAACTGAGAGAGGATCGTCGTGTCGCTGAAGGATTTGTTAACTTATGAGTGGCTTATGAGTGGCTATTTTTCATATTACTAAATGAGAAATTAGACTTTTTTTCATAACTTGATTCCAAGAAACACCCACCCTGATTTTCGTTATACCTATTTATTTTTCCAATCGAAAAGAAGAAGATAAAAATTTGGAAATGAGTTAGTATCCAGACGACTGCAAATGCCAGAGTTTTGAATATTACCGAATTTGAGAATCCCCGATAGTAGATAATTCCTGCAAAATAAAATTTCCGACATTATAACGATCCCAAACTAAAAAATTTCCGAAGGAAGAAAATATGCAAATAATAAATAGCCGAGTTTTCTAGTTTCTTAATAACACATGATTTTACCCTGAAAAAGAATTCACTACCTAAAAGCAAACATTTTTTCAAAAAGTACAAGAACCGCCCAAGGTCGCGCTTGAAAATTTTTCCGTCAGCCAATTTTTTTTCCTGAGGTTTTAATACGCTGACGGGAAAAGCAGTACTGAAACATAAATGCCAAGCGTAATTTTTTCTTGGCCAACCAAGGAACTACACAAAAATTATCCAATTTGTTTGTGGTTCGTAGCTAATTGAAGCCAATAATATAAACATTATTTATTTTGAAAAATGTGTGACAACAAACTACTTCTTATTCATTCCTCGTAAAATTACTGGCGGCTGACACACCATTCGTTGGTGTCTTCCCACTGGTTCCACTACACTACACTACTTTTCCACAATCATCCAATTTTGATATAGAAAATTTGACTTTTTTTACCAACTCTAATACTCACACTTTTTTGCAGAATTAGGTTGGCCACATAAACAAGCTGCACTTCATCCACCTCCTATTCAACTTGATGTTCATCTTTACGAAAGTATTGGCAATCCAGGTCGAGCTTACCCTATAATACCAGGCATTTACCCAGTAAAAATAGATCAGAGCCACAAGTACATCATCGCAATAATAATATTAGAACGTTTTTGTCCACTAATGATTCGTAGAGAGAATCTTACTAATACTCATAAAAGAGTTAAAGTTCGCATAGATGGTAATATTGCCAACGTGACTCTGCCAATATTGCCTCAGGATCCTGTCAATAGTATGTTCTTCGAGTTATTCGGCACACATGATATTCGTTTTGCCAAGGTAGATTAATGATCCTACCTATGAATATACATAGGCGTTGATGGCAGTATGGTGGTCAAATTTGTATATTAAAAACAGATTTTGTCAAATCCAACTAGATTGTTTAAAGTTGAACTAGTTTGCAAACTAACTATGAATTCGATCTAAGGTATGATGAAATCGGTCTATTTACTTTACCTTCAGCAGAAGTAAAATAATCTACCAACGACATCAAACTGTGAAAAAATCACCCAGGAATTCTAAAAACTTCTGAATTGTCTTTCACATCAATTAGTTTTATAGTTCATTCATTTATTCATTGATCTGCATACTTCTACTGTTATCTACTGCAGGATAAACCATCAACAGTTAAATAAGAACTCGCTTGTACCATACGCACCGATCGGGGCTTAGAAGCAGGAACCATAAGAAACATAGTAGATGTGAATGCCTCAAAATTATAACCCCTTACCCTCGAGGCCCACAAACTCAGTGTTGTGAACAGTAAAACCGGTTTGAGAACACACCACAAATTAGAACCGGCCTCAATAATCCAACATGGCGCAAAGCATGCAGCTATTGCAATGTTTTATACAGGATCGGCAATCTCCCACCTCATCTCTGTCTCCACGCAGCTTCTGCCAGTTTTCTCAAAACATCGGTAAAGTAGAAGCAGAGATTCTGACATGATTTGAAAAATAATAAATTAATATAAAATGATAATATTTTTGCAATTCTAATCCTTATTTTATTTGTACAGAAAACAAATTAGGGACGATAATAAAGTTTTGCCACATAAATTAATTATAATGCTAATTTTTTAATCAGGTAAATATTTATTTTTCAGAATGATATTTCACATTCCTGTGTATTTAGTAAAGATAATATAAATGTTTCTTCAAAATGGATAAAGAAACATGTATTACATTTTCATTTTCTTACAGAAATTTTTTATTAAATAATTTGATACAAATTCATCAATATTGATCTTGGGTTGGAAGTGAACGGCACCAATCAATTCTATGTAAAAAAATAACTCCAAAAACTTGTATGAGTACAAAATTTGCACTTCCATTCAAAACCTTTTTTTTCAAATGTATAACTTTGAAGGTTGCAGGATTATAAATAAAAGCATTGCTATCATTTCGCAACGATATAAATCAAATAATTTCAGAATTTAATGAATTGATCTTTTAAAATGAGGAACGCTTTCGAAGTTGAACAAAATCGAATTTAAAACATAAAGATTATATAATTTCTAAGTAAACGCCTTCAATGTTAAGTTATTTTTAATTAAAACCTTCAAAATTTTTAAATTTTATTTTAAATTAGAAGTAATAATTTTAAATGGAAAACGTTCTAATGGAATAATTTGTAGATTAAGAAATTAAAAACTTTAATTAGAATTTTTAACTAAAATTACAATTCTAATGCATACAATAAGTCTTCACTCATTAAAATATGTAATCATTTTCACATTCTCATCATTTATGATTCAGAAAGTATTATAATAGGCCGCAATTTCACACCTGAGTTTTTGAACAGGTCTCCACGTTTGAAACCCCCTGAAGCCGAAAATCAGGTTTTGGCGACGGCGTCTGTCCGCCTGTCTGTTGGTTGTATCCTAAAAAAAGAGCGAGTTCGTTAGCCTATACAATTTCTTCGACGCATTTTTTGTTAGGATTTGTCATTTCGGTTTTATTTATCGAAAATACTATGAACAAATTCTAATTTGGAACCAAATAATGTAACATACAGACAATTTTGAGCAAAATGACGCGAAATACGGGGAAAAGTTTGTGGAGAAATTTCAGCTTTTTGAAATTCCTACAACATTTCTTTAAAACATTTTTCGACAGGACTCGTCGTTTTTAATTTATTCATCGAAATGGATATGCATATGCAAACATAAAAAATTCTAATATCACAATATCAATTTTTTAAATAAAATGTATCGTTTTCCAAAAGAACTCATTTCCCGAGCATTTCGGGAGAAAGTTGCCACCAGATAGGTTGAGCATTATATTTTTTTAGATTTGCTAAAACTTAGGTCCTCCTTAACCTACCTGGTGGCAACTTTCTCCTGAAATGCTCAGGATATGAGTTCTTTTGGAAAACGATACATTTTATTTAAAAAATTGATGTTGAACAAAATTTCAGAAAAAAGGGACATATTCAGAAGGCCATAATTTTTGTTCTATTACAGCTAGAGCATTGTTTCCTTTATGACAACTCAAAGTTAAGTCTTTGAAAATTTGGGATAATGAATAAGAAGCACTAAGAAACGCGGTTCTGGTCCTAAATTTTTATAATTATGAAAAAAGTTTTTTTGTAAATAATTTTTTTTTGGTGCTTTTTTCATAATTATAAAAATTTAGGACCAGAGCTGCGTTTCTTAGTACTTCTTATTCATTATCCTAAATTTTCAACTCGATATTGCTATTCGTGTGAAAATACGTTTACAAATAAAAAAAGTGTCGATAAGGTAGGAAGCCGGTCACGTGACCCACTCGTTACATGGCCAAAGGCCTTTTTACGTCTATCAACTCATTTTCTACTTATATTCATTTAAATATAGCAATATTAAAAATTTCGGAAAAGAGTCTCGATTGTTCGGTCAGATCGATCGATTTGACGAGAAGTTCGTTTTAATGAGGCGAACTAAGATGACAGCTCGATTGTCAAGGAGATAAACAAAAATATTTTCTGTCGTTTCGCGGATCGTGTCGCTCGAATGAATCACTATATCGGACCTACCACGATCTGCTAGACCAAGAAAAACGACTGTACGTGTTGATAAAATCACTAAACGCAAATCTATAAAGGATGTCAAGAAAACTGCATCTGAAATTGCTCAAGAACTCCGCAATGAAAACCTCGACAATGTGAGTAGGAGCATGGTGTCACGTCGTCTGCATGATGTAGGACTATTTCGATGGGTTGATGTTAAAAACCTTTGATCAGCAAGAAAAATCAGAAGACCCGATTGACATCTGCACGAAAAAAACCAACACTGGAAAGCAAAGCAGTAGAGTGAACTCCTTTTTTTTGACGAATCAAAATTTAATCTGTTTAGAAGCGACGGCAAAAAGTATGTTTGACGTCCGAAAAACACGAGATGCGATTCCCCATATCAAATTCCAACAGTTAAACATGGGGGTAGATGAGTCATGGTTTGAGGAGCTATGTCTTCGCAAGGAGTAGGCCGTGATTAAAGACAAAATGGATAGCGTGATGTATCGAGATACTTTTTCAGAAAAAATGTTACCATATTCCAAGAAAAAGATGCCTAAAGATTGGATCTTTCAGCAAGATAATGATACAAAACATAAGTCGAAGCCCAATCCACAGATCTAAATCCGATCAAAAATTTGTGGGATGCACTTTGAATTTGCGTTGCAACAAAAAAAGATTCGAACAAAGCTGCATTATGGCAACATCTGCCGGAAGAATGGGAAAAAATACCAAAGGACTAGGATCAGCACTTATTTGATTCAGTGTCTCGTCGATCTGCTACTGTAATTTTTTATTGTTTTTTTTTTATTATTTATTTATTATATATTATTGCAAAGGGTGTGGCTACTAAGTATTAGTTATTGAGAAAAAAATAATGACTTCTTTCTTGATTTTATAAACGTTTGCTATTTTATAAACATAAACAATATGTCTGGCCCATTATTTTTAAACAGCGTCATAAAAGACACTATGAAACAAATTGTCAACAATCTGCTGCTTTTATTTACTGCAGGCCTCGAACTCACCACACTATTAACACTATTTTACACTTTTTTTGAACAATTACACTATTTTACTACTATTTCAAACAAAATTACACTAAAGTCACTATTTTCTTACAATTGTCTGCTAATTCCACTATTTCTTTACTTTTTCTTCAAAAATAATTTTCACCTTATTTACTAATTGGCAATAAATTGTCTTAATGGCTGATTAGGGCCGTCCAAAATGATGAATATTCAAGTCAAAAAGACGAGCTTTTAACAAAACAGCTAAATTTGCAACCAGATAGTTGAATTTTCACAAAAAAATGTAATAGTTGATATCTAAACCGAAAAAGATTTAAATTTTTAATTGAAAATAGTTTAATACAACCAAAAAAGACGAATTTTACAAAAAATATTTGAATCCTTAACTAAAATAGATTAATTTGCAACTGTACAGTTACATGTTCAAACAAAAAAATTAATTTTCGACCAAAAAATACTAATTGTTAACAAAATATATATACTTAAATTTTAAATCAATTGTGTACTAAAAAGATGAATTTTCGACAAGATACATGAATTTTCAACCAAATTGTTGAATTTTCTATAATAAATAATAAATAATAAATAATGAATAATAAATAATAAATAATAAATAATAAATAATAAATGATAAATAATAAATAATAAATTATAAATTATAAATAATAAATAATAAGTAATGAATAATAAATAATCCATAATCGAAAATAGATAATAGATAATAGATAATAGATCATGGATCATAGATAATAGATAATAGATCATAGATAATTGATAATAGATAATAGATAATAGATCATAGATCATAGATCATAGATAATAGAAAAATAGGTAATAGATAATGGATAATAAATAATAGATAATAGATAATAGATAATAGATAATAGATAATAGACCATAGATAATAGATAATAGATAATAGATAATAGATAATAGATAATAGATAATAGATAATAGAGTATAGATAATAGATAATAGATAATAGATAATAGATAATAGATAATAGATAATAGACAATGGATCATGGATAATGGGTAGTGGATAGTGGATAATGGACAATGGATTATTATCATGGATAATGGATAATGGGAAGTGGATAGTGGATAATGGAAAGTAGATAATGGAATGTGGATAGTGGATAATGGATAGTGTATAGTGGATAGTGGATAGTGCGTAATGGATAATGGATTATTGATAATAGATAATGGATCATGGATAATGGATCATGGCTCATGGTTCATGGTTCCTACCTGGAAATCCTGGAAAACTTGAATTTGTCTGGAAATTTTTATATACCAGAAAAACCTGGAAATGTAAAGGAATTTTTTTCAATTCAAGGAATTTGTTCCAAAGTTTTCTTAACTTTTTTTTTTAATTGCAATATAAAATTGAATAACAATGATTCTTCATTTGTAAAAGTAGCATTTTATTAATGTATGTACTTTAGTTAACTGAAAATTTAAGTATCTGGTTGGAAATTCATTTATTTTGTTCAAGATCAACAGTTGAATTCAACTTTTTTTTATGAAAAATTACAATCTTTTTTGGTTTAAATATCAACTACTACATTTTTTGTTTAAAATTAATCTTTTTTCGCATGAAAATTTAATTACTTCGTTGAAAGTTAAACTATTTTGTTAAAAATTAATTTTTTGGTTGAAGATTCATAATTTTTTTTAAATTTAAATTCATCTTTTTGGTTTGGAAATGAACATAGATTTCCAAATATTTCAGAAATATTTAACAAATATTTTATTGATTTCACAAAGATTTCAAATATTTCGCAAAGATTGCGGATAGTTTTAAAAAATTTCACAAAGACTTCTATTTTTTTACAAAGATTTCAGATAGATTTCAAAGATTAAACAGAGATTTCAATGATTTCCCAAAAATGTCAAAGATTTCGGATCGATTCAAACGATTTCACAAATACTTCAGTGATTTCTCACAGATTTCATAAAGATTTCAAGAGTTTCACAAATAATAACGATATATTTCAAAAATATTTCGTAAAGATTTCCGAAGATTTCAAAAGGATTTTCATGATTTCCCAAAGATTCCATAAGGATTTCACAAAGATTTTTAATATTTCGCAAAGATTTCAAAAATTTAGCAAAGATTTTGGACAGATTTTAAAGAGTTCACAAAGACTTTAATAATTTTCCAAAGATTTCAATAATTTTACAAATGTTACCAAAGATTTCGAATATTCCGCAAATATTTTCAAAGATTTCGCAAATATTTCGTATAGATTAAAAATATTTCACAAAAACTTCAATGATTCCCCAAAGATTTCACAAAGATTTTAATAATTTCACAAATATTTTTAAAATATTTCGCAAATATTTTTCAAGGTTTCACAAAGATTTTAAATATTTTGCAAAGATTTCAGGTAGATTTCAAAGATCACATAAGGATTTTAATGATTTCCCAAAGATTTCACAACATTTTAATAATTAGACAAATATTACCAAATATTTTTAAAATATTTCAAATATTTTGCAAAGATTTCAGGTAGATTTCAAAGATTACATAAGGATTTTAATGATTTCCCAAAGATTTCACAAAATTTTAATAATTAGACAAATATTACCAAATATTTTTAAAATATTTCAAATATTTTGCAAAGATTTCAGGTAGATTTCCGATTCGTCTCGAATCAACACATCTTTTCTATTCTCACATCAACTTTAAATTATGAGAATGAGAAAATTTTTACTATTTAAATAGATTTTTAATATAATATAAATGACCATAACTTCCTTACTCTTCAATACAATCTATTAATATTATAGGTCCATCGATTTGTCTCCAACCAAGGAATCTTTTTTATTTGTGTGTCAACTTTCAATTATGTTAATGAAAAAAGTTTTAGTATAAAAAACCGTATTTTCAAATAATATGCATTACCGTAGCCTCCTTACTCCTAAATAAAATATATCAATGTTGTAGGTCAATCGATTTGTCTCGAAACAAGGAATCTTTTATGTTCGTGTATCAACTTTGAATTATGTTAATGAAAAAAATTTTACTATAAAAAAGCGATTTTCAAAATATCCAAATTACTATGACTTCCCTACTATTCAATAAAATGTTTTGATATTATAGGTCAATCGGTTCATTTCGAACCAATGAATCTTTTATATTGTTGCATCAACTTTGAATTATGTGAATGACAACAGTTTTACTAGAGAAAAAAGATTTTAAAAATATTATTAAGTGCTAAAAAAAATGCAATAAATATTTTTAGAAATCCTTCAGTCAGTTTCAATATACTAGTGGTGAAAATAAGCCCTCAAGTTTCATCAATTTATCTGCAACGTTTTCAAGTTATCGTCTTCACAAAAAAGTGTGACATCCAAAACATCCGCTCACACCCACACACATCCGGACAATTGCTTGGAACATTGTATCAGACATTACTAATTGAGAAAGTTTTAATCAAATGAATTTAAAATTTTTGCAAAATGTTACCATCACAAAGCTTCCTCTATAAGGAAGCAAAAAAGGAAGAAGAAGATGGTAGTCAAGTACAGAGAGTCAGTTATCTGGTTTTAAATTACCAATCTTTTTATTACTATATTAAAAACGAGAATAGTAGATTTACAAAAAATTTGTTATGCAAAAAGCCCATTTTTGAAAAATATTTTGGCTATCTAGTTCTGTACTGCTACCCTTTAATTGTTCTTAAGAGTCTTTGCAAGATATCCTGCAAATGTCGCCTGAGAAAAAAATTAAAAATGTCTTCTTTGAAATTATTAATTAAACTAGTTTACAGTCATTTTGTACATTTAGTTCCGCTATATTTTTCTCATGCATTTTGGCTTCCTAAACTTGAAAATCGCAAATGTACAACTTGCTTTTTAATTTGTTGACTAGTGTAATCAATGTTTGGTCCATATTTACACTTTCAAAAGTGCAATTCATGATCAAAATTTGTGTTTCTCAATTTTTTCTTGGGTCCAGATCATATGAAAATCTTTGTATGTAGATTAAAGAGTATAATAATAAAAATAATTGGACATTTTCATTTTTTTTTGAGGATGGATTTATATGCTTAGAAAAAAAATATATTTTTTCAGTTTATAGTAAGGAGAATATTTTTTGAAACACTTTTTATATTTTCACATTTGGTTAATATTATTTTTGCAACAACCACCTCAAAAGTTGACGTTTTAATTCTTCTAAATGGTGCCTAAGGGACCTTATTAGAGCAGACTGTGTGCGAAATAATTTTCGCGGTTTCAAAGATTTCAGATACCTAAAATTTGTCCTGAAAAATTTAAAATTACGATATTTATATAATGCATCTCGTGAAGAGAAAGAGATATCTCAAAATGGACAATATTTTCAAATTCACCTTCCGAGTAATTTAGAATGAATTCAAGTATCAATAATTAAATATAAGTGGAAAGTAAATGTGCATAAATTTACATAAATAATATAAATAGCCAGGGAAATATAGGAGGGATTAGGTTTAATGGCATTCTATTATTGAAACACTAATACAGTGAAACCCGGATTTAGGTCCCCTAGATAAATTCCGAAAATTGACGCCACGCCGTGGGGTTACGTGAGAGGCGTTTGCGGGGGGATGTTCGGTGTTCACTCAGGAGTGACAAAACAGAGAGAGAAACTAGAGAGAGATAAAACAGGAGAGAGACAAAATAGTTCCGAGTCTCTGGATTTAACGTCAAGGTCAGCCCCAAAACTGGCGCTAAATCCAGAAAGCACTAATTGCCCTCTACAATATGGTGTAGATTCCATTGTGCTGGCTAACGACATGTAAAAAACGAAAAAATCAGTCGCTAAGAATCCATTTTTGTCGCACCTATGACCGACTGGGCGCTGGCAGGTTGGGCATTCCTTCATCGTCTACGTCTAAGCTATCATATCTAGTAACTTTTATCATGCTGGCTTCTCACCTGCCAAAAAACGCATTGAGATCTCGGACCTAGCTTCCAAGGCCTGGAGCAATTTTGAATCCAGTTTGGGGTAGTGTTGCTGCACACTGGAACGGGAAGGGTACGCAGGTAGCCGTGGAGGAAATGACGATTGCCCAGCGCGCTAGGGCAGATGACAATTGCGCACTGGGTACCTGAGGGAGGTTCCCCCACTACACGGCTTCCTGTCACTCAACCGAACTGCTGTCGTCGATCATAGTCAGCGGGAGTCCTTTGTACATAATGAGCACTAAAATGCGGAGTATAACATTTTATGTTATTTGACTTAAAAAGTTTAAAGTCAAAGAATATTCAAGTGTATAGGAAATTTTATGGAAATTTTTCGAGTAGCTTTAATTCATAGGAACTTATTAACTAACATCATGAAAATTGTTTACTTCTCAAACAATCGCATTTCTCAAAATTATCCTGGAAATAATTTTGGATGAAATAAAAAAACGAGTTTCAAAATAACTTGTGGAAGGCAATTCTTGACCGATTTTGAGTTTAATTTTTTGGAAAAAATTAAGCATTTAGTTCCGAAGAGATTCATGTGATCCGATTTTTTAATATTTGTTTGTTTAAACATTTATGGCAATGCAAATAGCGAAAAATAGTCGATTTTTTCGTTTTTCTTTTATTTGCGTGGACAATTTTTTCATATGTTTAGCATCGCTGGACTGTATGCGCAGGGGTGTTTGAAATCAGAAAAATTATTATCTGGTAAAGTTAATTATTATAAATGAATTAAATTAACAGTCTACATTATGGATTTTTCGTCTTTAAAGTACATTTTTGAGTGAAAATTACTTGCTTTATTCATATTGTTGAATAAAGAAAATATGTAATTCAATATTTTTTATGAATTTCGTAAACAAATTATATAAACAAATGCCCTTTGTATACATTTGAATTGCGGAGAGAAATCGTTTTTTATTTCAATTTTCCTCACATAATATCATCATTGATATTTAGTTATGAAAACTTCTCATCACATATTTTAAAATAATTTTCTAACTAATTCTATAAATAAACGCCGAATGTATACATTTAAAGTGATTTTTTCTTGTGAAAATTTTGCGTCTACAATGAGCATATATGTTCTTAAAATTCGTTTATTATCAAATTTACATCGCAGAACAGTACTGATCATATAACTTAAGACAAATTTGAGTAAGTTTAAGATGTGCTTAGAAGTTTTTAAAAGATAACAAAATAATTCGAAAGCATTTTAAAAGGTTCTAAAAGAATAAAAAATTGTTATCAAAATTCATTTAAAAAAATCAACATGAATTTTTCTTGAAAAATTAATTTTAAAAAATTTAAGAAATTTAAAAACTAGAATCTGGATGATTTAAAGGAAATTTTTTTAATTTGTTCCGGATTTTCCAAAAATTATAAGACAATTTTGAGTTCGAAGATAAAAACCAAATTTTCATTAGATTCCTGGAAAATTTTTTTATGATATTTTTCTCCCAAATTTTTAAGAGAATTTTTAGAAAGTTTTCAGAACAAATTTTGACGTGCAAATTAATGTTTTTAGCTCCAAATTGCTTAAAATTACATAAACTGAAAAAATGTATCCTCAAGAGTTCGAATCTCACTGATCGTGATCAATTCTTCAATTTTTATTTGCGCTCAAAATGTTTTTTTCCCAATCTATGATGACAATCTATATATGACAAAGCCACCGAACGCGTCCTCGGGTTGCGGATACAGGGTCCCGATACCAAGGGTTTCTGCTGAATATGGTTACAATAATTAATAAGCAGGCGCGGACAATTGTCCAGGTATGGTCCCGAAGGAATAACCCCTAAGCGGAGGCGTAGCAACCGTGCCGAAAGCTGAATGGCACCTGGGTGAGTACTGGGAGCCGATGTCATTTTTTAGATGACAGTTGCTCCCAGTGGGACCCTGCGGTGGTTCTTAACCTTTAGTTTTAAATTATATATGTACGTAAATATTCCGTTTCAATGAACACTGCCTTTCGCTTGGGGCAATAAACCACCCATCGCATGTTATGATATATATCCTATATTTAACCCTTCGGAATTATACAATTTTACTCGACCCTAATTTTGTCTCTTTAATTTTGGTTTATCTTTTGTTGTTTTCTTTTTTATCCTATTTTATTATCTTTAATTCTTCTCTATCTTTTGGGTTATTCCTTTTTCTAAAATAATGTGAATCATTTTGACTAAGATTTGCGAGGTTCCCTTTTACGTGTTTGTTCTGAAACGTTTAACTTTCAGTGAGTTCCTCTCTGCCACTTTTGAAATGTAGATTCCTTATATCTTTACCTTTTCCTCACTTACTTTGGCTGAATTTATTTATCTTGGTCCCAAGAAAGGACTGGCGTCCAAAAATCTAAGCTATATTAATTATTTTAAATGTTTGTTTCGACAAGTTGTCTCAAATTACCTATTTATTTAACTTAATTTCATTTGATTAGGGTTCTTTTTACGCTATTTAAAGAGACCAACAAATTTTATCTTTGATGAAAAAAGTAGCCTTACACCCCATTAGGACCAAGCACATCGCAAGATTCTAAGTCGAGCACCGATAATCAGCAACGCTGACCAGAACTGGTCAGCGTTGCTTCCGACGGGAAACAGAAATAAAAACTGGAAAGGAAAAGGCAATTCAAAAACTAGAATCAAGGACAAGAACCAGCCTCTCCAACAACCATCACAAAACAAATCGTATAACGAGCCACAAAAGGCAAGAGCAGAAAAACAGTTTGAACAAAGAGACAGAATGCTGCAAAATATAACTTTTTTTTACTTACGACTGGTGAAATTTCTGCTTTATAACAATTAAAAAGACTCCGTCGAAGTAGACTTCCATCAAGTTCAAGAAAAATGTTATGCATCCTTCGAAAGTCATCGATGTGCTTATTATGAACATTTTGTTTCCGCGGCGAATTCCAGTGAATTACCTGTGTCAGAAATATTCAGAAGCCACCTTTATATGTTAAAAAAGCATATTAAGAATTTTCAATGTTGGAGACATTAGTGTCTGAGAAATCAGAAAACATAACCGATCCGATGAGAGGCGCAAGTAAGGTAGTTACGGTGATCCTTGAAATGAACTTCACACGAATTATTAAATGCACGTCACATGAAAAGTTGCATGCAAATGAAATAAAAATAAATTATGCTAATGTACCTGGAATAAATAAAGCTAAACAAATAAAATAAAAATCATACGAATACTTCATTTAAAAATGAATTTTTTCTATATATGATATGTTTTAAAATAAATTATTATTGCTCAAACCAAGTTTTTACCAATATTTAGTTTCGAGTTACCTATTCTTCAAAAAACAATATTATAATAAATTTCTTCTTTGAAATTGCAGCCTTTTTTACAAATATTGATCGAATTACTATTGTTCTTTTGTTTATATCTATCCTAGGCCATAAGGAAAATCGAGTTCTCAGCGAAAAGCTGACGCCATTATCTAACGGCCGGCCATTAGAATAATGTTCCATTAAACACTTATGTTTTCGCTAACAGCCTGTATCAGTCAGGCGGGTAGAACACTTTCAGGGCATTTCTCTAACGGCGTATAGCCTAGAGCCGATAGAGTAATTCTCAATACATTGTGACATTGTAGAATTTAAGGGATCATCATACTATCTCACTTTTGAAAAATCGATTTTTTCTTTGCATTTTTCGACAGGTTATATATTTAGAAATATAATATCAAAATTTCGCACGGAAATTTGGAGTCTTTATATACTTTTGAGAGCTTGGAGCAAAAGCGCGTAGAGAGATGAGCGCTTGAGTAGAGCATCCGAACGAGGCTGCCTATGTTTCAGCGGTGGCAATTGTTTTCTATGCATATCCGGAATTATTGCTGTTCATTTTTAAATGTGTATATGTGAAGAAAATATTGCACTTCTAAGAATTTATACGGAGCAGGGATCGCTGATTAAGTGTTGTCCTCAAAACACACGAGAGTTTCGCCGGCCTGTCGTTGTGATTTCTTCGTGTCCTGTGACCACCCATCTCACGGTCGTGAGACGTGGTCGTGAGTGGGATTTGCTGCGGTCCTACTGGGAGCCGGTGTCATTTTTTTTGGATGACAGTTGCTCCCAGTGGGACACTGCGGTGGTTGTTGACCTTTGGTTTTTAATATATATTGTTATACATTAATGAATTTGATCAAAAGTTTAGGATTTTATTAATTTTTTTATGTAAAGAAACAATGTTGCCAGGGAGTTCAAACATTGTCGTTGAAGTTTTTGTATTTATGATACCCAGTACATCACTTCAAGCGAAAAAAATGTCTCATATGTGTCACACAGTTTTCACATAGTTATCACGGAACGTGAACTCGGAGCGCTTTTGTGATATCCATGTGATATACCAGTGCTATTCCGCGTGTTTCGAAAAAATATGATATTCGGATTTTTGAAAAAGTAATATGAAATTCGAATTCAGCGACTTCATTGACCCCTATACGTCGAGCCGGCCTATTTTCATATTTTTTCAAAAACTCAATATGGCTGAAAATTTTTTCCGAATTTTCCCGAAAATTCGAGATGACTTAAAAAAATGTAGATGAATAATAATTCTATCCCCAGCCTAGCCTTTTTTATTTGTTATATAATTAGACAAAAATGTCAATCTTATGACAATAATTCCATTCTTATATCCTTTTATATTTTGTTTGAATAAAAATAAAAACATTTATTCACATGCAATTTGGAAGCATATAATATTATATACTTGAGATGATATTCGAGAAGAGTTTGACATGTTTGCTACATCTTATGTTGATGCAATGAGTATATTAAATAACGTTTATAAGAAATCACGTGTTCACATGTAATGTCAGATCGTAAAACTGCGCGCACCGTCGCAGTTGCGGTATGACCAGTAACTATTACTGCCACAGCAGTATCTCCGATTCCGCTTCGCTTTACTGTCTCACGCCGAGCGGATACGGGGTACGCATGAACGGTTCATGATAGCGCAGTAACTGTTATTGCTTTCTTCCCTTCCGAAACTGTCGAACAACAGTGGCGGTGTTAGCAATAACAGCTCGGGTTTATTTCTCTCTGTGTGCACAACATAGAGAATTCACGGTGCCGCCTATGATTCAGCTTGGTAGTGCGGCAGCAAAGAAACAGTTACACTTTGCGAACTTGACCTACCTAAACCTTACTGAATTTCTGCAGAGAATTGTCTCTGCCCTATTCCACTGTTAATGATTCATATTTCAGCCTTAAGTTAATTTTGATAATTTAATTATTTAATGTGTATCAATTATCAATGAATTAATGATGAATGAATAGATGATTGAATTATGAATAGTTTAATCATTATTTATTATTTATTAATTAATAATTATTTAATTATTAATTACTCATGAAAAATTATACATTTTAATTATTATTATTATTCATCATTATTAATTATTGTCATTTTGAATATTTTAAATTTTTAATTAGTTTCATTTATAATAATTTATTATTAATAATTGATTGTATTATTATTAATTTTAATGATTTATTAATTAATAATTATTTAATTATTAATCAATCATGAAAAATGTGAATTTTAATCAATTTATTTTTAATTATTATTCATTAATTATCATTATTAATGATGATTCTTTCAGATATTTTAAAATTTTAATTCATTTAACTTATAATAATTTAAAAAAAATAAATAATATTATTATTATTATGAATAATGTTAAATATTCTTTAATTATTATTAATTAAATGCTTGTTCATTACTATTAGTTTAATGTTTATTAATCAAAAAGTCGTTGGTAAATAATGATCTAGATTTGTAAATAAAGCTACAATAAATATTTTGTTTCATTTACTTTCCGTTCAAACTTATTTCATTTCTGCCTCTTATTGGGCAGTCGTCATTTCCCCCACGGCTACCTGCGTACCCTTCCCCTTTCAGTGTGCAGCAACACTACCACTGACTGGATTCGAAATTGCTCCAGGCCTTCGAGCTAGGTCCCCTATGGAGATAATCCCTTTCACATTACTTATTTCACTTCGGGGGTAAGTCATTTTTAACATTCTCTAACTTCATCAATTGCCGACGCTCAACGTCTGAAAAATGCCGAAAACTGCGAAGTAACTCTCGGGACTAGGTCTACCGGCCAAGAGGGTGCTATATATATATATATATATATAACTTATTCCTAGGCAAAAAATGTCTTTTCCCCCTGAGACGAAGCGAAATGTAAGGTGTTGAATTTTGTTTTGTCTTATTAAGATCGAAACGAGTCGAATGTTTAGTGACTGTAATTGCAACGGATGACCCTTTCATTGCTATGAGATTAAGGCCGTTTAAAAAAACTGAAATTATGAAAAAAAAGGCTCACTTAAATATTAATTTGCGAAATTAATTTCCTTATATAATTAGAAAAAAGGTTGATGTAATTCGGTTTATATTATCAGTAATAAATAAGGAAATCTTCAATTGCATACAAGAGTACAGTAACTCTCAACTGCGATTGAAAATATTAACGGATTTTTTATTATCTTTTTTTTTTAATTTTTTCGTCATAACACTACAGCTAATGCAGCCTATTGAAATTCGATTTATTAATATTTGAAAAATTTTAATTCGTCTCAGCCGGCTCTAATACTCAAACAATGGGAAGGTCGCGCAAGGCAAGTAATCGCCCATAGGGTGGTGGGTCTGTCGCACCCCACAAAGTACAAACAAAGATTAGACAACAATACAGTTTCCTCAGCTATTCTCTGGGTTGAACCTAGGAAGATTGGGTGAACATGCGTTTTGAAATTTCTAAAATTTGATTTTTTGGGACAGCCTAAAATATATGACGTATAATTGTAATAAAACACGAATTAATATTTCGCGTGCGGAAACGTGACAGTGACAATAACTGTGATAACTAATGTTGTTTATGAAAGCTTAAACCACTTAGAATCAGTACGAGACCGACTGAAGCAGAACATGCGGTAGTCAAGAAAAAAGCAAACCTCTAGAAATGTTTAGAAAAACCGTCTTCAACAAAATTTATTACTTTTTCATTCTTAAGGCTTTTATCTTGGTTTTCAGAAATGGCGAGCTCATCAAATTTCGAGCAGTTTTTATTGAAAAAATACGGTCAGAACACATGAAGAAATTAAGTAATTTTAAAAGTCAAATCAATTTAACTGAAGTACAGTTTGCTTCTTCTTGGCCAATCCGTATTGAAATTTATACATATTTATCGATACTGCGAAAGTATTTAAAAGAGAAAATAATGAAAGTCGTTAAAGAAATTTAAAGAAGTTTAAAGTTATAAAATATTTATTACTTTCCGATGCTAGTTACTTTGCAATGCTTTTGTTGATTGCTAACGTACAATATGTACACCTCTCTGAATATTCACAACTAACTAGCATTGATTTCTTACGCATGGAAATGTTTATTGTTCTAGAAAGTTGTTAAATATTGTATCTTAATTTCTCCCTATGTCCATAATCCATGTAATTCTCTCATATTACTTTATGTCATACAAAGTGTACCTATATTTCCATCGTTGTCATTTCTTTAATTGGAGAATATTTCTCTTTTTGCTTATGTAATATTAATTTACATTCATGAAAGTTTCATGAACGTCGAAAACTTTAGGTACATAAATTTCTAAAAAAAAACGTGTTTGGATGTCGCTTCACGCGAATAACAAACTGATTAATCCTTTAATATTTTTTGCTATATGAACTCGATTCCAAGCTGAGTGAACAGATTTTGGGGCGAAATTTTAATTGCTACACATCACTCTTTATTTCTCTTTCTGCAAGCCTCATACTGGATCTGAATACTTTTGAATTATTTTTGTTCTTGTTTCCAAGTGTTGCCAACCTTGTGCCACTATATAGTACCAGAGATGAGGTGGGAGATTGCGCATGCTGTGTATTTGATTTCGACTGACTTACCGCAGCGCGCCCTTCTGCATTAAACCTTCCCGGAACTAAAATTAAAGGTCCAAAAGCGCCCTGTCTGCCTATTTGTTTTATTTCGGGAACTAAAATGAAAGATGGCTTACCTGTCAGCCGCTCCCTACTCACTTGGTTAAACAGGGTACAATTTGATAAAGTCGGTAGAGAAGATCGGACACTTGAGTTTAAGTTTCTCGAACAATCCGAATGACTACACCAGCCTGCACCTTGGTTGTTGCTGAACTGAGAGGATCAAAGGTCCGAAACTGCTCAACAAAGGAGCTTCACGCTACTACCTGAGTCTCAACTCGAACGAAAGGGATAGCGCCTGACACTCAAAAAATAAAGAGGAAACCTTCAAGAAGAATGAGCATTGGGCTGAAAACCACCTGATTACCAATGAAACCTGAAGGTCATTCAAAGAAGAATAGCAACATTAAAAAAATTATTAACATCCGCCCGCCTCGTTCGCTGAACGAAACAAATTTCATGCATGAAGGTCAAGAGCCCAGTGCCGCCCGCCATGAAGCAAACAGAAAATTTCCATACATGAAAAGCAAAAAATTTAGTTCCGCCCGCCATGGAATACAATTGACCGCATAGAATCAGCGCACGACTGGTAACCAACACAATTTGACGATGGGGTGATTGAAGGTCCCGAAAGAAGTTTTAATAGTGGCAGATCACACAAGTCCATGCTGTCCGGGACTGAAATTGGTTTTCCGTCCTAAAGGCCGTGTCTCACGTCGAAGTAGGGAAAGGATGACAATGAACACGACGTGTCCAATTTGAAGATTGCGTTTTGGCACAGTCCATTCATCGGAAATGCTTTTCCTATTTGGAGTAAATTATTAGGAACTGAAGTATCTCAACCAACTTGAGCTGTTCAGAGGTCCTGCATCAGGATCTTCACGATTATAGCGATTGGACTCAGCCAGCGAACTGGACCAAAGAGTCAGGAAATAGCAGCCAGAATCTTCCTCTTAGTGATCGAGGATTCACTGTCGACTACTGGTGCTCTGAATCGAAATTCGTCAGATACAAGATCCCTAGCGACTCTCAAAGCATTAACTGGGCCATCGTTCTCGAATTGTAACCAATTTTTACGCAGTCTATCGCACTCAGGAATGATATTTAAGAGAAGAAAGTAGTCAGAAGCCTACTTATTCAGATGCTTTCCTCCAGATTTTAACAGCTGAATCAGCTAATCTCGAAGTTTAATTGCAGAAACTTCATCACTCGCGCCTGTTAATCAACATAGATATTTTTCCGAATCAAATTACAAGATATAGAGCGCATAACATTCTGTAGGTTAGAGTCCGAAGTTGATACTGACTACCTTCGTTTGCTTCTGGTTCCCTCCAAACCATATGTTGAAGATCGACATCTCTTTCGTCAACTCTGATCTGACGAGACATTATTGCAACATCACAGAAAACAATTAGAGGGAATCCCCATCGCATCAAGACGGCGATGCATTAAAGACAATGCGAAGTAAGGGACGACCATCTGCATTTCGCCAAACGACATGATGTCTGATGCAGTAAGTGGGCCTGAAACTCATAAGTGTCTGTAGGAGAAATAAGACTCATTGTCCCAACCTTTCATAATCAAACATAACAACGCGTATATTCTTCGTTCAGCAAGGTATCCTTCTCCAATCGTTGACATACGGAATCGAGTATCCGTTTAGCTCCACGCAGAGATTTTCCTAAGGTGTGAATACAGGATAGTCGAAGAGGGCAACGTAAGATGTATGGAACGGAGTTGTCACGTCGGAATCCGGCTATGAAAGCTTGTTCACACTCCTGCTTCTCGAGTGAAATCATGGGGGGAGAGGGGGGTGGGTAGTGGTGAATATCTTCTCTTCCCAAAATCGCTTCACAATTTTAGCAAGGTTGTCCTTTTGATGACTACTTGAGGCCAATACGGTTGTAGAAGGGTCTGAGCTATCTGATGGCTCAGACAATCCAACTGGGTCAACCGCAACCCATCCAAAAACAGTTCGGAGAGCAACGGGAGCCTCATGTAATCCGTGACAAAATCCATCGAGAAGCAGTGAGCCGTAAATGTCAGCGCCTAAGAGCATGTCGATAGGTCTTGGAACAGCGAGTTCTGGATATGAGTCGATGTAAGTCCAGTTCTTCTGGACAATTGTCTGCGATGGAGCGATCACGCCAAGGTCGCGAAGAACTGGAGCGTTTATCTCTACAGGTAACACTACTTGCAAAGACTCAAGACGAAGACTGACTCGTCTCTGAATTTTATAATAATAATCTAATATTTTTCTGAATCATTTATAGTGATTTGAATTTGAAATTGTTATTTTTTTTTAATCCGAGGGAATTCTCGATTGATTTTAATGGTTTGGAAGAAGTTTCAAAGATTTTTTTTCCTCTTATAAAAATGGTGGCATTTTTAGGACTTCTTGACAGGTTCCAGGGATTAATTTAATGGTTTTCACTGAATTTTATAATAATAATCTAATATTTTTCTGAATCATTTATAGTGATTTGAATTTGAAATTGTTATTTTTTTTTCATCCGAGGGAATTCTCGATTGATTTTAATGGTTTGGAAGAAGTTTCAAAGATTTTTCTTTCCTCTTATAAAAATGGTGGCATTTTAAGGACTTCTTGACAGGTTCCAGGGATTAATTTAATGGTTCTCACTGAGTGTTATAATAATATTCTAATATTTTTCTAAATAATTCATAGTGATTTGAGTTGGAAATTGTTCTTCTTTTTGGTTCGAGGGAATTCTCGATTGATTTTAATGGTTAGAAAGAAGTTTCAAAGCTTCTTTTTCCTCTTATAAAAATCATGGCATTTTTAGGACTTTGTGACAGGTTCCGGGGATTAATTTAATGGTTTTCACTGAATGTTATAATGATATTCTATTTTTTTTCTGATTAATTTATTGTTTTTTTAATTTAAAATTGTAGTATTTTTGAATTAGAGGGAATTCTCGATTGATTTTAATGATTTGAAAGGAGTTTCGAAACTTTTTTCCCCTCTTATAAAGATGATAGCATTTTCAGGACTTTTTGACAGGTTCCTGGGAATAATTTGACGGTTTTCACTGAATTTTCTAATATTACTCTTATATTTTTCTAATTAATTTATAGTGATGCGAATTTGAAATTGTTACTCCTTTTGAATTAGAGGGAATGCTCGATTGATTTTAATTATTTGAAAGGAGTTTCAAAACTTTTTTTCTTCGTATAAAGATCACAGCATTTTTAGGACTCCTTGACAGGTTCCAGGGAATACATGACTGGTTTTCACTGAATTTTATAATAATGTTCGAAAATTTTTCTAATTAATTTATAGTGATTTGTATTTGAAATTGTTTTTTTTCAATTCGTGGGAATTCTCGATTGATTTTAATAGTTTGAAAGAAGTTTCACAGCTTTTTCTTTCCTCTTATAAAAATCGTGGCATTTTCAGGACTTTTTGGCATGTTCCAGGGATATATTTATTGGTTTCCACTAAATTTTATGATAGTACTCCAATACTTTGCTAATTAATTGATAGTGATTTGAATTTGTTATTCTTTTTGAATTCGAGGGAATTCTCGATAGATTTTATTGTTTTGAAAGAAGTTTCAAAGCTTTTGTTTTCCTCTTATAAAGATCATAGCATTTTTGTTAATTTTTCACAGGTTCTAGGGATTAATTTAATGGTTTTCACTTAATTTTATGATAATGTTCGACTATTTCTCTGATTACTTTATAGTGATTCGAATTTGAGATTGTTTTTCTTTTTGAATTCGATGAAATTCTCGTTTGATTTTAATGGTTTGAAAGTAGTTTAAAGCTTTCGCTTTCCTCTTATGAAAATCATGGCATTTTTAGGAGTTTTTGACAGGTGTAAGGGGTTAATTTAATGGTTTTCACTGAATTTTTTAATAATATTCTAATATTTTTTAAATTAATTTACAGTGATTTGAATTTGAAATTGTTATTCTTTTTGAATTCCAGGAAATTCTCGATTGATTTTAATATTCTGAAAGGTGTTTCAAAACTTTTTTCTTCATCTTGTAAAAATCACGGAATATTGAGGTCTTTTTGACAGGTTCCAGGGATTAATTTAATGGTTTTCACTAAATTTCATAATAATGTTCGAATATTCTTCTAATTAGTTTATAGCGATTTGAATTTGAATCTGTTGTTCTTTTTGAATTCGAGGGAATTCTCGATTGATTTAATTGGTTTGAAAGAAGCTTCAAAGCTTTTTCTTTCCTCTTATAAAAATCATGGTATTTTTAGGACTTTTTGACAGGTTCCAGGGATTAATTTAATGGTTTTCACTGAATTTTATAATAATGTTCGAATATTCCCACTGATTCAAAAAAATATTTCTTTGGCCTAAACCATGCGCGAATGCAATAAAGTAGTTCGTACTTCAACTGTTGCACATATTTTCCTGAACGAACAAATGGATTCTTTCAGCCCTAATCATAATTAAAATTGTTATTGTTATGAATATTTAATTTAAATAATTCACATAATTTAAAATCTTGATGAACCTGAAACAGAAAAATTCTAAGAAAAATCCACCACCAGCAGGAATCGAACTTGGGTCCGTCGAGTGTAAAGTTCATTTCTTTATATCAACAAAAGATATGTGTCTGGTTTAAATAAAAACTGCTACTGTTAAAGAATATTTTCTTGATGTAAAGAAATAGGATTCAAGTAAATGCATTTTCTTGGTTCCGGGAATTCTTTTTTTCAGTGTTGAAAAGAAAAATGCGATTTATGTAAAGAAATGTTTGATAAAATCAAAAAAAAAATTTCTTTCACACAAGGAAATTTGTAGTTGACTTCTATAGCAGTTTCGTAGTTTTACTGTGAAAATTAAATGACTAATTCTTGAGTTTGTGAAAAAAAATTTTATATGAAATATTTGCTTTTCCCAAAAATGATCACCAAAAACAAGACATACAAACTTTACAAGAAAATAAAAAAAAATGTATGATGGGTAAAAGTTCTGTTATATATGCATTCATTAAGAATAGTACAGCAATCACTAAAATTGATACAAACATGAATACAAAGTATAGTTTGAAAAAACTTTTTTAAATTTCAAAATAATCTAAAATGAATAGACTCATAATTAAACTCTTTTATTCAATTTCATGCATTGCGAATGGTAATTTCTTAATTAAGAAAAAGGAATTTTTAAAATATTAAGCAGTATTTGGCTGTTTACTTAAACTAAGCAATTATAAATCAAATATTCCAAACTGAACAATTTGAAAGTGAATTGTTTCAAATAGAAAGTCTTGAATCGGTAAATTTCAGAGTGCAGAATTTAACCTTTTAATGTAAGAAGTTTAATTGTTTAATTTTCTTAAATTTTAAAATTGCAAGTGAAGTTTTTCAATTTTAATTTTCAAATAACAACTGAACAATTATTGATTGCAAACGACTTTAAATTAAAAAAATAAAAACTTCAATTTAAAATTTGATTGATTTTAAACGATCATTTGAAAAATGTTGAGTTTTAATGAGATTTCGTTCATTCAAATGAATCAAGGTTTTATTTTTTTCAACATTTTTTACTAAAAAATAAATATTTCATTGCAATGATTATGTCGACTTTTGGCATGGAATAAATATTTTTTTCAGTTTGATGAATATACATTTATATTACAAGAATATTTTTTAAATTTAAATAAAGTTTGCATAGTGTTGATTGTGATAAGTGTTAGAATGCAATAAATATTTGTTTAATTAAATGAATATTCGTTCATCTTCAATTAATATTTCTCCAATTTAAGTCATTATTCCATTGCAATGATTATGTCAACTTCTAGCATGCAATACATATTTTTTCAATTTGATGAATATACATTCGTCTTAGAAGAATATTTTCTACATTAAAATCATTTTATCATTGCGTTGTTATGATAATTGTTAGAATGCAATGAATACTTATTTAACTGAATGCATATTCATTTATCTTGAATAAATATTTCTTGAATTTAAGTCATTATTTTGTTGCACCAATTATATCAACTTATAGTGTCTGATAATTTTTTTTTTCAATAGAACGAATATCGATTTATGATGAAAGAATATTTTTCAAAGTTAAATAATTGTTTTATCGTTATGATTTTGACATTTCTTAGCATGGAATAAATATTTCTTCATTTGAATGAAAATTCATTTATCTTGAATGAATAGTTTTTTGGCTCAAAAAAACTGAATTACTTACTCCAATGATTATGAATTATTTAATTTTAAAACATATTTATCCCTTTCAAACAATCGATTTCATTGAACTAAAGAAGGAGCTCTTTAGGCGCCTAAAACATATTCAATAAACCTAGGTTCCTTCCTTCTAGGAAATCATTTCTTTGACTTAATATTTTTCACTTTTAATGCGAAGAAATATTTACTTATATTAAAGAAATTCATATTGAAAACTCAAAACGTGAAACTCAAAAAACATAAAAGATCCGAAAATAGTCAAATTTGGAAAAAATAAAACTTGTGCTGGGTTGCGCTCGACAAATTCAGTCTTTATTCCCTCTGACAAAATTACTTGAGATCAACAGTTCTCATATTTAATACTCAAAGCGTAAAACACAAAAAACATGAAAGATCCAAAAATAGTCAAATTTGGAAAAAATAAAACTTGTGCTGGGTTGTGCTCGACAAATGCAGTCTCTATTCCCTTTGACAAAATCACGTGAGATCACCAGTTCTCATATTAAAAACTCAAAACGTAAAACTTAAAACTAAAAAAACATAAAAGATCCAAAAATAATCAAATTTCGAAAAAATAAAACTTGTGCTGGGTTGTACTCGACAAATGCAGTCTTTATTCTCTTTGACAAAATTACGTGAGATCGACAGTTCTGATAATAAAACTCAAAACGTAAAACTAAAAAAACATAAAAGATCCAAAAATAGACAAATTTTGAAGAAATAAAACTTGTTCTGGGTTGTGCTCAACAAATTAGGTCTTTATTCCCTTTAACAAAAGTAGGTGAGATCAACGGTTCTCATGTTAAAAACTCTGAACGTAAAACTCAAAAAACATTAAAGATCCAAAAATAGTCGAACTTGGAAAAAATAAAACTTGTGCTAGGTTGTAATCGACAAATGCAGTCTCTATTCCCTTTGACAAAATCACGTGAAATCAACAGTTCTCATAATAAAACTCAAAACGTAAAACTAAAAAAACATCAAAGACCCAAAAATATACAAATTTTGAAGAAATAAAACTTGTTCTGGGTTGTGTTCGACAAATGCAGTCTTTATTCCCTTTAACAAAAGTACGTGAGATCAACGGTTCTCATATTAAAAACTCTAAAAGTAAAACTCAATAAACATAAAAGATCCAAAAATAGTTAAATTTGGAAAAATGAAAACTTGTGCTGGGTTGTGCTCGACAAATGCAGTCTTTATTCTTCTTGACAAAATTACGTGAGATCAACAGTTCTCATATTAAAACTCAAAACGTAAAACTAAAAAAAAATAATAGATCCAAATGTATTTGTTCTGAGTTTTTAATATGAGAACTGTTGATCTAAAGTAATTTTATTGGAAAGAATATAGGCTGCATTTGTCGAACACAACCCAGCCCAAGTTTTATTTTTTCCAAATTTGACTATTTTTGGATCTTTTAGGTTTTTTTTTGTGTTTTACGTTTTGAGTTTTAATATGAGAACCGTTGATCTCACGTAATTTTATTACCTGGAATAAAGGCTGCATTTGTCGAGCACAACCCAGCACAAATTTTATTTTTTCGAAATTCGACTATTTTTTTATCTTTTATGTTTTTTTAGTTTTACGTTTAGAGTTTTTAATATGAGAACCGTTGATCTCACGTAATTTTATCAGAGGAAATAAAGGCTGCATTTGTCGAGCACAACCTAGCACAAGTTTTATTTTTTCGAAATTTGACTCTTTTGGGATCTTTGATGTTTTTTTAGATTTACATTTTGAGTTTTTAAAATGAGAACTATTGATCTCACGTGATTTTGTCAGTGGGACTGAAGACTGCATTTGACGAGCCCACCCTAGCACAGGTTTTTTCCAAATTTGACTATTTTTGGATCTTTTATGTTTTTTTAGTTTCACGTTTTGACTTCTAATATGAGAACTGTAGATCTCACGTGATTTTATTACAAGTAATAATGGCTGCGTTTGTCGAGCACAAGCCAGCACAAGTTTTATTTTTTCGAAATTCGACTATTTTTTAATCTTGTATGTTTTTTGAGTTTTACGTTTAGAGTTTTTAATATGAGAACCGTTGATCTCACGTAATTTTATCACAGGGAATAAAGGCTGCATTTGTAGAGAACAACCCAGCACAAGTTTTATTATTTTCGAAATTTGACTATATTGGGATCTTTCATGTTTTTAGAGTTTTGAGTTTTACGTTTTGACTTCTAACATGAGAACTGTAAATCTCACGTAATTTTATTACAGGGAATAAAGGCTGCGTTTGTCGAGCACAACCCAGCACAAGTTTTATTTTTTCGAAACAACAGAGACCGACATTATCGGAATGGCAGAGACCTCAAAAGCGAATCCTAACCTCCAAATAGTGCATATAGAGAACATTTTTATTTAGCAGAATAATTTTTTTTTGCTATTATCCCTCAAAAAAGAGTTCCGGGACGTCTGTTGTTCTATTTTATAGCATATCCAAATACAGTTCAAAATTTTTTTAATTTTTGTGGACAGAAACCCGGGGAACTGAACCCGATTTACCACACGCGGAAGTATCACATGCCCTTAAAATCTTTCAGGTTTTTCTTCGACAATTTTTGAAATCTTCTGGAAAGTTTTCAAGTGGTTTTAAATAATCTCTCGAAAGCAATTTTTCAAAATAATTGTCCTTTTTTAATTTTTCCTAGAAACCTTGAAAAAATTTATTTAATTTTCGTGAGACCTTACAAAATTTTTCGAAAATTGTTACAACTTTTATTTTCGAGTCGTTTCAAAATTTCTGAATATCTCTTAAAATAACTCAATTTTTCTGGAATTATGTAATATGGCAAAATTGCAACATTTTGCTTTGAAATCTTTACACACTTTTTAAAATTTTTAGGAAATAATTAAAAATGATTTGTAATATTTTCCAATTTTCTCTTAGAATCCATTACAAAACAACCATTCAACATTTTCCCATGAATCTAAAGAACATTTTTTTGTATTCTCTTGACACCCTGCAAAATTTAGTTCATCTAAAAATTGTGTAAATCCCGAAAAATTAAAAAAATTGTCTCAAAATCTTCCATATTCTTTTTCCATACATTTTGAAATATTTAAAACTTGAAATTGTTTTAAAATAAAACCAAAACCATTGAAAATTTTCCCAGAAATCTTGAAAATAATGTAATCTCCTCAAATCTTTCATAGTTATTCGAAAGCTTCTAGTTTTTCGAATTCTCAGAAATAAGGTTTTGCCCATAATTTAATTTTTCCTATCTCTTTAAAAATATAAGAAGGTTTACAAATTATGGTGTGGTAGCGAAATATTAGGAACAGATTTATTTCCGATTATTAAACAATAATTTACCATTTAAATTTTCTCCCTATCAATATACATGAAGTCCAATATAAGGCCGACAGATCTAGTTCTGCCTAGAACTGCTAGCCCACGCAGTTACTTAGCGCATAGGCAGTGTCAACAATGCGTCACCACCAGTAGCGGAGCGATAAAAGCGGGCAGTACGGGGGAGCAGTACGCGGGAGCGACAAAAGCGGGAGAAAATCCAACAGAAATGGTTCATACGGCACGGGTGCCCTGAGGTTAATTTTTTTCGAAAGTCTTGTCACTTCAGAAATCATTGCAGATCTTGATTCTAGAACATTTTTTACGTTCAAACACGCATTGAGGGAAATCGCAGATAATGCCGCATTTTTTAAAGCCATTTTGAAAAAAAATGTTACAAATTATAATACTTTAATTTTACAGGAAATTAAACTTTTTAGAACGCTTCCTTATGTTTACATACATTATTACGACATAAATAAGATTGAAGTACTTTTATAATGGATATAAAAATATTTTATCGCTATAAAACTCAAAACACGCTACCTTACAATACTTTAACTGGTGTTCTCAACACACTGATTGATAAAATGTCAGTGGAATGTGAGCAAGTAACAAACGATTGGATTAAAGAGAGCAATGTTAAACGAGAAGTTACTCACGGTGGTACAGGCTTCAATGGAAATTCTTTCAAAATTTTTCTGAGTAAAATTGAGTTCTCCGAGCGAAAATTAATCTAAAATGTCTGAAATATGTTGTTGCATTAAGTAGTTTCAAGAAAGTTGTTAAAGATTGTTTCGAAAGTGCACTGCATGCAGAATATGAGCAATCCATTCAGAAATTTTAAACAAGCTACTTGGATTTAAACATTTCAGTTACTCCAAAAGTGCACGCAATATTTTACCACGTCGTTGATTTTTGTTCCATATACAAAAAAGGCCTCGGTTTTTATAGTGAGCAAGCTATGGAATCAGTCCATTTTGACTTTCTGTCGACGTGGAGTAGATATAAAGTTTCACCAAATCATGCTCAATATGATCAACAATTACTCAAAGCCATATGTTATTTATTTTATCCGATCGTCATTACTTTCAATTAAGAAAATATTTCTTAGAATTTAAGTTATATTCGATCATATCGAGTGACTGATTTTTTAATCCAAATCTCTAATTTCATTCAGTTAAAGACATCGTCCATTCGCTCAAATCATATTTCGCAGGCTGAAGTAATTATTTATTTTCTTCAATAATTTCTTATTTTTCATACAATTAAACAATTTCTTTGGATTGAAGAAATACACGATTGGACGTATTCAGTACGACCATTTCTTTGAATCAAAGAACTTTTTCTTTCAGTGCACCTGGGAATATTCAATTAAAGGTTAATTATGTATTTGCATGACATAACAATAATAATCTAAGTATATGGATTTACTTGGATCAAGAAACAGTTAATTAAACTTTTCGTTACTTATCATAAGAATATCATATTCATGATCAAATATTTTATTCAATTTCACACAAATAAATATAGTTGATCAAATTAATTCAATATTCATTTGTTCACAGTTATATGTTCTTGATGCAAGTAGTCTTACTGATTCTGTTATTTTCTTGATTCATTGAAACAGGTCCCTTGTATTCTATACCGTTTCTGTTCGAATACTTTCATTGTCATTAGTGTACGATGTTCAATGCTGTTCGATGACCCAATACGTTGAATAATGTTTAATGCTCTTCTAATTATTACAAATATTTAAATATCTCAAACTCCGAGTTAAGCAGGGTTTCGGGCATTGCTTATCTTGGACTTCAGAATACCTTGGGGGCATCCAAATGTAAACAGTCAGTTGCGGTGTAAACCATTTCGTATTAGTGTAGTGTGAGCTCCACCTCCCTTGCTCGGCACATCGCCACATTCCAAGGTGACACGAGACCAGCAGTTCTAGAAATAGCATATAGTAAGGGTCCTTAACTCGGAGTTTGAGTGTATAAGCAATTGCAATGCCTCTGAGTTTTAAAACAATGTTTATGTAACCACCATCAGAGGGGTGCTGCTGATAGGTCCAGCTGTTAGTTTTCATGGCGCAGAACAACGACGCCTGTCACAGATTTTTAAAATAATTTTGAAAATGTACACATTTCGTTTATATTAGCTGTAGTATGAAAAAAGTGCTCAATACCAAGTACCAGGTGGAAATACATGACTGGCCTAGTACTGGCCTAGTACAGATTGCCGGATTCGCAGTAATGGGCGTCTGTACTAGGCCAGTATTGGCTTGTAATGCTTCGCATTACTGGCGTGTGGTATAGCCGCCGTACTGCACACCAATACTAGTTCTGCACTGGCAAACAGCTGGCGTACGAAAATGCCGGAGTTACTTTTAAAAATGATAAATAATCATTGAATTTTGCACAGACCTTTTAAAATTAAAGGTCAAAGAATCGACAACTGTAATTTGGTGGTTATGAATTCTCTTTTATTAAAGCTCCTTCGGCTTTAACGAACACATTCTCATCACGTATCTCGTGCTTTGCACTCGATTTTGTCCAAAATGCGAACTTTTCTACAATATGTAACACTATTATATCAAATTTATATCACATTTATCATCGCCTGAAACTTGACCTTTACCTTTACCGTGCGCATGACATTCGTCAATCAAAGATTCAGTCCATTTCGAGGTTATTTTATTGCTTGTATAACTTATTGTTTACAGTGTACGCCCAACTACCACCTTTATGCGAAAAATTTATTTTGCGAGTTGAAATCATGTACAAATTTAGTAGTTAGTCGCTATAGGGTGGAGAGTCTAGTCATAACGTCAGTCCCACCAAACTTCTGTCAATTAAGGGAAAGTGTGAGGACAAAACTTGAACCGAAAGAGTCATAGTTCTTTGGATTTTTATACTGAGGTCACCAGCCTTCAGTAGTATAGTATTAGATGGGAGTTCATATGCTCCCAACTGCCCATTCCCGGCCTTCCTCTAGGTACGAAACCAAAAAACTTATATATACATGATAAATTTGAATTTAAAGCTTTTTCGGGTTTCAATCGTGTGCAAAAGTACGAAACTTGCCGACGTTTCGTGAACATTGCAGTTCACTTCTTCAGGGCTGACCTGAAACTGAAGTTTCAGGTTACACTTTACCACCGAGCAATTCACGCCTACCCCGAAAGGGAAACGGCTTAATGATATAATAATAATAATAATAAATATTCCTGGGAATTATATATTTAATCGCGCCAAGGGAAACAAAAAAATTTTTTTTTTATTTGACGAATGCGTTGAAAACGACATGCACGATTATAAAATGAAATAAAAAAAAAAAGAATTCTCGGTCGCCAGGACGCGAACGTTCGCTCCCAAGTGGAATCTGATTTCTAGTCAGATGCCAAAGGGATTCTGATTTTTAGTCAGACGCCTTAGCCACTCGGCTACAACTCCGGATGCTATTTAGGATATATTCGTTGTACACAACCTGCATCTTCAAAATACTTGCAAAGGATTACCCATAGCGCTTCCACGTGAAAAATTTCAAACATGGCAAATTTTCACTTTGCCCTTCCGGTATCACTTACGGACGCTATAAAACTATTTCCACGCCTTATGCAAACTGGTCTACATGCGCGGAATTTTTATAATTAAGGTACAACTTTATACGTTGCAGAGAAATACTTACTCAAATTCTGCACGTTTCTAACTTTCTGAAAAAACTTCTCACCAAATGAGTGGCAGTCTTATGAACCATGCACACACAAATGGGAGATTTTCATAGAAAAAATTAATTTGAAAAAAACATAAAAATGTTTGGGAAATATATATTTAATCGCGCCAGGGGGAAAAAAAGACTTTTTTTTCAATTTGACGAATGTGTTGAAAATGACATGCCCGATTATAAAATAAATTTAAAGAAAAAAGAATTCTTGGTCGCTGGGACTCGAACGTTCACTCCTAAGTGGAATCTCATTTCTAGTCAGATACCAAAGGGAATCTGATTTTTATTCAGGCTCCTTAGCCACTCGGCTACAGCTGCGGCTGCTATTTAGGATATATTCCTTGTACACAACCTGCAGCTTCAAAATACCTGCAAAGGATTAGCCATAACGCTTCCACGTGAAAAATTCAAACATTGGAAATTTTCACTTTGCCCTTCCGGTATCACTTCCGAACCCTATAAAACTATTTCCACTCCTTATGCGAATTGGTCTACATGCGTGGCGCTTTTATGATTAAAGTACAACTTTATAAGTTGTAGAGAAATACTTACTCAAATTCTATACATTTCTAACTTTCTGGAAATAATTCTCACCAAATGAGTGGGAGTCTCATGAACAATGCACACGTAAATGGCAGATTTTACAGATAAAATTAATTTTAAAAAACCATAAATATGTCTGGGAAATATATATTTAATCGCGCCAGGGGAAACGAAAGAGTCTTTTTTTAAATTTGATGAATGCGTTGAAAACAACATGCCCGATTATAGAATAAATTTTAAAAAAAAAGAATTCTCGGTCGCTGGGACTCGAACGTTGGCTCCCAAGTGGAATCTGATTTCTAGTCAGATAAAAAACGGAATCTGATTTTTAGTCAGACTCCTTAGCCACTCGGCTACAGCTGCGGATGCTTCTTGGGTCATATTCGTTGTACATAACGTGAAGCTTCAAAATACTTGCAAAGGATTACCCATGACGCTTCCACGCCAAAAATTTCAAACATCAAAAATTTTCACTTTGCCCTTCCGGTATCACTTCCGCACGCTATAAACCTATTTGCACTCCTTATGCAAACTGGTCTGCATGCGTGGGGCTCTTATTATTAAAGTACATCTTTATACGTTATAGATAAATACTTACACAAATTCTATACATTTCTAACTTTCTGGAAATAATTCTCACCAAATGAGTGGCAGTCTTATGAACAATGCACACATAAATGGCAGATTTCCACAGATAAAATTAATGTTAAAAAACCATAAATATGTCTGGGAAATATATATTTAATCGCGCCAGGGGCAATGAAAATGTCTTTTTTTTTAATCTGATTTCTAGTCAGATACCAAAGGGAATCTGATTTTTAGTCGGCCACCTTAGCCACTCGGCTACGGCTGCGGATGCTATTTAGAATATATTCGTTGTACACAACCTGCAGCTTCAAAATACTTGCAAAGGATTACCCATGACGCTTCCACGCCAAAAATTTCAAACATCGAAAATTTTCACCTTAGTGGTTCATCAGTGCTATATCGCCAAAGGATCTTCTGGTATTTCCTATCTTCCGGATGGACCCAAAATTGGCGGTACATCTTTTCGATGTCCGCACTCAAAACAAATGGATGCTGACGAAAGCGCAATATCAGGGTAAATATTCCGTCCTGGATAGTCGGTCCCACCATCAGTACGTCATTTAAAGAGATTCATGTGGTTTTTTTGGCCGAAGCGTCAAACACCACCCTTAGTTTCGTGGTGAGACTCGATTCTCTAACTACAGCTTGGTGAGGCATATAGTAGCCTTGATCAGTCCTGCTTGCGATGTGCTCCATATGTCCCAGATCTTCATACTCTCTGATGAATTGATGGTATTTTTATTGCAAAGCCGAGTTCTTTGTGAGTCTTCTTCCCATAGCAAAATATCTTCGCCGCGCCACGTCATAAGAGTTCCCTAGTTCTTCCCTTTGTTGCCTGAAAGGTAATCGTACAAGATACTTGCCTGAATAATCACGTTGCACGTTAGCAGAAAAATGATTATCGCATGCTTCCTCCTCTTTCGAAAAATATTGTCTCTCCTCGCCCTCTTCTATTCTCCAAAAGTTATCTAATTGTAAGCTAAGATTATCCCTGACCAAGTGACATTTAAGCTTTTGTTGATTCCAATTAGAGTTGACCTTGCCTGTTACTATCCAACCGAATTTGGTGCTTTGCAAGGCAGTTCGTGGTAAAACGAGAGGAATTTTGCTTGCGTTCAAAACTTCGTAGAAGATTTCGGCTCCGATGAGAGCTTCCACTTCTCCCGGCTGGTCGAATTTTTGATCAGATAATCTTATGTGTTTCGGGATTTCAAGGATGTTTGTATCGATAGGAGAGGTTGGAGTATGGCTAGTTATTTCAGGGAGCACCAAGAAGGAAAGTTTTGTTGCATAGTTGGAAGATCTAGACTGAACGTTCGCGACTACCCAATCAGTACTTGTTACTTCTACGTTATAAACTGCCTCGATAGAAGATTTTAATTTTTTTCTTTTTAGGTTTAACTAATTTGCTAAATTTTCTGTCATTGAATTAGCTGTAACCCACTGTCCAAAATGATCCTACATGCATGCCTATGTCTTCGGAATTCGATTGCGATTTAAAATCGCTGTGAAATAGCGTATGGTGTCTCCGATTACATACAGTGCAATTTCCTGACTTGCATTCATTAATTAAATGATTTCGCCTTAAACAATTGAAACACAAACCTTTCTTTTTAGCTATTTGCATTCTTTGACTCGAAGAAATATTAAAAAATTCTGGGCATGAGTTTAAATAATGGTCCTCTTTACAAAGTAAACATGAAACATTTGATTATGTATTCAAGAATGTTTTGGATGAGTGACCTTTATTTCCTCTATAGAACGGTTTATTTTCAGCCTTAAAATTACTTTTCGATTGATCAATAGATTGTGGATTTAAAGTTTCTAACATTTGACATTTTTCATTTAATAATGTATTCAATTGATCAAAGGTTGGCATTTCGCTGCCTGTTACTGACCTTTCCCATTCTTTTCGTGTTTCTTCGTATATTTTATTAATGACCAAATAAATAAGTAAGGTATCCCAGGAGTCGGTAGGCTGTCCGAGAACCTTGAGCGCACGCACGTGCCTGAGAGCACTGCCAAGTAAATTTCGTAAACCTGATGATGACTCTTTGCTTACTGCTGTTAATTCAAATAAAGCTAGTGTATGATTTTGTATAATAATTCTTTTATTGTCGTATCGCTCTTTGAGAAGCTTCCAGGCTACATCGTAATGGACTTCAGAAGTTTCTAAATTATCAATCACGCGGGCCGCATTATCCTTTAAGTAACTTCTCAAAAAACGAAGTTTTTGAATCTTGGGAATAGATTCATCATCATCAATAATTGCGGTAAAGGAATCTCGGAAGCCTAACCACTCATCATATACACCGGAAAAAATGGGAAGATCGAGCTTTGGCAAAGGAAAACGTGTTTGCATTGTCATTGTCGATAGTTCCGAAGAGGGTGTACGCGCTACGATCCCTCTCAATGTTTCAAGCTCGGAATCGCGTCGAGAATTTAGCTCAGCTTCGTAGTTCGTTCTAGCTATATGTCCGAAGATGGAAATCCATATTCAAAGGATTTTTCGAGTGAGAGTGGAGGGTGTAAAATTATTGTTTAAATGAAAGTTTATAAATTTTTAAAATCATGCTGCATTCTGTAATATTCGAGGAACGGTATCTGGTTGTCATTTGCGACAAATTATTGAGCTCCTATTTTTTAAACGAATAAAAAAAGTTATAAACAATATAATTGTTTGAATAATAAATTTTTTTTCGTGATTCAAAAATCTCCTAGATGACCAAGACGCATACAACGATACCTTCAGTTTTTTTTCCGGACTATTAGTTCGTTCAAGCTATATGTCCGAAGATAGAAATCCATATTCGAAGGATTTTTCGAGTGAGAGTGGAGGGTGTAAAATTATCGTTTAAATGAAAGTTTATAAATTTTTGAAATTTTTCTGCATTCTGTAATATTCGAGGAAAGGTATCTGGTTGCCATTTGTGACAAATTATTGTTCTCCTATTTTTTAAACAAATAAAAAATGTTATAAACACTATCATTGTTTAAATAATAAATTTTCTTCCGTGATACAAAAATTTCCTAGAGATATGACCAAGACGCATACAACGATACTTTTAGATTTTTTTCCGGACTATTAGCTCGTTTTAGCTGTATGTCCAAAGATGGAAATCCATATTCAAAGGATTTTTCGAGTGAGAGTTGTGGGGGGGAAATTATTGTTTAAAATGGAAGTTTATAAATTTTTAAAATTTTTTTGCATTCTGTAATATTCGAGGATCGATATCTGGTTGTCATTTGTGACAAATTTTTGTTTACTTATTTTATAAACAAATAAAAAGTGTTATAAACAATATAATTGTTTGAATAATAATTTTTGTTCCGTGATTCAAAAATCTCCTAGAGACATGACCAAGACGCATATAACGATACCTTTAGTTTTTTTTCCGGACTATCAGTTCGTTCTAGCTATATATCCGAAGATGGAAATCCATATTCAAAGGATTTATTGAGTGAGAGTTGGGTGTAAAATTATTGTTTAAATGGAAATTTATAAATATTTAAAATTATTCTGCATTCTGTTATATTCGAGGAACGGTATCCGGTTGTCATTTGTGAAAAATTATTGTTCTCCTATTTTTTAAACAAATAAAAAATGTTATAAACAATATAATTGTTTAAAGAATGAATTTCTTTCGTGATTCAAAAATCTCCTAGATGTATGACCAAGACGCATACAACGATACCTTTAGATGTTTTTCCGGGCTATTAGTTCGTTTTAGCTCTATGTCCGAAGATGGAAATCCATATTCAAAGGATTTTTCGAGTGAGATTGGAGGGGGAAAATTATTGTTTAAAATGGAAGTTTATAAATTTTTAAAATTTTTTGCATTCTGTAATATTCGAGGAACGATATCTGGTTGTCATTTGTGACAAATTTTTGTGTACTTATTTTTTAAACAAATAAGAAGTGTTATAAAAAATATAATTGTTTGAATAATAATTTTTGTGTCGTGATTCAAAAATCTCCTAGAGATATGACCAAGACGCATACAACGATACCTATAGAGTTTTTTCCGGACTACTAGCTCTTAATAGCTATATGGCCGAATATGGAAAGCCATATTCAGAAGATTTTTCGAGTGACAGTGGAGGGGGTAAAATTGATGTTTAAATGGAAGTTTATAAATTGTTAAAATTTTTCTGCATTCTGTAACATTCGAGGAACGGTATCTGGTTGTCAATTGTGACATATTATTGTTCTCCTATTTTTTAAACGAATTAAAAATGTTATAAACAATATGATCGTTTAAATAATAAATTTTCTTGCGTGATACAAAAATATCCTAGAGATATGACCAAGACGCATACAACGATACCTTTAGATGTTTTTCCGGACTATTAGTTCGTTCAAGCTATATGTCCGAAGATGGAAATCCATATTCAAAGGATTTCTCGAGTGAGAGTGGGAGGGGAAGATTATTGTTTGAAATGGAAGTTTATAAATTTTTAAAATTTTTTTGCATTCTGTAATATTCGAGGAACGATATCTGGTTGTCATTTGTGACAAATTATTGTTTACTTATTTTCCCGAATTGGAAAATTCCACAATATGTAATAAAATTCCCGAATAATAAAATTCCCAAATTAGAAAATTCCGAATATGTAATAAAATTCCTGAATAATAAAATTTCCGAACAGTTTATAATATCATGGAATTTTAAAATTTCCGAATAATAAAATTCCCGACAGTTTATAATATTCCCGAATTGGAAAATTCCACAATATGTAATAAAATTCCCGAATAATAAAATTCCCAAATTAGAAAATTCCGAATATATAATAAAATTCCTGAATAATAAAATTTCCGAACAGTTTATAATATCATGGAATCTTAAAATTTCGGAATAATAAAATTCCCGACAGTTTATAATATTCCCGAATCGGAAAATTCCACAATATGTAATAATGTTCCCTAATTGGAAAATTCCTGAATAATGAAATCCCCGAACAGTTTATAATATCATCCAATTTGAAAATTCCCGAATAATGAAATTCCCGACATTTTATAATATTCCCGAATTGGAAAATTCTTGAATGTGTAATAAAATTCTACAATTGGAAAATACCGAATAATAAATTCCCGAATTGGAAAATCCCATATAATTAAATTCCAGACAGTTTATAATATTCACGAATTGGAAAATTCCCGAATATATAATAAAATTCCCGAATAATAAAATTCCCAAATAATAAAATTCCCGAGCAGTTTATAATATTATCGAAATTGAAAATTCCCGAATAATGAAGTTCGCGACAGTTTATAATATCCCCGATTTGAAAAATTCCCGAATATGTAATAAAATTCCCGATATGGAAAATCACGAATAATAAAATTCCCGACAGTTTATAATATTCCCGAATTGGAAAATTCCTGAATATGCAATAAAATTCCCAAATATGTAATAAAATTCCCGAATTGGAAAATCCGGAAAGTAGTAGGGCTAGGCGGGTGTTGGATCACTCTGAAGTTAGCTGCGCATCGATAATGCAGCAATGTGCCAACAGATGGCGCCACCGACAAAGGGAGGGTTCTGTTCCATGCTAAGTTACCGACAGTCGGTAAGACAGTGAGGTTGGTAATGCAGATACCTGCTGTGATAGCATTGCACCATCGCTCGATAAACAGAGATGCCGGTAAATTTAAGGTGCTGTTCCACGCTAAGTAGGTAAAACAGTGAGATTGGCAATGGGGATTCCCACCAATTTAACATTATAAGGTTCTGTTCTATGCTAAGTGACCATCGATCGTTAAAACAGTTTAGTACGATCAGTCGGTAAAACAGGTGAGTCAGTAATTTTTTATATTATTATTTCAACATAGGTCGATAAGGTAGGAAACAATGTTACCATCAGTCGGTCAAACAGGGAGGTCATCAATGTGTTATATGATCATTTTTCTATATGTCGGTTAGGCCACAGATGGAGCCTCAGTCGCTATATCAGCAGCCTACCTTATCAATCGGGTGTAAATAACTGATGACGGCACTTAGTACTTTCTGCCAGCACTAATATCAAAGTATCGACAGTCGGTAATGCATTTATCGGCCGTAGAATTGATTCTCGGTCTGTCCGTTCCTTACCGACATACTGTGTGTCGCCCAGTGCGCCCTGCGTGTGTGAGGGAGCTCACAGATAAAGTATTACTAGTACAGCGAGGGGATTCCCACTGATGAAAGATAACGCATGCGCAGTTTGATTCACAGGTTCTTGGTTAGAGTGGTGGTGGGGTGGGGTGACAATGTTACGGGAATCCCCTATTGAAATGTTGCGCATGCGCAGAGTGTGAAATTCTGGCTATTAAAGCGCGTCTCTGGAGCGATTCCTTCATTCAGCAACCAGACGACGTGGCTGATGGTAATAAGCAGCAGCAGCAGAGACCAGCTTCCAAAGTGTCTGAAGAGCAGCAGCAGCAACGACCAGCTTCAAAAATACCTGGAAAGCGCAAGACATGTAAGCAGCAGCAGCAGAGGCCAGCAAAGCAGCATCGAACCATCTCCCTGGATGAATGTGAGTTACTCGTCATCAGGATACAAGAAGCAGTAGCTATACTCCCAGATTTACCAGATGGCGACTCCAAGAATGAATACATTCACCGCATGGTAAGACTTGTTAAAGATTAATATTTTTGGTAGAAAATTGATTTTTTTGCATCAAAATTGATTTATGTCGCTTGAAAATTAGTTCTTTTATTGAAAATTAGTTTTTAATTGGAAATTAATTTTTTAACGGAAAATTTAATCATTCCATTTTTGGTTAAAATATCATATTCTTCAATTGATTATTCAACTATTTGGTTGAAAATGTTTGTATTTTTTCTTCCTTTTTTTCTTTTCGGTCGAAAATTCATGTATTTTGTTGAAAATTAATATTTTTTGGTAGAAAATTGTTCTTTTTGTCTCAAAATTGATTTATTTGACACGAAAATTAGTTTTATTCATTAATTAAACATTAATTTTATATTGACAATTTAAAAAAAATGTAAAGTGGAGTATTTCATGTTTTGTTGAAAAATCATCTTCTTCAATTAATAATTCAACAATTTGGTTGAAAATGTTTGTATTTTGTTGAAACTTTGCTTTTTCTGTTAGAAAATTAATATTCTTGGTGACTGATTCACCTTTTTGTTTAAAAATTCATGTATTTCATTAAAAATTAATAATTCTTTGTAGAAAATTGATCCCTCTGATTGAAAATTAATTTATTTCGCTTGAAAATAAGTTCTTCTATTGAAAATTAGTTTTTAATTGAAAATTAATTTCTTAACAGAAAAATTACCTATTTTGTTTTTGGTTAAAAAATCATATTTTTCAATTGATTATTCAACTATTTTGTTGAAAATGTTTGTACTTTGTTTTTCTTTTTTTCCTTTTTTTGGTTCAAAATTCATGTATTTTATTAAAAATTAATATTTTTTTTAGAAAATTGATCTTTTTGTCACAAAATTAATTCCTTTCACTTGTAAATTAGCTTTTTTATTTATTAAACACTAATTTTATATTGAAAATTTTTTTAAACTGAAAATTAAAATATTTCATGTTTGGTTGAAAAATCATATTCTTCAATTGATTATTCAACTATTTGGTTGAAAATTTTTGTGTCTTGTTTTTCTCTTCTTTTTTTTTCTTGTCGATTGAAAATTCATGTATTTTGTCAGAAATTAATATTTTTTGGTAGAAAATTGTTCTTTTTGGTTCAAAATTAATTTCTTTGTCTTGAAAATTAGTTTTCTTCATTAAAAATTAGTTTTTTATTGAAAATTAATTTTTTAACAGAAAAATTAACTATTTCGTTTTTGGTTGAAAAATCTTATTCTTCAATTGATTATTCAACTATTTTGTTGAAAATGTTTGTATTTTGTTTTTCTTTTTTTTCTTTTTTTGGTTCAAAATTAATTTCTTTGTCTTGAAAATTAGTTTTTTTTTTAAATTAAAAATTGGTTTTTTATTGAAAATTAATTTTTCGACTGAAAATTGAACTATTTCATGTTTTGTTGAAAAATCATCTTCTTCAGTTAAAATTCAACTATTTGATTGAAAATGTTTGTATTTTGTGACAATTAAGTTTTTTATTAAAAACGAATTTTCTATTGAAAATTAATTTTTTACCTGCAAATTGAACTATTCCATGTTTGGCTAAAAATCATATTCTTAAGTTGATAATTTAACTATTTGGTTGAAAGAGTTTGTATTATATTTCTTTTTGGTTGAAAATTCATGTATTTTGTCAAAAATTAATATTTTTTTGTAGAAAATTAATTTTATTGGTTCAAAATTAATTTATTCATCTGGAAAATTACTTTATTTATTTAAAATTAGTTTTTAATTGAGAATTAATTTTTTAATTAAAAATTTAAGTATTCCATTTTTACTTAAAAAATCATATTCTTCAGTTAATAATTCAACTATTTGGTTGTAAATGTTTGTATTTTTTTTTCTTTTTGGTTGAAAATTCATGTATTTTGTCAAAAATTAATATTTTTTGGTAGAAAATTAATTTTTTTGGTTCAAAATTAATTTCTTCATCTTGAAAATGACTTTATTTATTTAAAATTAGTTTTTAATTGAGAATTAATTTTTTAACGGAAGATTTAACTATTCCATTTTTGGTTAAAAAATCATATTCTTCAATTGATTATTCAACTATTTGGTTGAAAATGTTTGTATTTTGGTTTTCTTTTTTTTTCTATCCCTACCCAAAAAAGACGAATCTTCAAGAAATTATATAAACTTTCAATAAAAAAATTATGAATCTTTAACCAAAAAAATTAAGTTTTAAGAAAGTTATTCTACTTTTAACCATGGTGTTGAATTTTTAACTTAAAAATATGAATTTTTGACGATAAATGTAATAACTGATATTTTAATTTGAAATAAAAAAACAGTTGGATTTGACAAACAATAAATAATTATTAACAAAATACGTCAATCTTTGACTAGAGAAGACTAATTTTTAACCAAGCAGTTGCATTTTCAACAATAAACGATTGATTTTTTACTAAAAAGACGAATTTTCAAACAAATTGTTTAATTTGTAACCATAAACTTGAATTTTTAACTAAAAGTTTTTTATTTCTAGAAAAAAAATTAATTTCAAAATGAAATAGATAAATTTTCAATAAATTGTTCAATTTTTAACCAAACAAACAAAAATTTAATCATGAAAAAAAGAAATTTCAATCAAATCGTTGAATTTTCAACAAACTAATTCAATTTTGATCCAAGAAAAATTAATTCTTAACAAAAAATTCAATGATGGACTTTTCAATCGAAAAAGAAACTGGAAATTTTGCTTAAAAAATAAAGATAATTTTCCATTGTATTTTGACACTATTTTTTCAAATATGTGAATTTTTTTCAACAAATATTTTAATATTAAATTAAAAACAGTTGGATTCATAAAAAAAGAAGAATTTTCTATAAAATGGTTCATCCTCAATCGAAACAGATTATTTTTCAATAAAATAATTGATTTTTCCACCAAAAATATAAATTTTCAACGACTAAAATTAATTTTCTACTTTTCAAGAAATTATATAAATTTTCAATAAAAAGGTTATGAATCAAACAAAATACTTGAATCTTCAACTAAAACAGACTAATTTTCAACCCAACAGTTGCATTTTTAACCATAAAAAAAATGTTTTTCTACCAAAAAATACGATTTTTCAACCAAATTTTTTAATTTTTGAGCCGAAAATACGCATTTTGTGACATTTGTAGAAATTAATTAATTTAAAAATGAAAAAGATTAATTTTCAATAAATAATTCAATTTTTAACCAAACAAACAAAAATTTATTCATGAAAGAAAGAAATTTCATAATTTAACTTTGAACCAAGAAAAATGAATTTTTAACAAAAAATTCAATGATAAACTTTTAAATCGAGAAAGAAACTGGAAAGTTTTGTTAAAAAATCAAGGTAATTTACCATTGCTTCCATTGTTTAATACTTGAAAAATTTTATAACAGTATTTTGACAATATTTTTTCAAATTTGTGAAATTTCTTCAAAAAATATTTTAATATTAAATTAAAAACAGTTTGATTCATCCAAAAAAAGACGAATTTTCTATAAAATGGTTCATCCTCAATCAAAACAGATTATTTTTCAATAAAAAAGGTGATTTTTCCACCAAAAAGATACATTTTGAACGAATAAAATTAATTTTCTACCCGAAAATACAAATTTTCAACAAAATCCATACATGAATCTTAAAAAAAAATCAACTTTTAAGAAAGTTATTCCACTTTCAACCAAGGTGTTGAATTTTCAACCTAAAAAGATGAATTTTCAACAAAAAATGTAATAATTGATATTTCAATAAAAAAATTTTCAATTGAAAATAAAAAACAGTTCGATTTGACAAACAAAAAAGAATTTTCAACAAAATACTTGAATCTTCAACTAAAACAGACTAATTTTCAACCAAACAGTTGCATTTTTAACCATAAAACAAATGTTTTTCTACCAAAAAAGACGAATTTTCAACCAAAGTTTTTAATTTTTGGGCCGAAAATACGAATTTTGTACAAAACTGTTGAATTTTCAACAAAAAAGTTATTTTTCAAACTAAATGGATTCATTTTTAACTATACACTTGAATTTTTACCTAAAAAGGGTGAAATTTCTTAGAAAAAAATTAATTTAAAAATGAAAAAGATGAATTTTCAACAAATTGTTGAATTTTTAACAAAACGAAAATTTAATCAAGAAAGAAAGAAATTTGAATCAATTCGTTGAATTTTCAACAAAATAATTCAACGGTAGACTAGGTTAAGGGTACTTATGTGTGCACAGAAGAACTACATAGCACTTACATCAGGGCAGTAGAGTTCCATGGGACTTGTAGACGCGCAATTCAACTGCGTCGCCAGTATGTCTGCGTATTACAGTTACGCTGAACTTATGGATGCGCAGTAGAGTTATATTGCACTTATAGATGCGCAGTAAGGTTAGGGAGTACTCAGGTGGTACAGAACACAAGTTTTGAGTCAATTCGGAATTTCCGAAATTTGATTCAAATGTCAAAAACTTTATTCAGTTAGTAGGTTTCCATTATAGTCGGTACGAGGGGTTTATCGGAGAACAGAATAAAAATTTAGCGTGAAAATAAAAAATTGCAAAAAGTTGACTCAAATTTGGAAGATTTTATTAATATGGTTCCTTCTAATGCAGGTCATAACGAGGGGGTTTTTCGTGTCTTAGACTACAAATTATGGGTCATGAGTCGAAAATTCTGGATTAAAAATTTTTTAAACTGGTCTTTAGCTGTAGATTTCCATGAAAGTCAAAAAGGAGGGTGTTTTCGAGCCTCAGAATAAGAACTTGGAGTCCAAATTCAAAAATTCTAAAAAGCGACCTAAGTTCCTAAAATTAATTGGTATTCATGAAATTGGAGTATCAGAGGGTTTACTGAGTCACAGAAAACAGATTCGACTTAAAATTTTGAAAATGGTATTAAATTGGTACATTTCCGTGAATTTCATAACGATTAATAAAATGTCTAAGATTTTGACAGACTTCAAATTCGTCTTCTATTATTTAAAATCTCACCTCGTAGTGACTTTCATGGAAATATAACCAATTAATAAAGTTTTCAAATATTCAGTCAAATTTTGGAAATTTTACTTCAAAACTCCTAGCCAGGTAAGCATGGGTGGGCTGTCCCGCTTTTGTGGATATATTTCTCCGGGGTAAGTTCCGCTAATTATAGGGCTAACGTACCCCAACAGCAAACTTATAAAAAATTTCAAAAGTTATAAACAAGTTTAAAAAAATAGAAAATTGGAATTTCTCTTTTTTTAATGCGTTAATTATTGTTCATCGAAAATTCTACTTTTATATTTTTGGCTTAGAATTATTCTCTTTTGGTCTAAAATTCCACTGTCTGGTTAAAAATTTAATTATTTTCTGGAAAATGCACCTATTTTTTAAAAATTCACCTTTTTGCTTGAAAGTTAATTCTTTTAATTTGAAAACTCTACTATTATATTTTTGCTTCAGAACTAACATCTTTTAGGTGAAAAATTCTACCATTTGGATGACAAATTAGTCAATTTTTTGAAAATTTAACTGTTTTATGAAAAAATGGTCTTTCTTGTGCAAAGATTTAACTTTTTTGAGGAACATTTCTGTTTTTAAATAAAAAATTAGTTCCTTTGGATTGAAAATTCATTTTTTTTCCACTTTTATATTTTTGGCTTAGAAGTAATATTTTTTTCTTGTTTAAATTTCTCATGATCGGTTGAAAATTTAATCATATTCTGGAAAATTGAATTATTTGTTGAAAATATTTATTTTTTCTGTCGAGAATGAAACTGATACCTTTTGGGTTGAAAATACATCTTTTGGTTGAAATTGCATCTTTTAGGGTTGAAAGTAAAGTATTTTTAATTAAAAAGACAATTGTCATATTTTTTGATATTTTCTTAATTAGCCATCTTTTTTGCTTCAAGTTTAATTCTTTTTATTTAAAAAGTCCACTAATATATTTTGTGTTAATAATTCATCTCTTTTGGTTAAAAGTTTTACTATTTTAAGAAAAATTTCATTACTTTGTCTTTTATAGCTTGAAAATTCAATTATTTGGTTGAAGTTTATTCTTTTCTGTTTGAAAATTATATCATTTGCTTAAAAATTTATCTTCGTAGGTTGGAAATTCATCTACACATTCGTTTGAAAATATAACCTTCTACCTAGAAAACTGAACTCTTTTGATAAAAATTCGTCTACTTTGGTTGAAAATTCCACTATTTTTTTAAAAATAGTATTACAAAAATTGAAACAAGACATGATTTTCAACTGATCTTAGTGGCATTTTTCGACTGAGCACAAATTTAATAAGTTCTAGAAGCTAAATAAAGCGTATTTCAGAAAAAAGAATTCTTCCTCTGATCTCTCTGTAGTTCAGTGGTTAGAGCACCTGACCGAAAATCAGTTGACCTGGTGTTCGAATTCCAGCCAAGTGAAAGGCGATCTTTTTTCTGAATAAAATGTAAACAAGAAGATTAATTTTCTAGCAAACAGGCGAATTTTCAACAAAATCGTCAAATTTCCAATCAAGGAAATGAATTTTCGATAAGAAAAATTGTATTCCAAAAAGTAGCTCAACTCTCAAGAAAATTGTTGAATTTTAAATAGAAAACAGTTGAATGCACCCAAAAATACGAATTTTGAAACCAAATAATTTATTTTTCAGCCTAACCAAATTGTTTAATTTTCAAACAAAAATGTCTAATTAAAAAAAAAACATTGACTTTAAAACCCAAAAAGACACATTTTCAACCAAAAAAGATGACTCACTATAAAAACAGTTATATTTAACCAAAAATGACGATATTTTAATAAAACTCAAGAATTTTTATTACAAAACTTGAATTTTTAATTGAAAAACAAATTTTTAACAGAATGATATTATTATAAACCAAAGAGATGAATCTTCAACCAAAAACATGAATTTTTGACAAAGTAGTTTAACCAAGTAGTTGAATTTTCAAACAAAAAAGATGAATACTCAAGAAAGAATAGGTGATTTTTCAATCAAATGAGTTTTTTATTTTAAATCAAAAACAGCTGAATTCAACAAAAAAGACGAATTTTCAACAAATCAAACAGTTGAATATTCAGTCGTAAGATTAATTTTTACCAAAATAAGGACAACTGATTTTCAACTAATTAGTTACATTTTTCAACTAAAAATATGAATCTTCAAACAACAAAAAAAACTAATTGTTAACTTAGTTCTAATTTCAACTAAAATGCTGAATTTTCAACCAAGAATAGATAAATCTCAGAAAAAAATATAATAGTTGATTCTTCAACGAAAAAATATGTATTTTTATTGTTAATTGATTCTTCCACAACAACAAAAATGAATTTCCAACCAAGTAGTTGAAATTTTAAACTAAAGATACAAATTTATAAACAAAGAGTTGAATTTTTCAGATGAAAAGACTAATTTTTTAGAAGACAGTTTAATTTTGAACCAAAAAAGTCAAATTTTCAACAAAAGTTCATTCAACTAATTTGTTAAAAAGTTTCATTTTCCTTTTTTTTCATTCATCTTTTTTGGACTAAAATTTTTTTTTGTATTACAGTTCTTGGTTGAAATTGGAAAGTTTTAATCATTCTTTTATTTTATTAAAGTTCTTTGTTGAACTTCAACATTCATAATAATTCCTCTTTTTGACTTGAAAATTTGAGTATTTGCTTAAAAATTCGTATAAAAATAAATTTTTTTCTTGAAGATTCATCATTTTAGCTGGAAATTTAAATATTCTGTTAAAAGTTTGATTATTATTCTGTTAAAAATTCAACTATTTTGATAAAAATTTAATTATTTTCTTGAAAATTTATTCCTTCTATTGAAAATTCTTCTTTTTAAACAGAAAATCCGCCCTTTTTGACTTGGAAATTCAATTATTTTCTTAAAAATTCTTATTCAAATTAATTTTTTGTTGAAGATTCATAATTTTAATTGAAAATTCAACCACTCTGTCAAAAGTTTAATTATTCTTTTAAAAATTCTACTATTTTATTGAAAATTTAATGTTTTTCTTTAAAATTTATTCCTTTTATTAAACATTCTTGTTTTTAAATTGAAAATTCGACCTTTTTGACTTAAAAAGTTGAAGATTCATCATTTTAGTTGAAAATTCAACTATTCCGATATGCTTTTAATTATTTTGTTAAAAATTCAACTATTTCATTGAAAATTTAATTATTTTCTTAAAAATTTAATCCTTTTATTGAACAGTCTTCTTTTTAAATTGAAAATTTAATCCTTTTATTAAACATTCTTCTTTTTAAATTAAAAATTCGCCCTTTTTGACTTGAAAATTCAATTCTTTTCTTAAATATTCTTATAAAAATTAATTTTTTGTTGCAGATTCATAATTTTAATTGAAAATTCAACTATTCTGTCAAAAGTTTAATGTTTTATAATTCCCTTCAAATTTTAAATTATTTATTTATTAATTTCCAAAACATTTAAAACTTCTAAATATATTCAAAAATTATTCGAATTCTTCGAAAAATGTTCCTAAAATTCTGAAAAATAAAGAAAATTTTCTTCAAATCTTCCACACTCTGTTTTGACAATGTTGGAAAGCTTTTTGAAATGTTTTAAAGTATTTTGAAATATTTAAATATTATTATATATAATATAGTATTTTTTATATATTTATATATTTTTAAATATTTAAATTACTCCATGAATTTCAAAAAATATTTTGCTAAATATTTCTCAAAATGCTTAAGAAGCTTCAAAATTTTTATTTCCAAATATTCAGAAATTTACATTTCTTCAACTCTAAATTTTTTAAAAAAGTTTTCAATTAATTTAATTTTGTCTCTTTTTAAGACTTCAAAACGTCTCTTAAACTTGATCACATTTTTTTATAACACTTTGTAATCAGTTTACTAAAATTCTGTAAAAGTATAATTTTTTTGTTTTACAGGATATTTACAGGATATTCAGGACTTTTGGAAAAAATATATTTTAAACTCTCTCGAATTATTCCTAAAATTTTGAAAATTCTTTTAAGTTTAAAAAAATTGCCCTTAAATCTTTCGGATTTTTTTCGACATTTGTAGAAATATTTTGAAATCTTTATCAAAATCTTCCAAACTTTATATTTTGTTTAAAGCTTTTGGAAATCTTTTTAAATTTTAAATCATTTTTTTTTTAACCATTTCCAAAACTTTTAAACCTTCTGAATACCTTTTAAAATTATATAAATTTTTGCAAAAATATTTTTGAAATGATGAAAAATTAAAAGACTTGCCTTCCAATCTTCCAGATTCTGTTCTAATGATTTTGGAAATCTTTTAAAATTTACTTATCTCTTTTTAAATATTCTCTTAAAATTAATTTCTCAAAATAAAAAGTCTGCTTAAATTATCCTACGAATTTTAAGAATGTTTTTTTTATTATCGTGAAACTTTTCAAAATGCATAATAGTTTGAAAATTTTTAATTCAAAATATTCAAATATTCACATTTATTATTTTCTTAAAAATTTACATTGGTTTTTTAATTTGTTGGAAACATTTTCAAATTAATTTTTTTTAACCCTTTCGAAAACTTTTTAAACTTCTAAATGTCTTTTAGAATTATTTGAAGTATTCCAAATTTTTTTTTAAATTCTACAAAATTACATAAATTGACTTCAAATCTTCTAGATTCTGTTATGCAAATTTTAGAAATCTGTTAAAATATTTTAAAATCTTTTTAAACATTCTATTGAAATTAATTTTTTTAAATAAAATATAATTTCAAAATTTTCCATAAATTTTAAGAACAATTTTTTATAATCATGAAACCTTTTAAAATCCTGAAGGAGCTTCAAAATGTTTATTTCCAAATATTCAAAAATGTACATTTATTTAACTTTCTAAAAATCTTTTAAATTTTTTAATCAATTTTTTTTAAAACTCTAAATGTCTCTTAAACTTACTCGGTTTTTTTATAAAGCTTTGTAATGTTGCTAATTGAAAATTTTTGTTTTAAAATCGTCCACATTATTTTTCCAAATTTGAGGAAATAATTTCAAATGTTTTAAAATCTTTCTCAATTTTCTCTTAAAACCTAGTTTTCAAAATAAAAAATCAGATTAAATTTTCCAAGGAATTTTAAGATTTTTTTTCATTATCGTGAAAAATTTCAAAATCTTTAGGAAACTTCAAAATTTTTATTTACAAATATTCAAAAATGTACGTTTCTTCTAACTTTTTTGAAATGTTTTTAAATTCTGAATTAATTTTGAATCTTTTTAGAACTTCTTAATGTTCTTAAATCTTCCAGATATTTTCGAAATTTGTAGACATGTTTTGAAATTATAATAATATTTTGAAATATTCCGACACTTTTTCAAATTCTCTTTAAAAATTAATTTTTGTAAATAAAAAGTAACAAAAAAATTTCCCAGGAATCTCAAGGAATTTTTTTATTTTCTTGAAACCTCTCAAACTTTTTCAAAATCTTCAATTTTTTTTTTTTGAAATACTCAAAAATTTATTTTTCAACATGAATTATTTTAAATCGATAAGTGACTGTGTTAATTTTAAAACCCCGGGACACGGGTTAATGTTAAATGATTTTTAAAAAAATAGTCAATTTCTTTTCTTGCAAAATGAACAAATTGTGGGGATTCATCACCAATTGCTCTTTTCATTCTTTATTTAACAACAAAGTTGACATTTTTTAATATTTTTTTTATAAACAAACGATTTTTATACACTTTATTTTGCCATTTTTTGTTCGAGATTTCGGGATATACGAAACGACAATGCTTGGTTACCAATTTTTCAAATTCAAGGTGATTGTTTATATTATAAAAAATTTAATAAACAAATGCATATCATAGACATTTCACGCTATAAACACTTCGTTTCTCTAACAACATTGATCAAAAGTCTGTCGGGAATGAATAATATGTACGATTTTTCAATACCTGGTAATAATTGTTAACTTTTTAAATAAATTTAATAAACAAATATAGATTTTCATCAATTTTCTACTGGTAGATGTCGTTTTTTTCAAGGGAATAAATTTTCAATTACTTAGGAAAATCTTTCCCTTTTAATACTTTACCGACTAATAAAAATTATTTGTTTTATAGACAATTTCACAACGTGACTACTTGTCAACAAATGGATGTTGTTTTTTGTTACGAGATTTCATTTTTTTAACGGAATTAACTTTAAATAACATGATACATAGGAAATTTAATTGCACATCTCATTTCTATGAACAAAAAAGTTCTACCTTTTTCCGATTTCGGAATAAACCCAAAAAGCCCATTTTTTCAAATACAAATTTGTTGGTCTTTATTTTACTTCAACTTGACGTTATTCAGCCAATTCTTGCAATATTTTGATAAAATTAGCAAAAAACATTTTTTATGGCGTTCTACGACTTGAAGAATGAATAACTAATTAACATATTTCCTTAAAAAAAAGTTATCACTTTTTACTTGAGAGATTACATGAATCATGCATTTATATCCTCCAGCTTATGGGCAGTCGAGCGAATTTTGAGCAACAAAAAACGATTTGATATTGAAAAAAATATTATTTAAGGCGATTCTCAATTAGAAAACAATTTAAATTATTGTAATCTTGAAATATTTTTAATTGGCATATAAAATTAATTGAAAATTAATTGATTTCTAGTAATGTCCACTTGGACAGATTGGGTTATAATCGGATGGGGGTTTTTGTAATATGCATTTATCAGCATAAGTTCCATTCCTTTTTTCTTTCTTCTTTAATGGGTTTTATGAGTTTGAGTATTTCAGAGTCTTCAATTTTTTATAACTACAAAACAACCAAATTTTTCAACCTGAAATCTTTCAATACTATAGACTATTTTTTTTACCTAAAATAGAACTTTGAAATGCTATCTAAAAATCTTTATATTAATTTTAGTTGATTGAAGAATTGAAAACATTCCGAATGGATATTTTTTGAACGTAAATCTCACAAAATTATTTGTCAATTTAGAAGTCTTCAAAATCTTGTTCTGAATTTAAGAAATTAAATAAGTAGTATCAGAGTTTTTAATTCCATAATTAAATGCTTTTCTTTTTTTATGGCGTTTAAAATACCTCAACTTGGCTCTAAATTTGTTAATAGATAAATATCTTGTCACTTCTAAATTTAATATTCAAATTTTTTATTTTTATTCAATTTAAATAGTGCTCGATTTAAAATTCAGAATAATTTTCATTTTTTTTCAAATTAGTAAACCTGCAAAGGGCCTCACCGGATGAGCACAAAAAATTTGACTTGGGACAATTAAGTCCAAATTGAATTTTTGTGGGAGTTATGGAGGGAAAGAAAAATAAAAAGGTTGTTTTTCTCGAAAATGGCTCAACCGATTTTGATGAACGAAATATATTTTCAGGTACTAGTGAGACTATTCTGAGAAATTCTTATTTTTTTTTAATTACAAGAAAAATTGTGAGTGAAAAAAAGTTTAATTTTACAACTTTTTTTTAAGGTTATGGTTTCAAGGAACACCTCCATTTTTTCAAAAATATTCCTAAATTGTTTACTTCAAGAAATTTTTTTTCATATCAATCGGAGTGCTGAGTCATTGAATGTTGAACATGAATCCAGAAATTGATATCCTTCATTGCACATTTTGCAGGATCTTGAGCTGTCGTCCGTCATCTTCTTTTCTATGATTTTTTGCCTGGCATTATCCTTTTTTCTGCCTAACCAAGATTCACGCATGGTCCTCAGTAGCGCGGCGATGTCACTCGACGAGATTCGTCGGCCTTCGACGTCTTGGTTGAGTCTGCTTGTGGTTGTGTCCAGGTCTAAGATTTTGACTTTGGTGCGGGGGACGATCTCGCGTACGCTACCCGTGTCACCGACAGCTTCTGCAATAGCAGCAGACAGCTTTAATCTGCCATCCGCTGCAGGTCCTACTTCAAAGAGTACCTCTTTATTTCTGATTTGCCTGACACCCTTGATTTTTATACCAAGCTCGTCGCAGCTTCACTATTTCCTTGAGATATTCTAAGACCTCAGCATAGGTCGACCCCTCAGCCAGTATGATTGGAACCGCGTTAGATCGAGCTCGCCCCAGTGGCTCCTTCTTTTGCTCCCAATGTTGCTGGGTACAGGGATCGGTCTTACATCCTCACTTTTTGGCGTAGACGTCGTCGGACCATTGGTTTGGGAGACTTCGACTTCCTTGCCTTCGGTCTTGGCGTGGTGGTATCGGGGGACTTATTGTGGTATCCCTCGGCCTCTTCTGATGGGTGAAAGCAAGAGTTTCCCCGGCTTCTTCTTCTTTTGTTCGCATCACCTTCCTGGCTATCACATTGCGCCTTGTTCGGCTCTGAAACTCCGTCAATCTCTGACCGATTGTCATGCAACAATGTTTATCTGTTATCCTGGATGAGACAGAGCTTATGGTTTTTAGCAGAAGAAGAAAACTTCTTCACCTTAGAAAACCGAAATTCTACGTTATAGAAATACAATTTTCAAAATTAGCGAACTATTCAGGTGTCATATTTGACCCCGAGTTAAACTGAAGACTCCATGTCGACGCCGTGACAAACAAAGCCATAATGACTTTTTGAGTCTGGAGATGCGCAATAGTTGAAACGTAATTACTTGTTTGAAAATTAAGCAACGAACCATTCTAAACAAAAATTTCAGAAAGCTTATTAAATCACGCAGGGAATTGGCCCCAATAGAGGTATTTTTGACCCTTCAAAGATAATACAACACGTAAGAAGTTCAAAAAAATGCTACAATTTATCTATTTTGTACTTTGAATTCAATTTGTCGTATGACCCAGGGAAGTTGTAGCAAAAATCTACAATTCATACGACAACGGCTTTAGAATCTTATCTTTGATTGAGGCTAATAATACTTGACAAACATATACGGGTTCTCGAGAAATGAATTAAAATGTTCAATTGTTTAGATTTTGTTTCTTAACTTCAACTCGTATTGTGACCTACGTTAGTTGCGGAAGAAACGTGGTTTCTTGCTCCATTTTGAAACGAGTAATTACGTTTCAAAGTCAGCAGTGATTTTTAATAGGACTTTTGCTGATCGTACCGAAAATTCCTGACGATAGTGTACAATGATAATAAAACCAATTAGAGCCTATTTTTCGACCATCTGGTTGCCAAAGACTAAACCAATTAGTTTTGCAAAACAAATAGAAAGCCCTGTAAGGTTTTTTTGCCTGGCGATCATTGTTTCTATAAGAAATACACCAACGGAAGCTCTAGGAGTCAGTATGGAGATCCCATCGCATCAGACCTACATGATATAAGTAAACAGACGTTATGAGAGGATACTATTAACACCATGCAAACTGATGTTTTGTCGAAGAAACTATCACCTAAGAAATCTTTCAAGGTTATTTTTCTCAAAAGGAAGAAGGGCATGATAAAAGGAGAAGACAATATTCATTCAAAGAAGAAGGCCTCCCTTGGTTCGCAGGAGGCTTTAAAGACTCCTTGGAAAGAGGAGTAAAAATCTTTTTATATGACATCTCTTGTGGATTAGTGTCCTTCTTTGCGGGAAAGAATAACCAAGCCATCAAATTCTAAATGTATGTAAAACTGATATAGTTAAACGATTGATCTTTTACCTACTGTACAATTTTTCATTTCAACGCTTCAAATTTTTTCTTAGCCACCATTTACTTCATTACATTCCAGTTTCATCTAATTATGTTTTAAGCAAATCTCGATTTTGTCCAAAAATGATCGATATGCATCACTACTTGTTATATTACCGGGGATTAAGGAATTTGTTCGATGCCAGAAAATATGTTTGGTATCACGGTATAGGGGGGGGGGATTCAGTGTAAATTAAAAAAAATGTGATGAAATAAGTTTAAAAATCACTCCAAAAATTCAGACTTCACACCCTTTCCAATATACCCACCCCTCTTTTCCTTTTTCTAGAATAATTTGAATATTTTTGATTGAAAAGTTTACTTTTACATTTATGTTTCGGAACTTGTATTGTTTGATCTAAAATTTAATTATTTTGTTGGAAAGGCAACTATTTTTTAAAACTGGGAATCTTTTGTGAAAGTCATATTCTTGGTTAAAAATTTAATTACTTCGTTGAAAGTTTAACTAATTTGTTGAAACTTCATTTTTTGGTTTGAGGTTCATTTTAATTGAAAAATCATCTTTTTGGTGGAATATTTAACAATGCTGATGAAAGTTCGTTTTATTTTGTTTGACAAATGATTTTTTTAAATTTAAAATGTAATTATTCCATTTTTGATAAAAAGAAAATATTTTTTATTAAAAATTGATCTTTTCCAGTTAAAAATTCAACTATTTGTGGGAAAGCTCAAGTATTTTGATGAATGTTCTTATTTTTTGGTAGAAAATAGTTCTTCTTCCTTGATAATTGAACAATTTGTTACAAAAGTAAACTATTTGGTTGAAAATGACTCTTTTTCTGAAAAATTGATATTTTTGGTTGAAAGTTCAACTATTCGGTTACAAATTAAAATAATTTTATAGAAATTTCACTATTCAAAAGAAAATTAACATTTTATTACGAGTACATAATCATATTTTCTTATTGAAAATTTAACAATTTTGAAGATAATTCATTTGTTCGCTTCAAAACTCAACAATTTTATTGAAAATTTATGTGCTTCGATAAAAATTTGTCTTTTTTTGCAAGAATTTTTAAAGAATCCACGTTTTGGATGAAAATTTGACTATTTGATTAACAATTAACTTTTTTTGTTGTTGAAGTTTCAACTATATGGTTGAAAGTTGAACTGCCTTCTCAATTTTTTTAAGATTAAATTGATATATTGAAAATGATACTATTTTGTTGAAAATTAGTTATCTTCATTAAAAATTAATTTTTTCATCTGAAAATTTAACTATTCCATTTTCGGCTACAAACCTATCCTTTATATGTAATTTGGTCATTTGAATATTGGGTAGAAAATTCATGTAGTTTGTTAAAAATTCGTCTTTTTGGTTGAAAAACTGATTTTGTTTGATGAATAATAATTTTTTGGCTTGAAAAAATCAACTACTTTCTTAAAAATTGATTTTTTTAATTGAAAATCTTACTTTTTTTCAAATTCATTTTTTTGTTTGTTGCAAATTCATTTCTTTGTTTGAAAATTGATCTATTCAGCTTTTGATAAAAAATTTACATGTTCAGTTGAAAATTAAACTATTTGGTTCAAGTCATATTTTTAACTAAATAGTTTATTCTTCAACGAAAAAAAAATAAATTTTCAACCAAAAAAAAGGAATAGTTAGATTGTCAACAAAAATGAATCTCTGACCAAAAAGATTAATTTTTATAAAAAGAGTTTAGTTTTCAACTAGATAGCTGAATTGTTAACCAAAATATTATTCCTAAGCAATAACACTAATTTTCTACAAAAAAAAAACGAATTTTCTACGAACTAGTTCAATTTTTAACCGACACAATGCATTGTTATCAAAGCAGTTCAATTTTTATCAAATGTAGATAAATTTTCAAACGGATTGTTACATTTTCGTTAAAAAAAAATTTCTAGCAAAAAAGGAATAGTTAAATTTTCAGTGAAAAAAGATCAATATTCTGCCTGAACAAAAATTTCAATAAAATAGTTGCGTTTAAAGCCAAAGAGATGAATTTTCAACTGAAATGATAAATATTCTAGAAATTAATTATTCTTTTTTTTCTAAAAATGATTTTATATGTTTCTTAATTCAGACTTCCACTTTAGAAAGATTTACAACATCCTAGGACCATGTAATGATTATATTTACGGTTGTAGAAATTAATTTTCAGCAAAAAAAGGGGTTTCAACAAAATAGTTACATTTTAAAAAAAAATTTCAACTATAACGATAAATTTTCAATCATAAAAAAATTAATTTTGAACCAAACAGTTGAATTTTTTACTGAAAAGATAAGTTTTGAACCGAGAAAATTTAATTTCTACCAAAAAAGACGAATTTTCAACCTAAAGAGATAAATTTTTAACCAAAAATGTAATAGTTATATTTACGGTTAAATAAATTAATTTTCACTAAAAGAAATGGGTTTCAATAAAATAATTACATTTACAAAAAAAAATTACAAAATTTTAACTATCATGATAAATTTTCAATATTAAAAAAATGAATTTTGAACCAAATACTTGAACTTTCGACCGAATAGATAAGTTTTAAACCATAAAGATTAATTTTAAACAAAAAAGACAAATTTTCAAAAAAATACATGAATTTTCAGCCAAACAAGATTCATTTTCTACCAAAAAAGATCATTTTTGAACAAAATACACGAATTTTCAGCCAAAAATGTAATAGTTATATGTACGGTTAAGGAATTTAATTTTCAACACAAAAATAAAAAAGAGTTTTCAACAAAATAGCTACATTCTTAACCAAAGAAAGAAATTTTCAAAAATAAAAAAATGAATTTTGAACCAAATAGTTGAATTTTCGACTGAAAAGATAGGTTTTAAACCATAAAAATTCATTTTAAACCGAAAAACACAAATTTTCAAAAAATACACGAGTTTTCAGCACAATATTTAAATTTGTAACAAAAGAAATTAATTTTCACCCGAAAAAATTTAATTTCTCTTAAAAAAGACGACTTTTCAACCAAAAAAGATACATTTTAAACCAAAAATTTAATGGTTACATTTACGGTTAAAGAAATTAATTTTTAATAAAAAAAAAGAGTTTTCAACAAAATAGTTATATTTTTAACAAACAAACAAAATGCAACTATAATGATAAATTTTCAATAATAAAAAAATTAATTTTGAACCAAATAGATGAATGTTTGACTGAAAAGATAAGTTTTAAACCATAAAAATTAATTTTAAACCAAAAAACACAAATTTTCCAAAAATACACGAATTTTCTGCACAATGGTTAAATTTTTAACAAAAGAAATCAATTTTCACCAGACAAAATTTAATTTATACCAAAAAAGACGAATTTTCAAACAAAAAAGATAACTTTTCAATCAAAAATGTAATAGCTATATTTACGATTGACGAAATTAATTTTCAATAAAAAAAAGAGTTTAAAAAAAAAATAGTTACATTTTTAACAAGAACAAATTTTTTTAAACTATAATGATGAATTTTCAATAATAAAAAAAATGAATTTTGAACTAAATAGTTGAATTTTTTACCGAAAAGATAAGTTTTGAACCATGCAGATTAATTTCAAACAAAAAAGGACCAATTTTCAAAAAATACCTGAATTTTCAACAAAAAAAATTTATTTTCTACCTAAAAAGATCAATTTTGAACAAAATACACGAATTTTCAACCAAAAAGGGTAAATTTTCAACAAAAAATGTAATAGTTATATGTACAGTTAAGGAAATTAATTTTCGACAAAAAAAAGAGTTTTCAAGAAAATAGTTACATTCTTAACCAAAGAAAGAAATTTTCAAATATACAAAAAAATGAATTTTGAACCAAATAGTTAAATTTTTGACCGAAAAGATATGTTTTAACCATAAAGATTAATTTTAAACCAAAAAAACAAATTTAAAAAAAATACACGAATTTTCAGTACAATGCTTAAATTTTTTACAAAAGAAATCAATTTTCATACGAGAAAATTAAATTTCTACCAAAAAAGACGAATTTTCAACCAAAAAAGATAAATTTTCAACCAAAAATGTAATAATTATATTTACGGTCGAAGAAATTCATTTTCATTAAAAAAAACGAGTTTTCGAAAAAACAGTTACATTTTTAACAAACAAAAAAAAAGTCAAATATAATGACGAATGTTCAATAATAAAAAAATTAATTTTGAACTAAATAGTTGAATTTTCGACCGAAAAGATAAGTTTTAAACTTTTTCAACAGTATAATTTTCAATTTCTTCAATTTTTAGCAGTTGAATTTTCTTCAAGTTTCTTCATTTTTCAGCAGTATAATTTTCAATTTTTAGCAGTTGAATTTTCTTCAAGTTTCTTCATTTTTCAACAGTATAATTTTCAAATTTCTTCAATTTTCAGCTGTTGAATTTTCTGTATTTTCAATTTTCTTTAATTTTCAACAGTATAATTTTCAATTTCTTAAATTTTCCGAAGTTAAATTTTCAATTTTCATCGATTTTCCGCCGTTAACTTTTCAGTTTTTATCGATTTTCAAAAGTTGTAAGCTCAATTTTCTTCAATTTTCAATTTCATCAATTTTCAGCAGTTGAATTTTCTTTATTTTTCAGCAGTATAATTTTCAATTCTTCAATTTTTAGCAGTTGAATTTTCTTCAAGTTTCTTCATTTTTCAACAGTATAATTTTCAATTTCTTCATTTTTCAGCAGTTGAATTTTCCTTAATTTTCAATTTTCTTAATTTCCCAACAGAAGAATATTCAATTGTTGAAAAATCAATTTTCTTCCATTTTCAACAAATCCCCACATAAAATAAAAGATTAATCTAAGAAATAAAACTAAAATGAATTACAATTAATTTTTTTAATTAATTTAAATTTGATTTGCGGAAATTTGAAAATTTGACAACTGACTGTTTTTGGACATTTAAAAATTCGACTCTTAAAATTTCAAGAATAAAAATTTTAGATATTTTTTTTTCTTCCGAAGATTTTCATTTTTCAGAAAATTTCTGTTACGTTAATTATTTTTTCGATATTTTTCCCCATTCGGGATTTTGAAAAATCGGCAAAATTATTTCATTTTACAAAGTTCTGAAAATAGTTAAAAAACGAAATAACATTTAATTTCTGATAAAAAACAACTTAATTTAACAACAAATTACATATTTTTTAAACACAATTAAATCATCAAATAAGTTTTTCCCCTTAGATCATTCAAGCGTGACAAAATATTCAAGAGCATAAAAGTAGCTCTTGTCGATAACAAAAATTTGCATTTAACATTTCAAGGTTTCGAAATCCTGAATAAAGTAAAAACTCAGGACACTTTACTGTTTTTCAGATACTCAATAAATTTAACAATTATTTTCCGGAAGGACAATTTTGAAATTTTTTTTTTTTCCTATAGAAACCCCAAAAATCTTTAATAAAAAAATCAATAATTATTGTAAACTTGAAAAAAAAAAAAAAAAATTGCTGAGTTAAAAAAAAAATTAATTATAATTATAATTATAAAAATATTGATTCATTCAAAATTGTTTAAATAATAAACAAATCAAAAATATTTTCCTCAAATAAAAGAATTTTATTTTTTATTTTATTATTTACTTATTATTAAAACAATTTTTTATTCGGAAATTTCAAATTTGGAAATTTTTCTGTGTCGGAAATTTTATTTCAAGAATTATCTATTATCGGGAATTTAAAAAAAATCGGTATTGTTATAAACTGACGGGAATTTCAAATTGGAAATAGTGAAAAATCCCGCGCACTAATTACCCTTTCTTTAGAAAATCTACCACGTGGAAATACTTTGTTAAAAATTAATTTGTTTAGTTGATGATTCATCATTTCAGTTAAAATTTTTTTTAATTAAAGATTTAACGATTTCCTTAACATTTTTTGTTAATGATTTTTTTTAACAGAAAATTTAATTATTCCGCGTTTGGTTGAACATTCATCTTCTTCAGCTGAAAATTCAAATATTCGGTAGAAAATTCATATATTTTATTAAAAATTAATCTTTTTTTGTATACAATTATTTTTTTTTGTTCAAAATTAGTATTTTTTACTGTAAATTAATTTTTAACTGGAAATTTATCTATATCATGTTTTTTTAAACATAAATCTTCTTCAGTTTAAAATTCAACTATTTGTTTGAAAATTTCTGTATTTTGTTGAAAATTTGTCTTTTGTGGTAAAAAATTAGTTGTTTCTTTTTTATTGAAAAATTCATTTCTTTTGTTGAAAATGTAACTATTTCTTTGAAAATGTATTTTATTTGTTTAAAAACTTATTTCTATAACTGAAAATTAAACCATTACATTTTTTTGCAATATAAACCTAAAATATTAGGGTGGCGGCAACACCTCATCTTCAATAAAAAATTAAAATTTTTGTCTTATTTTTTTGTTATCTATCCACCATCACCCGTTTTTCCACAGTTGGCGGGACACCCTTTATTATTTTTCTATTATATTATATTTTTATTATACGTTATTTTTCTATAACATCATATTATAATGTAATGTTATTTATAATCACTATTTTTATGCCAAGTATAAGGTTAAAAAAAATAGATACCTGAAGTTAGATAGTACTGCAACTCAAGTGCGAAGGTGAAATAGATAATTAAATGAATTTGGTACACTGTTTGAGTTTTTGTACAATGTTGTACATTTGTGATTTTTGACTTGTTCACACAGCTGCTTAAAATGGTTCTTTGCGAATTTAGAAGAGAAATTAAAAATAATTTCCGCGTTACTAGAGGTTGCCACACAGGTCTTGTTTTAATATTATATGACTTGTCCAGGTTTCCTGCTCTACTTGAAAAAAATTACTGGTGTACTTTTTCCGAAAAATCTAATTAATCGAATTAAATTTCAAAACATTCTACTCTACTGATCACAGAATAATTTATAAACAATTTCTTATAGGCACAATTATTATTTCATGCAAATGTGAATGGCTTTCAAACAAATTTTGTAATTATAATTGATTCATTATAACATCGAAGGGTTTATCACTTAGCTTGTGAGTGTGCACAAGATTTCAACATTTCAATAGATTTCAATAATTTTACAAGATTTCACGAAGGTATCAACAATTTCACAAAGATTTCAGAGATTTCGAAATATCTCGGACAAGTTTTTCAAATTTCACAAATATTTAAGCGATTTCATGAAGATCTCCAGAAATCAAAAAGATTTCCAAAAAGTTCAAATATTTCAAAATATTTTAGAACATTTCAAAAATTCCAAAAGATATAAAAATATTTTTAAAATTTTAAGATATTTCAAATATGTTCAACTGACTTCACAAAAATGACAAAATATTTCTAAATATTTCAAAAATTTCACAAAGATTTCAATGATTATATGAGATTAAAAATGATGAGATTCAAAAAGATTTTTTTAAATTTGAAAGATTTCAAGTTTTTCACAAAGGTTTTAATCAAACACTTAAAATTATTTCAAATGAAATCTCATGAAAGTCTTATGAAATTGCTTACAATCAATTGAATCTCTGAATTGAATTGAATCTCCTGAAAGGTCTTCTCCTGCCAGACCTAATTTTCTGTGTTCTTCGGACAGGTATTCTCCTCCTGCGGAATTTTCTTTTCGCGCCAGGACCAGGTCTCCTCCTGTCATTCATGCTTCATTTTGCCTAGATGTACTTACAATTGAACAACTTAAATAATAACACAATCTGTATTATCAACGTTCACTGGCTACGTCTTTGCAATGTTGAAGAAAAATAATACGTTACTTTGTGGAATATATGCAATCATGAAAGGCACTCGAAAACGGGTAATTATAAACATGGACAGTGGCGAAGTTAAAGTGATGACCCGAGAAGAAAACGAGGAATCTCCCTTAACGAAGGATTATCCAATCTCAAAGAACTTTCAAACGATAATAGTAGACGACGGTCTTCCACAACATTAATTAAATTTTTTTGGCAATTCAAAGATAAAATATTAGGGTGGCCCCAAAACTTTTTTTTGTAAATTCTCTGTTTTTCCGTTTGCCTGACGATTATTAATAATGGACCAGCTGTTGAACCTTGTAAAATTTTTCACATTGTATCTTATGCAGTTGAAATGAAATAATATCAGGCTAAAATTTATTTGTTTACTTCAACCAAATGGAGACGATTTTTGAACGAAATACTTTAAATACTAACAAAATAATTAAATTTTGATGAAGTACAATAATTTTTAAAGAAAATATTTGCATTTTGAACCAAAGAATTGCATTTTTTATTCAAATAGACGAATATATTGTATATATTGTATTATATACTATATATTTAAAAACTAAAGATTAACAACCACCGCAGGGTCCCACTGGGAGTAACTGCCATCTAAAAAATGACATCGGCTCCCAGTAGGACCGCGGTATTTGAAATTATGATCTATCTTATCATTATTATTAAATACTTTTCAAACGGAAATTGCTCTACTAACTGTTTCCAATACAGTGTTGAGTAAATGCCGCTCATAAGCAAATTACTTATAATCATTTATTTATGCAATTGCAAACATTCTATGTCGTCAGATGTTCTAGTTGAGACAATTAGCAATATTAATCATAAGCTAGTATTTGAAAAATTTTAGGGTTTTTTTTTTAATTCAACGGAATTTTTTAGTAACACCCGTTCCTACACAAACTTATTCTACACAAAATATTTTGTACACAGAATTTAATATTGTTAATTACTCTTATTTTCTTTCTACAAAACATATTGTCTACACAGAATATTTCCTGCACAAAATTAATTAATTATTGTTTAATATACTGTTATATTTTCCCTACACAAAATATTTTTTACGCATAATATTTTCTAAACAGAATTAATACCGTTATATGTTTCCTGCACAAAATATTTTCTACGCAGACTATATCCTACACAGAAATAAATAGTCATTATTTTATCCTTAAAATATTTTTAAAATATTGTACACACAATTATTCTTGCTAATATTTTTCCTATACAAAATATTGTCTACAAGGTATATGTGCGTCCTGCACATAATTATATAGTAATATTTTATTGTGAGGATATTCTCAAAACATTGTACACAAAAATATGATATCCAATATTTTTTCTACACAAAACATATTTTACATAAATGATTTCTCAAAGGGGAATATAAACAACAATATTAGTTATGCCTTGAATGTAAGTATCTTTCTAATAATTTTAAATTGTTTAAACAATTTTTGTTGCCTGTAAATCGTGCAAAGTTATCATTTTTGGAATGAATGATACAGTAGATGAATTTCAGGAATAAAAGTTCTTGTTTACCATATTTGGTACTCATTTAAACAATTTTCATCCTGTGAATCGTAAAAGGTTATCATTTTGCTGGGATTAATGACACAGTTACCAAATGTTAAAAGTAATTTTTTTGTTCAAGATATTCGGCAATTCATTAAATAATTTTCATTTGTTTCAAGATCAGAAAGAAAACGATTTCTTAAACAAATAGAAATTGTTTAAATAATTACTGAATACTTTAAAGAAAAAATATTATTTACTCTTTGAATTTATCACATGTATCATCAATCCTAAAAAATAATAAATTTTCATGTTTGAAAGGCAATACATATTGTTTAAACGAATAAAGATTGTTCAAATAACTCAAAATTAGTGAGAAAATACTTGGAAACCTGTCGTTTATCGAATATAAAAAATTCATGTTGAAAACGTTTCAAGAAATACTGTCTTTAGAATGAATTGTACATAAAACTGCTATATTAAAATTTGTTGGGAAATTTTCCGAGCACAATACAAAGGGATTGAGTAGGTCGAAATATAAATTCATGTTTAGAAATTATTCTTTGAATATTCCCCAAGAGGTGATTGAACTGTAATTCACAAAAAGGTAATAAGAAGTACTTCTTTTTTCAATTTTGTCGAAAAACAAGCTTGTACCGGATATTGCTTTTTAATATTCGCCCTTGGGAAATAATTTGTGAAAATATGTTTTGTGTAGAAAAAGTTTCACACTTATTATTTTTCTGCAGTATATGCCTGTGTTGAATATCTTCGCTCAGAATATTTGTCATAAAGCAGCAACAATATTTAAAGTAAAATTATAATCATATTATTTTGTGTAGGATCTACTTTTTGTAGGTGATATTTTTTTCACTATTTTGAATATGTAGTGTAGAATATATTTCGTACAGAATATATTTTGAATTGAAAAAACATCAGACATAAAATTTTTTTGTACAATATTTTGAGAATATCTTCATAATGAAATATTACTATTTAATTCTGTGTGGAAAATATTGTGTGCGAGAAAAATATTGGACAGAACAACTTTTGCATGATATTTTTTCAAATATTTTCAGGATAATATAATTACTATTTATTACTGTGTAGGAAATATACTGCGTAGAAAATATTTTGCTTAGGAAAAATATAACGGTATTAAATTCTGTGTGGGAAATATTATGTGTAGAAAATATTTTGTAAGTAACTTTTTTGTTGAAAATTCGTCTTTTTGGTTTGAAAATGGTTTAAAAAACAACTTCTTTGTTGAAAATTAATATTTTCAGTATGAAAATTTAACTATTTGGTTGAAAATTCATGTATTTGGTTAAAACTCTAATTATTGTAGTAGAAAGTGCAAATTTGGTTGAAAATTAACTTTTTTTGTTGGAAATTTTACTGTTTTGTTGAAAATTCGTCTATTCGGTTTGAAAATGGTAGAAAATTCAACTATGTGGTTGAAAATGAACTTTTTTGTTGAAAATTAATATGATCGGTAAGAAAGTTTAACTATTTGTTTGAAAATTCATGTATTTTGTTAAAAATTCAACTTTTTTATTTGGTTGAAAAATAACTTTTTTGTTGGGAATTTAACTGTTTTTTTTTTCTTTTTTAAATCCGTCTTTTTTGGTTTGAAAATAGTTGAAAATCAACTGTTTTGTTGGAAATTAATATTTTCGGTATGAAAATTAAACTATTTTGGTTGAAAATTCATGTATTTTGTTAAAAATTTAACTATTTTTGTTAGAAAGTCCAAATTTGGTCGAAAAGTAACATTTTTGTTGAAAATTCGTCTTTTTAGTTTGAAAATGGTAGAAAATTCAACTATGTGGTTGAAAATGAACTTTATTAATGGAAATTAATATTATCGGTAATAAAGTTTAACTATTTGGTTGAAAAGTCATATATTTTACTAAAAATTTAACTATTTTGGTAGAAAGTCCAAATTTGGTTGAAAAGTACCTTTTTTGTTGGAAATTCGTCTTTTTGGTTTGGAAATAGTGGAAAATTCAACTATTTGGTTGAAAATCAACTTTTTTGTTCGGTTAAAAAATGTGACTGAAAGATCCTACTTTATCTAATGCCTATTTCTTTTTAAATTAATTTTTTATGAATTATCATCTTAGTTATTTTGATTTTAAAATTATAAAATTAAGGAAGTGACGAAAATAACTTTCTAGGTTACTTTAAGTTACTTTACCTAGTAACTGTAAGCATAGTTACTCAAAAAAAGTAACCTACCTAACTCTCATTGATTATCATCAGTCGTTTTTCTCCAATCTTTTCATAATTAAAAAAAAAATTTAAATACACACACACACAAACACACGCACACACACATATATATATATTCAGATTTCTGTAAAAAAAAAAAATTTTATTGGACTGCAATGTAGGTTTATTGCCTCGAGTACAAAACATTGACATATTTAAAAGAGCTTTCACCACACGCTTTCGAAAGCGGCCAAGGATTTTGTTAGAATTGCAATTTTGAATTATGCATTAAGTGAGGTAAATTTTTGCGAAACGAGCTAATTTTTTTGTATGAAACTTGGTTAAGGTAAGTAGCACAAAGTGAAGAAGGGTCAAAGAGCAAATATCCTTTTGATATTTCCAAAGCTATTTCCAAAATTGTCAAACCAGAATGTGGAATCTTTTAGGGCAATTTTTTTACTTTTGCAGAATTAAAAAAGATGTTTGAAAAATTCGATTAATTTTAAGATATTTAGAAGGTTTAACAGTTTTGAAAATATTTAAAAATAATTTGAAAAGATTTCTAAAAAATTAAAAAAAAAATGTGAATTTGTGATGCTTTCGAAAAAAATCTCGAAGGGTTTTAAGAAGTTTGAAAAGTTTCAAGAAAATAAAAAACTTTTCTTAAGATTCTTGGGAAAACTTGAAATGACTTTTTATTTTTTTTTTTAAATTAATTTTTTAAGAAAATTTAAAAATATATCAAAAGATTTCTAAAAATTTCGAACAATAACTGGAAAATTGAAGGGCAAATTTTTAATTTGGATATATATTTAGGATATTTAGGAATGTAAGTTTTAAATATTTTTCAAATTGACTCGAATTTTTTATAAAATTGTGTAAAAACCTGTAAAGGAAAAAAATTATACTATTTCGACATGTATGAAATTTTCCAAATTCCTTTTGAATTTCCTTAAAAATATTAGGAAAATTATATTTATATAAGCTTAAAAACAAATGAACAAATAAACTTAAAAATGAAATAGTTCCTTGAAATTGTTTATTTTTTATTAAAAATTATTTTTTCTTTATATATATATATATATGTATATGTATGTATAAGATCCCATCTTGCTTCACCTGCTCTACATATTTCTCACATAATCATTCGACTGTCGTGCATTTCACAATACATACCTATGTTACATTCCCATGCCCTTTTAGAGTTCTTTTGGCTCACAGTGTAATTCGCAAAGACTCAAGGGAGCGGATTGATTGATTCACGACTTCCATTTCTAGGTTGCAAAATTATTATCATTAGGCGGAAATACAATCAACTTATTAACTTGTATAAATCGATACCTTCATATTAAAAAAAATATATGCCAGCTGCGGAGGCACATTCTCATCGCGCGCTACGTGCGCGGGTCGTAAGAATTAAGGTTAACTTATACAAGAAATTTAAACAAAAATATAAATTAAAATTTGTTTTTTATTGTTTGCGAAAGAGTGCTATAGACAAACTTTTCGAAGTTAGTTCAAGAGGTAAATGAACATTTTTGCAATAAAAATGATAGTACACAATAATGATAATCATATATTATTTTAATACATACATTCAGAGAGACAAAGCTAGTTTTTGATATCACTGAACCTTCGGAACAAATTCTAATTTTATTTCTTTCAGCTATATTTTTATAAATGACAAAAATTGCAAGCAAATGTATATTATAAAAATCAATGGTTGTATTACTGACAGTTACGAGTATATAATCTTTCTCTTAAAAATATGTGTGTCACGAAAATATGGAAAGCATTGTCGATTTGAAAAACTGGAAGGAGAGAATGTGACCAAATTCGCAGACATAATAAAGAATCGAGTTTCAGTCGATTAAGATTTATTAATTAGAAATTTTATTATTACTTTATTAGTTGAAATAATTAATTTTCTACCAAGAAAAATAGAATCTGCAATAGAATAGTTAAACTTTGAAACAAACTGATGAATCTTCGACTTAAAAAATGAATTCTGAACAAAAAGTGTAAAAGTTGATACTGCTACACATTTTTTTCAATCTTTAATAAAAACAAACTTTTCAATTAAAGAAAAATGTAAATTTTCAGCCAAAAAAGATTTTTCAATCAATGGAGAGAAAAAAATCTGATCCAAAATTTTGAGCTCTCAAGTTATAAAGACGAATTTCTGAAAACAATTGAATTTACTACTAAAAAAATATGCATTTTCTACCAAAATAATTGAATTCTTGACTAAAAAAGAAGAGTTTTCAACAAGCAAAATTGAAATTGCTTCATTTTCAATAAAAAAAACGATTTAATAAGAAAAACATGTTTTCAACCAAAATTTGTTGCATTTTTAACCGGAGAAATGAACTTTTAACTAAAATTATGCATCTTGAATAAAAAAAAAAATCTTAACCAAATAGTTAAATTTTGAACCAAAAGGTTAGATTGCTACTAAAAAAATACAAATTTTTAACAAAATAAATGAATTTTCAACTGATTTTTTAACCAAATATTTAAAACTTCAATAAAATTTTGAACCAAAAATGTTAATTTATAATTTTCTGCAAAAAAAAAACAACAAATTTTGAACAAAAGAGATGAATTTTTATTCGAAAAAGATTAATTTTCAATAAAAATTCATCAGTTAGGTTGAAAATCAATTTCTTTAACTGGAAATTCAACTGTTCCATTTTTAGTTGGAAATTTATTTTTTGTGGTTCAAAATTCAACAATTTGGATAAAAATTTGTATTTTCTAATTGAAAATTCAATTATTTGTTTAAAGATTGTCCTATTTTGTTAAAAAATCGACTTTTTTTTTAAATTATCTTATTCTTTGAAAGTTAATCTTCTTGTTTGAAAATTCTTCTTTTCGGTTGAAAATTCAAGCATTTCAGTTAAATATTTATAATTTTAGTTGAAAATTCTTTTTTTAGGTTTGAAATAAAATTATTTGGTTAAAAGTTAAACTCTTTTGTTAAAAATTAATTTTTTGTGTGGTTGAAGGTTCATTTTTTCAATAAAAAATTCATTTCTTTGATTGAAAAATAAGCTGTTTGATTGAAAAGTTGTTTTTTCTTTGGATGTTTTTTAGTTGAATTTTTTTTAACTTAAAATGTAACTATTATTCCAGTTGAATATACCATAATATTTGGTTTTAAGTCTTCTCCGGCATAGCATGCTTCCTATCCAGAATACAAGTTGATTCGGCACGCCACATCTCAGAGCCTCTCGACAGATGACTTCTAGAGGAGTATTGCTGAAAGCACCCTCTATGTCCAAGAAAGCGCCCACAGCATACCCGTTTTGTTTCAACTGCTGCTCCAATTTTGCCACAACAGCATAAAGCGCAGTTTCTACCAAGTAGCCTGCCTGAAAAGCATGCTGCCCTCTATGTAGCGGGGAGGCCAAGAGCACCTCATCCCTAAGGTATCTCACCCCCAGCTTCTACAACGTCTTCAGGATAAGAGACGTCAGGCTGATTGGTCGGAAATCTTTCACAGGTTTGGGTATGTAGGCCACCCTGCCATCCTTCCATGCCGATGGCACATGTTTGAGGGCTATACTTGCCCTGAATAATTTAGTCAGAGGAGGGAGGACTAAATTATAAAAGCGCTGGATAAACGCCATCCGACCCTGGTGATTCAAAAGGACAGGAGGATCCTAAGGCCCATTTCCACCTTTTGGTAATCAGCGACTTTAGCGGCGAAATTTCAGTCGGCCCTATCCACCTTTTGGCTCCAGCCTTCCTCCTCTTGGTCGGTTCGGATTCTTTGAAAACCGGAGAAGTAAACTTCGATCAGGTGATTCAGCGTTGCTTTTTCGTCTTCGGCAAACTCACAATTATCAAGCCTTATGAGCCCGAGGCGAGCCTCCGGATCTTTTGCCAGAATCGTGTGGTGCCTCGCTGTTTCCGGAATGTTTTTTGAATTTTTGGCAGAAGCCCCTCCAATCTTTCTGCTTATAATTTCTTATATTTTTATTGTAATCACACTGGACCGTCTTATAGAGATCCCAGTCTAGTCAGTTCCTAGACTTAATTGTACTTGTAGGGCAATTGTTCTCATATAATGTGTTTAGAGCCCTTCGCAGAAAATCCGCGGCGTGCTCCAACACATCAATGGTGCCATGGCTGGTGGGAAATTCCGCAAGCCTACCCTTGAGTTCCTCTTTATATGATTCCCAAATTGTATTACTGTGGTTTCTGATCTTCGAAACCACCGGTTTTACTAGGGTTAATCGAAACACGATATATTTGTGGTCCGAGAGAGACTTCTCATCGGAGACTCTTCAGCCCACTACCCTGCTCCTCAGTACACCGGAGCATAGAATCAAATCGAGAACCTTACCTTATTAGAAATACCCTTCGCAGAGACCCACTTGCAGGGGGCGGGTCTACATACTATGGGATTCGACCTGGTGCCCCAAAGATCCCGTTAAGGCACCTCCTTTGACGCCCCTGCCTGTCTTCCTCTACTGAGGGGGGCAGGCCGGGATGTTCAAGGATTTGTTAACCCTGGTCCGTCAGTTCCCCAGAGTAGCTACACCTCGCGATGCAGCCTTTCTGGTTCACCTATCCAGATCTATAATCCGATGAGACCCATAAGGCCCCCCACCAACTACAAGGTCCCGCGATCCCTAGGGAGAGAACATAGAATTGGTAACACAAGACACAAATAAAACATTCTTCTTGAATCGATGTAAACTGGAAAACATAAAGTTACTACAATAACTTGCCATACAAATTTAAAATTTAAAATTCATCTTATATCATATATCCCATATCTTATATTCAACTTTTGTTTAATGTAATCGTTTGGATGAAATCGTGTGAATTATCGAATAAAAAAGTCATTAGCACCATACTCGCGAACGGAGCCTTCTCAAACTTCTTTGGTCAGCCGTCTCCTTAAATATAATATGATGTGTGACTGCGAAAACTGTGGTACCGAATCTTTCCAAAAATTTTGAAAATTTTTACATTATCTAAATTTCCGTATATTTTCAAACATTTCTAAGATGCTCAAAATTTATAAAATGTTCAAAATTTCTGAAATTATAAAAACGATCAAAATTTCTGAATTTTAAAAAATGTTCCATTTTCTCAAATTCAGCAAATTTTCTCAAATTTGTAAAATTTCCTAAGATTTTCAAAATATTTAAAATTTGTAATATACTCAACATTTTCGAACTTATCAAGATTTCTAATATTTCTGAATTTTATGAAATGTCAAAACAGTTGAATTTTCAACCAATAAGAATCAATTTTCTACTGAAATATTAATCTTCTACTAAAATGTTAATTTTCTACTGAAATATTAATCTTCTACTAAAATGTTAATTTTCGACTAAAATGTTAATTTTCGAGTAAAATGTTAATTTTCTAGTAAAATGTTAATTTTCTACCAAAATGTTAATTTTCTACCAAAATGTAAATTTTCTACAGTAAAAGTGACTTTTTCTTCCAAAACAGTTGAATTTTCAACCAAAAAGAATAAATTTTCTTCTGAAATATTAATCTTCTACTAAAATGATAATTTTCTACTAAATCGTTAATTTTCGACTAAAATGTTAATTTTCGACTAAAATGTTAATTTTCAACTAAAATGTTAATATTCGACTAAAATGTTAATTTTCTACTAAAATGTTAATATCCTACTAAAATGTTAATTGTCTACAGTAAAAGTGACTTTTTCTTCCAAAACAGTTGAATTTTCAACCAAAAAGAGTAAATTTTCTACTGAAATATTAATCTTCTACTCAAATGTTAATTTTCGACCAAAATATTGATTTTCTACTAAAATGTTAATTTTCGAGAAAAATGTTAATTTTCTACTAAAATTTTTATTTTCTACAATAAAAGTGACTTTTTCTTCCAAAACAGTTGAAATTTGAACTAAAAAGAATACATTTTCTACTGAAATATTAATCTCCTACTCAAATCTTAATTTCTATTAAAATGGTTATTTTCTACAGAAAAAGTTACTTTTTTACGAAAAGAGTTGAATTTTGAACCAAAAAGAATAAATTTTTAACCAAACAAATTAATTGTTAGAATAAAAGTTACTTTTTCTACCAAATTATTTGAATTCTCAACGAACAAGACTAAATTTTCTACAGAAAAAGTTGCTTTCTCTTTCAAAATAGTTGAATTTTCAACCAAAAGGTTTACATTTTCTACTAAAATGTCAATTTTATACAGTGAAAGTTACTCCTTCTTCCAAAAAAGTTGAGTTTTCAACCAAAGAAATTATTTTTTTTTACCAAAATAGTTGAATTTTCAAAAAAAAAAAAAAAAAAACTTTTCTGTAACTAAAATTCATTTTCTTCAGAAAAAGTTACTTTTCCTACAAAAGTAGTTGAATGTTTAACAAAAAAGAATGAATTTTCTACCAAAAAAGTTAATTTTCTACAGCAGAAGTTACTTTTTCTTTCAAAATAGTTGAATCTTGAAAAAAAAAAATAACCAAAGAAGCTACTTTTTCTAGAGAAAAAGTTACTTTTTCTATCAAATAGTTGAATTTTCAACCAAAAAGAATATATTTCTACTAAAAAAGTTAATTTTCTACAGGTAAAGTTACTTTTTCTTTCAGAATAGTTGAATTTGAAAAAAAAATCAGCCCAAAAAGTTGTCAAAAGAAGAAAAGTTACACAAAAAAAAATAGACAAAACATATACCATTGTGTCATTTTCGTTCCGATTTATAAAATTGATTCGTAGGTTCCTGTACAAATGAATTTATTTCTGAGTTAATCAACTTGGAAAATTAACGAAATTTGACCTGGAAAAGCTGGAATACCTGTAAATGACCTGTAAACATATAAATGACCTGGAAAACCTGTAAATGACCTGGAAAAGCTGTAAATGACCTGGAAACCTGTAAATGACCTGGAATTGAAAATCGTCCCTTGCATCGTCATCCCGAGATCGTAACTGTGCCCGATGCACCTTGCGATTGGGGAAACTGGGTCTTCCCCGGTTCGAATCTTTTCTCATAGAAAAGAGGGAGACAGGTGTAGAAAAGGTAGAATTGACGCCCAGTATCGAATTGTGTGGGAAACCGGTGACCCACTCAGGCTCCTCTTTTCGGCCCTTTTCAGAGAGCACATCGACCCCAGAAATTCCTTTTTACAAATTTACACCATCAAATGTAGGTGCTATTCACCAAAAACTTAAAGGGCCTCTAAAAGAGTCCTACTCAAGCTGCCTGCACCCACTTTCGAAAAAAATTCTGTCTCTTATGTCACATCTCTTTCTCTCTCTCTCTCTCTCTCTCTCTCTCTCTCTCTCTCTATATATATATATATATATATCCGTTTTAAGTAAAAGATGAAATGCAACAATCACCTGCAGAAATTAAACAAGAGGATGATGATAATGATGATGATAATGTGAATGCATCATTCGTGACTGTGAATGCTGATGAAGAAGTGGCTTCAGGACCGTCAGATACAACGATGGCTGGAGAAGATACTGTAACAGAGCCTGCTGATCATTATTATCAGTGTCTTACCAACAAGTTCCTCAGGGTGCTTCGTCAAAATATGAAACAATATTTGGATATGGTGTACGGTGTACTTTGACTAAGTAATTTTCTCATGATTGATGTTTTGCCCATTCATTTTAGTGATCAATTCATCTACATGGGGGATAAACAGTATTGAAAAACTGTTAGCCTTCTCCAATTATTATTCGAGTAGACACTTAAGGCAACCCGAGCTACAACAATGAAAACATTTTTATTACGTAGGAATCGCGTAAGCAGGTTTCATATACATACATATGTAAACTAACTACACAAACACCTTCTAATTGTTATGATTGTGTTAAAGTGTATTCCAGAGTCAAGAACTGACGCCTTTAGGATGAATCAGATGTACTCATGCAAGAAAGAAAAAAATCTTTCCGTCAACGAGACTGGGTATGAGAATAGCAACTTTCATGAATGTTTTCTCCTGAAGTTGCCTGGATCTCAAGATAAGACTAACAATAATAATAACAATGAACAAAATGATAATAGTAGTATTAGTTCAGTATTGACAAAAATTGAATATCATGATGTGTTGGAGTCTTTCACTGCTAATAAAACAAAGATGGAGGTGCAGGTTGGAAAAGACAAGAAGCATGATTATATGGATGAGGAAGATGGAGATCGAGATGCAGATGAGAAGGAGGAAAATCAAGAAGGATTGAAAGTAGAGCAGGAATATGATGATGATTTTGATGATGTTGATGATAATGAAGAAGAGGAAAAGCTGAGATGCTTCATGTTTAAATGAGGTTGGGTATTTTTTAAAAAGAAATATAAGAAAAAAGGTAGTATAAAATGTGAATTTATTTACACCCATCAACTTAGGACATCAGTTAAGATTATATTTCATGAATAGGTGACTCACGAGTTTCGCTCAATAGTACAATTTTGCAGTTAGACAGCGCTACTTAAAATTGCGACTATTTGAGTTTAATTTAACCACTATTAGTTATGCGCATACGTACTGAGTGTTAGAGGCAACTTGGACTTCCTGAAGCGATGGAATTTTGTTTCTTTCAGTGATCGTTTTTGAGAGAAAAAAAAAGTTTTGATTTTGAGTCTCCTGTCAACCTAACTTCAAATTACTAATCTTCACTACGCGTTCAACTACCTGATTTGAACTAATAAAACAACTTAATTATCTTATTTTTAGTTCAAATTTGGGACTCTGTATTGCTCAGAATCTGAATGTTACTTAAGAAAGTTCAATTTGAAACAATAAAATTTGATTTATGAGCAGTTGTTTGTTGAAGTTGGAAGAACAGGCAGCAGTTATATTGTCCTGTAAGATAGTAACTTCAGAACTTACCAAAACATGAGATAAATCGTTTGCTATGTATTCATCTTTGAATGAAAACTTGATTGTTTCTTTCATAAGTCATCAACCTCTGTACAAATTTGACTCGCGTTACTCGTACTAGGATAATTAAATTCGCAAATATACCAATTCGCTTTTGGAAGTGCTATTTCGATACAAATAATAAATTTAATCATAAATATTATCAGATAATTTTTTCGAAAGTTGTCGTGTTGACAGACCATGACGACATACAGAAACCGCAGTAAAAACAATGAATCCTCAATCAATGAGTCTAAAAACATCTTGATGGATTGATTAACAAAGTAAATCTGCTAATTAGAATTGAATCACGTTATGCTTTGATAATTTTAGTTTTTTGAACCGTCCTGCATATGATAACAACGGAAGGGTCATTCGTTATGGGTAATTCGACGAGCTCCAGTGTGTCTGCCTCGTGAGTTTAATAGTGGCACTCGAACTCAGTCCTACGATCAGAATTGAGGGGCGTGGCCGTACTCAAACTCAGTTTCAAAGTCAATCCGACGGCGCTCTCTCCTCCTCTCCTATATATATATATATATATATATATATTTTTCTGAAGGTTTACCTATTATCTTGAAAAATGATATTTTCCAATTACAAATTCAACTGTGTAGGTATTTCAAAATTCTTTTCTTTTTTAATGAAATTTCATTTTTTTTTGGTTGAAATATACACGATTACACTTTTTTGTTGAAACTTTATCTTTTTAAGTCGAAAATTCAATTATTTTTGTAAGAATTTAATTCTTTTGTTGAAAATTCAAGTATTTCGTTAAAATGACGTTTTTTTATGGTAGAAAAGTCATTTTTTTGTGTAAAATAAATGAATTTAAAAGTTTTTGCTTTGTATTTGAAATATTGCTTTAATCCATTTATAAAAGATCCGCTGTTGAAAATATTACAAGATTAAAATGCTGGTATTTGAATATTAACGGTCAGAGAAAATAAAAAAATTGGCCAAGGAAAAATCATAGAATTTAAAAAAAATGAAGAGCTCACTCTGCAATGCGTGTATTATTTTAAATAAAAAAATTTTTGTCAGTTTCAAGTCTCATATCGAGTTCTTTGTGGAAAAAGTCGACTTTTGTATTTTGAATAATTTAAAATGTCGAAATTTCCCTAAGGGGCCGTGCATAAATTGCGTAGTCTTCTTAGGTTGGGATCAAAACCATGTCTTACATAAAATATTTGGTTGAAAATTTAAGAATTTTGTTACAAAGTCATTGTAATTAAAATACGTTTTTCGCTGAAAATCCAACTGTTTGGCTGCTTATTCCGGAATTGCAAAATAAAGTACAAGTTTTATTTTTTATGATTACTTAAATATTTGTACTTGATTTTGTATTAATTTTTCTTCTCAGTACCCTAAAAAATGTATCAAGATATTTTCAAAGCAATTTGTAGATATAATTCAGGCAAAAAATGTTATTGAATAAACTTTTGTTAAATAACCTTCTGTTTCTTAATTTGTCTTCGAACCTTGTATCATTTTTCCAAAAATTTAATTTTTTTCTATTCTTTATGTTATTCTCTACGATTAAAACAAAAACCACGTATCCTATCAAAAAATAATCGATAACAAATTAGCAGCTCTTTTTCGACTAAACAACTTTTGCTTGCTCACTTTTTTTCGTAACTTGTAACGTTTTTTCAACAATTGAATTTTTTACCTTTAAATGTTTTTTTTTTTATAAATAAAACAGAAACTACTCATCCGATCCAAACACGATTAAAAAAAATTTTTAGATCTTTCCTAATTGAATAACTTTTGTTGATTTATTTTTTCCCCGTATCTTCTGTCCTTTTTCCAAAAATTCGATTTTTTTTCAATGCTATTTCTTACGATTAAAACTAAAACTACGATTCCTATAAAAATCTATAATATCAAATTTATAGATCTTTTTTGGCTTAATAATTTTTGTATAGTAACTTTTTTTCGTATTCTGCATAGTTTCATCACAAAATGGATTTTTTTATTTTTTATTATTTTTATTTGGTTAAAATCAGAACCATTGGTCAAAAAATTTGAATTTTCGATTTTCAAGAAAATTCAAAAAGTTTTTATGATAATCTTGTTGGTCTTTCATAAAAGGCATAAAGCAAGGTTTTTCTTCTTTTAACTTTTTTATATCGTGCGTTTGTTCGGGTTTCATTATCTCGTATGTTACCGCAGTCGATAAAGTTGGATCCTGTAAAATGTAAAAAATTTAAATTCAACGACTCCAACAAACTTTTTACAATCTACCTGCTAATTTGAAACATCGCCACCTTTTTCACATTAATTTATATATTTACTATATTCATTCACATTTATTTGCCACATTTGCAATTTTCTCTCTCTCTCTCGCTCTCTCTTTCTCTCTCTCTGTCTCTTGAGATATCTTGCATCGTTTACGAGAAAACTTCCAAAATTATATTTTTAAGAAAAAAAATCTGCCCGCCGCGCGGGCACATTCTCATCGCGCGCGACTGTTGGTTCTCGCAGTTCGTGCTCGATAATATATTTATCTCACGCTTCGCGCTCGATAATGTGTTTACCTCGCGCTGCGCGCTCGGTCTCCGTATTTCCCCCAAATTTGCGCCCAGACCTTTTAAAATTAAAGGTGATCCTTTTTTTCTGAATAAATTTGAATTTAATAAATTTTAATTTATACCTCCATCTAGTCTGTATGACGAAAATAACTTCTCTGTATTAGAGGAATTAACTTTGTTCGACAATGTAGATTTCCATTATTCACAGTATGTGTGATTGGATTTCTCAACGGATCGATAATTAGTGTCTGCGATGATAATAGAGGTTCCTATTTAAAAATATTGATTGTGTAACACCTTGCTAAGATAAGCGTATATAAGAAAAACAGTATCTTCTTCTGATCGCCGGGTAGCTCAATTAGTTAGAGCACCTGACTGGAAATCAGTTAATCTGTTGTTCGAATCCCAGTGGAGCGAGAGGAGAGAGACTTTTTTTTTGAATAAATTTGAATTTATTAAATTATAATTTTTACCCTCATCTAGTCTGTATGACAAAAATGATTTTTCTGTATTAGAGGATTTAACTTTGGTCGATAATGCAGATTTCCATTATTCACAGTATGTGTGGTTGGATTTCTCAGCGGATCGATAATTACTATCTCCGATGATAATACATCTTCCTATTCAAAAATATTGATTGTGGAACAACTTGTTAAAATTAGCGTATATAAGAAAAACAGTGTCTTTCTCTGCTCTCTCTGTAGCACAATTGGTTAGAGCACCTGACCGTAAATCAGTTGATATGGTGTTCGACTCCCAGTGGAGCGAGAGAAGAAAGATTCTTTTTTTCTGAATATATTTTAGTTTATACCTCTCTAGTCTGTATGACGAAAATAATTTTTCTTTATTAGAGGATTTAACTTTGGTCGATAATGTAGATATCCATTACTCACATTATGTGTGATTGGATTTTGTACGGATCGATAATTACTATCTCCGATGATAAAACGGATTCCTATTTGAAATTATTGATGGTGTAATGACTTGCTAAAATTAGCGTATATCAGAAAAAACCGTATCTTTCTCTGATATCTCTGTAGCTCAATTGGTTTCAGCACATTACCGGAAATCAGTTGATCTGGTGTTCGAATCTCAGTGGAGCGAGAGGAGAGAGATCCTTTTTTTCTGTATAAATTTGAATTTAATAAATTTTAATTTATACCTCCATCCAGTCTGTATGACGAAGATAATTTCTCCGTATTTGAGGATTTAACTTTGTTCGATAATGTAGATTTCCATTATTCACAGTATGTGTGTTTGGATTTCTCAACGGATCGATAATTACTATCTCCGATGATAATACATATTCTCATTTAAAAATATTGAATGTGTAACAACTTGCTAAAATTAGCGTATATCAGAAAAACGGTATCTTTTTCTGATCTCCCTGAAGCTCAGTTAGTTAGATCACCTGATCGGAAATCAGTTGGTCTGGTGTTCAAATCCCAGTGGAGCGAGAGGAGAGAGATCCTTTTTTTCTGAATAAATTTGAATTTAATATATTGTAATTTATACCCTCATCTAGTCTGTATGACGAAAATAATTTTTCTGTATTAGAGGATTTAACTTTGGTCGATAATGTCGATTTCCGTTATTCAGAGTATGTGTGATTGTATTTCTCAACGGATCGATAATTAATATCTCAGATGATAATACAGATTCCTCTTTAAAAATATTGATTGTGTAACAACTTGCTAAAATTAGCGTATATCAGAAAAACAGTATCTTTTTCTGATCTCCCTGAAGCTCAATTCTCTAGAGCACCTGACCGGAAATCAGTTGATCTGGTGTTCGAATACCAGTGTAGCGAGAGGACAAAGATCCTTTTTTTCTGGTTGAATTTGAAATTAATAAATTTTAATTCATACCTCCATATAGTCTGTATGACGAAAATAATATTTCGGTATTACAGCATTTAACTTTGGGCGATAATGTCGATTTCCGTTATTCAGAGTATGTGTGATTGTATTTCTCAACGGATCGATAATTGCTATCCCCGATGATAATACATCTTCCCATTCAAAAATATTTATTGTGTAACAACTTGTTCAAATTAGCGTATATCAGAAAAATAGTAGCTTTCTCTGATCTCTCTGTAGCCTAATAGGCTAGAGCACCTGACCGGAAATCAGTTGATCTGGTGTTCGAATCCCAGCCCTACAGTTCATAATTAACCCTACAGTACAGTCGCTAATGACCCTGGCAGTTGATGCGACTATAAACATTCAACAAAAAAAAACAAAAAAAAAGAGGATAGATTTTCCTTTCACCTTGACGTTTCAAAAATATATATTGACTTTTCTTCATAATTCGTGAAAGACTTCATTCCGAGACTCAATTAAGAAAAGGTATATGTAATCATCAACATGTAAGATTTTTAATTGATTCGAGTTTTCTAACGAACTCAATCATTCGTGCCACTACCCGAATCATTCGTTCAAGCTCCTTAAGTATTCGGACGGGTGCCCCACCACTTCGGCTGCTGCTGTTTCGGATGAGCACCCGAATGGTTGGGGTGATCGCATGTCTTAGTAGTGCTAGCGCGCCAAACCTTCGTGTGAAAAAAAAGAGACCACCCGGACTATTGAGGTGTGGACCCGAACTACAAGGGAATTCTTCGCTCAGTGTGTGATCATTGACGTGTACGATTCTTAATTGATTCGAGTTGTCTAACGACCTTAATCATTCGTGGCACTTTCCGAATCATTCGTGCAAGCTCCCCAAATATTCGGGCTGGCGCCCCACCACTTCAGCCGCTATTGTTTCGGGTGAGCACCCGAGTGGTTGGGATGATCGCAAGTCTTAGTAGTGCAAGCGCGCCAAACCTTCGTGTGAAAAAAAGAGAAACCACCCGAACTATTGGGGTGTAAAACCGAACTACACGGGAATTTCTTGCTCAGTGTACCTACCGTACCACGTAATATAACAAGCAAATAAAAAAATTATTTTGTCAAATTGACACAAAGATCTATTTTACTGTATTTCAAGCTGTTTTGCCATAAATATTAGCACGTAATGGTTGAAATGAGCAATTTTTTATTTAATTACGTGACGCGTCTGCGCATTCCCACTATTGCAAGTATTCGCGAAAATACTACTTGGCGTGAAAAGTAGTTTCTTTTTGTAAGGGGCAACTAAATTCCAGAGGAAATCTCTGGTTGTTCATTTTAAGCTGGTGAAAAATCCGGTATTCATAGAATACAATAATAGCCTGACTTTTACGTTGAAATCTAAAAATCTTAATTATTCTCTATTCAAATTCAAATCTTTATACCGCAAAGGTTATGTTGATTCGTTTGTGCAATAATTCTAAAGTAATTACAGGATCACTTTGATTACACACACTTCAATCACAGATATTTCGCGATGCATAAAATTATTATAATTAATTAACTCTGCTTTGATGTAAATAACAACTTATCCAGCTATGTAAATCACATTCATATCACGGTGGTAAATAATGCAAAATGTCAACATAGGAGGCTGCCATTTAATTCGCGTACCACACTATCGACATATTTGGGAACAGGAAGTATTTGTAAGAATTTTCATGTGAGAAAAATGTGCTAATTTTCGGTTACATTACTTTTATTCCCTTATGTCTATTCTCCCTAATACCGCGAAGGGAAATGCGATTCCGGGCCTGGTGGGAAACCGCAAAAGTGATCGGTTTCACGATCGATTGATGCAATCACGAAATTATGGGCTTGAAGGTACTCTATGGTTCGCATCCATCCTCTTGACCCTTTCGTTGTGGGGTACATTGTTCCGCCCGAGTCGAGTCTTGGCATTTAGGTTAAAAGTCTAATATTTCTAAACTTCCCCGTCACTAGTGTGGAAGAGTAAGTTTTATTTCACGGACTCATTATGGATCATGGAACCGATCACTTTTAATGTTTCGCGCCAGGGTCTCAAAATCGCATTTCCCGCGCGGGTTGTGATGTTGCAGTTTTGTATCTCACAAAAATTAGATATAAAATTCAAATTTTAACGTAGAAACAAAATTTGACGCTTCGTGTAGATTCGGCACTCCATGGTTTTGATTTTATCTTTTTCTTTAGTTAATTAAGTAAAATTTTGTCTTTTTTTATTTTATTTTTTTATGGCATTATTGTAAGGATTTTTGCGGCCTTTAGTTGGGAAACTCAAGAATTCGTCCTTCTCGTTGAGTCGTCGATTAGGGTCAGCTGTCACCTCCTTTTTAGCGAGGCTTCTACTGTCCTGGGACCTGCACTTCTTTGCTGGATCATCGTATTGAATCCGTCGCAGACTGGCCACCCATCTCACGGTTGTGAGACGTGGTTACAGCTGAAAATTTACCGCGATTTTGCTGGGAGCGAGTGCAATTTTTAAGATTAGCACCTGCTCCCGGCGAAATTCTGCGGTTGTCCTTATGACAAAATTTTAACTATATATATATATATTGCTATTTTATCAAATTGTATTGGTGGAGAAGCCATTAATAGTCTTATTAAAGAATTAAAAAATGTTTTTTTTTTCTTGTGTCCGCAGGTTTTAAATTTTGTATGTCATCTCTAATAAATATTTTTGCCCTATTGTATGCGGAAGGTGCAAGAATTTTTGCAATCCTTAAAAAAGTGTGCAAGGGTATACAATATTATACTCTTATATCTCTCTGTTTCTAGAAAATTGTACTTTTTATGACTTTTATCAGCGCCAAATGATTTATTTCCAATCGAACACCAAATGAGAGGTTTGTACGTTATATTAGCTCAATTTTTCATTCATAAATATTATTTTTTGAACTAATATGTATACTTAAGAAAAACTGAAATGTACGAAAATCTCACTTTTTACGTAAATTTGATACTCGCAACCTCTAAATCATTTCTTAAAAATCTAAAAAATTAGGAGAGTATTTGCTCACCCAAAGGAACAAACCATCGCGATACCGCCCCCTGAAAATAAAATCAAGTATTTTGTAAGCTACCCTACCCTCTATTTACTCAAAACTAATAACATTTTCTAATCAAACTTTTCAGACTCCAATTCAGCACTTGTGTACCTCAGAAGCATTTTGTATCTATCATTGAAAATTCGATCTTTGAGAACGTTATTTTTATCTCCTGAAAAACCTTTAAACTGATACTTATGCCCTTGTGGAGGGCTAACTTCAATTCATCATGAAAAATTACCAGATAAGGAAGCAACAATTCTGATATTCAGAAAATTCTTTATTCCAGACAAAAACTGCATTTAATCCAAATTAATTTTAAGATGTAACAATTTAAATATTTTTTTACTGTGTAGAATTGACGTATCACATTCATCTTAGACTTTTGACGGAGAACCTTATAACTTCCACACTATTATTGTAAAGCAAAATTTATTTTTCGTAATATTGAAAGAAACAGGACTTGATTTTCGGTTATAACTGTATACAATATTTTTTCAGTGTATGACGCATGCGAAATTGGCGTTGCAAAATAAATCGACACGAATTAAGTAATAAAATATGGTTGATTTGCGAAGCGCAAATGGAGCGTGACAAATTTGATCCCCTGTTTTGTCTCCATAATGATTATATTAATAAGCACTAACTATCAATAAAATCCAGCATCGTTTAATTTGCCATTGTGTTTAAAATGTCAAAGATCAACACTGGCAATTAAGATGGCTTACTGAAGTATTTGTTGAACTAATGCATTTTATGAAGAGCAATATTCGGATCTGCCAATTTAGTGATCGCCAGATGTACGTAATTGATTCATTCGGATTTAGAATGTCAAACTGAAGGTCCAGACGAAAATTAACAGTATTCGATCTATTTTTAGATTTCTATGCAGGTTTTATTAGTATTATGGTAGGACCTATTTAAGACCTGAAAAGTGTCTGAAAAGTCCGTTTCTGCCACTTGTTAGGTACTAAGTAGGTCTTAATTTAAAACCTGTTTAGAGCCTTCGTAGACCTCCGATTGATCCGAATCGTGGCACTTTGGTACTGCGCTTGCGTCAAATGGGCGCGTGCAGTTGGCGCGCTATTTGAAAATTTGAAGAGAATCAATTCTATAAATATTAATTAAAATTAATTTTCATTTACATGCAATTGTGAACAAGTACATATCTTATTGCTTAACATAGCAATTAGATTGAAATACTATTTTCATAGTAAATATCATATTTTGTACTTGTTTGTAATCGCATGTGAACGAAAATTAATTTTCATTTTCATCTACAATGATTTTTTTCTCATTTTGAAATAGAGTGTCAACTGAAGCTGAGAAACGAATCGATCGAATGCAAGCAAGGTCTTCAAAACTTAAAAGGCTTTCATCAAAGGTAAATATTATTTTGTCAAAGTTATATGAATTTAGTCCTTGTTAACTGTTCTGGACAGCTGCCACTGCCGGGACCCCCCCCCCCCACACACACAATACCAGTGTTACGTCTTGGTTACATTGACCACTGGGCGAACACGGAAAAGATCTTCTGCACAAGCGTACTAAAGCCACTTTGGAGGATCGATATTTTTAGGTTGGGTAGTAACACCAACAACAAGAAATAACAAAGAAACCAGCTAAAGTCACTTCACATAGATAAAAAGCATCCTTTCAAAGTAAAACCCAACACAAAACTGAACCAAAAATCACGGCCTTAATTCCGACTATCACCCGAAACGATATTTTCTAGACAAAAACTTCACAGCTCCAGAAACGCGTGTTTCTACGACGGCGCCATATTTGCCACTCAAATAAAATGATATAAAAATAGAATATAAATAAGAAATTTTTTATTCTTATATTTTTTTTCAAACTTTTTCTCGGGCGAACCCGGTTTTTTATCATAGCCACGCACTAAGTCAAGTGACTGATGAGATGAGGATGTTATAAGTTAATTTAATACGATGTTTGAAATTTTTAGCGATGATGTTACAGGTACAAAATTAGGAGCATGGTGTAGTTTGGACTTCGCCTTTTACCGCTTTTATCCTTATACATCGCCCGCGAGCGTTCGAGGTGACAACAGTATCCTCTGGATCCGTTCTTAGGGCTACCATCCGCCACTCCACAAATTTTTAGTCGCTTTATTCTTGATTATCTAGAAAGTTTCTTACAATGCGACAGGTGTTTAATAAAATCGCCTTCTGCGCTGCTGCGAGTACCCTACTAACTACTAAGCGTTCAAGATGTTCAGTGCATCTTGCGTGTACATTGCCTGTAGCCGAAATCACAATAGGATAAATAGATGCATGTTCAACATTCCTCCATATTTTCTTGACTTCGTGCCTTAGCTCGCTGTACTTATAAATCTTGGTCGTATAGATCGCCTGCGAATTCCGGTTGAGTGGACAAGCAATGTCGATGATGTATACTCATCCATATTTTTTCTCTCGTATCACGATGTCGGGTCGATTGGCTTGGATATAATGATCCATCTGGATAGTAACATCCCAATATAAGATGTAATCTTCGTTTCATAAAACGGGCATTGGAATGCATGGTTTAGGGCAAGTTGTTGATGTATAATGTTGATGTATAATGTATAATGTATAATTAGTTGTAATCTCTACATAATCGGAAGCGGTCAACCACGTCTTAATGTAACACGTGTTTGCGATCATTTCTGGTGCTGACAACCCTCTCCTGAATCGTAATAACGAATCCTTTCGTTTCTGGAAACAGGACGTCATTTTTAGGCCAAATATTAGATCCTCGCTATCCATTTCATATTGATCTAACGCTTTGGGGTGCACGCCGTGGACGAGTTTTTGTCTCCATTGCTTCTCTAATTCCTCTATGGTTTCTGACCCAATATTCAAGGCCTCCTGTCAGGACAAATTCAAGGGCGTGTAATCAAGATCCGCTTTACAGATGGTGCTGAAAAGCGCATTATCTCACTTGCTGTTAAAATAGTCTCACAACTGTATAACTTGTGACTTACACAGTTTCTTGATATCTACAACGCCCCTACCCCCTCTATGTCGTAGTAGAACTACTCTTTGAATTGCCGAATTACTGTGGTGCATTCGGTGCTTCGTCATTTCTACTCGAATGGTTCTGTTTAATATTTCAAGGTCGGTGTTCGACCATTTGGTGATCCCAAATGAGTACGTGAGGAAAGGGATATGATAGGTGTTGATTGCCCTGATCTTGTATACCAAGTTGAGAAAACTCCTCAAAATCAAGCTGAGTCGTGCAGTGAAGGCAGTCGTTAGGCTTTTCTTAACTATCGTATGCTGAATACCCTTAGATTCGAGAACACCCAGGTATTTATATACTCGCCCGCAGCCATTGCCTCGATGTCACTCTCGAAATCATTCTTTAGCTCTACGGCAGGCCTACCCAGACTGGGGAAAACTGCTCATTTGCCAGATGGGAATTTAACACCACCACCAACCTCTACTCATTCAACTTCACGAGAGCGACTACCCCCCCCCCCCCCTGGGAGCAAGTGCAATTTTTAAGATTAGCACCTGCTCCCGGCGAAATCCTGCGGTTGTCCTTATGACAAACTTTTACCTATATAATTTGTATGAAAAGAGCACATTATAAATTTTCAACTCATTATAGAAGGAGATTTCTTTACTTTTAAGGGTATCATTCTGGATAAAGTTAGGATAAAATTATTTTCAGTGAAGTCTACCATCATTTCATTGTCATACTTATTGGTTTTACGTACAAGTCATTTGAACCAGGGTTTGAACATTTTTATTAACTGAATAAAATAAAGTCATAAAATATTGTAACTGAAATGAAGCATAGGCATATTTATTGAAAGACTTGGAATGGCTACCATATTGCTTGTCATTTCAATGTCATTTGCAATATCACCATAAATACCAATCTATGAAATAAATTCTTCAATTGAAATTTTCACGTGACGATCAACGTGCGTCTTCCGCAACATAATCTTGCGAATGTCATGTGTTTCTTTCACACCTTGATACAGCTATTTTATTCACATAATTTTGTATGACGTACATATTTAATAAATGCTAGAAAACTATGCAGGATCGGAAGTCTAAGTATAATCCTAAGGAAGATGATTGTTTTGCATGCAATTATAATATAAGGTGGGGTGATGTAAGAAAAGGCTTCATTTGAAAAGTGAAAACTCTTCTCGATTTTTACAAAACATTAGTCGTATAATAAAGTATGGCCTCTAGGAGAATTCGACTGGATGATTCTAAGTGCTGCCTCAAAAATGCTTGGTTAAAAACAGCAAAAAAGTCGCAAAATGATCTTCATCTTTTAATAATTTTTTTCTTCAAAACAAAAAATGAATAATAAATGATTGGGACCATAATTTAGGATATCTTTTAGATTTATAAGAAAAAAATTTCGTTTATTTTTAACGTCTATAGGCAAATTGAAAATGATTGTTTTTTTGTAATAATTACAGATTTCCATTCAGCATGATTTTTTTTCAGCATAATAATACCAGCAGACCATTTTTCTCGATTCCTAATGTATTAAAATATTAATTTCAATTTCAAAATTTTTATAACGCGAAATAAATTAGCCCAAAAAATCGTAATTTTTTGACATTTTTACTGAAAAATTTATTTCGCCCTATACAGGTAGCAAAAAAAAGGTTAAATGTCCTTGAATACATTTTTAAGTTCTGATGCATGTTCAAAAAATGTTCTCCAAATTTCATATCAATCAATGAAAAGGTTCTCTAATTATATCAACATTATCAACTTTAACAAAAATCTTTTCTTAGCGCCAAAAGCTGTTTTTCTTCAAACAAGCTTATCGTATCTGAAAATGTTTAGAATGAAAACTATTTTTAAGTTTACCTTGTATAGGGTTTCCTTGTATATTGTCATAATTATTCACTTTACGATAATGAGATACCAAGAAAAGTTGTAGATGTAAAAGTGATACTCGTACATAGTTTTTACTTCAAAATTGTTTAGATACGAAAAGCTTGATTAGAGAAGGGTTTCATTGATTGATAAAAAAATTCGCAGAAAACTAGTAGAACATGCATTAGAACTCAAAAGTAATATTTAATTACCTGCAACTGTGTCCCACTCAAGAGGCATTTTACCACTGCTCGAGTCCCTGGCTGACAAATAGAGGATATAACTACTGGAATATATGTAATGTAATAAATACTGCTAAGAGACACAATTTTTCATTTCAAAAAAATTTAAAAATTTTCATCAGACAATTTTTTTGATAAAACGCATAGGTTTTGCTTTAATCATGAAAATTTGAATTTAAAAAATCAATTTTTCGTTGAAACTATGCAAGATATTAAATATGAAATATTAAATATTAAATATTATATAATTATATTAATTAATATTAATATTATTATATATTACATATAATATATTATAGAAGCTAAAGGTTAACAACCACCGCAAGGTGCCACTGGGAGCAACTGTCATCTAAAAAATGACATCGGCTCCCAGTAGGACCGCGGTGAATCTCTTTCATGGCCACGTCCCACAACCGTGAGATGGGTGGTCACAGGACACGACGAAATCACAACGACAGGTCGGCGAAACTTTTATGACATACGTTTGGCCCTATCCTAGAGTGGTTGACTCAGTCATTTAAAATTTCAACAACTAATTTTTTCCGGGAAGGTTGAACTTTCAACCCCGTGTCAGTATTGGCATTGGTACAAAAGGTAACTCGGATGGAAGTTGGAATAGTACTGGGACAGAAATAGGCTAGTACTGCTGATACTGGCCAAGGCCATCGCGAACCGTGTCGATTATATGAAACATTGATCCACACCCCGAATTTTAATTGCAGTTTTAGCTTTGCTGGACATAGGTCATATTAAAATTATTTTTCCTATTCAAACACTGATTGCGAATCGTGAAATGCAACACTGGAAAATTGTTGGTAAAGGTATTGTAAAACCAAAAATAGTTATATTCCATTTCATACTATAAAATGCTAAAAATAAATGTGTTTTATTATTGAATGTTACTTTTAACATATTTTTTAGCAATCTATTAAAATTATATCACGATTATTGGGACCGTCACGGTCACTGAAATATCTACCTTATGTATCAGATTTCTTTTTAATTGTTACAAAGGCGCATTACAAATCAATTTACTACACACATAGTAATTACATATATATATTAATGTAATAGATAAATATTTACTAAAATATAAGATGAAAGTAATTAGTGGGATATTATATTTACCCCTGAGAAAAAAAATGGTAGAATACAATATCAGAAGAACTGTTCACAACTTCATATACAATATATGTGCAAGTGACTATACACACATGTAAATTGAACTTAATATAAATATGGATATTATATGTAATATAAATTCATTAATATTAATATACATAAGTATATTAAAAATATAATAATTGTGCAAACATTTTGAACAGTGTACTTTGTGGATTTGACTTTAGGGTTCAAAATAATTGAATTTAATTAGTTAATAATTGAAACAAACATTTCAGCACATAATGGTGGCCCTTGTCAATGGATTTATTGATTATTTCATAAACGTCTAAGAATTCTTTGGCATTGTGAAATGATTTCTTCGAGAAGAGTAAAAATGAGATATTAACGCGTTCACAAGTACACGGAAAAAATTATCCGTGAAAAAGTCACGAACTCGTAGCTAGGTCTCGGATACGAGATAAAAAAATGAAACATTACACCCTCATTTCTATGAGAAATGTATGGATGAATTTCGAAGTGTTTTACGAATAGTTCGAATTTCCTATCAACAGTTCCTGAAAATTTCAGACTGAAATATAAAGAGGAAAAATTTTATCTGTGCGATTTAATTTACATTAATTTATAAATTCGCAACTCAGAAGATTCGAACCCTCAAAACTGCTGACTCACCAGTTTGTAAATATAAACCAGGAGTACGTAAACACGCGCAGCTATCAAGGCCAAACAAAATAGGTATTATAAAACTTCTAGCCATCGAGGCCAAACAAAATAGGTGTTATAAAACTTCTAGCCACGTACAGGCGAACCTACTTTCCAGTTCCCAGATTTGTCGGGCAAGCTCGTGAGTGCTCTGAGAATCTTTTCCCGATCACTGGTAATATTTTTGTAATTACTCACGTAAAAAAAAATTATGAGCCATTTTAGAACTTTCAAATCGAGTTCGACAATTCTTTTTTAAAGTTCGCAGATTATTCACGAAAATACATCAATATCCGATGAATTTTTCTCATATCCGAGACCTAGCTACTAGTTCTAGACTTTTTTACGGATACATTTTTTCCGTGTGATTTTTTATAATACACTTTTATTGAAAAAATACAACTATTTTGCTTTCAACATTTTTCTTCACAATACGTTTAAAAAATCAATTTTCTTATTATTTTACCATTAAGCCATTTCCCTTTCGGGGTAGGCGTGACTTTCTCGGTGAGGAAAGGAGTAATGTGAGGTAGGTGGTATAGATTTTTCAGATTGATCTAGAATTTTCGTATTATTTATTTAAATAATACGTTCGTTCCGCAACACTCCTCCGACCCAGGTTGCTGATCAATCTCTCTAGCGATTACCCAGGTGAAGAGCCTCACAAAATTGTTATGTGTGGTTCCCCACTTGGGCCCATTAGTATCCAAGGTCTTTGTTTCAGGCGTATAACGGGAGTTTATATTGATAGAGTGATCGAAAAATATTGACGTTGATAGAATCAGGATAGGATGAGATAGAGAAAAGAAGATTTTATATGGAAGACGTGAATTTAGATTGACAAAAAGATAGAAAAAGTTTGACGTGAATATGTAAACGATAAGAAGAGATAGAGAAGAGGAGATTGAAAAAGATAACTACAGTTTAGATTGATAGAGAGATAGAAAAATATTCCTGTTGATAGAATCAGTATTGGATGAGATAGAGAAAAGGAGATTGGAAAAGAATGACGTGAATTTAGATTGACAAAAACATAGCAAAAGATTGACGTGAATAGATAAAGGACAAGAAGGGATAGAGAAAAAGAGATTGAAAAGGAAACTCAGAGTTTAGATTGATAGAGAGATGGGAAAATATTGACGTTGATAGAAGCAGGATAGGATGAGATAGAGAAAAGAAGATTGGAAAGGAAAGACGTGAATTTAGATTGACATGGATAGATAAAGGACAAGAAGAGAAAGAGAAAAGAAATGGTAAAAGATAATGAAAGTTGAGAGTGATAGAGAGATGGAACAATATTGACGTTAATAGAATCAGAATAGGATGAGATGAAGAAAAGAAGATTGGAAAAGAGAGACATTTTAGATTGACGAAAAGATAGAAAAAGTTTGATGTGGATAGATAAAGTATAAGTAGGGATAGAGAAAAGGAGATAGAAAAAGATAACATGAGTTTAGATTGATAGAGAGATGGAAAAATATTGACTTTGATAGAATCAGGATAGGATTAGATAGAGAGAAGGATATTGAAAAAGAAAGACATGAATTTAGATTTACGAAAAGAGAGAAAAAGATTGACGTGGATAAATAAACGATAAGAAGAGATAGAGAAAAGGAGATTGAAAGAGATAACGGGAATGTAGATTGATAGAGAGATCAAAAAATATTGACGTTGATAGAATCAGGACAGGATGAGATAGAGAAAGGAAGATTGGAAAAGAATGACGTGAATTTCGATTTACAAAAAGATAGAAAAAGATTGACGTGAATAGATTAAGGACAAGAACAGATAGAGAAAAAGAGATTAAAAAGGATAATGAGAGTTTAGATTCATAGAGAGATAGAAAAATATTGACGTTAATATAATCAGGATAGGATGAGATAGAGAAAAGGAGATTGGAAAAGAAAGACATGAATTTAGATTAACAAAAAGATTGACATGGATAGATAAATGATAGAATGAGATAGGAAAGAGAGGATTGAAAAAGATAGGCGTGAATATAGATTGACAAAGAGATACAATGGGATACATTTTCTCTAACTATTTCTATCGTAAAGATTCAAAATGATTCAAAGGGATAGAATCTCTATCTTTTTACTTCCGGCAGGGTAGTTCCTGCGTATTGCTGTTGCAACGGAGATTTTGATTGGCAGAGTCACGAAACTTGTGTTCGCGTGCCATCTGTAGCACGTCAAACCAAATATGCTTCTGACATCAAAAATTACGCGCTGTTCACGTGCTTTGCCAAAGCGTCTCCAAAATAACATTAATCAAAGTAATTAATCGAAGTGGTATTTTCTAAAGCGAAAAGAAAAAAATATATATATTTTTTGAGAACGTATTTCATTTTGATCCATATTTCACACCCATATACTATTTATAAGAATAAAATTGACTTTTTTCACGTCTGGGAAAACTTATAGTTTATAAATTTAGAAAAGAACCTAATAAATACGACATCTTCCAGACTAATAGTTAAAATTTATTTGAAATAATTCGATTCGATTACGTTTCGGAAACACAGCCGGTTTCCCTTGTCAAATCTGTATAAAAAACGTATTCAAATTACAAAAAAGTAGCAATATAATGTAATGACAACAATGTATCAAAATATGAGAAAAGTATACCTTACAACAGTTTTAAAAATTTCGAGTAGTTTTCTTTATGTGTGAGTTCCATCAGAGATGAGGAGGGAGATTGCCGATTCCATACATTCAATTTCGAGTGATTTTGCGCAGCGACCACCCCCCCCCCCCACCCCCTCGGCACCTAAGCTTTTGCGAACTAAAATCAAAGCGCCCCCAATGCACCGAACCGAGCCGCACGGACAAATCATATTGCGCAATATTTTAAATCGCAAAATTTTCATTTTAAAAACGTTACGTTATATTTTCGAAAATCCTATCTGTCTCTCCGTGACGCTAGCGTAACGAAACCTACGGAGCCTGCCTGTCTGTTATAGTGTTACGTATTTTATGGACAATCCCATGCCACAGTCCCTTCATCGCTGCGGATTAGAAACTTTTTATTTTGGTGGTCATCACTTTGCAAAATGTTATCACCTCCATATCTTTCGCAATTTTCAAGATAAGCAGAAATTTTTCATGGCGCATATGATCGCATTTTAAACACCATACGACAATCCCTTCATCACACCGGATTCAAAACTTTTTATTTTGGTGGTCATCACTTTGCAAATTGGTATGACCTCCATATCTTGCGCAGTTTCCAAAATATGCAGACATTTTTAATGACGCATATAAGCGCATTTGGAACCCCATACGACAGTCCCTTCACCACTGCCGATTAAAAACTTTTTATTTTGGTCGTCATCACTTTGAAAATTGTTATGACCTCCATATCTTGCGCAATTTTCAAGATATGCTGAAATTTTTTATGGCAAATATGAGCGCATTCGAAACCCCATACGACAGTTTATTCATCACCGCGGACTAAAAACTTGTTATTTTGGTGGTCATCACATTGCAAAATCTTATGGCCTCCATATCTTGCGCAATGTTCCAGATATGCAGAAATTTTTTATTTCGCATATAAGCGCATATAAAATCCTATACGACAGTCCCTTCATCACTGTGGATTCAAGAAATTTCATTTTTTTGGCGATCATTTCGCAAAATGTTATGACTTCCACATCTGTTGCAATTTTCAAGATATGCAGAAATATTTAATGGTTCATATGATCGCATTTGAAACCCCTTACGACAATTCCTTTATCACTGCGGATTAAAAACTTTTTATTTTGGTGGTCATCACTTTGTAAAATGTTATGACCTCCATATCTTGCGCAATTTCCAAGATATGGAGAAATTTTTTATTGCGCATATGAGCGCATTTGAAACTTTATACGACAGTCTCTTCATCACTGCGGATTAAAAACATTTATTTTGGTGGTCATCACTTTGCAAAATGTTATGACCTCCATGTTTTTCGCAATTTCCAAGATATGCAGAAATTTTTTATGGCGCATATAATCGCATTCGAAACCACATACGACAATCCCTTCATCACTGCGGATTAAATTTTTTTTTATTCATTTCGGTGGTCATCACTTTGCAAAATCTGATGACCTCCATATCTTGCGCAATTTTCAAGATCTGCAGAAATTTTTTATGGATCATATGAGCGCACTTGAAACCCCAGACGACAGTCCCTTCATCATTGCGGATTCAAAACTTTTTATTTTGTTGGTCATCACATGGTCATTACTTTCTAAAGTGTTAGAAGCTTCGTAACGTGGACAGTTTTTAAAGTTTACAAAGAATTTGTGTGGTGAATATGAGCGCATTTGTCGACAAGTGGCTCCGTATCCGTAATTTTACATTCCATATAACGGTCGAAGATTTAACACATGCGTCGCACTGCCCCCCCCCCCCCGTGGCCCCCTCAAATGCTACCTTCGTTAATAAGCTAGAGCAACATTTGTAAGTAGTGGCGCATTTTAGTTTATTTGAAATCATGATAGATGGCTATGGTGAATGTGAGAAAATGTGATTATTCTAGAAAAATTGCGCCAGCCCCCCCCCCCTTTTTGATCGCTGATAACTCGGTTATCAATGTGGCGTAAAATTTTTTCTTGATGGCGCAAATATCAGAGCATTTGGAGATCTTCAAGTTCATGCAAATTTAACTTTGATTTTTCAAATCAGGGTGGGCTGGCGTGTCGACAGCCCCCACCCCCACACGTAACACCTGCTATAACTCCTAGAGTTTCGTGGCGCAAAAATTTTTATTGGTGGCGCATATCAGGGCATTTGCGGCGCAATTCAGTGGGCTATAAAAAACCCGAAAATTAAGAGTGGGAGGGGCTGGTGTAACTGACCTCTTTTTACTAATTATTCTTCCTCATAGAAGAAGCTTCGTAATAATAATAACACCCGGAACAAGTAACTTGGTACTTTTTGTTAAACGCGTGCACTGAAATCATCAAGCATTTAATTATGACTCTGGCATGTCACATTTTTTCAATGGAATTTTATCCACATTTCCTGTAACGTTTACAACAATTAAAATTTGGAAATACTGATGAATCAAAAATAAATCAAAGCTTATTCTAATGAATTCAGAATTGTTAAATAATTTGCAATAAGTTTGAAAGTGTTGAAGATAATTCTACAGAATTCAAGAGTCTTTTGCAGAATTTAAGATAATTTTACGGAAATCAAGAGAGTTTTACTCAATTCAAGAGAATTCTACAGATTGCACGAGAATTCTGCCGAACTCAAGAGCAATCGACTGAAATCAAGAGAACTCTGCTCAACTCAAGAGAATTCGGCCACACGTAAGAGAATTCCCCTGAATTGAACAGAATTCTACGGAATTCAAGAGAATTATACAGATTTTAAGACAATGCATAAATAAAGAGAATTCTACTGTATTGACGAGATATTTATACAAAATTCCAGAGAATTATGATTAATTCAAGCGAATTCTGCCTATCTCTAGAGAATTCTCTTGAATTCGAAAGAATTTTGCTGATTTCAAGAATATTCTGCTGAATTCGAAAGAAGACACGATAATTTGGCTAAATTCACGAGAATTCTGCCAAACCTAGAAGAATTCTCCTGAATTTAAGAGAATTAAACCAACTTTAAGAGAATTTTAGATATTTCAAGAGAATTCTACTGAATTCAAGAGAATTCTCCTGAATTCAAGAGAATTAAACAAAGTTCAAGAGAATTTTAGATATTTCAAGAGAATTCTACTGAATTTAGGAGAATTAAACAAAGTTTAGGAGAATTTTAGATATTTCAAGAGAATTCTACTGAATTCAAGAGAATTCTGCTAAATTTAAAAGAATTATACACATTTCAAGAGAATTCTGCACAATTCAAGAAAATTCTACTGATATTTTTAAAGAATTCCAGAGAATTATGATTAATTCAAGGGAATTCTGCCTACCTTCAGAAAATTCTGCCTACCTTCAGAGAATTCTCTTGAATTCAAAAGAATTGGGCTGATTTCAAGAATATTCTGCTGAATTCAAAAGAAAACATGATAATTTGGCTAAATTCACGAGAATTTTGCCAAACCTAGGAGAATTCTACTGAACTTAAGAAAATGAAGCAAGGTTTAGGAGAATTTTACATATTTGAAGAGAATTCTACTGAATTCAAGAGAATTCTGCTGAATTTAAAATAAATATACACAATTTAGGAAAATTCTACCTTATTCAAGAGAATACAGATGATGTCAAGAGAATCTTGCCGAACGTTAGAGAATTCTGCTGAATTGATGAATGCTACTGAATTCAAGAGAATTTTATATAATTCAACAGAATTCCACTGAATTCAAAAGAATTCTGCCGAAATCAAAAGAATCTCACAGAATTAGAGCACATTTCGTTGATTTGAAGAAAATTCTGCTGAATTCAGAAGATTTTTTCACAATTCAGGAGAATTCTGCTGAATTCTCGAAAAGACTACAAAATTCAAGGGAATTTTACAGAATTCATGAGGTTGCAGCCTAATTTGGTTAAATGTGGAAAATATATTTTTTAATTTTTGTATCTCGTTGACATGAAGTTACGCCAGAGTCACAATCTACTGGAAAAGCGAACAGAGGAGAAATTATACGAACTGAACTTGCTTATGCACACACTCTTGTCGATGGCACATGGACTGTCGACCGTCTAACACGTGCGTTTGATTGGTTATTTTAAATTATTAATTGCTCGGTAATTATTCAATTTAGCAAATTTTTTAATAATTATTTTCGACGTCATTTTTTTGTTAGAATTTAAAAATATAAAAATACTTTTTGAATACTGGGACACCCTGTATATATATAATTAAAACTAAAGGTTAACAACCATCGCAGGGTCCCACTAGGAGCAACTGTCACCTAAAAAATGACAGCAGCTCCCAGTAGGACCGCGCTAAATCCCAATCATGGCCACGTCTCACAACCGCGAGATGAGTGGTCACAGGACACGACGAAATCACAACGACAGGTCGACTTTACCACCGAGCAATTCACGCCTACCCCGAAAGGGAAACGGCTTAATGATATAATAATAATAATAATAATATAGTAAACACAATTTTCTTTCCTTTTTTCTTACATCAAATAACTGATTTATTTGTAACTTGAAATGTAATAGACGAATCAGTAATTTGAAATGACTGATTGATTCAGTTAGCAATATTGACGGATTTATCTTTTCAAACGACTATTTTGTCAGTAGGAATGCATGCATTAAGTCGAAAGAGATACACCCGCATGCGATATTTTACTCTCACGAGAGCAAGTTTATTATCCCAGGTGCGTATAATGCTTGAGATACATTTGCCTACTTTCAGGCAACATCAAGTTCCTTTACCAAGAAGCTATGAGGCTACGCGTGATATTTCGATTATGGTGCCGACAAAAATCCAGGAGTTCGTGAGATTACAACTATGGTTGTATAAGCATGGGTAGGTGTATGTTTAATGCTCGACATTTGCGTTTCAGGTTATATGAAAGTGATTCTACAAATTCGTATGCAACTGTATAGCATACAGATTTGTTTATTTTATTTTAATTCTTTAATTATTTAATTAATCTATTAAAAACGAGAAAAGATAACAATTTTGGAGAAACTTTAGGTTAGGGGTACAGCATTTTAGTCATCATTCAATGAAATTATTCTTGACTGTCCTTATAAATACACATAAGTTTCTTACAATTGTTCCGAGGTGGGCAATTTAATGATGTATAAAATTAAAATAAAATTGTACAAAAACCACAAAAAAATGAATAAAAACAGATAAACTCGAGATACGAGATAACGAATTTATTATTCCCCGAATTGAGGAAAGCGTAGGTATGATTCGTCGCGCCTACCGATAGATTTAACTCAGGAATCCTAGAATCCGTTCGATGTTAATGAAACTTTGTGAAAATAACTTTAAATGAACTTTTTGAAAATTTTCAAAATTATGAGTTACGTCATGTTGAATTTTGGCGTCACATTTTTTTGAATTGTCGAAACTTTTTAAACTGTGGAAATAATTTTCATTCAACTTTTAAATATTGTAAAAAAAAGCATACGCTTTAGTACCGTGTTACAGAATTTTTTTTTCTCAAAATTTTGTACAAAAAAAAAGTCCAAAAACTTTATGATTTGCAATTTGTTTTCAATAATGTACCTTTTTATTTTTTTTCTAGTTAAAATATACAAATTAATTAATATTCTTCTAAATCACGCTATATTGTTATTTTAGTGGGACCATGCGCCGCGCTATCATCACCGCGCGCCTCTTCCAGTAGAGTGGGGAAGAAAGCTCCTTTTTTGGACAAAAAACGCCCGACAGGTCGATTCCTGATTAATTTTGATGTTTTTTTTTTTAGAAATGGCTCGTTATCCCTGGAAGAGTTACGGCCGTTTCTAAGAAAATATATAAAAATTAATTAAGAATTGACCTGTCGGGCGATTTTTGTCCAAAAAATTGGAACTGAGAGCCCAACACAGTGGCGCCGCCGCACGATCCCACTAAAATGACGGTATTTCGTGACCCAGAGAAGTAACCATCAATTTTTCTTTAATTAAAAGGATACATTATCAAGAATTAGTATATTCTAAGCAGAAAAAATGGAAAGGTGCGATGTTGACAAAAAATTTAATTCAAAAATTCGTTTGAGCTTTTTTTTGGTCAAAAGTTTGAAAAAAAAAACTTTTTTTTGGTGATATTAAAGCCGAGATTAAAGCGTATACTTTTGTCTATAACAGCTTTATGTTTTATTAAAATTGGTTTCACGGTTTCAGAAATATCGATAATAGGGTTGTTTCCAAAGTCAGATATCACTTTTCCAATGAATGGATCTTGTAGTTTATAAAATTCTTATTTTAAAAACGCCCATAACACATTTTTTACGTATTGGTTACTTTTTTTAATTTAATGTTGAAATATGAAGTTTCTATCACGATGTCGATTGGAGGGCCCCTCTGACGTCAAAGGGGTCGGATTTTCCACCAATCATAGCTTATGTGTCAGTGATTCTCAAATATCTTTTTCTGTGCCGATGTTTTGTTTTGGTTATCTGCACGTCGAAAATAGATTGTAATGACTAATAATCTAACTAGGAATGGATCACTCCTCATTAATCATTAAAAAGTAATTTAAGTAAAATAAATTCAACTGGCAAGGGCATCGTCACAACATTTTTATCAGGGGTGCGTTCGGCTCATTTGTGCTCATATGTATGGAAAATTACTAGGTAATTTTTTTTAACATGATTTTTATCTAGGCAGAGCACCGTGGTCGAATGAGTGTGATTACGTGTTTAATTATATTCGCTAAGTAAAGAAACCTCATTGCAAGGCAATAAAATCATCTCTGCGTGTGCGTCATCAGAGGGATTTTTTCTCGCGTATGTTTTCACTTTAAAATGCACCCGGAACAAGTAACTTGGTACGTTTTGTTAAACGCGTGCACTGAAATCGTCAAGCATTTAATTATGACTTTGGCGCGTCGTATTTTTTCAATGGAATTTTTATAATTTATAATTTCATTATTTTATTAATTTTATAAGTTGAAAAGTGTTCAAGAGAATTCTACAGAATTTAAGATAATTCCACAGAATTCAAGAGTCTTTTGCAGAATTCAAGATAATTTTACGGAAATCCAAGAGAGTTCTACTCAGTTCAAGAGAATTCTACAGATTGCATGAGAATTCTGCCGAACTCAAGAGAATTCTACTAAATTCAAGAGAATTCTGCTCAACTCAAAAGAATTCTGCCCAAACGTAAGAAAATTCTACTGAACTGAAAAGAATTCTACAGATTTCAAGAAAAGTATACAGATTTTAAGAGAATGCATAAATAAAGAGAATTCTACTGTATTGGCAAGATATTTATACAGAATTCCAGAGAATTATTATTAATTCAAGGGAATTCTGCCTGACTAAAGAAAATTCTCTTGAATTCGAAAGAATTTTGCTGATTTCGAAAATATTCTGCTGAATTCGAAAGAAAACAGGATAATTTGCCTAAATTAAAGAGGATTCTGCCAATCTTAGGAAAATTCTACTGAATTTAAGAGAAATAAACAAAGTTTAAGAGTTTAGAGAATGTAAGAGAATTCTACATAATTCAAGAGAATTCTACTGAATTTACGAGATATTTTTACGGAAATCCAGAGAATTCTGCTGATTGCAAGAAAATTCTACTGAATTCAGGAGAATTCTACATTATTCAAGAAAATGCTGTTGATCTCAAGTGAATACTGCGAAACGTTCGAGAATCCTGCTGCATTGAAGAGTTCTGCCGAACTTAAAAAAATGCTACTGAATTCAAGATAATTTTACATAAGTCAAGAGAATTCTACTGAATTCAAGAGAATAATACCAAATTCAAGAGAATTCCACTGAATTCAAAAGAATTCTGCTGAAATAAAATAAATTCTACAGAATTTCAGGGAATTTTGCTGATTTTAAGAAAATTTAGCTGAATTCAAGAGAATTCTTCAGAATTCGGGAGAATACTAGAAAATGCTATAAAATTCAAGGGAATTCTACAGAATTCATGAGATTGTTGTCTAATTTGGTTATTTGTGGAAAAAATATTTTTTAATTTTTGTTTATGCACACACTCTTGTCGATGGCACATGGACTGTCGACCATCTAACGCGTGCTTCTGATTGGATAATCTTCAATTGTTAATTACTCGGTAATTATTAACTTGAGCAAATATTGTTTATAATTATTTTCTAAGCCATTTTTTTGTTAGAATTCAAAAACACAAACAAAATTTGGAATTCTGGGACATCCTGTATAAGGTAATTTTCCCAGATTTTTTGTAATTCCCGGACAATTTCCGGATTTCCTTACAAAAAGTCGAACCTTTTAGAAGACAGTTGAATTTTCTACCAAAAGATATGAATTCTGAACGAAAAATATAATAGACTTTTCGATTAACAGGATTTAACTTTCAACGAAATAAGTTGACTCTTCTTATTGGGTTCTATAAATTCAATTCGCATTTAATTGAAAAAATGAAAAAAAGGGGAATTTTCTTGAAAGCAAGGGAAGAAGAGGAATTCTAACTCCGAGCATGCCTCACAAGGGAAGACCTGCTCTGCGACATTGACTTTGAGATGAGACTAGTATAAATCGATAGAACGTCGAAAAATATTAGACACTATTTAACAGTTATTCCGACCTTCAGAATTCAAATTGTGCGATTTCCAAGTCGAAAGCTTGGTCGAAGGCTCAATTTCGTTCGAATTGGTCGTTTCCCTGTATCAAATGAAATTAAATTTTCCCTTTCCCTCCTCAAATTGCTGTGCAGATCTGATCGAGTTTACCAATTTGGGAATCCATTCTCAATTTCCAGGTCTATGCCTGATAGAAAGAGAATTTTACCCCTGGATAGACACGTCCCTATGTGCTCAGACTTGAGGACAGATTAGCCAAACTTAAGAAAAACTGGTGAGAACTGAGAAGATTTTAATAAAAATAGTTTTCAATAGAAAAAAAACACCTCGCTTGTTCCTGAATGCTCCCTAGCTAATGCTACCCGTGAGCAACTCATGTGCTTGCGACGGATGCTACTTTTCTCCTGTGGTTGCTCGCGATTTCCTGATACGACCGCTCTGATCGTCTGTCCAGCGAAAAATGATTTTTCGATCCTCGCTTTCCCGAGAGTGCCAACAGCCCGTCTTGGTACCGCTGGTCTCCCAACCTTCGGGCCTTGTATATTGCGCACGCAATTTTGATTTTCCCCAGTAACCTGTTGACCTATATTTATAATTTGTAGCTATTTTGAGCCCCCCGTTATCTCCCTTTATCATATTTCTATTGTTAATTTTACGTTTCTCCTTTCCTCTCATTTTAATTGAAGTTCGGGGATGTTTAGAACCGTTTCAATATGTATATGTAAGGCTCCCAGCCCGAAAACGCCCAATGGGCGTTTAAACCGCACGCACCTAGGAGTGGGCATTTCTAAATGCCCCGAACTAGATGAGAGCGCTTTTAAGTGCACCGTACTAGGCGCGGGCATTCTCAAATGCACCCACCTAGGTGGGGCAAAACTGAAACGTCCCGAACCCGTTCTAGTTGTCTTTAGATACAGAGAACGCATTTTGGGGTAAATGAAAATTTCTTTTTATGATAAAAAGTTAGTATTTTTGTTGAGGCACATACTGAAGCACACAATCCTGGTCAAAGTCAAGGATAAAAAAAAACAGTTATAATATGCTAGATAACTAATGTTAAATAGCGATAAAGACGATATAATTACTATTGTTATTGTTATTGTTATGTCAACCTTTGCTCAACATTTTTAATAAATAATAGGTACATAACTGTTTATCAATTTTTTTATTTATATTTTTCAAGTCAAACTTTAGAATTAAATATTTTTTAAATCCTCTGAAATCCAATTGAATTACTGAAATAAATTGAAAATTCCTTAGAATCTGTTAGAATACCCTCAATCATTCTAAATCCTTCAAAATCTTTTGAAATTCATTGAAATTATTTAAATGTCTCGGAAATGCCTTGGATTCTTCCAAAACAGCCTATTATATTTCTAAAGCTTTTGAAAATGACTCAGAATCTTCTAAAATAACCTGATATCAGTCAAATTACTGAAACCAATTGAAAATTCCTCAGAATCTTTTAAAATACTCTAAAAGTTTTCAAACCCTCAAATTGTTTTTTAATCCCTTAAAATGTTGTAAAACTTTCGAAAATGCGGTGAAAATATTTCAAGTACTTTAAAATATTTCCAATTTTCTGAATGTTAAGTGCATTCTGTGTTTAGCACCTAACATTTCAAGTAATTTATATAAATATGTAGATACTCATATAGATTTTGTAATGGATTTAAAATATCAATCTAGTAGAAATTAAAGTGTAACCACGAAGACGCTAGCTTGTACGAGGCGCACGTGGTTACACACATGAGCACGCGCTCACGAGACGCTGAGATGTAGTGGCGCTCGTGCATTCACTTACACCATTTCACTTTACCAAAATACAAAACAAATTGAAGTTAGTAAAGCGAAGGAATTGGAAATATTAGGAAAAACTTTTAAAATATTACGCATAAAAAGGGAACGGTCTTTAAAAAAAACAGAAGAAATAAATCAAGGTACAATTTGATTCAACATAAAAATCCAAGTAAATTCAATCGTACACTTGATTTATAAAAACGGAATACCTTACTAGAGACTATGGAGAAATCAAAATCATTGGAATGCGTAAGGCTGATGACCTTCTCTCACGGTTGTGAGACGTGGTTACAGCTGAAATTTTACCGCGATTTCGCTGGGAGCAGGTGCAATTTTTAAGATTATCACCTGCTCCCGGCGAAATCCTGAGGTTGCCCTTATGACAAAATTTGAACTATATATATATAAATATATGAATTTGAAATCTTTCAAAATCAATTGATATTTTTTTAATTCTCTGATGTACTGATAAATTAGTGAAATCAATTAAAAACTCCTTAAAATCTTTTATAGTACCTCAAAATATTTCAAATTCTTGGAAATATTTTTAAATGCCTTGCAATTGTTTAAAGCTCTTGAAAATTCCTTGGATTTAAAAAAATACCCTATAGTCTTCAAACTTCTTTAAAATCCCTTCAAATTATCAAAATCAATTGCTTAGAGTATTGGTGATTTTTTCAATGGGAGTGTCCCCTAAGATCGTAAAAATGCTAAATTTGAACGTCTTTTTAAATTATGGAAGGTTTGATCTGTAGAAATACACAGCTCTCTGATATACTTTTATTCAAATAGAAAAAAATAATTATTCGAATATGTCACTATAAGGAAATGGAGATTTTAATCTTGTAGGTAAAGTAGATCCGAAACGTACACGAGTTTTCAAACTCTGCTTCTATTAACACAGTATCAGTAACACACCATAGCCCTGTACTCTTCTCCTCACTCACCAACTTCATTTCTTTCATTATTTATTCATATTATATTATATACAACACGCAGATCACATCACTAAATACGAAGAAACACGTTGTCGTATTATCGAACTCGAACTGAATGGCACTCATTGGCTCTTGTTCACGTACGTATTTAAAATTGTAATGCGGATGCGAACTGTAGCCAATGAACGTCACTATAATCCAAGCAAGCGCAGATCAAGGCGGCTCCGTTGGGATCAATGACTTCAACTGAAGAACGAAAAATCGTGACACGTTCCATCACTTTCTAACGCACTGATGCCTCGCGTCACACGCATATCGCAATCGAAGATAATTAATCGTGACATGTTCCATCACTTTCTAACACACTGATGCCTCGTGTCACACTCATAGCAGGCGAAAACGATATAATTGTGACTATCGAAATCAAGAATATCGTTTAGAGATTTTATATTAAGGATTGAAGATTTCGCAGGTGAGTAATTTTTTTTCATTTCTAACCTCCTTTCTTCATAAAGATGATTAATGAAATCGATCTTTTTTTTTATCAATTGTAATTATCGCTGTATACTTAAAGGCAGGAACACTCATATATATGTTCAATTCAAATTTCTAACTCTGGTTCATTTCTCATTATTCTACATTATGATTTTTTAATTCAGAAATGAGAAGCACAATTAGTAATTAAACTGAAGTGAATTTTCGGATTGAATAAGTGTTCCTGATTTTACATACATAACGATTATTATGATTAACAAAAAACATATGATCGAAATTATACATTATTTTCATAAAGAATGCTCAATTTTGACGTTAAGTGTAAAACGAAAAAGATTTACTTCACTTGAACAAAATCTATAATTAATTCAAAAAATATATATGCAATGTAAACAAGAAACTTACTCAATTTATACATGAGATTTATTTAAACTAACCAAAAATGTGTTTGAACCAAATAAATAAGGATAAACGAAAAATTTCTTTGATTCAAACAAACATTTGTTTGACCTTATATCAAGGAAATAATTTGTTTGAATCAAACAAAATTTGTTTAATTCAAACAAACATTTCTGTCAGTATAGTGAGTAGCCTCTCGATTTATAAATAAGGTATATGTCCTCTATTGTCTATGAACAGACGTATATATTACAATCTGAAGATGCAAAGTATGTCAAAAATCACGTTGACAGAAGATTCGTCTGGAAAAATTACATTTGTAAGAAAGAAAGTTCGGATAAAGTTCAGCTAGCTGTAGTACATAAAGAATAAACACTCCCAACTGTCACTTGAACACACCGAAAAAACGATATTCTAATTTTAATAATTTCCCACTAGGTTTAAGAATATTTGCAACTTAAATAGGCGCCAAGAATATATTCTTAATGTACGATGGAGGCCCTCTTACCTTAAGAATCTAGGCTGCAACACATAGAAGAGGAGATCCGAGAAAATGTATGGAAAGGCATAGCGTCTTACAATGACATCTTCCATTTAAAAGGAGACCCACTGCCCTGCACCGACCTAGTGGAACACGAGATTGTCCTTAAATCCGGAAAAATGGACAACATCAAATCATATAGGCCGTCGGAGTGTCATAAAGAAGGAATATCAACACAAATGGGAGAGTTGATGAAAAAGGAAGTGATAAGACATTCCAAGTCACCTTATAACTCCCCCACTTGGGTAGTACCAAAAAAGGTGGACGCTTCGGGAACGAAAAAATGGCTAATTGTCATAGACTTTAGAAAGATCAACGAGGACACAGACCAAGATGCATATCCCCTGCCAGTAATAGATGATACCCTAGATCAGTTAGGAGAAGCTAAATTTTTCTCGGCTTTTGATTTACGCTCCCGTTTTCACCAAATACCTATGGCAGAAGAATCAAAAAAATATACAGCTTTCTCAACACCCGAAGGGCACTTCGAGTTCAGCAGGATGCCTTTCGGATTAAAGAATGCCCCAGCCACATTTCAACGAATGATGGACGGAGCATTAAGAGAACTAGCAGGAAAAATATGTTTTGCCTATCTGGATGACATAGTTATATTCGGATCTACCCTGAAGGAACATAACAATAACCTCTTTACAGTTTTCGAAAGACTAAGACAGACAGGTCTAAAGCTTCAGCTCGATAAGTGTGAATATCTACGCCCTGAACTTGAATACCTCGGACACGTCATCACCAAAGATAGAGTAAACCCCAATCCCGCAAAGTTAGAAGCAGTACAAAATTTCAGAAAGACTAGAAATGTGAAAGAAATACAATCATTCTTAGGACTAGCTGGCTATTATCGGAAATTTATACGGAATTTCTCATGCATAGCGAAACCTTTCACAGAGCTGACGAAAGAAGATACAGTATTTAACTGGTCACTCGAATGTCAAGAGAGCTTTGCGCTTTTAAAAAATAAACTTTGTAAAGCTCCAGTTCTGAGATATCCCGACTACTCAAGAGAGTTTCTATTAACAACCGACGCCAGCAACAAAGGTCTAGGGGCAATTCTCTCCCAAAAAGGACACTTATGATGTTACATTTCAAGAACATTAAATAGAGCAGAACAGAATTAGAGCACATCCGAGAAGGAACTTCTAGCCATCGTTTGGGCAGTCAAACGACCCAGGCAGCAGCTGCTAGGAAGAAAATTTAAAATTCAAACTGACCACCAAAGTCTGACATGGTTAAATAACATAAAAGATCATTCCTCCAGATTACTAAGATGGAGATTCAGGAAGTAAAGAAACCAAATGCCTGCGGAAAACTGTGGGTAGAAATCACGAAGTCTCAATTTCTAGATTATCAGGAAGACTTGTGGTTGAGATTACTCAACCTCAAAGTCAAAGACTTCATAGATACGAAATTGACAATAGTACGTCTCCAGTTCGCAGACCCAATGATTACACCATTAGAAAAACTCAAAATTTAAGAAATAATAAGTTTTCTATGCCACCAACATCCCACACTAAGCTTCCACACATGCTATAATGCCACGCGAGACCTGACAAATGAGGAAAAGAAACAGGTAATTAAGGAAGCGCACGGATCCTTTATGGCTCAGCATTATGGTGAAAATAAAACTATTGAACGAGCAAGAACAATCGGTGAATGGAAAAATAGGGAAGAAGAGGTCGTTCACTTTGTAAAAAGATGCCCAGTCTGCCAGTTGCAAAAAGCAACTCGAATCAAAAATCAGAGTGAAGCTATTATCCCCAATACGTCAGTTGACCCCAACGATAAAATAGCTATGGTCCTTTTCGGGTCATTGCCAACCACACGTTCGGGAAATAACACGATACATTTCAAAAGAATTAACGTATTGGATTGGGCTTCGGTATACTTTTTAAGTGTCCTAAAATTAAAGTCAAGTTCGTTAGCGGATTAGAGGATTAATAGGAAAAGGAATCTTTGCATATATATATATGTAAAAACTAAAGGTTAACAACCACCGCAGGGTCCCACTGGGAGTAACTGTCATCTAAAAAAATGACATCGGCTTCTTCACACTTTGCATTTAAATAAAAGTTTAAACAAAATACAATAAAAAATCAAGTCACATAACTCTCTTCAAAATTTAATGCTGAATTTTTCTTTAAAAAAATCCAAAATTGGTTAAAAATTGCCAGCTACAAGTTATTTTGAATCTCGTTTTTTTATTTCATCCCACTGTGTGCCGGTACCAATGGAAATTGTTGTATGTACCGCTACCAGGACTTTGGCAGTTTAGAACGCACCTTAAACTGCAGGTTCCCTTAAAAAGAGGCTAGTTATCTCGCAGGGAAGAGGCTACACGTCGGGGGGCCTACACTTGGGAGTCACTATTCGACTTTGAGAAGACTCGGAAAAGAGCAATCTCCTTTCGAAAGGATCCCCTGTCGAGGGGTCTATTGCTTGGTGGCCGCTGTTCGATTTCGAATAATGAACCCACATGCATACATTTACATAACACGTCTATACAGTGCGCTGAATCTGTACATCTAACTGATGACCTTAGAGGGACCTTTCCATCCATTCCTAACCTGGCCGTATTCTCTCTACGGCCGGTTAGGGAGGCTGCCCAAAATTGAGACGCAGCGTTTTTTAGTCTAAAAGCACTTACATTGAGTTTTTAAATAGAAGAAAATTACATGGATTTGCACCGACAACGGCTGAAGTAAGACCCGAAACAAATAAGACGCAATAAAAGTAAGCCCAGCTCCTTTCTGTGTTGAATTAGTAGAATTTCACTTATAATTAGGGAAATTTAATTTATAGATACGAACAACATGGTAGGTTAACAGAAAAAGCACAGAAAAAACAAAATTTAATCTTTACAGAAAATTCAGAGTAATCTTTACTCGCAACAAAAATTCACTTCTGTTTTTATTTCGGTGAAAGTTTTTTTTCTCATTGAAACGATTTCAAATGGGAAATAAATGTACTGCAATTAAATTGCACTTTTAATGAAAGATAATATTATACTCACCAATGCAATTAGGAAAAACCACTGAAATTAAATACAGAATACCTAGCACGCTCCCCATATTCTTGATATAGAGGAAATGTATACTTATGAAGAATTTCGATAAGAGTGTTACAAATGCATATTCTTCGAAATATTTCAGTATATATTATACTAGAACTTGCTATCTCATGCGTCATTCTACACACAGTGAAATCGTAAACTTAGGTAACAACGTGATACTGATATGATTCACAAAAAAAGCGGCAATTACTTTTTCTGACCACTTTAGAAGTAGAATATCTGATGAGTCAATTTACTAGATATCTCAATCAAACTTGGTGGGTATATAGGAAACATCAAAATACAAATGTTCTGTAAGTTCAGTAGAAAATATTAATTAAAAATGAAAGAATGGAAAATTTCTTTTTTCAGTCATGGAGATAAATATCAATTTATCAAAAAATTTGATATTTTTAACATGCAGACGTACTCGCAGCCAAAACCAATCGATTGATTTCGATGAAACTTTGCAAAAATATAGTAAATATAAGGTGTAAATATGCCGCTTTTTCAGGAGTAAGTGAACATACAGCAGAATAGGTTTGGGTTTAAATACAAAAAATGAACCATTTTCAAAGTATGCAGACACGGACCTATCATTGACTACATTATAATGTTTTTGTACTAGATTTGTAGAGAAAATGATTAAGAATTAACTTCTTTATATTTATAGCGGATATTAATTGAAATATTGATCAATTAAAAAAAACGGTCAACCAAAAGTCGACTACGGGCTAAACTTTTATTCGATTGTTCATAAAACCTTTGTAATCACATCTTATTTCATGATTTTACATGTTGCTTAGGAAGATATAAGTACACAGTTGCATCCATTCCAAAAAATCAAAAACGTGATTTTTGAAATACAGATCGAGGGGAGAGCAGGTCGCGTATTACTCCGTATACTACATGCGTAATAATCGCGTAATAATGTGTATTAACGCGTAATAATGAATAATAACGAGTGTGTCCGGACTTATATAGCTGTATAAAAATAAAAATAAATAAATCGAAAATTCCTTTTCCAAAAATCAGTTGAAGTTTTAGTTTTTGAGTTATAAAATATTCAAGCTGGAGGAATCCATTATTATAACGAACAGTAGTGTCCGTTTCCTCTGAAGGAATCCATCTGGGTCGCTCCAACAAGTTGTACCTGGGGATCCTTTTGGATGGAACGGAGCTACGCGAAGAGGAAAGCGTGGTGCAAGTTCTTCGGCCGTCCGTCACCACGGCATCAACAGGGGCTAACGGCCAACTCCATTAACGACTGTCAACAGAAGTTGACAGTCTTCACTCCCACTCGTCAACAGGAGTTGACGAGTCCAAGAACTCGTGGTGAGCAGGAGCTCACCCCCTCCGGTCAACAGGAGTTGACCACCTGTCACCAGGAGGTGACACCACCAGCAGTCCGACGCCTACAAGGAGGACCTTCCACTCCTTCTTGCCGTTTCGCACCCCTCCCGCCGGGCGGCGAGAGGATATCTCAAGTGCTGGGCCTACGACGACGGATAAGGGCCATCCACGGAAGAGTCCGTCGGACACTAGTCCCTTTTAACCCGGCACACGATCGGTCCATTGTGGTGACCCTAGACCCAGGTTGCGTCATCCTCTACAAACCAGTAGGACCCATCCCGGACGGGACAAATCCAGCCACCCGGAAGACGGTCAAGGAGCTTAAGATCTTCCGGGAGAGAGAGGAAGAGAGGAAACAACGACATCAGTCAACTAAATACCGCAACTTAGTCCAGTTGACAGCTTGCGGGACTAACGTTGTGAGAACGGAGGAGGGCTGCCCTAACGAGGAATATTACGGACAGCCCGAGGTGCAGCCGAAGTTGGTTAATTATCCAGTTAATCTACCGAAAGTGGATGAGAGGTTTATCCACAAAAGATTCAATATCCAAGGATTTTTACATCACCTTGGATTCACCTGGATCAGAGGGGTGAATGGGGATTAAGAGCGCGTGGCAGCTCTTCCTCGAAGCCAAGGGGAAGAGGACCTTCTTGCCGCCACCCCACAGTCAACAAGAGGTACCAAGGGGAATGAGAGGTTTGGACGCCTGGCTCATGAGAACCCAAGGCTACATATTCGTGAAGGCTATGCCCGAAGAATCACGAAAGGAGAGGAGGAATCATCACTAATCACACTCAAGTGAAACCATAAAATACTCGGCCCTTTTCAGGGCCACCAATAATTTATACGTGGAAACGATCTTATTCTAGAACTACTCGAAGCAACGAAATCCACAGAAGGAAGTCTGTGGTTCGTATCAAATAGTATGTTTTTTAAAATTATTTTTCATATTTACTTCGGGTTGCCAGTACAGAACCAGTACTGCTGTGCAGTACCGCGCCAGGACTGTGGAGTAAACCATTTTAAGTTGATTTTAAATGTTTTCAAAACTCGAATTTGTTTCTACAAATAATAAGCAGGATTTTATAAAAAGTGTAGGAAAAATTCGATTAATTTTTAAAGATATTTAGATTTCTAAAAAGTATTTGGAAAGTAAGACTTTGAAATAAAATTTTGAAGCTTTTCAGGGATGTTTAAACTATTTAAAATGAAAATAATGTAACTTTTAATTTAAGAAGTGTTCAGTTTAAAAACAAGAGATAATTTTAAATGTTCCTAGCTTAAAATTCCTTGAAGTAATATAATTTAAAAAATGTTAAACTATTGATTGATTGTTTAATTTAGAAAGATGAAAATAATAACGTGAATTTTTATTTTTAGAACTGAATTTGGATCTTTGACCTCCATAATTTGTAAATATTAATAATTCTAAATTTTGCAGTTTATCTGCATTTCATTTAAAATTGTTTAATCAAAATTTGTTAGTACTAACTTCCATTTTATACGTGTAAAGTATAGAACATGTAATATAACACTTCAATTTTAAACAATTGAAAATTTAAGAGTTCCATTTTGAGTGATTTAATTTCTAGTGTAGTTTTTTATATTTGAAATAGAAAAATGTGTAACTTTAGAGTTCAAATTGTTTAATTTTATTGACCGTGAAAAATGTTTGCGAATCGGAAAAAACACGTGCATATACATCGTTCAAAAATTAAAATTGAACAACCGAATCCATTTCAAGGCAGATAGGGTTCTACACGTCGCAGAATTTCTCGGAGACGAAATATGTTGTTTTTAGAGGTTCCCAGATATATTCGCAACAAACTAGGACTTATACTCCCACTTCACGAAAAACGTCACCAGCTCTTGGACTATTATGCATGCGCGCACCTAAATGAGCCCCGAAATGAGAAACTTATCGGACTTCTACTGTACTGCACTAGATTGCAAGATTCCATGTGACTGCAAAGGACCACTCATAATCTCATATAACTCTCTGATCTCTCTTGATATCTTTAAAATGTATTAAAATTTAATTGAAATACCTTGTGTCATGTGTTACGGAACAGGATCGCCAATAAGCATATAATTTATATACTTGTACCATTTATTCAAAGATTAATCAAGTTGTGACAAAAAGGGTTGACAAGAGTTATATAAGCACGGTTGAGGTACTGAACGTGACTTGCGTCGTGACGGGACCGACGAGAGACTGGAGAACCAACCCGAAGGGGCGGTTTATGTGGTAGAGTATCGATTAGCGCTTCCAGTACCTTCTACTAAACATACAAGCTACAAGAAGTACATGCGCAATTAAAAGTGTACATTATATTGATTATTCTATATCAAGATTACAAAGGGAGTATTATTATCATTACATCACTTATAAGCAGGGTACATAACACCCCTCTCTTTAGACATAATTTCGTCCTCGAAATTCTTTACTTTTACAAATGAATCCTTTTTGCTTTTAAAGGTGGTAGAGATGTCTGCAGTTGTATTTCTCGTGCACCTGCTGTGTAAGTTACAATATTAGGTTGATTTTCTACTTTATTTTTAGTACAAAAAAGAATAACTTTCTTAAGTACGCATTTAGGTATGTATCTAAATATTCTATATTTGAAAAGCGCGTACGGAGTTATCGAACCTATCGCTATATAGCCTAAGCGCTGTAACCATTCTGAAGTGGTTTCACTCTAACCTTTTGGTTTTTTATGAGTGGATATATTATTAAGTATACCTTGGACATCGTTTAAACTAAGTTGTGCTTTCCTAAGTACATCTATATCAATCTGCTTGGGCATTTGAATTAATCTCTTATCTAAGTTATCTAAGTTTCCTAGGTTATGTTGCATATCGTAAGTTTCGTTGACAACAATCGTTTTAGTCATATTTAAGTTTTTTGATAAATGAAGTTTATCGTGGTTGTTATATATTTCACAATTTTCGCCGGTGATTAATGTGGCAACTTTAATTAGAATTGGTTCAATTTTTTCTCCACATACTAAATCTAGGTTTATGTCTGTTGTGGGAATTACAATATATCCTCCTATTACCGGTATATAAGTTTCTTCATGAAGCAACTAAGGTGATTGAGAACATGCTGTTTTTGCACATCTTTGCAGTAAGCTTGCTTCGCAAGCATTTGTTTCATAAATGCTTAGATTAGGCTGATCCCTTTTACATATTAAATGTCTGTTTATTTTTTTACATTTGTTAATAGTTTCCTTGTCCGTTGGTACGTAACTGCCATCGAAATCAATTATCAAGTCATGATCGGGAATTAGGAAAAGGAATATTTTACCAAATTTGGTTGGGATTGGAATTATCCTTTTACGGATCCTTACACGTTTTCAATAATCGGAATATTAATAATGTAGCTTAATAATCCATTTACTACTGCTATTGAGATTGAACTAATATCGAGATTTTTTTGTAGTCTTCCTCGAAATGGTATTTTGTTCTATGTTGCATTTCAAATTCTTCTCATGTATTTTGCAAAATTTCAGGTGTTAAAGTCTGTGGATGAATGATTCCATATCTACCATTATTGATAGCATCTATTGCTGTATTTATATTTTCGTTTATTTTTTCAATTTGGATAGTTGTCGAAATTGGTTCATATTAATGAAATTATCTTTAGTATTGGAATTTAGTTTTTCAATTGTTTGAGATTCTAACGCAATATTATCCTTTACTTCGTGTTTCGTATTTAGTACTATTTTGATGATTTTCGTTTGGTTATTCAAAACGGAAACTATATTCTCATTGTCAGTATATAGTTGATCAAATTCTGAATTTATTTTATTTAAATCTGATTCAGTCAGGGTTCCAAAAAGGGTTTTAGAAATATCACCTATAAAATTAGCCAGTCCTCTTTTATTGTAACTTGGTTAATGTATTGTTAAAAAATCTGATGAAAGTAACATTTAGAAGAAAAAGATAACATTTATTTTTAGCATTTTATAGTATGAAATGGAATTTAGACTAATTCAAAGTGGGCAGAGCAGAAGAAACATGGCATCACCATTAATGGTACTAAGATCACGATTACTGGGATGTTTACCCAATTAGGGGTCGTACACATAAGACGACACACGTTTTTCTTTTTTTTTTGTCTTTGTATCCTCTTGGCTCCGAGGCAATTTTATTCTCGTCTTTATTTAAACAAAGGAAAAACGTGAGACGTAACATGTGCACGACCCCTTATTAAATTTTTGAATGCAAAGAATTCAAAGCATTCAAAAGAACTGAAGAAGTTCAAAAGAATTTAAAGACTTCAAAAGAACTCGAAGAATTCAAGGAATTCAAGAGAATTATAGGAATTCAAAAGAACTAAAATAATTCAAGGAATTCAAAAGTTTTCAAGAAATTCAAAATAATTAAAAAGAATTCTAGAATTTCAAAAAATTTCTAGGAACTCAAAAGAATTCTGAAATTCAAAAGAATTCAAGGAATTCAATGAATTTATAAAAATTCTGAAGAATTATTAAACTTCTTATCGTAATTTGAAGTAAGGTAAGTGTCCCAGTATTCGTGAAGGTCCCAATAATGGTGTAGGTCCGAATAATTGTGTAATTTGGTTAATGCATTGTTAAAAAATCTGATGAAAGTAACATTTAGAAGAAAAAGATAAGATTTATTTTTAGCATTTTATAGTATGAAATGGAATTTTCATTAATTCAAAGTAGACAGAAAAAAAGAAAATTTGCGTCACTATTACTGGTACAAAGTTAACGATTACTGGGATGTTCACCCAATTAGGGGTCGTGCACATAAGACGACACATGTTTTTCTTTTTTTTTGTCCTTGTATCCTCTTGGCTTTGAGGCAATTTTATTCTCGTCTCTATTTAAGCAAAGGAAAAACCTGAGACGTAACATGTGCACGACCCCTTATTAAATTTTTGAATGCAAAGAATTAAAAGCATTCAAAAGAACTGAAGAAATTCAAAAGAATTTGAAGAATTCAAAAGAACTCTAAGAATTCAAAGAATTCAAGAGAATTATGGGAATTCAAAAGAACTAAAATAAATCAAGGAATTCAAAAGTATTCAAGAAATTCAAAAGAATTAAAAAGAATTCTAGAAATTCAAAAGAATTCTAGGAATTCAAAAGAATTCTGAAATTCAAAAAAGTTCAAGAAATTCAAAGAATTTATCAAAATTCTGAAGAATTATTAAACTTCTTATCGTAATTTTAAGTAAGTTAAGTGTCCCAGTAATCGTGAAGGTCCCAACAATTGGGTAGGTCCGAATAATTGTGTAACTTGGTTAATGTATTGTTAAAAAATCTTATGAAAGTAACATTTAGAAGAAAAAGATAACATTTATTTTTAGCATTTTATAGTATGAAATGGAATTTCCATTAATTCAAAGTAGACAGAAAAGAAGAAAATTTGCGTCACCATTACTGGTACTAAGATCATGATTACTGGGATGCCTACCCAATTAGGGGTCGTACACATAAGACGACACACGTTTTTTTTTCTTTGGCTTTGTATCCTCTTCGATCTGAGGCAATTTTATTTTCGTCTTTATTTAAACAAAGGAAAAACGTGAGACGTAACATGTGCACGACCCCTTATTAAATTTTTGAATGCAAAGA